>OX387327.1:3377329-4002329 GCA_947562085.1 Eudonia lacustrata | reverse complement strand
TCCTAGCTTATCATGTTTATTTCCACACGACAACACGAATGTTATAAATAAAAATGCTGACATAACTAGTACAGCGAGCTTCAGGGCACGTCTCACAAAAAGGTCAGAGAAAATTGCCTAAATTACTAAAGCTAAAATTAGCCGTGCGATCATATAAATAAGGTATATTTTAGTGTTACCTTTTCGAGAACTAATTTGTTTTGTAATTAATATTAGGATTGTGAAAGGTTGCTAATGCTATTGTGGAGTTAGTTCGTGGCTTGCGTTTATATATCCTTTTTTATTCTACAACCGTAAATCGCTTGGGCTTCGTCTCATTTGAAGATAGAAGCCTAACGTTACCCGAAATCCGTAATCACCTAGAACAACAATAGACAACAATAGACCTATAAAAGCTGATGTTAGCTAGCCAAGCGGATTTAGAAGCATATCATCAACCAAACTGAGCACAATATGGGTCTTAGTTATGGTCACTTACAACCAAATAGCCCTTTTGAACCCTTTGGATAGGAAAAGCTTTGCATTATAGTCTCTGTGAGTAAATGCTCTGTGGAGTGTCGTCCCAGCGACTGCACCAAAGTGCACGCGGCGACATTCACCAAGTTCGAGCCGATACGAAACGCTGTCCAAACCACTTATTACCTTCATACCTTTACCTTCAGCCTTTGTGGTCTACTGGTAAAACAAACGGTATCAGACAGAAGTGAGTCGATTTCCGTGGAAAATATTCCTCTTTTTAACTTATGATTAAGACTCACGTTATTGTCGGTTAAGCATGTTTTATTTATCTCTATGCCAAGCTAATTCTAATAATAATTTTACGCTAATTTTGCTGCAAACAAATTAAAATTTGTAAAACAAGTGTGGAAAAAATTTACAGTGTCTGGATTTGAACCCGCACCACATGACATGCTGCATGCCGGGTCATGTGCACTTCCAATGCTTCATCATCATCATCATCATCATCATCATCATCAGCCTACACACGTCCACTGCTGGACATAGGCCTCTCCTCTTCCAATGCTAAGTATTGTCATGGCATACGGGTTTGAAAAATGCTCGTGGAAATTAAATAAAAAAATATAATTTACGATATGCATCCTATATGCATAATCAGTCAAATTTTTAACAATCCTTTTTTTTAATTACTCGGCGTTGTAAATGATCAACTTTAAAAATAGTGAAAAAATACATTTACAATGTACCTAATTATTATACTAAGTTCACGTCGTCCCATTTGAAACCACTATAAGCCAACAGACACCCAAAAATAATTATCTTACGTATAATTATACGGTGAAGCACTTTTATATTGACGGCACAAGTAGAAAACATTAGAAAAAATTACCAAAACAAATGTTATCAAATTTATGGAAATCGGGGTCCTCTGCAACGGATGACTGGGAGATCGGGGTCCTCTGGGCATAACGCAACATTTCGACAGCAAGAGATAGCATAACCTGTTTGTCAGTAGATGACAATTCCGGCTGAAGTGGGCTTCCACCTCTAGTCTTATCGACATTAACTATGGTGAGATTAGCCAGACACATTTTAATATAATTATCATAAATGTGATTAAATGTACCAGTAGTAAGCTAAAATACTGATTGTAAATTACAACATCAAGTAAATGATGTTGTTTACACATTCAGATCGAAGGTCGATGTCGAACTGCAAGGTTTATCGTTTATAACTATTACCTGCTCAAAAAAGTTTCCGTAAAAAAGAAGTTAAGCGCCAACAAGAAAACAGAAAAGTACAACCAACCTTTTTTAAAATTACCCATCTCTATCTTACAACTGTTGGCCAAGCAAAAAACAATCAAGAACATGCAAAGATCTATTACAATAGAGTTGTAATAGATCGATAGATAGTTGAATTGTAATAGTTGGGAATAGCACAAAAATCTCGACCACATAGTGCACTAATCGATTTTAAATAACTCCATTCGCTAGAAACAGTTGCGATTAATGTCGCAACATCTTCCTGTATTACTGAACTGTGACCCGCTCACTAAAAACATGTGCGTGCACCTAATTGTCCACCGCAAGTTTGGTAAGTGCACTGGCTTGATACGCCAATCATTGGATTAAATGAAATGGGAAACTGTTGACGGTGAGTAGCGAAGCGACATTATTATTATTGAGATTATTTAATAGCTTTTATATAATGTTACACGTACGTAACGTAATGGTTTACGTCAAAAGTCAAGGTTCAGCGATTTACCAGATATTTATTGAATACTTACTTTATTGCAAACAAATTTATCAAAAAGAAAAAAATTAAGGTTATAGTAAACAAACCCAGATGTCTCGGGTTGTATTCCTACCGGGGGTATGTATTATAGTAGGTACCCAGATGGCTTGGTGGAAGGTGTGAAGTTATTATATGGGTATTTTTTCTCATTGTTAAATATACTTTTAACATTAAATTTTAACTTTTTATTTTTCAAGTGCTAATTGCTGCACTGAAGCTAAATTAAATATTTATAAAATTTATAAAATACAGCGAAAAAAAGTAAACGCCTACCCGACCCAAATTCAGCGCTTACGTTAGCCTTCCCGGTAGCATAGCGGTCAGTGCAGCTTGTAACATTAGTTAAATGGAAAGGTTTTAAAGTGATTTTCTTTTACACGATGCAAAAGAAAAAACTGGACCCCCTATAGTGTAGGGGTTAAACGGTTACACAACACTGATCCCCGCCCTAGAGGTCTCAGGTTATATTCCTAGCGGGGGGTATAATATATAGTGTTGTAGCGTCGTGTCTCGTCTCGTTTTTACAACTGCCATAACATTGCAGTAGTTACTTAAGAGCTCACGATAAGTTCCCAGAAGGCTCTGCTACATGCCATAGTAACTCTACTACTAGGCACTCACACAATCACTTACTTTTTCTCGCCTTGTGGTATTTCCATCTATAGAGAAGTGCCCCAACAGTGGGGACATAAAAATGAGCTAGTGATGCACTCAGGCACTTAGAATGGTCGCTTCTCACGCACGATCGCGAAGGACGACGCAACTAATCCAGCATCACAAAGCATCCGTTCCGCCCTAATGGCTGCCGCGCCGGCGCCGACCAATTTCCCTAAAGGTCATCACCCGCTACTGCTTAATGGTATTAAGTAAACGTAATTATTGCAAAACTTGTCGCCTATTAGTTGTGTGGTACAAGGGAAAGACACGCAAAAAATATTTACAAGAATTAAATAGGCACTAGTAAAAATTTAAAAAAAAAAATTACCCGATCTTCTCTGAGAGGTAACTTTATAATTACTTAACAAGTAGGTAATAATTTAGTCATTTAATAAGCTATAATTATTTTAAAATGAACAGTTAAAGTTTGTTTGAATAACTGTATGTTTGTGTGTTTTATACGTGTGTATGTTGGAATGAGTATCTGCAATACTTTTTTAAACATCTTAAAAATAAAGCTTTAAATTCTTCATAACTAAATGTCAGAAGTCCTTTTAAACTTTTAACATTCGTGGCCTGTCATCAAATGGAATCTTTGTTTGTTTTGTTCATTAAATTAGATCAATGCGTCAATTATTATTATTTTTATCGTCGACTGGCAGAAGGAAATCTTCTTAAGTTATATCAAAAAGTTTATGTTTCAGACGCGCCCGCCTCTGCTTATGAATTATAGCTTTAATGAAGGTACAATATCGAAAGCTCTCGCAACGCCACTCGCACCGTATGAGCGTGGCTAATCCTTTTCAATACAACATGTTATATTATTTTAGAACAAATTTTGCATTATAATAATCAACGGCTGATGCAGCGTGCAAATTGCGCCACTCTCTTTCACAAACTGCAATTTCATGTAATTGAAGCTCCATTCTGTAGTTTGCAACTATGAATGGAAGTATATCGTTGTACTCATCATCATCATCATTATTTCCGACCTATTAACGCCCAATGCTGGGATCAGGCCTTCCCACATTAGCTATAGAATATGGGTCATATAGATAAGAATAAAATCATATAGATATATTGTTTTCTAAAGTTCTCCCTGTGACCACAGACCCTGCAAAGGGTTCAAAACGTCAGGATAAACATTAAATAAGTAATGTGTAAAATAAACGCGAGTAGATCCGTAGAAGTTGTTTCATTTCATCTAGATATATAAAAAAATTACCGTACATAATGTTTACCAGACGATTTTAAATGCATGATGACCTTCAAAAAGTTATATAATCAACGCATATTTTATTGCAGATCGACAAACTATCTTTTTTTCTATCGGGATCGTAAAGTGCGGGTTCTAATCCTGTTCGTGGAAAATTTTATAACACTCTTAATTATATTTTTACTTTTTTGTTATTATTATTAATAATAATAATAATACCAGTTACTAATAACAGTCCTGTGGCGGTAGCCAAAGTATCATTAAGAAAACGATAGCGAACTTCGAAAATAATAAAATGTATGGGATTGACATACATTTTATTCTATTCGAACTTCGCTATCGTTTTCTTAATGTTACTTTGGCTAAGCCTACTGTTAACCTATGCTTGTATTAAGTATAGGTTCACGTCAGTAATATACCTAACGAAGCTATAGGAACCACGGACACTTCGGTATATAATATACATTTTTTTACGCAAATTTTATTACGGACAAAATTACTTCTCGACAATACCGCCAGGGAAAGATTCTTCAACACACACAGACTTATTTTTCTTTTTAGGCTACCTGGTTTAGGATCATCATCATCATCAGCTCATTTTTGTCCCCACTGCTGGGGCACGAGCCTTCCCAATGGATGGATAGGGAGAACGGGCCATAAACCACCACGCGGGCCCAGAGCGGTGCGGTTGTTAACGACTGCTAATAAAGAAAAATAATTTTGTTTTCGAATCCGGTTTCGAAACCAAAGTTTCGAATGTGGCTGAAGAGCACTTCTCTCATAAAAAAAATATCTGCGATAGTCAGTTGACTTAGCAGATAAACCCGAGGACGCAACTACTAGGATGGTGCGTAAACACCCAGCTACGCACGCAACAACAATGCGTTGCGCAAGCGCAGCCATAACGTTTAATGGCCGCCAATAAAAATATGGCCACCTAATAAACGGGCAAAATGACTTGCCGCAATGCTGATAAAGCCTTTGTCATAGTTTACAACCTGTAATGGGATGTTTCTGTTTAGAAGCATTTTCATATCTTGTCAAAGATCAAAAAAGTTAAGCAACCGTTACAATGGTCAGTATGGTGGGCACCGCGACATAAAATTCATTTCATGTGTCAACTAATCTCCTAAGGGCTTATATCTAATACCTTTAACGAGCAATTCTTGTATATGTATATTTATAATCTGAATCTCGGAAACAGCTCCAACGATTTTCATGAAGTATGCAGGGGGTTTCGGGGGCAATAAATCGATCTAGCTAGGTTTCATTTTTAGAAGCTCGGTCATCCAGGTATGTACTTATTAATTGAATGCGAATGAATTTTATGTATTGAAGTGTAAACGAAAGATAACCTAGAAGGTCGAAATAAATGAATTTATGATTATTATTATTATTATTATAAGATACTTTTTACAGTAAGATCTTAGATGTAAAGTATTCCTCTCTTATTAGTAATTATCTCCTATAGGTACTGATGTCTTTAACTGCGGCAGTGGGAGTGGTTGATAATAAAACAAGTCGTCGGTAATATTAGTTTGACTTCCATATAAAAGACACCAACGCGTTACATAGAAGTATATTATCTGTTGGAGCATTTATGAGTAACTAGCGGCCACTCGCGGTTTCACCCGCGTGGTTCCCATGGGAATATCGGGATAAAAGTATTCTATGTTTTAATCCAGGTTATAAACTATCTGTATGCCGAATTTCATTCAAATCCATTCATCCGTTGCAGCGTGAAGAAACAACAAATATACACACATACACACAAAGATTCGCATTTATAATATTAGTGTGATGTGATTTTCATTTCCAACATCCGTAACAATCCTAACATTGAAATATATTATTTTTATACATTTTTATACCAAGAATATGCGTAATTTAAGTTCGCATGAACATGGTATTATATCCCATGTAAAATGTTTATCTAACCAAATCATTTTTGTATACAAAACTATTCATCACCAATCTATATAATATATATTCCTCTATTGACCAAAAAACCATGGAAAGATAAGGCCATAACATACCATCCTGTCCCAAGCGGACAATCATGCGACCACAACAGTGACCGAAAACCTTACGTAAATTCCAAAGAACAAAAAAGATCGAAAAAAGTTTGGTCATCTATCCTAGGCAGAACATAAAGAAAGTAGCTTAGTTTCGACGATCGTATACCGAATACAAACCGCTCCCCCGAACACTTCTGGTCAGCCTTATCGGAAGTGAAGATAAATATTTTTAAATCGTTGACTAGCTTCGATAAAGTCAAGGAGACAGACCAACGTAAGAGGAGTGAAGTGCGCCAGCGCATGCGTGCAAACAACTCCAAGGCTGCCGGTAATGTCGACTGCCTTACGCGATACTCATTTCACTTTATGCATCTTATTTGATGGTAGAGCGGTGTTTTGTTTTTATCAGAACTGATGTTAGCTGCGTATGGCCTTTACAAGGTAAAGTAGGGCGAGATTCATGCTGCATTCTCAAGATTTGACATCACTTCGTAGGAGTATTCTAGTTCTATAACTATTTATTTGTGAGCATTTTGTGAGCCATTGTTAAGATAAAATCAATTCTAAATTACTTTATTGGTAGATAGCACAAAGCATTATTATTAAGCAGGTACTATTTCTTGACCACTCTCATCATCGATAGAATTGCTTATTGGTTCGCGTTTTGGTCCTTTTGTGTTATTTTTTCAATATCTATTGGTCATTATGCTAAACCAATAAATCAAATCCAATTTAACTTCGTCTACCAATTTAACGCATATGCAAAATTAAATTTAATTAAACGTTAAAGTGAAACTCATGCTCACAACTGCTTTCGCCCTCACATTGACAATTGCATTCTATTTTCATTTTAAATTAGTATTAGTAATTCGCCTATAGGAGCGCGATGGCGCAATGGTTAACACGCCCGGTCTGCGAGTTAAGCAACTTTCGCAAAGGCCGGCCATCGGATGGGTGACCAAAAATGTATCATCTCGAGCTCCTCCGTGCTTCGGAAAGCACGTAAAGCCATTGGTCCCACATTAGCAGTAGTTAACAAACACCAATCCGCATTGGGCCCGCGTGGTGGTTTATGGCCTGTTCTCCCTATCCATCTATAGGAAAGGCTCGTGCCCCAACAGTGGGGACATAAAATGATATTTATATAAATGTCCCACTGTTCGGCATAGGACTCCATCATTAAAATCAATCATCGCTACAATTGATGAGTATTGGCTTAATCACCATGCTTGCCAGTTGCGGGTTGGTGATCACAAACCTGGGCAATGCATCAACAAATCCGATACACACTTTACCCAACCTGGGATTTGAAACCAGGACGTTCTGGACGTTCGGACGTATCGGCTTTGCCAATTTGCCACCGACAAAAAAAAATCGATGTCAATAATTCTCACAGAAAAAAAGGTGAGAATGGCCAGTGCAGTGACCAATTATAGTTAGACAGTTACGTACAGCAATGCTACCCGACCTATTTCCTCGCATATGCAAACGCGGGTCTTATGCACTCGTTTCCGGACGACAAATAAGGTATTCTAGTACACATATCGGCACGACGCGCGCGCATCCATCAACCAACACAAACAATACACTGTCTGTCTGTCACGTTCACTTTCATCGGACAGAAATATAGTTCGTACAGACGTCTGCACCTAAACCTATCTAAAACTGCCAATTCTTCAATAAACGTTCAACCATACATCATAGATATAAAGTTCAAAGTCTATTGAGCAGATTTGACAGTTTATGTTAGTTAGATATGCAGCCGTATGTACCTCAAACAATTACATGCACTAATACGTTGTGTTTATGAACAATTCGTTATGTATTGTGTTCATTTATTAGACAATTGATGACAGATGCCATTTAAAAATGTAAGTTGGTGTATAATAGTATGTACGAGTATGTACTGGTATACTGATATTTGCTATACTTTCGATAGTTCATCACACTTTATCATAGAATAGAATAGAATGGAATATTTTATTTGCTAAGATTATATATGTATCATCATCATCATCATCTCAGCCAAAAGACGTCCACTGCTGGACAAAGGCCTCCCCCAAGGATATGAGGGGTATTTGCCGTAATCGCCACGCTATATATGTATAAATATTTATTAATATATATTTTTTTAATATCATCATCATTAACCTGTGTTGGACTCAGGCTTTCTTAATAATCTCTGTCTTTTGAGTGAGGTCTTTTGTCACAGGTATTTCCATACCAAAAAGAAGACCTCCAAAACAACTTAATGTAAAAACATGTATTTTACTGCAAAAAAAAAAAATTAAAAAAAAAATTAAAAAAAAAAATCATAGGGGTTTAAACATGTTCTTCCTATAAATGCACAGCCCGGGTTTGTGATCACCAACCCGCATTTGGCAAGCGTGGTGATTAAGCCATTACCCATCAATTGTAGTGATGATTTGATTTTAATTATGGAGGCGTTTATCTAGTTATATAGCACTGTTATATAGGCTTTCTTTTACTACTAGTACTTTTTTCTTTAGGGGTAGTAGCTAACACACAAAATAATAGTAAACACAAGATTCAAAATGTTGTCTTGAATATAAAAAAATAATAATTTGGAGTCACCTTTTAAGTTTTTTGTTAATATCAAAACTTTTAATAAAGGACATCTGGACAGTTTCTTCTAGGTACAATATGTATGAATATTAAAATCATTAGTAAACTGAATATCCAAAAAATAAAAAATTGGGGGAGCAACACTAAAACTATTTCGTCTAACATCGTTAGTTTTCCAAGCCAAGTCAAAGTCAATTTTTGATATTCAAATAAACTTAGGAAAAGAGCTTTTGATGGTCCAAATATTTTTTTACCTACAACAAGAGTTTGATGTCATTGAAGAGGTTAAAGGGTCAATGATATTTAACCGGTATAAAAATCATTCCTAGGGAGGAGCTCGATGGCGCTGTGGTTAACGCGTCCGGTCTGCGAGTACTGAGGTTAAGCAACTTTCGCAAAGGCCAGTCATCGGATGGGTGAACAAAAATTGTTCATCTCGAGCTCCTCCGTACTTCGAAAGGCACGTAAAGCCGTTGGTCCCGGCCGCATTAGCAGTCGTTAACAACCACCAATCCGCACCGCGTCCGCGTGGTGGTTTATGGCCCGTTCTGGATGGATGGATAGGGAATCCATCCATAGGGAAGGCTCGTGCCCCAGCAGTGGGGACATAAAAAATGAGCCGATGATGATGACGATGATGAAAAATCATAGTGCATTTTAATATCACTTTTAATATTGAGATCACAAAGATTACAAAATCACAGTAAATGCGAGTGCAGTAGAGCGCTTGGGAAATTGCCTAAACTGAATATTAAAAGCTATAATGTAAGTTCATTTAAATATCAATCAATAAATATCGTCTATGATGACTAGGAGTCAGTTTTTTCATCACTCAAATGCCATAAGCGCTCGTTACGCTACAAGGATTGGCAAAGGCCCATACATCACCGATGGAAGCTGCCAATTATATCTAAGATAGCTCCGGAAGAGCCTTATTGGGGGCTCCGTGTATGAAGTAAGCTTAGTAAGAAACAGTAAGAAATGACGCGTTGTCGGTCATATAAGACGATACTGATCTATAATGTGCGTAGATGTCCGTCTTACTTGCACTTATAGATGGCGTAATAAATAAGTTCAAAAGTGTAATCTAAAGCACATTTTAGTAAATACCTACGATGATGAGAAAAAAAAATTATCTGCTAAAAATATGATATTTCACCAAATTGTATACAAACTCTGTTTCCAAGATAATTCTATAGTAAAAATGGGTTATTTTGATGGTTTGTTTCTATTTTGGCGTTACTATTGTAAATGTGTTTACTTTAAGGTTTGTGTTTACACAATGAGATAGCAGAATTTTATGATTGATAAAGAATTTTAATTGAACTGTACTCTTGCAGCACCAGTTACAGGGAACACTACTGATTCCACGTTTATATGCTAATTTATAATTTAAATTTAACAAATAGCTATAGATCGACGTACACGAGCGCACAGTAGCTCCACCTCCCCCTGTATACAAATACAAATATAAAAAAATATATTTGTGCCAGGTTTTTTTTTGCAGAACAACTGTAAAGTGTGAAAAGTGTTATAGTAGAGCTCTACCGAGAACCGTAACGTGGTATTTCTTGTCTTATTTTTTAACCCAAGCTGACTTATACGTGTTTCATGGGTGGGTTAACGTCGACAGTCTAATAAGGCTATAAATAAATTAAGCCACAATTTTATGATGATGTAAACCAGGTGAACGGATTTTCCTCATGTTTTAACTAAGAATGTACATGAAATTCCTGTTAGTATGTACCCTATTAGGCACCTTATTTTCAAGTTAGTGCTAGCATAGAGTTAAGGAAGTTGTAATTGTTATTATATTATGTTAAATGAATAAATAAAAATAATTAACTATTATGTCGATATTGCACTTGCCAATATACATCAAGTATAATAATACTGGCTTAACTTAAATAAAAAAAATTGTTAATATAATATGCATGTTAAAAAATATAATTATCCACTGATTTCATCTGTAGTGTATGTACAGAATAGATGACACACACTACGTCGCCTATACTGTACAAACACTACACGTCTACCCTTTAAACATAAGCATAAAAATAATGAAGTAACATCTACATAAAACACTATGTTTTAATTAATTATGTCATGGGGAAGTTACGAATGATTGAAAGCATCTTCACCTCAAGATAAGAGCATTGTTGAATAGGCAGATTACATAAATGTAACAACTAATTAAGCTGCCCAACCTTTACGCAACAAAGGCCGCGCTATAAATATATTTAATTAGACCACTGAAGTTGCAAAACTTACCAGCACTCGACGGCAATCTTCCCACCGAATTTATTTTGTCACAAACACCTGCAAAAGTATTGTCACTCGTGTCACACATCTAATTTGGCAATCGACACAACGCTATGCACTTCCAAACTAGCTATACCTCGCGAATATAACACGTCCCAAATCCGACAAACGAAGTAGTCTAGAATAAGGAACAGGTATAATGACTTGCGAAATAACAAATTTTCCAGTGCAGTTTTCGCAGCAAAAAAGCTAACACGCTCCGTTGCGTTCAGATCGTGTTAATAACCATATGTCATACTGACATGATCCCGAGTTCCTGCATTGTATAATCCCGCCATAACACTAATACTAGAAAAACTATGCCTTATAGCGTTATAACGGAATGTACATCAGCACAATGCATTCCCACGGCCGAACCTTAGCGTTACGCAAAAATTACACATAATTAGGTACGGTTTTTAACATTCGGACATTGTCTATATTTGACAAAACAATGTTGGCTAAACATGGTGTATGTGAAAAAAATAAAATTACAACTGCAACTATTGTTTTGGGTGAGCGGGAATTTTGCTAAGATAAGAATATAAAGGTTATAATAAGTCGGTCAGGGGTCGAACTTTTTGCTACACATTAGGTGTACAAATATATTTATATTTAAAAAAAAATTCAACACGATAATTGTAGTTAAACTTCGAAAACATTTGTTAAAACAACAACACATAAAAAAATATATTTAACATCAAAAGAAAACTCTTTCAAAGTATGGAAGTGCAAAACGTCAAAGTATCAAAACTTAACAGTCGAGCTATAATAAATTGTATACCGGTGCGGTTCGCAAGGCACGCGTGAAGATGCGCTCGCGGTGCGCGTCGTCGGAGCTGACTGCGCGCAAACGCAGCCTCCGCGCGTCGTCGGCGGGTGGTGGTGGCTTGGTGGCGTGGGCAAAGGCTTACGCGACATTGGTAGAAAGGGGAGATGTTGGGACGTGTCAAGGTTGGCAGACTCTTTCTAAGCTACACAGCTAGTGACGACTCTCAGGTGACATTTATTAATCTATGCGTGGTTCTACAATTTTTTTTGACGGTGTGAAGGATTTATTTATAATAAGTGTTTTTTCATGAAACTACGGAATCTGATTAGCTAAACTTATTAAAGTAACTGTAACTTATTAAAGTAACTTATATAAATTGTTAAAAATCTATTTTAATCTGTTTTACTTTTAACAAAGAATCTGTTGCTGTTATATTTCTTATTTATTTAATGGGGATTATATAGCTTTGTTAGTACACAAAACACAATAGCAAGCTAACATTGAGAGCTTACTTAAAACATGAATTATGCGTATCATTATTTTAAATTAAAGTAACGTCTCCAACTTTGCAAACGTTACTTTTAGTCATGAGAAATTTAGCTCTTTGAAAAGATAAGAGCTATATAGCTCTTTACCCAGTCAAGAGCTATATATCTCTTCTAGCTCAGTAGCTCATTTAGCTCAGTGTAGTTCATGAAAATAGAAGACTCTTGAGTCGTTTAAACTTTAGATACAGATCAGACTCTGATCTGACTGATTAATACCACAGAATGATTAATATGTAGTAGTTAATACCTAATTCCTAGTTTAATTTAGCTTTTTGAAAGTGTAGTAGTCACAATTCGTTGTTTATTTTCAACACTAACTAAATAAATTTTAATTGTTGTAACTACCTAGTTAATAAATTCCAAGAAACAATAAAAGTTGCTTTATTTCGGGGCACATCTTAACAGACATAAGGTAGGTAATACCAAATAATAACATTACACTCGCGCGCAAAAATTCTACTCCTAAATAAGCACCTTATTAAGATAGCAATATATAAAAATTGAATGCATACGTAGGTACGTAGAGCTAGCGTTTCCAATCCAACAGGCACTGCGGTGTCTGTGTGGGTACATCTCTTCCTATCGCTCATACGCGTCGTTCGAAACGCATATGTCTCTTTTTGTCTATCGAGTCCGATATTTCCGATGAAACACTGAGCTAAAATGAATACCTACTGATATGAATTGAACGAGAGTGAGCTAGATATACGTTGAGCTAGAATAGGTGAGCTAGCTCTTTTTAACAACTTAACACTCGCGAGCTACCCATCGCTAGTTACTTTACTTATAATATTTCATTACTCATCTAGAACTGTAAAAATACTACATAATATTATGGTCAGTCAGACAAATATGACTTCTAAGTAACATTAGTTTAAGTTTTACATATTGTTTTACATACTGATTGTAAATATTTTATTTTTTTTAAACCTGTATTTTCATATTAACGTGAATATAACTACTAAGTATTGTAACTTATTTGTATATTGTTGACAATGAGAATATAACAACAATTCCACTTTCACCTTACCCAGTAAATCAGCCAACAATCATTATGAAAGCGATACCATTTTTCAAGCTCCCCGTTTATAAGCCTCTAGGAGCCAGGGGGTAAACCATATCCTCATACTGCACGGAACTACGAGCATAATGTTTTCGAACCATTTTGTTTCCATCATCCATCCATTTTCAAATCGAACAACATTTTTTTGGGAAAGATTAGCTTTTGCCTGCATATGGCTTTTTCAGCGCAACCTGGTCGAACACTCTTAGAGGGTTTCTTGTCCTCGTCTTCTAAGAGATTCTACGAGGCGTTTAGACCAGAATGAACTAAGAAAATCGTCGAGGTAGGACCTCGGCTCGGGCTGATCGAGTTATTGGGGAGGTGACTCACAAGAAGTGTCATACCGACGTGTCGGGTGCATATTGAACTGCTGCTATACTTCTCAAAATCGTGTGTAGCAAGGTTTTTGTTGTTATACATAAGCTCTTAGAAGTGTAGGAACCCGCATAAAACTACTAAATTAATTGATAACGGACCAGTTGCGTATTTATTAGGATATGATAGGGCATTTTCCACTATTTTTTTTGACGCTGTAAGGGAGAAAAGAGCTGGACACTTGCTGAGTTTCTTGCCAGTTCTTCTCAGTAAAAGATCTCCCGCCCAGAGTAGACTTACGAACCGATGGCATAGCGACATTCACAAGAGCTACTTGTAGCCTAAACTGAATAAATTATTTTTGAATTTGAATTTGATAATTCAAATGTGTTGGTAGAAGTGTTGGTTCTCTTATAATAATTTATAAGAGAACCAACACTTCTGTCTCCATGTAAAGGGCTCAAAACATCAGGATAAAAATATATAAAGCGAGTAGATTTAGGATAATTTATGTAGATTCCATGCTCGTCTGGGACGAGAAAAGAATGTGTCAGCTGCCTAACTTCCCGTGCGTGTCGTGTCGTATGTATGTATGTATGTATGTATGTATGTATGTATGTATGTATGCATGCATGCATGCATGTATGTATGTATGTATGTATGTATGTATGTATGTATGTATGTATGTATGTATGTATGTATGTATGTATGTATGTATGTATGTATGTATGTATGTATGTATGTATGTATGTATGTATGTATGTATGTATGTATGTATGTATGTATGTATGTATGTATGTATGTATGTATGTATGTATGTATGTATGTATGTATGTATGTATGTATGTATATATATATATGTATGTATGTATGTATGTATGTATGTATGTAGATTTGTTAAAAGTGTATTTATTGTAATGCACTTTTGTTTCCATATTTTACTCGTTCAACGTTAAGGCGTCGTGCTAAGGCCCCAGTTACTGTATTGCTCGGGTCAGAGGTCTAGTGCAGAACCATAAATATGCCGACGGGAAAATATGACTTAAGAAAGTGCTGAAACAGTTTCCATGTCGTTAGATTGTCATACACCGTTGTGGTCTAGTGGTTACATCTGAGGTCGCAATCGGACTTCTCTCGCTATTATATTTTATTTTATTTATCACCAACATCCACAGCTCTTTTAAAAAACTTAAATAACAAATCCGTAAATAGCTATTTTAAGCTATATTAGATAGCTTAAAATAGCTCTTTACGGATTAAGGTATCTGCCCAATAGACCGTACCTTACCATGACTGTGCTAGGACCGTATCGGTTTTTTATTACTTCTTTGATCGATGATAAATTAGACGTAACTTGAACTCGACCGGTTACTGAAAAACTCGTACTTTTTAACATTTTGTGTGCGTCGTGCACGTGCGCCTATGAAGAAAGAGTACCTACAACATTAAAAACTAATGCGATTGAATTCAATTGCGTTGCCAACAAACGTATACAAGGGAGCTTAAGTGACTTCGACATGACGTTAGCACCTTAATAACTGTTCAGGACGACAGGATGGCATTATACATCTGTCGGAAACTTTGCACCTAATGGCCATGTCTCGCCGGCGTTCAAATACATTGATTTGTATTGATTTTCTCCATTTACTCACGAGATAAGTAACTTATTAGTTTGACGTCTAGACATCTTACCGTAACCCCATAGGTACGGGGTTACGGTAAGATGTCCTGTAGGTACAGGCCGTTTATAAAATAGACTGTCGTACAATAATTCACTGAGCGCTTAGCACTGTACCAAAAGAAGTTGCTTAGTCTTTCAATAGCACATAAGGCTTTATCCACCAGATCATTTTATGTCCTCACTTGATAGACTGGGAGAACGGGCCATAAACCACCACGCGGGCCCAGTGCGGATTGGTGGTTGTTAACGACTGCTAATGCAGCCGGGACCAACGGCTTTAAGTGCCTTCCGAAGCACGGAGGGACTCGAGATGATAAACTTTTAGCTACCCTTCTGGTAACCTTCGCGAAACTTGCTTAACCTTAGCGATTGCAGACCGGGCGCGTTAATTACTGCGCCATCAAGCTCCTCCAAAAGAAATGTGCTGTGCTAATTAATAATTTTTGATATTTTCATTCCTCTGCGGGCTTCCATCAATTATGTTCTTTGCGGGTAAGCATTTGGCCTGTGTTGTTACGTGATTATAATAAAACCAAGGTACTTCACCTGGAATCCTCAAGTATTAAGGAACTGGCTATCTTATCTCTTGCTGTCTTATTTTTTGTGTTTATTTGTAATGGAAAGTGTCCTGCTACGATAGGGCATTTTCTAATATTTTCGACGCTGTAAGGGAGAAAAGAGCTGGACACTTGCTGAGTTTTTTGCCGGTTCTTCTCAGTAGAAGATCTCCCGCCCAGACTTACGAACCGATGGCATAGTGACATTCACAAGAGCTACTTGTAGCCTAAACTGAATAAATGATTTTGAATTTTGAATTTGATTTTTTTTTAATTTTGTCGAAACCAAGGCCGACCAATAGAAACGATCACAACTATGTATCTTCTCTGTAAATAAAACCTGAAAACTCTGAGTCTGAGTGGTCTAAACACTGTTTAGGCCCAAGGCACCGTATTCGTTAAGCAAGGGTACTACGAGCCGGTTCACACGCGCTCTATACCAGGTCCAGATATGTACCTGGGCGCTTCTCCCCACCCCCACGACCAGGATAACCCGAGCCGAGGTCCGAGCCTTTAGAGGCGCCCTCTGGTTGTTTCGCTCCCCGATCCGATCTGAACCCCTCGGAGAATCTAGTGGGACACGGGGACACGCACTAGTGCGTGATGCCGTTCCCTCTAGAAAACCTCTGAAGGTGCTTCGTTTCACACGGCTTCAGGAACCCTTTAAGTTTCTCGTTTCTCTTTATATTTTTACCAATTATTTGTATATAAAATTCGCTTTATTCACTCCCCTTGCGACTCGTCTGTTTATCTCTCATCATTATGTCCTATTCAAGTGAGTGCTAACTATACTGGGAAACTTCTTTGTATGTCTGTGCGCTTGTATGCGCCGCCGTAAATCATCTCTGTAGGAGATAAACATTGTTGCGTTTCAGAATGGCTAGCAAGCCTCCTATTCTTATAGTGTACGTTCTCCGAGAAAGCTTGGTGATATAATATTAAAAAAATTAAACAAAATATATTTTTTGACAAAACTATTAAGATTAGATCTTGATGACGTTGGACAGAACTACTATCGTAGTTGATAGTGCACCTGACCTGGTACGTCATGTGGTGCGGGCTCGAAACCCGCACGTGTTTTTTTTTCAATGCTGTACAAATCTTTTACCTTATTTAAGCCACGATTTGAATCGCCTCCATAGTTTAGTGGTTAAGCCACCGTTCTTAGACCTAGACATGCCAGATTCGATTCCCAGCTTATGTGCTTACTTGGATAGTCTTTTCTGTCTGTCGCTTTAACATCAATGTTATCATTGTTGTGTTGAATAATATAATTGCATGACACACGACTTTACCTAAGTACAAAATTATTTCTCGACTATTGAAAATGCTTGCTGCTGCTTTAATGGTGTGTTTTATAAATACCCAAAAAACAAATTAAATACTAATGTGGCGACTGTTTTAACCTAGGTTTGGCTGACAAGACCAACGGTAGCTATCTGCTAACTCTCTCACATAAAAAAAGAGTGAATGGGAATGAGGAGCTCGATGGCGCAGTGGTTAACGCGCTCAGTGTGCGATTGCTGAAGTTAAGCAACTTTCGCAAAGGCCGGTCATCGGATGGGTGACCAAAAACCCAACCTAATATTTTACTGCGACTTTAACACAAGATTGTTACAATCCTAATAGTATGATTAAAGTTAACTAAAGGTCAATGTAATTTTGTCTAATCTCATCTCTACTTTGAGTTAGGTATCCTACATTCGATCGTCATTTGCGTCTGCTCACTACGATGCATCGCCTAGAGGCAAGCACTGCTTTTAACATGTGAAGGCTACATCAAGTTGTTTTGTATGCTTACGTTATAAACTCTTCCGTTAACATCCAATTTACTTTCTTATTTCAGTGACATTAAGAGTTTTTATAAATACAAAATGGAAGCTGAATCTTTAGCTACTGTGCCACTGGCTGTCTTGTCTCTTGACTCTCGGATCACAATAATACTACTATGTAAATAAATGTATGTAAGTAAATAAATTTAGACTTTGACTTTGACTTATCATTGTCGTTATAGCGACAGACTTAGATAAGATGGTGGGTGCTAGCTTGGCGGCCATAAAACAGGAACTGTGTACAATAATCTATAATAATCTCATATTCATATTCATATCTTTATTGCACTCCATAAGTTACAAAGACGTTAAAAATATAAGTAGGCACATTTATGAACCCTGTAGGGCACGGCAAGTAGGAGAGGCGAGGAGTCACCTTAGGCTCGTATTCACAATTATTTATTTTTTAGTTTATTATATTTATATATATCATGTATAGATAAATCTATATATTTAGCTTATAAATTAACTAATTTAATATGATAAAAATATTATTTGAGGAGGGAATCTCCGAAATCGTAGCCGGGACCCGTGGACAAGGAAACATTTTTTAATACTAGTATTAAACTCTAAAACTGACATCCCAATAATTTATTAAGGTAGCTATAATAATTCGCAAGGAAGCAGTCTGCCCAACTCTAATTAAACTTAATATTTTGTTATTTTTAAAACGCCAACCGGAACTCGCTACGGTAAAGCCTTTTCTTAAAATTATGAGAAATATTTAAATTGAAGTTACACTACTCTACTGGAGTTGTAGAAATGCAATCATTTTCGCCAATTTATTCAATTGGTTTACAACGAAAATCACTGATTCGACCTGAGTTTCAGATCTATTGATAGACGAGATCTGTCAGATAGGCGATGGAGATATGACCCGAACGGACTTTTGCGTGACAGGAAATTAAATAAGAAGCAGTGCAAAGCGATGTGAGCTGGTACAGTTTTATTTACATTTCTTTTGTTTATTTTCATTTATTTTATTTTTTATAATTTATACGTCAACATAATTTACAGGTCTTAAATACCAACAAAACCTAAGGTTATAAATGAAACTTACAACGATTTTTTTTAGATATAGTAATATCTAGACAGACTAGCGGCTGCTCGCGGTTTCACCCGCGTGGTTCCCGTTCCCGTGGAAACATCGGGATAAAAAGTATTTTCTATGTATCCTATGTTTTAATCCAGGTTATAAACTATCTGTATGCCGAATTTCATCCAAATCCATCCATCCGTTGCAGCGTAAAGAAGCAACAAATATACAGACATACATACACAAACTTTCGCATTTATAATATTAGTGTGATTGTCATATTAAAACTAAACACATCTAGTTAAAACCTCCTCCTTTTTTTGAAGTCGGTTAAAAAAGCCATTACCCGTCAATTGTAGTGATGACATGATTTCAATGATGGAGGCTTTTGCCCAGCTGTGGAACAATTATAGGCCATTTACTTACTCACTATGATGATGATTTATGTAAGATATAAAAGATTTAGCAGCATACCACTCAATTGAGTATGTGAAAAGTGTTGTACTGTCTTATTAATAGCAAGTTACATAATATTTATATAATTTATAAAATACAGTGAAAAAATTTAACGCCTACCCGACCCAGCCAGAAATCGAGCCTGGTTCTTCCGCAATCCGGGCGGCTGGACTGACTGCTATGCTACCAGGCAGGCTGACGTAAGCGCTGAATTTTGTGACTGCTTTTTTAATTTTTTTGAGTGCTAATAGCGGCACAGGCGCACTGTGCCGCTATTAGCACTCAAAAAAATTAAAATCTATCCAGCGGGTAAGTCAACCGATGGCTATGCAGATTCATCTTTGCAGATGAAATACACACAAACACAAATTTGATAACATAACTAATAATTACTATAGAGTAAATTTTTACTTTTTTTTATTTTCAAGTGCTAATTGCTGCACTGAAGCTAAATTAAATATTTATAAAATACAGTGAAAAAAATAAAAATTAAGCCTTCCCGGTAGCATAGCGGTCAGTGTAGCCGCCCGGATTGCGGAAGACCGAGATTCGTTTAGGCGTTTAATTTTTTCACTGTATTTTATAAATTTTATAAATATTTAATTTAGCTTCAACGCAGCAATTACTTAGCACTTGAAAAAAAAAGTAAAAATTTAAGTTATATAATGTTATAAGTACTTATTAAAATTACTATATATATATATATGTTAAGTAATATACTTTATACTATTATCTGTACAAACAATGATGTTTTGATTAAAGTTGTTGTAAAAAAAAACATTCCCAATTAAAACATTACCTGCTTCCTGCGTGTTATTAACACTTTATTTATTTATAGCTATAACCAAAAGCCAAGTATATCAACGACGAAACACAGCCGGCCAAGAAACAGGTATATCAGTTTGACAAAACTTCCTGTCAATGAACAATATAAACAAGGTTGAATGAAGTAAGCATACCAAAAAATAAACACCTTGATATCCGACGCAGATGCCCCGAGAAATCTGAACGTGTCCATGGATTCTTCGGTCACAATAACTCCTTGTGGAGCAACCAAGTTCCGTACAAAATGTTACAAGAGGTGAGGGATAGTGATAGAATATCTTGGTTTGCAAGTTCGTTTGCATTTATTGCTCTTTCTGATTTTTCAAATATTTGAGGGCAGGAGAGCGGCGCTAGCATGCTGCATCCAAACTTTTCTTTGCCATGGATTTTCCATAAGTATCGCCGGATTCTATTAACACTTTGACGACCAACATCCCAGTCTTTCTTTGACCACGGTTCTGTAAAGTCGTCGTGGCGACACGTGAGGGGAAGCGCAAGAGTTTAAGTGGGTATGGCCTTTCCCTCCGAAGGGTTGAAAAGAGTTCCTTTATAACTGTCTGCATCTTCCCGGGCGCATATCCGTAATACATTTTCTTCTGTATAAAAAAAATATTAAATAACTAGCGGCCGCTCGCGGTTTCGCCCGCGTGGTTCTCGTTCCCGTGGAAATATCTGGATAAAAAGTATCCTATGTGTTATTCCAGGTTTTAAACTATCTGTATGCCGAATTTCATTTCATCCAAATATATCTATCTGTTGCAGCGTGAAGAAGCAACAAATATATGAACATACATACACACAAACTTTCGAATTTATAATATTAGTAGGAAGATACACTAATTAAAATATGTTTACTAATAGTAGTCAGTCAGTCTAATTATGCCAACATTCATAGTGGCCTTGATTTAGAAGGTAGGAACATGAGCCCTGCATGCCCTGTATACCTTACCTTACCTGTTCAGTATTCTTTGTTTCTTGTGAAACGGTTGAATTTCGTCTGCTGTCTCAATACGAATAGTCGTATTGAATGGTCGTTGATGTAGTGTATTTGTAGTGAGTAAGTGTAAGTTTTTGTGTATACCTACGTGTATGTAATATGTATAAGTGTGTACTGTTGTTGCTTTGTGGTTGTGCTCCCTCCCACACTAAGCTGCTCGCGGAAGACCAGCGTCAGGTTTTCCTATAAACTAGGAGGCCTGACATCATGCTGAGCGGGCACTTGTTAGTGCCACTTATTTTTTGAATTTTCGATGTAATAATGTGTGTTATGTCACTAATAAATGTTTTCTATTTCTATTTCTAATTATTTGGCCAACAGTACAGTCGGCTTTGGTTACGTCCGCGCAGACAGCCGAGATGCGCTGATCGGTATCGCTGCTTTACGAACCCCATAACAATGGTCCCCATTTATTTGCTGAAGGAAAGTGGTTGCCGGTTCGCGGGGCCCTAGCCGTCTTTATTGTGTACTTTGAAAATAATCTTTACTTGTACTGATAGAAATATAGCCACTTGTATGTTATGCATAGGAGCCTAAAAACTAGATATAAATATAAATATAATATAAATATAAACTTTCCTACACTCACACCAATTATCTAGCCCAAGAGAAGCTTCGTTATGAAACTCGTTAGATGGTTACTAGACAACGGATAAACATACTTAAAATACTATATACTTAGAAAACACCCAGACCCGGACAATTTAGAAAAACAATGATTTCTAAATTGACCCGACCGGGGATCGAACCCGGGACCTCAGAGATGGCGACACCATGAAAACCGGCGTACAAACCACTCGACCAAGGAGGTCGACGAAACTAGAGCTTCAGTGTTGCAAGCGATCAGGCGCGGCGTTTGCAAATCACAAAAAAAGACTTTATGGATAAATGACAGTTTGCTCTGCATCTCTTATGGTTTCAGACTTCTATATATGAATCTCTTATGGTTTCAGAATTCTATACTTACTGTCCCAGAAAAAAAGACCACTTTATAGCAATAGCGATACTAATGATATCATGGTGACTAACTTTCGCTGCATCTCTTATGGTTTCAGACTTCTATATATGAATCTCTTATGGTTTCAGAATTCTATACTTACTGTCCCAGTAAAAAAAAACACTTTATAGCAATAGCGATACTAATGATATCATGGTGACGTCCTGACTGAACAAAATTGATTATATATACCTAATCCATATTGAATTAAATCGTGATACAGAAAACACATAGGAAGATGTTATTTGTTTTTCAATATAAGTACTAGGTATTACAACAACCAGAGCTAAAACTTCGAATAAAAAGAAGAGTATGAATGAAAACGAAATTTGTAATAACACTCCATCCATTAATGGGCAACAAAACATCAATATCATTCACAAACAAGCCATTGAACTTAACAAGCGCGTTGCCCAACGGTTCAAGGCCCAGCGCTGGGCGACGATAATGACTAATATCGCGCGACAGCGCCTGTCGTCCGTCCGTCACATCGGACACGCAACTCACCTCATTAAAGCTCTGGTTTAAGGGGAAGACGGATGGCTGCTTAACCGAGAGTTCCTTGGACGCATTATGGTCTTATATTTTTTTTAAACTACACCAAGGGTGCATGTAAAAGTTTTGTAAAGAGTGAGATTTACTTTCACTGGTTCAAAATGACACCCCTGGCCAGTCAAAGACAAAATTGAATAATTTATTCCATTAAGCCTTTACCTATTAACGTTGACTTCGATTATAAAAATGTCCTAAACTAATTTTATTACTGAATCTATGAGCTGCCAAAACACTCAGGAGACTTATTTTCTCCATCTTTTTAACTGAATTACATGTAACTAATTTATATAATTTGAAATTAATAATATCGCATTAATTTATTCAATCGTACGAGCACCAAGTACAAGCAATAAGCTATATCAACGGTGAAAAATATTTATAAGCTGCGCCGCCGACCGCTACATTTTCGGTTAACTCATGAACCAGTCAGAAGGTCTTCCCCTTAACGTTATCCTACGATTTATAATTAGTGTAAACATCAAATTCTTCACACCACTCGACACTCACCACGCGCCGTCGCTTTGCGAAACAACACCCAAATTATACATTAACAAACAAATCCAGCCACGATTTAATTTAATTAAATCTGCGGTCCAATGTTGCCAAATGTTTGCCACCAATGTCACAGGATCAACACCTAGAGTAACAAAAACAATTATTGTCATAAATATTGTAATTATGTTGCGCACCTCTGCCCTTGTGTTGTAAAGTCGTTCGTGACTCTCTTTCACTCGCATTTTTCATAGCAATTTAATTTTAATTGACGACAAATTATGATCTTTATTTGTTTCTAATAACGATGTTGAAGATTCTTAGGAAAATTGTGACTGCAAACATGATGTAGTCTGACATACATTTAAAGCAAAATTGTACCTTACTACATTGATGATAAGGGTTACTAGCTGGCAAATTAATACAAAAACGTTTAAAAGACGCTATTAGTTGCGCAAGCGTTATCTGAAGAGCGCTATGAGTTTAGCTTTGATATTTTGTTTCTACAAAATAATTGAATCTGACTTATTGTTTTTCCCAATTAATGTCAAATGAAATCTATGTTATTATTTATGATTGATGATGATGAGATTAGGTAATGTAGGTTATAAACCTTTCATATGTCATACGTGCTTGTAAATAAATGTATATTGCATGGTTTGGTAACGACATATTATTCTTTAAATGTCGTTACTTCTCTAAAAGTTGTGCAGTTTCTTGTATCCATTCTTCTCTACAACTATAAGACATCCTGAACAGTAAAAAGTTGCACTAAACAAATAGTTTATTTAAATAAGTTAATTTCAAGATCAGAACAAGTCTCATTCCCACATGTTTGTGTACTCGGTTTGGTTGGTGGTAGGGCTTGTTTGTCCGCCTGGCTAGCTACCAACCATCTTATCTAAATATGTCGCCATAACATCAATGTTTGTAGCATTGTTGTGTTCCGGCAGCTAGAGATAAGATAGCCAGTGCCTCACTAGTGAGGATCCCGGGTGAAGTGCGCTTCCACCATATGGCCTTATCATCACTTACCATCAGGTGAGATCAATGCACTGTGCTTACACGTTAAATATATATAAAAAAAAGCTTATTATAAGGTAAATTACTATATTGCAGATAAATGCGTGTGGAAATAAGTCGACAGCACTGCCTTGATAAAATACTACAAGTATAAGGTTCTTACCTATGAAATTGACGTTTTTTTTTCTCACTTATTTTTATGTGTATTACTTCTTAAAGTACAATACCGGTTGCTAATATTATTATACACCTTTAATTAGGACTATGTTACTTATGCTTCAGAAATAACAATGATTAATAATTATGTGTCAATAACGCCCAATTTTATTTTTAAATTGACTAACTTTTTTGTTCGCGGAATTGTCCTTTTGTTTCATTGTAGCTTTTAAGGGACTTATTTTTTTTTTATGTATATAATATAAAAAAATATATATTATAGTTTTAAAATAAATAGATGCTAAGAAAATTAAAAAACGTTAGTATGAAAAAAAAACTTTATAAAAAATCTTCATACAAAACGCCAATTTCATAGGTAAGGACCTAATATAAATAAATAAATAAATAAATAAATAAATATATTACATGATTGTAATTTGGTTGAAAAGATGGAAAAAGTAATAAGCCTCCTGAGTTTCTTGCCAGCTCTTCTCGGTCGAAGGCTCTCCCAAAACCCGAACTGGTAGTAGATTCAGCAGTTTAGTTTTAAACTTTTATTTTGTTTTTTTATTATTGTTTGGATTTTATAGCTTTGACATCAATAAGTGCCTATAAAGGCTCATGTTAAATAAATGATTTGACTTAGACTTTGCAAGATTGACATGTAACATGACTGTATATTTAAATAACATTAGTAATTTTTAATTTCTCCACACATACTCGTACCTACCGTCTCATCTAACAATCTAGAAAGCCTGAGAATTAGGTTCCACGGCGGATAGATACTATCACATCCGTGTCCCGTATATCCTTTTGCGCTTATATATATAATATACTTAGTAAGAAAGAAATTCTCAGCCACAGAAAGCAGTAGGCGGTCTTACATAACTAAGATGACACGTGAGATGTCGAAATGTTTAATATCCAAGTTGTAAACCACAAAGCACATTAGATGTGGTATCAAGGATGTTTGACAAATACCTAACCCTTGGGGGTACTTATAAAGTCATGGTCAACGTAACCATGACTTCTTATTGCGAGATACGTCTTAATACATCGCAAAATTAAATATAGACCTTTATTGTAGACAATAAAACACATTTGACAAAAGGAACACAAAAAGAAGACGCACAAAGGGCGTTCTTATTACGAAAAGTCATCTCTCACAATCCGAAAAGTGTGAAAAATATTACACACAAACAACTTTTGGACGGGCAAGATAGCTTTAAGACTCGGAGCGGGCATGTCGTCACGTACGGGTACATTATCGCAATGAATCAAACCAGGCATTAAGTCCGTCATGTAAGTAAATTATGTTGCAAAAGTTTCAATAAATAAATAAATCACACGAGATTTACAGCATAGTATCATAAAAATAAAAATTATTTAAGTACTTAATCCTCATCATCATAAGACTAAAAACGTATTACGGCGGCCAGGCATTCCCACATTAAGAATGGCACATTGGGAGATCAGTAGGCTTAGCCAAAGTAACATTAAGAAACGGAAAGCGAAATTCGAAAAGAATAAAATGTATGGGATTGACATAAGCCGCGCCAAATCACGTGGTCAATCTTATGTCAATCCCATACATTTTATTATTTTCGAACTTCGCTATCGTTTTCTTAATGTTACTTTGCCTACCGCCACCGGATATAAACTAGTGTAAATGGTTTAAACGACTGCCACATCAACAACCAGGATTAACGGTTAAATGTGCCTCCCGAAGAACGTCGGAACTCGGTGTTAAGGCATAGACATTGAAAATAAAAACTCCAGCACTTCCCCTTGCTTGCCACCAAGGTCACTAATACTAAGATTTAAAAAAAACTAGGTTTTATAATGTAGCATTCTATATAATTGACTACGATAAAATATCAGCAGCTTTATCTGTAACTTCAAAAGATATTCTAGTTTCAAATAGGTATGTAGCATTATCCATAAAGTGATTAACTACATTAGGTAAACGCAGCGTGATACAATAGTTCTTCATTTGTCAATTGCTGTCACGCTTTATTGAATTTCATCAAAAACTGTTCCAACATCGACTAATTACTATGTAAAACCGTTATCCCAGCACGCAAACTTACGCCTTATCTGCTTAGCGCCCTGGATCTGAGACAAACCTTTGCGTGTTAAAGTAGCTGAATAGTTTAAACTAAAAAATTTGCTCTCAATTCGTCGACGCAAAAACGTGTTTGATATTATTTTACTCACCTTCTAGATGTGGGAACGTTGGGTTAGTGATGTTTGTCGGCCTTATCGAGACTTAGCATCGATTAAGACCGTGTCAACACGATGCTGATGTTATCTGTGCCATAGTATCTCTACGTTTACTACTATTGTTTTATGAATATAGTTTCTGTTATAGCTTTTTTAAACTTTTGGTTGGAAAAAGATGAAAGCTGGAACTGAGATGTCGCTTCAACCTCAGCCAATACAATCTTTAAACCTTATCAGTAGCATTGTCTATCTCGGTTAGTGCGGTGATCTATCTCTTACTGTCATACTGTCATAAGTGGCAGCTAGGCAGATTGAGAAACAAGCTTTACCTACCAACAAAATTGAATTATAATGTGCACCTATACTGCTAAGAATCTAATCATTATATCTTTCTTTCTTTTCTCATGACAAAATTCGGGACTAATGCTTAAGGTGCCCTCCGAAGCACGATCGAAAGATAAGTCATAGTTTACGCGTCCTTTCAAACTTTTTTAATTGCTCCGACTAATCCAGATGTCTGTATTTTTCTTGATCAGAGATAGCTTTATTAAAATTAATTTATTAGTTAAAAAAAACTTTGATGTCTGTATGATATCGATCTAAAGTATCGACATCCCCCAGTACATCCCTACACACGAAAACTTCACAGGCGCTGACACGGATCCCGCCGCTGCGCTCGCGCGGGCGCGTAATCATTGTTATTATGCCATTTTTGTCGTGACGCAAGCGACGCCATCTTGCGGGAAGATGTTCGCGCACTTTTTGTTTCACTTACTACCTTTATTAGTGCGGATTGTAAGGCTTAGGTGAACTGGTGAACAGCTTATCCATTTCGTATTGAGGTTTTTGATAGCTGATCTATTGATTGGAGAAATTACTTACAGGCTTTTGTAGACTAATCTAAACACGGTAATGTAGGGCTTTAGCCTTGTATGATATAAGCCTTATTGCCTCTGTAACCTACATAATAATATAAAAAAGTTAATATTTCTAGGTTTTTCCTGTATGCATTTATAATTTTTATGCGATTGGATATTCATTCAATGCATCATATTCATTAATTCATCCGATAGCAATAAAAGTTTCAAAAATTGGTGTGCGGACGCCACATAAAACGCTAAATAAAACCGTAATAAAAGAAGGCTGCATAGAACATAAAGTTTAAATAATACGAAAGAGACAATTACTATTACAATGCAGAGTATTGACCACTCAGAGGTGAAAAGGCGTTGAAGCTTGTCCTTAATTTCTATAAAAAAGCAGCGTAAAGCAAGTGTTCATTAAATAGACAAAGTTCACTTAATTGCTGTCTGCCTGGCTAGTTACTCATTATAAAAACTTTTTAACACCTTCTGTTGAAACGAAGATCTTTAATCAATGTTGCATGGGAAAGGAGAGTAATGACGTCACAATTCAATGTTTATAACCAACTTTTAAGGTAGGTAGCGTTAATTTGTATTTAGGTCAAATTCTCTGTTGTCTAGTGGTAAGACACCAGCCTCCGACGAGTTAGATTCCTAGCAGGGGTACAATAGATATGTTGTGCGCGGTTTGGTTGGCGTTATTAGGTATTTTTTTATGTCTCTAGCCTGAACAACAATGTAAACAGCATTGTTGTCTCGATCATCATCATCACTGCTTTTTTTTTTTTTTTTGGAGAGAGACTGCTGGTTGCCGAGGGGCATTTCCAGCTTCACCGGGCTTGTTTTAGGGGCGGCGAGGTACGTAAAGGGTACCTCAAGCCGTGTTGAAACGAAACACCTTCAGAGGATTTCTAGAGGGGTACGGCATCGCACACTTAAAAGTGCGCGTCCCCGTGCCCTTCCAGAGTCTCCGAAGGGTTCGGATCGGATCGGGCATCACTGCTGGGGCACAAGCCTTCCCTATGGATGGATAGGAAGAACGGGCCATAAACCACCACGCGGGCCCAGTGCGGTGCGGTGGTTGTTAACGACTACTAATGCAGCCGGGACCAACGGCTTTACGTGCCTTCCGAAGCACGGAAAAGCTCGAGATGATACGTTGTTGGTCACCCATCCGATGACCGGCCTTTGCGAAAATTGCTTAACCTCAGCACTCGCAGACCGGGAGTGTTATTCACTACGCCATCATGCTCCTCAATAATAAGTGGTAATTTACCAGTTTCTCAGAGGCTGACGATTCTCAGAGAATTTAGCCTTTTAGGTAGTTAATACCCATTGTAGATTAAAACAAAAAAATAGAGAGCTAACAGATGGACAGATCCTTATTTTGTCTCGTTGTTGATTTATTATGTTCCGAGCTCAGAACAATAGCTTAAGTTCCGGGTGACTAATATAGACTTTCGTGAGAGACCGAAAGGCGTGAAGTCGTGAATATAGAAACGCTAGTATTATGCCATAATGATGATTTTCAATGATCTCCTCCCTTAACAAAAAAACAATAAGAGGGAAGCGCAGATCAAGTCAAGAAAACCACAAACAACATAATAAAATATATTAAACAGACAAATATAAATAAAATTTATAAAATACAATGAAAAAATTAAACGCCTACCCGACCCACAGACAAAACACAAAACAGACAAGTCAAAGAAAGAGCGTTATGAAATACGCACGGGTTTAAACACTTTTCCTCTTTCGTACTCCGTAAACACGTGTATCTCGTTATTCCAAAGAATTTTCTGAAAACTTCATCTTATCAATTTCCTACGTCGTGAAAGGGCAAGTCTACCTACGCAGCAAAATTTCAGCATTCTAGGTTTAGGTGCTGTGTTAATCGGTCTTCATTCAAGACTTCTCTTTTCTATATAGATTACTAGCCGACTGTTAAATAGTTAACGCGTGAAAGCGTATCAAACAAACAAACTCCTATTTTTTTAATTAATCCAGTATCCCATATCTTTCATTTTACACTTGAGAGTTGTACAAAATGTCATCACGATCGGTTGAATAGTTTAAGTACGCGTAAGCGTGTCATACAACAAACAAACTCAGTTCTGCAAATATAATATTAGTTAGGATAATACAGAATAGAATAGATACATGCAATTGATTTTACACCGCCTGGACTTTATTATAGAGTTTGTTTATGGCCTCCCGCCGGTTTTTCAGCGTTATCGGACTATAAATCAATATAATAGCCAAGTAAGATTATTTTTTTAGTAATTGCTACAAATTACATAAGCATCATCCTTTCGCTCTGTTACTTTAGTAAAATTTCGGCATAATACTTTACGATGTCAATTACATTGCTAACGGATGTCCACGATTGATAAAACCTAATGGTTGCTAAGCTAATTTCAAGCTTGTTAGTCGCGATGAACGACGCTTTAGCCACAACAATGCAAGTGAATGATTGTTATAAGTTATACAACAATGGATTATGCTGATCCATCAATGCACGCCAACCACAGATACATCATACATAACAATATGAAAATTTGCTTTTTAATTTGCCGTATCGAAGCCTATTTATTAAAGTGTTGGCTGACACCTTCTCGGCTGTTAAGTTTCGTAAGTAAAGAAGCGTGATTGGCCGATTAACAGTTTGGGCTTTTGAAGCTCACGTTGAAGAATGGGAAAGTTTTTAGAGTAGATATCTTATCTTATCTTATCTTGGTGGGGCCTGAGATATACCTTAGAGTAGATATACTCACACTCCAAATCCTTCCTAGGCGAAAATGCCTTAGGATGGAGTAAGTTCATATGCGGAGGCAGCAGAAAACAGGCCCGATTAACCATCGGTGCCTTGACAGGGCACTATGCCACAAAGCAAATGCTTCACAGAATGCACATCTCAACAAATAGCTTATGTAGGGCATGTGGAGAGGAAACGGAGTCAATGCAGCATCTACTGTGTGACTGCGACTCTCTGGCTAGGAAAAGAATGGGACTCCTGGGGTCGGCCTATTCGAAACCGGAGGACGCCAAACTTATGGCATCTATCTTTACTGAGGAGGAAGAGTGAAAGGATGGGGTTGCACAAAAGATCCCGATGGGTCAAAGTGTTACTGACAGAGGGAAACCTCAGCAGGCCCCACTAAGATAAGATAGAGTAGATAAAACTACATTTTATTTTATTTCCAAAATAAAAAATAATTGTGTTTTTCTAAATAATATTTAGAAAAACATAATATTTGATCATATTATGATCAGTATGTAGTAAAGTATAATAATGAAGCCTATTACTTACAGTTCTATTCCTGAGCAAGGCCTCCATTATTCAAGCCATTGCTACCATGCTAGCCAAATAAGCATAGCTGTTAGATATCGATCACAAACTCTGGTTTCTGGAAAATCCAAAACACACATTGTTCTACCTGGAAATTTAATGGACCTCCGAATTTCAGGCCGAGCGCTAGGTATTATTATGAGAGCTTATCTATGTCTATACTACTATATAAATCTGTAGGCTCTGTCTGTACATGCAATTTTTCTGACAAATTTTGCGATAAATATTCGTTTTATGACTCACTGACACCATTCTACGATTTTTGAAATTTTTGTCTGTCTGTCTGTCTGTCTGTATGTCCTCTTATAACTCAAGAACAGCTTGATCGATCTTGATGAAAAGTTTATGTAGTAAGAACATGAGATTGTGCTAATGATAGGCTATAAAAAAATTGAATTTTATTCACTAATTTTCGCACAGCGAAGCGGGCGGGTGACGGCTAGTATTATTATATACTTTTCACAATAGAGCTCTATTACCACCGAAGCATTCATCATCAGCTCATTTTATATCCCCACTGCTGGGGCACGAGCCTTTCTTATGGATGGATAGGGAGAACGGGCCATAGACCACCACAGGGCACAGTGCGGATTGGTGGTTATTAACGCCTTCTACTGCAGCCGGAAACGGCTTTATGTGCTTTCCGAAGCCCGGAATAGCTCTTGGTGATACATTTTTGGTAACCTATCCGGTGACCGGCCTTTGTAATAGTTGCTTAACCTTATAAATCGAAGACTGGGTGCATGCGAGCGTGCTTTAAGAGCGTTTACGCCGCACACTAGCGCCACTAACGAAAAAATAAACATATCTAGTAATTTAGCATTTTTACGTCACCTAATGAACACCTCACATGTTATGGTTTAGTTAAATAAGACGTTACGGCCACTTTTAACTATAACGCTATATTTAACTAAACCATAACCTGTCAGGTGTTCATTAGGTGACGTAAAAATGCTAAATTACTTCATTCAGATAGTTTATTGAGCATAATTTGATTTTCTATCTCTAATTACTAGATATGTTTTTTTTTATTGGCGGCGCTAGTGTGCGGCGTAAACGCTCTTATGTGCTATCGAGGTTAACAATTTTAAAAAAATACAACTCTGACTTATTAGTAGGTAGATAACAGAGCTTCATCGTCGTTTTTAAAATGTCATCATTGAACTAACAGCTACCAATTATGACACCCGAATAATTTCATACGAGTCACGTTTCTAAACTTAGACGCGTCGTAAGTTTTCTTTATGCGTTCACCTTTTAACTCGGCATTCAAATAAAAAAAAAGTTGGTTGTTATCTAAGAATTGTCAATTGACCACTGCATCGAGTGAGTGTTAATTTCTACACGTCAATTAAGCCGGCAAACGACACCATCAAACAATAGGATTGTACGCGAAACGGCGAGTTCGTGGGAATAGCACGATTTCCATTGTGCCGCACGGCTCAATTGAGACACACAAAACGCCAATAATATTGCACATTATTGACCACTGACAACGGGTCTCTAACAACACTCTTAAGGTACCGCAATAGGATTCAGTTTTCAGCGGCACAACTAGAAAAATGCATGTCGTTTTGGTCATAGACATCACAATAGGTAGATCGGTGACGTAATCGTCAATCAGAAGAGGTCTCCATTAATGCCGCACTATTGAGTTGAGATTAATATACGTTTGTGCACCGCTAGTTGCAAGTTTTACATGTATTGTTCGTGTGCATGGACGAATTACTTATGGCTCGCAGTGAATAGAGCACCTAAATCATCACTTCTGTGCATTGTCGGCAAAGGTTTACACTTTCTCACGGTTCGGCGTTTTCAGTTTGCACAAAATGTTGATCGGCAGAGATGCTGTTTATCAGATGTCTTCGATAACCCGTAGATTGTAAATAGGAGACAAGGAAAGATTGGCGTGATTTGGGTTCCACTTCAACGTGACAATGTTTGACTTGGGAAATAAAGACTTATGCTCCCATTTTTAAGTAGGTGTTAACGTAACGTATGTTATATACATTTATTATTTATTATTATACAATTATCGTAATATCTCGAGCTCCTCCGTACGTCGGAAGGCATGTTAGGCCGTTGGTCCCGGTTGGTGTCGTAATATTGCAAACGTAAATGGCCTTCTAAACTCCCTTCCTTAAGGTTTCATTTTCCTTGTGGTGTAAAACGGAGCAATCTATTTCCTATCCTACTTTGCATAGCTCTGGGGGTAAAGCAGCTTTTCTTGACTCCACCACATGTGCTTCTGTTTATTTGGGAATACAAGCAGTGGGTTTTTTTAAAGTTGATTGTAATGTATCATTATTACATTAAGATTACCTACATTATGTATACGTACATTAGGTAGGTATGTCTCGCCGGTTTTTCAGATCAGTAAGCGGAGAACATAGATTTTCAGTTGACACAATCGATCCTTTGTTACATCCTACGCTTCGTCCCGTCAGTCTCTCCATACGTCACTTTGTATTCAGACTATATTTTACAAACCCATATTTAGCTCGTAGCCTATAATGGCCGTCGATGGACGTTCTTTAAGCGTCCACTTACTTACTAGACTTACTTTGCCGTGTATATGTATAGTGACCAGAAATTTAAGTAAAATAATGGGTAAGTATATATCGGGTCGCCTAATTTTTTGTACTTCTAATTGGCAATGGTTAGCCTAAATTTTTTTCGCATAATTTCACTCTTCATAATCGTGTTTGGTCTAATTTCACTTCACCTAACTTTTTATCGCCATAATGTTATTTACCAAATGCGACATTTAGCGGAACAATTCGTAATCCCTGAAGTTTGCAATTACTAAATATTAATTCAGACAGAATTAAAAATCTCAAAGTATAAGAGCTATAAAAAAATATTTTATTGTATGGAGCTAGATTGATAGATAGATTAGATAAATTGTAGCTCGCTACGCTGCGCTTCGCGATTGTCTTAAATTTGTCTTAAATCACGTGACCCACAGGAGTAGAGCAGCTAGTATTTTTTTAACTGAATAATAATAATTATTGTGTTATATTTTATATATTTTGGCACATTTAATATTAGATATGCTAAAATTCGAGCTTTTTATATTAAGCGAAATCGTCGTAATGCCAAAATAACGTTATGCCAATATATTTTAGGGTATTTCACGTTATAGATCCTAAAATTAGGGCTTTCAATTCTTAGACCAAATCATAATGGTGGCAAAACAATTGTTAGGCGAAACAATAATTTTTCGTTTTAAGTTTAGGCCAATACGGTTTGGCCATGTAATATTAGGACTAAATTTTAGGCGAACCGAGGGGTACCCTAAATAATGCTTGTGGAATGCATGGTATAGTAATAAGTCGTTGATTTAAAACAGCAGAGCAGTTAATGGAAATATATTAAAAATTAAATTAAAATACACAATTAATTTTAACTAAGGCCCCAATGCTGGGCAATGGCTTTATTACCAGTCCACGTTTTTTTAACTCAGGAAAATCTGCTCGCAGACCATTTCGACTGGGTTGGAGCAATCGCCGGAGAGCTGTGTAGGGATGGGCGATGGTCTTCCCGACCTACTAAAAACCAGGGACATCCTATGGCCGCTGGGCGGGAACCCGAGTATACAAAAGTCTTTCACGGGTCACCAGTCCACGCCTGCCAAATGCGGGTTGGTGATCAAAAAACCCAGGCTATGACGTGTATTGTTGATCGAAGGCTATGACTGACTAAACTTAATAAATTAAAATTTATTTATATTATTGAAAAAATATATTTCTTTTTTATTATTATTTTTTTTTATTTTTTTTGTATTATTTATATTTTTATATAATATAATAAGCCTTATTTAATATAGGCGCTCAATTGTTGAGCAAAAACCGTTTCAGTGCAGGCGCTTGAATCTACCTTTAATATTAAATTAAAAACCATTCTCATTCAGTCAAGGTCTGCCAACAATTGGTCTACCAAATCACCCAATTATACGGACAAATAGCAGTACCTACGGGCCGCCCACACCGCGCCGCTATCGCTAGTGAAATTGGGTGTGCGCGTGCGCAGCGCGACCGGACACAATGCACTCTGATTCGCCCATCTTCGCACAATCGACGCGAAATAAGCTCATTAGCTCCTTTGTGCAAGGTTGGGCAATTTCTTTATATATACCACACAATGTGTAGATCAAATTTTGTAACTGTTTAAAACACATGTGCAGTGATCCCTTAAATGGACCGCTCAGACTAAGGGTACCTATAGTCTAAACTACGAAGCTATAGTACAATACAATCAAGTAATATTATGTTTGAGGAAATATATTTTATTTCTTATGAAATAATCACGTTTTTTATCTTTCATATTTCTCTAATTAGTAATTTATTAGTGCAACTCACACACACCTTCGACTATATACATATAATCAAAGACACACACATTATCTATGTATAAATACGTGAAGCAAAAACTTTGTACACCTTTATACGAAAATTGCGTAGACGGAGGAGTATGAAATTTCGCACACTTATAGTGTATAGAGAAGGAGTGCAAATGCTAATATTTTGTTTAAAATTATGCATAAAAATACATAAAATTAAATAAACATTGTTTCATACATTTTTCAAAAATTTCAAAAATGGAAGAGGAGCGGCCTAAATCTGTCAATGCCAATCCAAACTCACATTCTTTCTATCTTTTTTAATTTTTCATTGCTTAAGATACTTTCCGTGCAGCCTTAATAAAATATTGTTTAGTCATTGTTTAGCTTTTTAAGAAAATTACGGTCGAATTTCGGCCACTAGGCGACCACTAGTTACATTAAATACACCAAAGAGGTTCACACTTTACACTACTCGTTAATATCAGATATGGTTTATTTCTTTTTTAATAAAATGTTTGTATTGTATTAATTTGGCTTGACTTAGGTGGGTCTGATCTGAAGGGGCCATACCCTTTAGATCAGACCCACTTAGGTACGCACGTCAACTCGGCAACAGATAGATATAAAATGTAAAATTACTTGCTACTTATGTCTATGTTGTATTTTTACTAACCTTAGTAATGTGTTTGATGAATAAATTAAACTTTAGTAGGTAGGTAGGTGAATACCTGTGATAATTATGGCGGTCCTGAATCATCCTGGCGGCATTTGAGGAGAAGTAGTACATGAATATTTGGTATGTTATTATTTTCCTACCTACCCCTTTGGAGGGATCAGAGGTAAAGTCCCAATTAACCATCTCTATCTCCACGAGCGCAGTGGCATGCCCAATGTGTTTTCTCCTGCATAAAAAGTATAGCCTTTAGTTATACAGTGAAAAAATTAAATGCCTACCCGACCCAGTCAGGAATCGAACCTGGGTCTTCCGCAATCCGGGTGGCTGCACTGACCATTATGCTACCGGGAAGGCTGACATAAGCACTGAATTTTTACACTGCTTTTTAACTTTTTAGTGTTAATAGCGGCACAGTGCCATCTATCCAACGGTCATTGCAACCGATGGCTATGCAGATACATCTTTGCAGATGAAATACCACAATTTTGATAACACAGCGCTATAGTAAATTTTACTTTTTATTTTTAAGTGCTAATTGCTTTACTGAAGCTAAATTAAATATTTATAAAATACAGTGAAAAATTTAAATAATATAATTAATTAAAATTATTATTAATTATTATTAAATTTAATTAATTTAGCTTCAGTGCAGCAATTAGCTTAAAAATAAAAAGTAAAAAATTAGCCTTTAGTTTATTAAAAGTGCATGTGATTTTGAGTGTCGAATCTAATTTATGAGAGCTCTACTCTTATCACCAGAAATTACGCTCAATGTAATTGACTTATCTGGAACAGCTGGTCGCATAAGCTTCTATTTTGTTAGTCCGTTTTGTCACTTTTACTCTCAATTAACAGAGTATGAGGCCTTTGGTATAGATACATCTACTTACCTGATGGAAAAATCCACAACTACCTACTAAGAAGCTGGCTGTCTAATCTTAAAATTATGAACATAATAATACTACCAACATTGTTGTTATGGCGACAGACTCGGATTATTTGTTAAACAAAGAATGTAAACGGGACAACGCAAACTAATTAGTAAAAAGGTATCATACCTTCTTTATACGGCCTTTTGGTGGTAGCTAGCCATTTTTTTTATTAACCCAAGGGTAACCCGCAAACGGGTCTCCGTGGAATTGTTACGAACCGCAGAGGATCTTGATTCGGGGAAAGATGTTAATGGCCGACCCGGTAAAACAACAGGGATGGATTAACTCTTAAACTCCAACGTAAACGATGATCTTGGGATCTTAAGATTTTACCATGGTGGTAGCTAGCCTAGGCTAGGCAGACTTTAGACAAGTACTATCACCAACCTTTAACCGATATACTCTACTACAGTTAATGACCTTTTACTGAGAATTAAAGCTTCTGGATCTTTAAACCGGTGATCTAAACACTGGACAGAGGTGGTTGTGTGGACTTAAACAGACAAAGCATAGATAGCGATTATTAAAATCAAAGCGTGAGAGATTGCAACAAAGCTTCTTAGGAAAGGACCTGAATTGGATCCCACTATAAGATAGTAAACGGGCAGAACGGACCTGAATTGGATCCCACTATAACATAGTAAACGGGCAGAATTGATGATAGTCAACAGACAAACAATCAGCGTGGGTCGAATAGAGGATTAATTAAAAACATAGTAGGTTTAACTTTTATCAATACCTATTGATTTCTTATTACATCATATTATGAGGTATCGTAGTCACATGTGTTACGATACCGATGAGCATTGTGAAACGACTTTTGAAACAAAGGTTCTTCCCATTATAGTTCGTATTGAGATGTCAGTATGAGTTAGATGTGAAAAGGGTACGGCATATCTTCCGCCAATCATTTTGATACAGGTTAGCATGGAATTAACATTTATCTTCTAATGCATTAGGCTATATAAGTCGCTGGAGTCGCGCCACAACACTAGCTTCAAAGCATTTGTGGTGCGAGTCCCGTCAACTAAGCTGGACGCCTTCATGAGAGAAGACTTCTGGCCGAAGGGAGTGGTATTTAGACGTTTTCGTGGCAGGCTACCTTTGAGCGCCACCGATGCGACACCGGAAGTGTCGTAATAATTACTAACATAGATTAAGTTTTATATTACTAACAAAAATTGTATATTGGTATGTATATGTTAGTTTATAAGGTATTTATCATGGGCCTGTTATTTTGTAACTTTAAATTGTTGCCTGAAAATAAACGAATTTATATAATTATATTATATTATATATAGCTAACCGCCAAAGCTACGTGAGGCGTTTCACTAGACTAATAATAGGTTTGCTTTCATAACTAAAGCATAATATTGAAAATATCTCGGGGTCTTGGTAGCTCAGCGGTCAGAGCATTGGATCGGTTATCCAAAGGTCGTGGGTTCGATTCCCACTCGCGCTTCCTAAGGCTGGTTGATTTTTTTCTAGTAAAAGTTTATCTTGTAACTTATATCTAGCATTGTGAATGCAAAAATTCAAATACCTTATAAAAATATATTGAAAGACCAAAAGTGTGCTGACGACGATGGATTGTCAAATTTTCAAATACTGGACCAGTTATATAAAGTTGTCAAAATACACTTTCCTTTTGATTGCTGACGTTACCGACGTTTACCCAGTATACCCAAATTTTAATAGGTAGGTTAGGTACTCTAGTGATCGGGACTACTTGGTTGGGCGAGCCTACTGGCAGCCGTCGCGTTCGGAAGCAAAAAGCCAGTCAGCCCGCCGCGCCGCCGCCGCGATAGGGCATTAAATCTATTAATTGTATTATTTGAAAAGAATATAATTTTAAAGTGATTTGTCTTTCACTACGCCTTCCTTTTTAAGTAGAGCCCCCTCGAATCTCTACAGTACCTATCTTAGATGATAAAAACAAGGGTACCGAAGTGACACTGTCAATGTTATTGTTTGACACTTTAAACCCAGTCTTCGACACAGTATTCATTGCCAAAAAATAGTATTGATTTTCAATTAAATTTAGAAGATTAGAAGAATAGGAGAATAAAAAACACTTTATTTGTAACTAATACATCACACACATAAAAAAAACTATTAAAAATAACAATAACAATAGATTTTTTTTAAATGTGTGCTGCAGAAGCACAAAAGGGCGATAGCTCAGTGGCTGATTTTGCTTAAACACAAAAATACAAAAGTGTTTAAGCAAAGCACTGGTATTCTGCTATTACCCAGAAGAGGGTAGACAAACACAACAAAACAAAAATGTAGGCACTAAACGACACAATATCATAAACAAATAGTGAAAATAGATAAAAATAAAAAATAAAAATAATATACAATAAATAATAGATATAATATTTGAGGTCATGCAGCTATTACAAAAAAAAAAAAAAACAACAAAACATTGGAGGAATCTGATTGAAAAATAAAATAATAATAATAATAATCAAGTACCATTACCAGCACCTTCCAAATTCATTCTTCCAAAGTAATTTAGAGTTATTAAAATTAGAGTTAATGTGCGATTTGTAATATGCTTTCTTTTCATTAAAAATGCTATGTACAACAAGCTTCTTCATGTCATTATAGTATTGTTTATCACCTTCAGAACCAGACAGCCGAAACCTTTTACAAGCCTTATCACGCATAACAATCATTGTATTTTCACACCACCTGCTCGACAATGCCTCATTATATATCATGCAAACCTTACTCAAAGTAAATCATTATAGCCCTTGTCTTTTGCCGGGGTGTAATGTTGTACTGAATTTCATTATAACTCGCCGGGCAGTAATGTGATTCTCACTTCTCTTAGTTCTTCTTGTTATGCATTTAAAGTCTAATTTCGTCAAAATCGCGCGGCGCGCGGCTGCTGCAGCTGCTAGTGGCCGACGGCGAGGAGGTGGACGGCGGCGCGCGCCGCGCCTCATTTATTTGAAAATCGAACTTATTCGAAAATCAAGCTGGCCACGCCACGGCAAGCCGAATGAAAAAAAATCAATACTTAAAACAAAAGCCGCGAGTATTTCAATACGGTGCAATCAGTATCAGACAAAACTGCAAAAGAAGATAGAATAAAACATTAAGAAAATGTCGAGTGACGAAAGTGATTTAACTCCGGAGTCCATTAAATTAGACGCCTTAGGTATTGTTAATAACCTACTATCAGAGAAGTCGAAGGAAAAATACTTGAAAGCTTACGACGATTTCCACAAATGGAAAACTGCAAGAGGCGCAAAGTCTGTGTCGGAGTCAGTGCTTCTTGTTTATTTCGAGTATTTATCGTGTACAAAGAAGTCCAGCAGCCTGTGGTGTATCTATTCGATGCTTAGGTTAACAATAAGCATCAAACACGACATTAAGATAAATATATATAGCAAGTTATTGGCATTTTTAAAGAGGAAATCAGATGGTCATCGAGCAAAGAAGTCAAAAGTATTGACAGCGCAAGATGTGGAAACTTTTCTGAATGAGGCTCCTGATCACAGCTTTCTGGCCATGAAAGTAAGTATGAGTACTGCCTACTTTTTAGTTACGTTTCTAGTACCTACCTATAATAGCTCTATAAAATAGTTAATGAATAAAAGGGTATTTAAATGGCACACATTTAAAAAATACACATTCTAAGGTTTTGTCGCAAGCTTTTTTTATAATATAAAGGTCAAAAAATGTAGTAGTGTATCTATCTATTTACTCACAATCCTATTTTTTGTTACAGGTAGCCTTGATTTTTGGAGTGAATGGCGCATGTCGTGGAAATGAACTCGTAAACATAAAAGTCAATGATATCAAAAAACATGCAGATTTATTGCTGATTAACTTACCAGATACCAAAACAAATAGAGAACGTTCGTTCATAGTTCGTGAAGATTATGCAAGAATTGTTGAAAAGTACCAAGCTCTGCGCCCCTCTAATATAAACACCAACAGATTTTTTATCGGTTACAGTAATGGCAAATGCACCAGGCAAGTCATTGGCAAGAATAAAATCAGCGCCATGCCAAAAGAAATTGCAAAATACCTCAAATTGCAAAATCCCGAGCTCTATACGGGTCATTGTTTGAGGAGAACATCGGCAAGTCTGTTGGCAGATTCAGGAGCAGATATGGCCCAGATAAAACGTCATGGTGGCTGGAAATCCGATGCAGTAGCGGAGGGCTACATAGAGAATTCCATACAAAACAAAAACAAGATAAGCTGTCGTATTGGTGATAACATTCATCTGAAAACTACGTCCATTATTGATGATCCTTGGAAACCTTTGCCACCACAGTCGGTCCACCTTGTTGGAGGCCTGCCCACACTGCGCTTTCCGGTACGCGGTCGCCACTCCAGGACTATCCCGCCCCAGCGGCCATCAGTCCTGCGAGCAATGTGACCTGCCCACTGCCACTTGAGCTTAGCAACTCTTCGGGCGATGTCGGTTACCTTTGTTCTTCTGCGGATCTCCTCATTTCTGATTCGATCACGCAGAGAAACCCCGAGCATAGCCCTCTCCATTGCTCTTTGAGTGACCTTGAGCCTTTTTATGAGGCCCATAGTGAGCGACCACGTCTCAGTCCCGTATGTCATCACTGGCAACACACACTGGTCAAAGACTTTCGTCTTGAGACACTGCGGTATATCGGACGAGAAGATATTTCGTAGCTTACCGAACGCTGCCCAGCCTAATTGGATTCGACGATTGACCTCTTTGCTGAAGTTGGACCTACCTAGCTGGACCGTTTGTCTCAGGTAAACATAATTGTCCACAACTTCAAGGGCAGAGTCCCCAACCTTCAGAGGAGTGGGTACGACACGTGAGTTCGACATAACTTTAGTCTTCTCCATGTTCATTTTAAGACCCACTTGTTGAGAGACTCTGTTGAGGTCACCGAGCATTGCGCCGAGGTCTTCCAGGGTCTCAGCCATGACCACTATATCGTCAGCAAACCGAAGGTGAGTGATGTATACGCCGTTGACGTTGATGCCGAGTCCTTTCCAGTCCAGAAGCTTGAAAACATCTTCCAGTGCAGCAGTGAACAGTTTCGGAGAAATCACATCTCCCTGTCTCACTCCTCGCTGCAACTGGATAGGTTTCGAGCTCTGGTCCTGAAGACGGACTGACATAGTGGCGCTTTCATACAAACACCTCAATACTTCGATGTACCGATAGTCAATTTGGCACCGCTGGAGAGACTGTAGCACGGCCCATGTCTCAATCGAATCGAAGGCTTTTTCATAGTCCACAAACGCTAAGCAAAGAGGCTGGTTATACTCTTCGGTCTTCTGTATAACCTGCCGCAGCGTATGTATGTGGTCTATGGTGCTGAAGCCTTTTCGGAAACCGGCTTGTTCGATAGGCTGGAAGTCATCAAAAGTCTTGTTTTCTATACTGTTCAAGATCGTATTTGAGACTTGAATTTTATTCATTAAAGACTCATCAATGTAGCTTTCAGCCACAGTAGAAGACTTCCACCCCCCGTGTCGTTTCAGTGCGGTCAAATCACCACCGCTATCTATGAGAAGGGTCGCCGAGGTGCGCCGGAAGCAATGCCCCGTGTACAACGCTGGGTTAGGCAGATTCAAAAAACTTGCGATAGTTTTTCCCAGAGCACCAAATTTATTAATACCAGTTCTTTGATCGACGCACTTCCCCAATCTATAGCTCAAGAAAAATGCAGGGTTTCGACAGGGGGTGGGTCGAAGTTCCATGTATTTTTTACATACGGCATAGCAGTTGCCCGTCACAACGAAAGAACAATCTATTTTCGTTTTTGTTTTCGAAACTTTCGCCATGATTGTACTGTCGTCTATGTTAGAGACTTCATCGAACTGGATGTTGTATAGCTCTTGAGCTTGAGGTACATAGCCAAGGCAAAAACTATGATTTATGAAGTAGTAAAGTGTAGGTACCTACTACCTAATTTATACACAAAGCGCTTAAACGGAGTGTCTAGATAACTTGCGTGTGTAGTACGTAAGTACTAGGTAGATTAAATAACAGAACTAAAATACACTTACCCTTTCAAAAAGATACAAAATATCTAGTGAATCTTTCAGGAACATCTTTATTTGACCTGATGTAAACGTCAAGGACTTTTTTTCCTTGTGTCCTTCTGAACTGCGTTTCAGGAACGCTATGACTTTTGAATACTTCGTGATATCAATATTGTTGTAGATACTCAGTGTGGACTTGAGCATCGAATATTTAGCCCACATAGAAGATGGCTTGAATTTGTCGGAGAGGTTTTTGAGATACACAAGAACAAACAAACAAACAAACAAACAAACACACATTTATTGGCACACACTACAAAATTACACGATATTCACAATAACAATACAAAACAAAGACAGACGAAGTGTGGCCAACTAGGCCCCAGCCTCAGCACATGCTACAGCGACATAGAGCCGCTGCAACGCTGGTATTCTGGAGGGGCCTAAATTGGTGACATGTCCACAAAACAAAGAGGAACCAACATAGACAATAAAATAGTAAAACGCTTAAACACACAAAAAAAACAAGAAACAATTAATAGGAAATGACATTTTCAGAAAATGATGTAGTTTTCTTTTCGATCTTCCATGCCAAAAAGTTATTATATTTTTTTTCATATAATTTTCTAGATTTTTCTGGCAAAAGATTGTGAGTTACTTTTGTAGCCAATTCTAGAATATCCGGAGGCGTACAAATATCATCGTCGCTGTCCATTTTTAACTTTCAATTTGTATTTTAAAAACAAAACACATTGCGAAACATTAAATTCACGCGTACGTGTAATGTCACAGTGAACTGGCCGCCATTAAAATCTAACCAACGAGAGCGCAGCTGCGCGCGCAGGGCCAATCAGGAGCGAGCGCGCGCTGTTCTTTTTTTATTATTAAGATCTTACCAAAGAGTTTTGTGTATGTAAGTTTAGTAGTTTCGACGAAGTTTTCACGTATAACCCAACTGTTTTCAAAAGCCAGCCTAATATCAAAATTTTATACAACTTGTATGAGGATTTTGACATAAGGCTCGCCAGGTTAATTGGTCGCGTTTTATTGATGTTATAATGAGATTTTACGATATCGATGTGGATATTATACCATCATGTGAAATTGCTTAAATTGAGTGTTTTGTTGTCTGCGCTATAACAGTAGTAATTATAAGTCAAGTATTGGAAACATAAGTAGAATGTTACAACATTAGTGTAGATAAAATGACTTTTTAAATAGGTATTGAAAAATACATTCTTTTTTAGGTACAATCTCGGCGATTTGTTATGTACGTTATAAAGATACTGTGGCTATACGTTAATTAGATAGAGGAGAACCGGCAAAAATGTATGAAGTCTGGTCCTGGAACCAATAACGACGGCATATATATCATCTGAAAGTTACTTCGATATAGGTACTTCAATAGTTACTATTGCAGCTCAGTTCAAATAACTGTGTGAAAAAAGTTATGACTATTTTAATTACTTACATCGATTAGATTGCCAGCACTGAAGGGGTCGCATCTGCCAAATCCCAAGTACCACACAATTGATAATACGTGTGCACATGTTGCCTACGGTGCGTCGCCCAGACAAGCAGCTGCAATAATATTGACATATTTTGTCGATGCCTTCTTGATCTCTGTCGACTAAAATATAATAGTAATATATTCTTGCTCTTACGTGTCTAGACTGTATTCGTATTCATAGCGGTATGCCATAGTAACTATTGAAGTACATAGAAGTAGCTTTCTGGTGATATATATGCCGTCGTTGTTGGTTCTAGGACCGTTTTGCCGGTTCTCCTTAGCTAGTATCATCGGCTGATGATTGTAGGCTTACAAACATCGCACTGTTGGGTTCACAATACCTTCCTACATGAGCAAATAGCTGAAGTAGCACAGGAGATGTCTATTAAATTAAAAGCATCTTAAATGATATCGAATATAGATAATATATATTGGACATTTTGGTACACCTAATATATTAAGGAAATTCAATGAAAACATAGAAATTTTATCTTAAACATTTATTAATACATAACAGTGACGAAAAACATCAAAATACATAAAACATTTCAAAAACATTTCAACACAAAATACTGTCAAAAAATCAGTAGGTACTTATATGTATATAAACTAAAAAATAAAAAATCACAGCTAGTTACAGATCTATCTAAGAAATTACCTGTACTTTCTATACCTATAAATACTTAATGTTAGAATTATAGGTATTTTTTTATTTTTGGCATAATAACATCATTTTTGGCACACACCCAAGACAACTTTTTATAGGTATATAATAAAGGAATATCTTTTTTTTATCTCAGCATCAAATTGATCAAAGCAACAATCAAAGTAAGTCAAAATTGAAGGTTGTCAATTGTTGCCTACTTAAAAATATTGACAATGTTTATCAAAACACAGTCTTATTGTTTAACAATAGGGTTTAATGTGCAGACAAATGTGTTTTGTTTGCACATTAAACCACCGAACCACTCGGACAATCTAGTAGCAAAAGGAGGCCCTTTTGCTACTAGATTCTCCGAGTGGTTCGGATTGGATCGCCCCATCGAATATTTAATTTAGAATTGGGTTATATTATAAGTAAAATTCCAACATAATATTTCACTTAAACTTTAACAATCATCATACCTTAATTATTTAAAACTAAATTCTTATAGCCTGTTTTATCCACTTGAAAAAGCAGTCATCACAAATACTTAAAACCAAAACTTGCATTGGTTTTGTTAGATTAGATGAGCCAGTACTGACAGTACTAGTCTAAAAAAACGCGTTATTTATTTTATGATCTAAATAACGACACAATATATTTCAAAAACACTTTGTTGCGTAACGTTATACAAATAAGAAAAATACAACATAATAAATAGAAATATATTTTCATTACTTTTGTTATGAAAACATATTTGTCCGAGTGTCGATCTGCACCTTACAATAGATCACTTTTCAATAACCGGGATTACGGGTCGTCGAGTCGGTATCGACAGTTTGGTATTATCTGGCGGCTAATTTCCGGTTCCTTCAGAATTGGGAATACTCGATAGCGAGTTCAAGTTCAGATGCTAAAAAAATTTTAAGGGATTCCGAGGGCCCCCGCTGGTGACGTCACACCGGCCGCGTCTATATGAAGTAGAAGGTGTGCGGCTGCAGCTCCAGCTGCGCCATCTTGGCCAGCAGGCGGTGCAGGCGGCGGTGCGCGCGCGCGGCCGGCCCGCTGGTGACGTCACACCGGCCGCGTCTATATGAAGTAGAAGGTGTGCGGCTGCAGCTCCAGCTGCGCCATCTTGGCCAGCAGGCGGTGCAGGCGGCGGTGCGCGCGCGCGGCCGGCCCGCTGGTGACGTCACACCGGCCGCGTCTATATGAAGTAGAAGGTGTGCGGCTGCAGCTCCAGCTGCGCCATCTTGGCCAGCAGGCGGTGCAGGCGGCGGTGCGCGCGCGCGGCCGGCCCGCTGGTGACGCCGCCGCCGCCGCGCGCGCCCAGCACCAGCGACGGCTGAGCGTCGCGGCACACGTCCAGGCGTGAAGCCACGTGGCTGGGCATCTGTTACCAAATAATTAAATCAATGACTTCTTGGCGGGAAAGTGAAGCGTCATGTCTGCGATTTTGTCTTATTTTCCAAAATTTGTGTTATGTCGAATATTAATGTGAAATAATGGTGGATTATTAACCGTTAAGTGTTCGTGAGTGTGCATAGGTGTTGGCAAATGAAACAAAACAGTGCAACGTCACTTTTCAAATTCTCTCAAGAAGCTCGCGTGAGGACTTAGTAAAGCCCCACATCTTTACTGAGATACTCGAGGGGTTGGGGGGTATATCATTTCTCACTTCCCATTTCTAATATCATTCATCATCATTTATGGAAATATTGTTTATTTATGTATTACTTGTACGAAAAATTACTTTGACACTGGCTAAATGTGCTAATCGCACGAAGCCATCAACTAAAAGAAAAAAAGAATCAATGGTGGACGATCTGATGAAGGTCGCGGGTAGCCGCTGGATGCGAGCAGCGCACAACCGGGAATCGTGGAGATCTTTAGAGAAAGGGTTCTATATTGTTTCACACACAATTCATTAGCAAATTTTCATTTCACAAGCATCATTTGTCAATGTTTCATTTTACAAACTATTTCTTTAACAATGGCGTCAAAACAAACATTCAAATGGCAAGCTGTCATTTTAAAATTCAGCATTTTATGTTATTTGACAAGATAAACTGACATGCCAACATTTTTCAGAAAACTAAAGGTACGTTTTACAAATAATTAATTTGACCAAAATACAATATTAATTAAATATGTTTTGGACCGATCGCCGCAACGATTCAAAATAATTCCTCAATAAGAAGTCTTACCACAGTACGTTACAAAAATATACAAGCGTTATTTAGTAAGATTGTAAGGTCTTTGGTCATTGCTCTTCATGGCATGCGATGGAGCGGATTCGGCTCGAAGGACCAAAATACAATACTGTAAGTGAGCAACAATGTATTTTTTAGAACCAAAAACGGCCAAACAAAACCATTTAATTATAGCAGCACAATATATATAGAAATAACAATAAACGTCACTTAAATAATACAATCAAATGAATAATAAGTTTTCTCAAATAAGAAAGAGTATGTGTAACACTTACATTAAATAGAGGCGAATGCAGAATAGGCATCCACAGCGGCATCAGTTTGTTCAGCACGGTGGAGTTGCACTCCAGCAGCGACTCGAGCAGGCTCAGGAAATGCAAGTTCACGGTCTCGGCAAGCTACAATTAAAATGTACACTTTTAAAGTTACGCGTTCTATTTTACACTCTGTCTGTCTGTCACTATTACACCAACAGCCAACAGTGATGCGGTTGGCTCAGTTCAAACCTAGAAGAGACATGTCGATATTCGTGGAGCTTGATATAATAAAAACATTGCAGTTAACGAGTGTGCGAACAGAGTCGTTCCACCTCAATTCACCATCGTCCTCAGCAATTGGGACTATTTTAACTTCTAACTTAGATAATTTCTTCTGGTCAAAGCTTGCTGAAGTGGATCTCGAAGTGTTTTACCAGGATGGGGCAACCTGCCACACAGCAAAAGATAATGTCCGAAATCAATTTTGTAATGATTCCTAAGAAACTACTTTTAAGTAAACGTTTATTATGTCACACTAGATGTGCCCCGCGGTTTCACCCGCGTTCTATTAGTCATAGCGTGATGTAATATAGCCTATAGCCTTCCTCAATAAATGGACTATTCAACACAAAAATAATTTTTCAATTCGAACCAGTAGTCCTTGAGATTAGCGCGTTCAAACAAACAAACTCTCCAGTTTTATAATATTAGTATAGATATTGTATATTCCACTGACCAGTTTAGACTGCATGGTGACCTGCAGTATGCTGGGCACCAGCTTGCACCAGAACTCGAGTAGTATGCAGACGGTGGTGTTGTGGGGCTCGCCGCTGGGGGCGCTGCCGCCTGCTAACTCCTCAAGGTATAGCGTCCACAGCTGGCACAGAATAAACGCGTGGAAGAGGGCGTTCATACGTTGGCCGGTTGGTTTCGATTGTTCAGCGTAGGAGGACATAATGGTCTGGAAATGGAATAATAATATTACATTATGATGACCTTCAGATTTGATGGCAAACTGTTTCTATGTAATAGCAACATCCATTGGGTCTGGGTGTTTTCTATGTATAATAAGTATGTATTTAAGTATTTTAAGTATGTTTATCCGCTGTCTAGTAACCATTTAACGAGTTTCATAACGAAGCTTCTCTTGGGCTAGATAATTGGCGTGAGTGTAGGAAAGTTTATTTTATTTATTTATTTATTTAGGTGACGTGTCCGTTTATCAAAAAACCCTCATAGATATATTATAAGCAGTGAAAGGAATGAAGGGGGCAAATTTACCCAAAGTTGCCAACAAGGCAAGACTAAGAGTGGTTAAAACCACAAAAATGCTAATTAATTTTTATCGAATCCCGGACCCCAGAAATATTTTTTTTATCTTACGGGTAAGCACAGTGCCTTCATCTGTGAGATGAAGGCACCGTGGGAAGACAATATGTAGTTGAGTGATGATAAGACCAGTGGGAGCGTACTTCTCCCGGGATCCTCAAATACTGAGCCTACAATGCTACAAACATTGATGCTATTGCGACATATTTCGATAAGATGGTGGCGGACAAACAAGCCCTACTGCCAACCAAACAGTACATAAACATGTACCCCCCAGGGGAATCAAACCCGGAACCTCTGGGTCTGCGACCGGTGGTCTTAACCACTAGACCACAGAGGTAGATTAGTCATAGTCATAATTATTTATTGCATCATGTTGGTATGTTAGTTTTACTTATAAGTCGTTTTTCTTCTTAGTACACATGAAATTACTCGTATTTTAGTATTTATAGCAATTCCAACGGCCGCATTTACAATGGGGTATTTGACAGGTTTTAGAAAAGTATGTCTAGTGGTTCATTATAGCATAATATATTTGCAATTTGATTAATTCATTATGAATTTCTTTATTTTTAATGAAAATCGCCATTAAAATTCAAATTAATAAAATAGCCGCCAAAACACTGAAGACGCCATGCATGCAGGTCACGTGATGTGACGTCACCTGTTGTAAGCAAACTTTTAGCTGTCAAATTAAACGTACAAAACTTTGATTGACATTTACTGTAAACAAGCTGGTGACGTCACTCCAGATTCAGCGTCATCCCGTGCGTTTTTGATCACGTGGTCAATCATAAAAAAAATATCATGTTATTAATTATTAATAATAATATAAAAGTTATACTTATTTTACAATTTTGTGCTTGGCTTAATTAGTTTAAAAACATGTTTACTATTAAGTTAACAACAGTTTGATCAATATTTTCATTGCAGTCAAATACCCCATTATTTACTAAGACGGTGATGGGTTGTGTACCTGGATGTGGTCGGTGATGTGACAGGAGGCGTCCTGGGGCACGGGTTGGTGGAGAGGCAGGTTGCCGCGCGCGTTGCAGAGCGCGCCCATAACCAGCCAGGACACCAGCCGCACGCGAGCCACGCACTCGCATACTTCACGGGACCTAATAGTGAGCAGGGGTCATTGTTAACAATGCTCCATTACGTCATTAAAAAAAATCATCATCATCATCATCTGCTCATTTTATGTCCTCACTGCTAGGGCACGAGCCTTCCCTATGGATGGATAGGGAGAACGGGCCATAAACCACCACGCGGGCCCAGTGCGGATTGGTGGATGTTAACGACTGCTGATGCAGCCGGGACCAACGGCTTTACGTGCCTTCTGAAGCACGGAGAAGCTCAAGATACATTTTTGGTCACCCATCCGATGACCGGCCTTTGAGAAACTTGCTTAACCTCAGCATTTGCAGACTGGGCGCGTAACCACTGCGCCATCGAGCTCCTCAAAAAATATATACTTATATTCATTTATCATTAATCATCGAAAAAGTGTGGGTTTGTGAACTGCTGCTATTGGTAATTGACTCAATTCGGGTTGACTCCAACTTATACCAGCTTGGATGAACTGACTTACTTTAAGATGGCTGAGATGAAATAGATGCACTTAACAATCTATAGATAGATAGATAGATAATACTTTTATTGCAACACTATAAAACATAAACATGAACAAAAGAAAAAATAATACAAAGTTAGAATTTGGCGGTCTTATCGCTTTCAAGCGATTTCTTCCAGACAACCAGTCGGATGGAGAGAGCTAATAAACTTTAAGATCAGAGGTGAAACTATGAAAACATACTAGAATAATGTGTATTTTATAAATGAAGCAAAATAATAATAATAATGGTAAATGGTATATCTATACCATTATTAAGAGGCATCTTGAATACGCTTCACAGATATGGAATCCTCAATATGAGGTGTATAAATCACGAATTGAAGGTATCCAAAAACGTTTCCTTCGCTATCTAGACTTTAAAGTGCATAACTGTAGATTACGAACACCGATGTAAGCGTTACCATTTTCTCCCACTTCATCTGCGCCGTCAAGCAAGCGACTTATGCTATTTCATTAATATAGCTAATGGGTCAGTAGATAGTCCAGAGTTGTTATCTAAGGTTGGTTTACGTTGCAATGAGCCGCGTTTGAGACAACGTGTCGAGGTGTATGTGACGCCAGCGCATACTAATTATAGGAGAAATTCATTTCTCCCTCGGACATCTACTGCAATAAATAAGTCTATTTTAGATTTTGACCTGTTTTGCACCAGCAGCACTTCTTTGAAGAGTATAGTAGCTAAAAATTTCTTTACCTAAACTGTCCTGCACACCAAAAGTTACAGTGTTATTTAATTTTTAAGTGTTTAATCCTTTTTAAAATAATTTTGTTATACAATATGTTCTTAGTTTTTATTTTTCTATCCATAGGTGGAGACTTGTTGTTAGCATCGCCATATTTATTGTGAATTTATTTAGTTACTAGACTATTTTGCTGTAAGACTCCCGAACACAAATAAATAAATAAATATAGTTTGGGACTTTGTTAGTTTCTTTGTTTGTTTGAGGAGGGTAATCTCTAACTACTGGTGCAACTTTAAAAATTCTCTCACTGATAGAATGGTATAGTCGACAATGAAATTGCTTTATCACCTTCGAAGTGAATTTTGTTTGCAGCTAGAAAAACAACAAGGTCTATTTTTGTTTAACCCTTCAAGTCCAATGCCAAAAAAATGACAGCACGGGCGCCGATGACGTAATTCGCAAAATGGCGAATACCTATCGTCGATGTTCACAAAAATAATGATTACGTTGCAACCAGATCATATTTTATCATTCTGTAAACGGCAATTTACTAATTGATAAATTTCCTTTCCGGCAGGTATCAAGATATATGTGATTATAGAAATAGTTTATTGGTCATACATGATCAAACTTTACGAACCATATTATGGCCTCAATCACAAGAAATAAACGCGCAGTAGTACATAAAACAAAGAACAAGGACCCATGCTGTCTAATTGTGTAAACAATGTAACAAAAAACCCCGAGATGTTTACAAAAACAACACTTGAAATACGACCTACGAAAGCAAAAAATGAACTAGGGGTGTTACTTCACTTTTTGTAATGTCATCGATAGTTGTTTTTTATGTTATTTTTGTAAGCTACTAGTTTATATGAATAAATGAAATGTACAATGTCAGTCTCAATTTTATTTTGTTTCATCATCATTATCATCATCATAGGTATAAAATCAAAGTCAAAGTCAAAGTGAAAGTAAAAATTGTATATTGTAAAAATAGTAAATTGTAAAAATAATGAAATAATATTGAAAATCGTCCAATGTTTTTTACCTAGTACCCATTCAGGACGTCTATTTTTTAACTCCACAGTTTTTATTATAGAAGTAACGACATTTACAATACTTATGTCGTTACCAAATGATACAATACAAATAAAAATACAATAAAAAAATGTTTAATAAAATCTTCTTCTCCTCCACCACGGCAGCAGCCACGCTGAGAAGTCGAAGTGCTCGGAGAACGGAGCGGTTGTATATATGTATATGTAACTGACCTCCATCCAGTCAACCTCCTCATGGCGTCGTGGAGATGTGAGCGGAGAGTAGGCAGGAGCCAATGGCGAAGGTTCGCCCTAAAACATACAAAAAAGTGAAACAGTTATTACTACAATCATACCAGTAGAAACCAAACACAATAAACAAATTATTTGATGATGATGATGATGATGGTAGTGGTGATGGTGAAATAAATAACCAGCGCCATACGTATCCTAGCGCATAATCCTAGCACAATAAACACATCACCAGTACAAACCAAACACAATAAACAGATTATTTGATGATGATGATGATGATGGTAGTGGTGATGGTGAAATAAATAACCGGCGCCATACGATCGCATAATCCTAGCACAATAAACACATCACCAGTACAAACCAAACACAATAAACAGATTATTTGATGATGATGATGATGATGGTAGTGGTGATGGTGAAATAAATAACCGGCGCCATACGATCGCATAATCCTAGCACAATAAACACATCACCAGTACAAACCAAACACAATAAACAGATTATTTGATGATGATGATGATGATGGTAGTGGTGATGGTGAAATAAATAACCGGCGCCATACGATCGCATAATCCTAGCACAATCCTTGTAACACAATAAACACAATAAACAGATTATTTGATGATGATGATGATGAAATAAATTCTACTAACCTCGTCATCACTGACTACTTCCTCGCGCTCCTCCTCCGCGTCGGCCTCGTCGTATAAAATATCAAAAGTCGCTTGGAGCCTCCTCATCTCTCCCAATTCTCCAATTAGCCATTCTATAATCAAAATCAAACAAACAACATAAAATAATATGCTATACAACATACTTATACACAATAACACAATATAGCATACTTATATAACTGTCTCAATACAAAAGTAAATTTAGAAACATTACAAGAATATCACCATTACTATCGAAAATAACAAAATATTATCGTAAAAGCTATCGACACTATCCTCCTACTACTAAGAAAGAAATTTCACACTGTCTGCCGGCAAGTATGGCCGTAAGCTCTATACAAATATAGCCCAAAATGGTATGGCAAAAAATTTCGGCCATTTCGAATGTCAGTACATGAAACGGTCGTAATTTTATTTCAATAAAAATGATAATAAATGTCGTTATTTCTTTGTGTAAACTAGTTTCCATTACTCATACACTGTTTTTATTCATTTTACTGTATTTCTAACAAACTGTACATGCATTTACGCACTAAAATCACTCTGGGATCACTCCGAAATCGAAAATTTAAAAATCACTATTAGATACGATATTCGTTGAAAACTTATAGCTAAAAACGTTCACTATAAACTCAGCAAGATGATTTACAACAGTTTCTAATATAAAACACTACTTACATGAGTATTTCCAGTTTTTTCCTCAATGCACTAAGTAACCTTGATGCACAAATGACAAATGTTCGAACTGTCATCCAACACGAAAAACGACAGTAGAATAACCTTGTCTTGTGTTTTTAATATAGCAAATTTACTCTAGTTTGTCTATAGCCAAACATCTTCATACAAAAGTATACTCTAACCTATCGATATTAATTATTATAGTCGCGTGGTCGGGTGCGGTTACATGTAACCGTCCGGGTGTTGACCGAATATTGCAGCGGTTACATGTAACCGATCCGCATATGGAGAGGTAAGACCAAGTGACACATACGTTGTCATTATTGACCATTGTCACTATAAAATTGTTGACCATTGCCACCATAAAATTTCGCTAAGGCTCATTAGCCTTAGCGAAATTTTATTGTAATGGAAGTTTTTGTCAAAAGAATAAAGCAATTTCATGGTCGACTATATATTTCTTGCGGGTAATATAGGCTATAACCTTATTTTGATAAAAAATAAGTAATATTGATTTTTAAAATACGGAATCAACGTGGACAAATTCACTGGGAAAGTTCTAGTCAATGCTAGTGCCTATTATAATGGTGTGCATTAGGACGACGAGTGTAGGTATGTCTACAATAGACATGTATAAAATTTTAAGCAATGTATCTTTTTAATACAACGGTTATAAAAAAGTAAGTGAGTCGCCTGCTGCGAGGAGCTCGATGGCGCAGTGGGTAACCCGGTCTGCGATTGCTGACGTTAAGCAACTTTCGCAATAGCCAGTCATCGGATGGGTGACCAAAAATTTATCATCTCGAGTTCCTCCGTGCTTCAGAAGGCACGTAAAGAGCCCTTGGCCCGGTTGCATTAGCAGTCGTTAACAACCACCAATCCGCACTGGGCCCTCGTGGTGGCTTATGGCCCGTTCTCTCTATCCATCAATAGGGAAGGCTCGCTCAGCAGCAGGGACATATAATGAGCTGGTGATGGGTTACCCGCTGATATGACAATGACGGGTGTATTCTAAATATGAACCAATTACTAACTATCTAGATGTGGACTAGATGCGGGAAACGGTTAAGACGACGCATTGGTAATTTACGTGGCGGGGATCTTGATTTTCCCAACAATTACAAAACATATGAAAGTGATATTTGATGACATGATTTTTCATTTAATTGACTTCATTTTGCTAGTTGCAGAAACACGATTTGTCAACTTTTATAACAGAGAAAAAAATATCAAAGTAACCTCTTTTAAAACATAGATTTGCATTTTACAGGCTAACCAGACTGATTTAAGCATCTAAATTTTCTTAGTAGATTAGTCTTAACACACACTTCAAAATTGTAGTTCATTTTTTAAAAATTATTTGTAGTTTTAATTTGAAGGAAAAATAAACAGTTTTTTTTATGGTACGGGGCGCAAACGCTCGTATCAAAACGTATGAGATTTATTGCTTAGCGGTACGTCGCCTCAAAGAGCTATGTATTCAAAACATAAAAACTCTATTTTAAAGCGCCTGCCTGATATCTCACAGCTCCATATTAATCGTGGTTATTGCTAATACAACCAGACAGGCGCTCGAAGTCGATATGAAGTTGTTATTTTATGAATAAAAACAAAGTCACAAACGTTATTAATAGTTACATTTTATATACACATTACATACATATTACATTTTATTAATAGTATAGACTATTTAACCGTTTACTATCCTATACCTATATTTTATATATTAATATTGGGTATAGATGTGCCTCTCATAGAAAAAAAGATGGGAAACTAGGTTCCCTGTACAATAATAATAATAATAATAATAGGCTTCGCTTCGGTAATATCTTTGGGGAAACGGAAGAATTTATCTGCGCGATACAAGACCAGGTTATCAGGACGCACAACTACCGAAAGTACATCATAAAGGACGGTACAGTGGACATTTGTCGGGCCTGTCGCCGTCCTGGAGAATCACTCCGCCATGTGGTTTCGGGTTGTTCGGCTCTTGCAAACACAGAGTATCTGCACAGGCATAATTAAGCAGCCAAAATCCTCCACCAAGAGCTCGCTCTGAAGTACGGTCTCGTCGATCGCAGCATGCCTTACTATAAATACTCGCCGGAGCCAGTACTAGAGAATGACAGTATCCGGCTCTACTGGGACCGGCCAATCATAACTGACAGGACTGTTTTTGCCAATAAGCCCGATATAGTGCTGATGGACCGGGCGCAATCGAAGGTGTTTTTGGTGGACATCACTATCCCTCATGACGAGAAGCTCGTTAAGGCCGAGACTGAAAAACAAAGGAAGTACTTGGACCTACTGCATGAGGTGACTGAAATAAGGGAGGTGACGTCCACCGAAATCATCCCGATTGTCATATCAGCGAACGGGCTAATCCCAGCCACGTTGAGTAAACATCTGAAAAGGCTGGGATTCGGCGGCGGCGGGCGGTTCGCTTCCAGCGAAAATGCAAAAAGCGGTGGTATTTGATACCGCGCGCATTGTCCGCCGATTTCTCTCCCTCGTGCCCTGACTCCGGCCGATTGTGCTATTGTCGGACTTAACCGCCATAGGCGAGAGGTATTTTGCCACTATTTAAATAATAATAATATAACTTTTATTTCAGGCGTAGCTCATAAATTGTGTTAGTAACAAATAAAACTTATTATCTATGTTAGCATTACATTGCTTTTCCTTAATATGTATACGTTGGCGTGGGCAGTATCCCAGAGCGCCTCCAAATAGGGCAATCCGGTTTATCTGTTAATGCCATCAGGATGCCATTGGGGCTGTACCTTACCAATAGCAGGCGGTAGTAGACGTTTGCGTGCGCGTTTACGCTTCTTCCCGATAGATGGCGCTAAATATATATATATAATATTTACAAAAACTAGTTAACTTTTTTTGTGTATAATATTAATTGTAAGATTGATAAACATATTAAAAACTTATAAATTTACATAAAAATCAAAAAATTCTTAATTTATTTCCGAAGGATCGAACCTAGGATTTCTCTATCATTACTACTATAGCACAATGCGTCGTTGCAGCTGCTCCGCTAATGAGCTCTTTATGAAATTGACGAAAGTTGTGGTTATAAGAAAGTTACGAGAAAATAACTAAACATAACTTATTAATTTAAAATGCTATCTATACTACCGCCATCTAGTGACATTGTATGGATAACCAGTTAGTAACTTGAGGTTCCTTTTACGGCAGATGGCGCTGACGTATATAATTTTTTGTAACTAATCAATGTATGGAAGATTCACCCCTCTGATAGCCACGACACGAATTTCGATGTGGTCATTCTGGGCGATGACTTGATTTCGTATATAAGCTATTTACTTACGTACTTACCACATAACTCGGGGTGGTAGCGGCAATACAAGGCTAGTATTGAATGACGACAAAAAAAACTATTAAAAAAAAATTACATATGGGTGTACCACGTAAATGTGGTACTGGAGGAGAACGCTGCGGATACCCTGGATGGCTCATCTGACCAACGTGTCGATCCTCAAGCAATTGCACATCAGATCCAGGCTCTCAATCCTCTTGAGAATTCTAGAGTACTTCGGTAACACTGCCAGGAGAAGTGACAATTTAGAGAAATTAATTGTCACTGGCAAAATAGAAGGAAGAAGAGTTCGCGGTCGCAGCCCGATGCGTTGGTCCGATCAAATCCGTACCGCATTGGACACCTCTGTGCACGACGCTCTGTACGCCGCTGGCGACCGGTCCAGATGGCGCTCTAACATCGAGCGTCATATACATGGTGAAGGAAGTCACGACCCTCAGTAATGCTACGGCCACACTTGAAGGCGAAGATTCGTGTCCGCGTTGTCACGATAAAACTTCATGTTCGATCTACGACGAAGTGCTTGGCCACATCAAAAAAAACTTTACTGCGTCGCGATAATCTAGAACGTCGCGATAATTCATTTCGCGGAAAAAAATGGAAGAGGCGATTTTTTTTTAAAGTGGTAATTAATTGTACCCAGGATACAGTGAAAAAAGAGAGGCGGTTGCGCTATATTACATGTCGGCAAATAATTGTTTACTGCATCTTTATTATTAGAAAAAAATAAATAAAAGGGTAAAAGAAGAGAAATAAGAGGCGACGGTGGATGTTATCTATACACAAAAATTTCATAATTTTCTATAAATTCCAATATTCTCTCATTATTCCAATCCTTAATTAACACAAATGAGAATATGCAACACGTTCAAACCGCTCGGCGCAGTCAACTAAGCGCGCGAAGTGTAGCCAACGCACGAACTTTGTCGCGATAAAACCCTTTGATGTGCGGCAATTTACCGACAGCGGCGCGAAGCGCATTTGTATTTGCGATGATGATTCGCGACAGGACGAATCGTTTGGCCAGACGTGTCGCGACAACGCAAATCTTCGCGCGATAGTGTGGCCGTAGCATCATGAGGGCATACTCGTGAACGGGTGCCGCCTGTGGAGGCTGGTCTGCTCTTGCGTACTTGTCTTATTTTTATTATTATTAACTATAGTTTAACTTTCTCTTTTTCTTAGACAGGTTTTGTTTTGATGTTTTTGCAAACTTGAATATTAAATTTATAATTTTTTTTGTGTTTTTTTACATGTTATGATTGTCCTATATATTTTGTGTTTTTATTTGTGATGGAAAGTGTCCTTTTACGTATTTATGTTTTTGTTTTGTTGTTATTTATATATTTTCCAATATTTATGTCGCTGTAAGGGAGAAAAGAGCTGGACACTCGCTGAGTTTCTTGCCGGTTCTTCTCAGTACAAGATCTCCCGCGCAGAGTAGATAGACTTACGAACCGATGGCATAATGACGTTCATAAGAGCTATTTGTAGCCCAAATTAAATAAAAAAAAAAATTGAATTTTGAATTTTGGTAACGATGCATGGAGGGGGGTGGCACGTACCCCGGTATGGTGGCCGCCAGCCAGGGCATGTGGCGGTGCGCGGGGCGGTCCTGGCGGCCGCGGCCGTGCTCCGCCGCCAGCTCCATCGCCACGTACTGCGCGATGCCGCCCTTCACGATCGCGCCGAGGGTGTCCTCGTTCAGGCAGATCAGGTTGCGGTTCACTATCGACTTGGACACGGAGCCCTGTGGAGACAATTACATTTTATTTTTTTTAATAATTAATTTACGTTATCTTCATTATTAGATATTATATAATATTATTCTGAGTGAGGAGCTCGATGGCGCAACGGTTAACGCGCCCGGTCTGCGAATGCCGAGCTTAAGCAACTTTCGCAAAGGCCGCTCGTCAGATGGGTGACCAAAAATGTATCATCTCGAGCTTCTCCGTGCTTCGAAAGGCACGTACAGCCGTTGGTCCCGGCTGCATTAGCAGTCGTTAACAACCACTAATCCGCACTGGGCCCGCGTGGTGGTTTATGGCCTGTCTATATATTATTTAGATTATTTTTTTCTAGGAAAACTTAGCTAGTCGCTAATCGTAATAGTAACTATGTCTATTTAATGGGACATTTACATACAGGCTGCTCCAAAATGATTATTTAAAAAATAATAGAAATATGTAAGAAGCTACACCGAATAAATAATTTGAATTTGAATTTGAAATATTGATTTTATAATACTTCTCATTTTGGTCATTAATACCTAATAAATGAACGTGTAGTGAGCCACGATAGCATAGTTGGTAGCGCACCTGACCCGGCATGTCATGGGGTGCGGGTTCGAATTCCGCTCGTGGATTTTTTTCTATACTTTGTCTTTTTTCAGAACCTGTAGTATTAATAATTGTCCAGAGGATAAGGATACCCTATATGATATGATTGCCCCTACCTTGATCTTGTTGAGCAGGTGCGGATCCTGCAGCAGCTCCAACATGTCGGGTAGATGTGGCCGCATGCAGTCCACGGCGCCGCCACCCAGTTCGCGGGCGTCCGCTGAACCGCCGGAGAGAAGCTCTAGTGTGTTCAGCTGTGGTGGCAGGAGGAGGGTGCAGCCGTGACCTGGGGGGTAAAAAATAAATAAATAAATAAACTTTCCTACACTTACACCAATTATCTAGCCCAAGAGAAGCTTCGTTATGAAACTCGTTAAATGGTTACTAGACAACGGATAAACATACTTAAAATACTTAAATACTTACTTAAATACATACTTATTATACATAGAAAACACCCAGACCCGAAACAATATAGAAAAACAATAATTTCTAAATTGACCCGACCGGGGATCGAACCCGGGACCTCAGAGATGGCGACACCATGAAAACCGGTGTACAAACCACTCGACCAAGGAGGTCGTCAAAAACAAATAAACACACGTTGAAACGAAACACTTCATACGGGTCGGCTTACGTTTATGTTTAATATTTGTCGGAGTTATACACGGTGTTTGGTTATACCTTTATAATCCCGAATGTGGCAGATAGGGTACAGTGACTAGTAGCCTGGAAAAATATAAATATGCCTGAAAAGCACCTTAAATTTCAATTTCAAGTTCAATGTTATAATTTTACCTATATATTTTTTACTTTGACTTTGACTTGAAAAATCAATCAGACAAAGTGCGACAAAGGCATTAACATTAACTTACTGCATCCTGTTTTTAACTTTGGCTTACTTTGTTAAGGCGACGCATCGCTAAACAATAAATCTCATACGTTTTGATACGAGCGTTTGCGCCCCGTATCATAAGAAAAACTGTTTTTCTTTTCCTTCAAATTAAAACTACAAATTATTTAAAAAAAATGAACTACAATTTTGAAGTGTGTGTTAAGACTAATCTACTAAGAAAATTTAGATGCTTAAATCGGTCTGGTTAGCCTGTAAAATGCAAATCTATGTTTTAAAAGAGGTTACTTTGATATTTTTTTCTCTGTTATAAAAGTTGACAAATCGTGTTTCTGCAACTAGCAAAATGAAGTCAATTAAATGAAAAATCATGTCATCAAATATCACTCTCATGTGTTTTGTAATTGTTGGGAAAAATCAAGATCTCCGCCACGTAAATTTCCAATGCGTCGCCTTAAGCAGCGTCTATGTCTATACATGTCACGGGAGCTTAGTTGAAAGAGTTGTCGCCCGAAATGCGAATGATCGCAGGCAAGTGATAAGACGGGCTTTACACTATACTCTTGGGATACTCTTGTAGTGTATTTACGCGGGCGATTAATAGTAAAATCTAAAAATTGTATTACAATAAAAGGCAGGGCTTACCTTGCAGCACGTATTGGATGAGTATGAACAGGTTGTCGTCGGGCACCGTGCTTTTAGTACGCAGCGCCTGCACCAGCTCGCACACTAGCACGCGGCACACCTGATTCAAAACAAACATCATTTATTAATATCATTTTTTATAGTTATAAATAAGTATTAGACAACAAACGTAGTGTGGGACGCTCTCAGACTAGGTGGAACCTTGCGATCTTCGCAAGGTGGCTGGCAAGAGCTGGATGAGAGTAGCCGTGGATCGTACTCGGCGGCGTGCAATTGGAGAGGCCTATGGCCAGCAGTGGACTAGTATAGGCTGATGATGATGATGATGATGATGATTAGACAACATCACACACATTGCTCTGAGTCTAAAGACAGTAGCTTAACCTTTTTATCGCCAAGAACATCTATGGAAGTTCGAGATTTTCGTGCCGTCCACGCCAGCACTTCTATAGAAGTTCTTCTTTGTACCTACTTTATTAAAATACATTTATACGTTGGCGTACAGCGGGACATCGCGTGCAGGATAGTTGGGCGGTGAAAAGGTTAAGCATTTGTGTAATGGAATAAAGAAACAACGACGGTACCACAAACACCCAAACGCAAGAAAATATACAAAAAGTTAGTTTTTCTACGTTGACCCGACTGGGAATCGAACCCGGAGCCTCAGAAACCGGCGTGCGAACAACTCAACTACAGATTAAGGCCGTCAAATTAATTCAGTTTGAGAGGGGATAAAAGCGAGAACTAGTATGAATGAGAATTGCTAAAACAGGCTCTGATAATGTTAGAGGTAAAATTTACAAAAAAAAAAGACTATCACATACCACACATCATCAGCTCATTTTATGTCCCCACTGCTAAGGGCACGAAGGGCATCACTATGGATGAAAACTCCACACGTGCAAAACACCAACACACGGGCCCAGTGCGGATCGGCGATTACTAACCGCTGTTAATGCATCCAGGCCAACGGCTTTATTTATTTATTTATCAAAATCTTACACCTATCCTTACAGGTTCTAACCTAATGCGACAGAAGAGACAGTCTTAAATTAGAACTCTTAAAACTACAGTATTATTAATTAATTTACCACTACGAGTATATACTAGTTACTATAATTATATTATTACATATTATAACTAATAAAATATAAGGTATTTATCGCAAATTCCCTCAGAGAACATGCAAAAACGTCGACTTTGTCATGGGCCTGATGGTCTTTATATGCCTTCCGATGCACGGAGGAGCTCGAGATGATACATTTTTGGTCACCCATCCGTTGACCGACCTTTCGAGATAACTGCTTAACCTAAGCAATCGTAGACCATCGAGCCATACACTCCTCAGCGGTTACATATAAAATTGCTTCAGATCTTCTTTTGAATTGAGTTATCGGCCGAATTTCGACTCGACGATCACTAGCAGTGGACTAATAGTATAGTCTGATTTAATTTATTTAATTTATGGTACACGAACAGAGTACCATCCGGTGATGGCATGATAAAAAGTTTAAATGCGTATTGTCGCAGAATTGCTACATACCGATTATATGACATTTTGAAGGTCTTTTTAAATTGATTTCTGAACGAACTGCAATGAAACCCATAGACAAACATATTTGTTAATGTTCTGACAGTTCTTGACAATAACTTGTCAAATAAAACTTTTTTGGCGGGTATACAAACATTGCTTGCGACTCCAATACTAAAAGTGTGAAATATTATTTGGACTTGTGCTGTGTTTTCGCATTTTTCTAAGGTAAGCATTTTGTTATATGAGGTAAATGAATAGATAATAAGGTTATTGAAACGTAAAATATATAGTTTCATAACGATAATTCATATATACATAAGATTTTTATCGAAGTCGCTTTGTCGCAGAATTGCGACATTGCGCGTTGGCCAGCAAACATTTCACGATTTGTTATGAATTTTAGTACTACAGTTTTTAGGTAATTAGTCTATATATTGACGTTTTTTTTATAGAATGACGAGGAGATTGAATGAAAAGTGCATTAAAGAATATTTGAATTCGCTCAATGATTCGGAAGATGACTGAGTCTTCAGACGGAGATGAAGCACAGGAGGAAAATTATTACAGAAATGACATGGAGCTATTGCAAGATTTGGATGACATTCCCGACCCCCCGCTTCTGGAAGATCTGGATGATTCTCCACTTTTGGAAGAAGGTAACGTAGATAACGCTGATGTTGATCCACCTCTTTACCACCATGATAATTTATCTTCTGCTGGCGCATCACGTTCTAGGCGTGTAATATGGAGACAAACAAACCTCGTTACTGATGAGAGTAAAATAAGTTTCCCTGGGAATATTCAGTATCCTGATAGTCTACTACAGTTAGAAACGCCATATCAATTCTTTACCTATTTTTTCACAAAAGAATTACGCCAAAAAATAGTTACAGAAAGTAACCTTTATGCTACCCAAAAAAACCTATCTCAACCTGTTTACTTAACCAATACAGATCTGGACCAGTGTTGCCAATTTAGCGACTTTGTCGTTAGATCTAGCGACATTTCGTTATCTACAGCGGCTTAAATTATGTGTCTAGCGACAAAAAAAATCTAGCGACTATTCTAACGACTTCTAGGGCCTTACAAATAAACAAAGAATAGTTATTCTGTGTTTTGTTCCTGTCACGTAAACGTCATTTCAAATTAGAGTAAGAGAGACAAAACACGGAATAACTATTTGAAGCCCATTCTTTGTTTATTTGTAAAGGGGCTAGGGTTTAAATAAAAAAAAACGACGGGTTGCACTCCGGGAGTGCCGGCAGAAGTGAAAACTTGAATTTTAACGTTGTGCATTTTTGATATTTTGGAATGGTTAGGGAATAATTTTGCACGAATTGCTTCAATTATCAATATAAAAGTACTATCATTTATGTGGTAGAATACAATATTTATTTATTGCGCTATCACATACAAACACACTATACAAACATGACAATTTATTCGCGCAAGCGCCCTGCGCCGCCTAACGAAACAACAGGCATACATTTTCGCGGCGCCGTAGAAAGAGAGGGGGATACTTCCTCTCCTACTCCATCCGTCTTATGAATTTTCGATCAGGTCACGTGTCCTGACGCGAATTTAAATTTTTTTACCCATTACAAAAAAAGTGTACAACGCCGCTAAAAAGTTTTCACTTCAATAAATAAGTATTTTAACTATCTTCATTAAAAATGGCAAGATCTCAGCCCAGAAATCTATCTTCTCTATATTCGGAACTGCATTCCGAAATCGGATATCGTTCTGACAAGTCTGTCTTTTTCCCTTCGTTTTTTTTGACTTTTCGTTTGTTAAATAATTGTTTTTAATAATTTTCAATTGTTTTATACCGGTTACAAATATTATTCTGTGTATTATAATTTTCTTTTATTCCAACAGACCAAAAAATTGTGCCCCATTCTACCGTGCGTAAAACAATATAGAATTAAAGGTACGTGAAAGAAGCTCAGTCTACTGGGATCATTTAGCGACTTCTAGCGACTTTTGATTTTTGTCCATAGCTAGCGACATCTAGCGACTTTTCAAGCGTACGTTAACGACTTTTTGACATGTAGAGTTGGCAACACTGATCTGGACAGATATTTAGGCATCCTCATTTATTCCTCAATCATAAAATATCCTAATTTTCGTTTATATTGGTCAGATAGATATGGATATCAGCCTATAAAGTCAACAATGACCCAGAAACATTTTGAAAAAATATCATCTGTCTTACACTTCAATGACAACACCAAACAGTTACCTCAAGACCATTTTGATCATGACCGCTTGTATCGAGTTCGCCCTGTAATTGAGGAATTGAATAAGAGGTACAGTACCATTCCATTGGAGCAAAGGCTGTCTCTAGATGAGCAAATGTGTGCGACGAAAATAGGCCATTACATGAAACAATATCTTCCTAATAAGCCGCACAAATGGGGATTCAAGCTGTTTCTTATCTGCAGTATATATGGATTCGCACATAAATTTGAAATATACGCTGGGAATCAGAAACATCTTCGAACTGATGATGAATCGGATTTGGGCGCGACTGGTAACACAGTCATACGTTTAGCGAGGATTGTTCCGAGAAATGCTAACCACATCATTTATTTCGACAATTATTACACATCTGTACCTTTAGCTGTACACCTTGCAAAACAAGGTATACATTGCCTTGGAACTATTCAATCTAACCGGCTTCCGAACTCTAAACTACCTGATAAGAAAACAATCATGAGTAAAACTGTTCCCAGAGGTTTTTACGTAGAAAACGTAGCGAATGTCGAAGGAATTGAGATGAGCGCTCTTATTTGGAAAGACAACAAGCCGGTGACATTTCTGTCTACATACGCGGGTGCATTACCAGTTGATACCATTTCTAGATACGATAAAGCCAGTAAACAAAGAGTACCCATTGATTGTCCCAAAGTAATAAAAGATTACAATTGTCATATGGGAAGTGTCGACTTGTTAGATAGTTTTATTGGAAGATATCATATTACAAGAAAAAGCAGGAAGTGGACAAACAGATTATTCTATCACTTACTTGACATGACCATCATCAACTCTTGGCTGCTGTACAAAAAACTTCAAAAGGATTCAAAACCAGATATACTGAACCTGTGCAATTTTAGATTAGAATTGGCCAATACTTTATGTGGTCTTGGAGAACAATGTAGTACCGGAAAGCGAGTACGCCCTAGTTCTTCAAACCTGGAAGCAGAGCTTCAGAAAAAAAAAGAAACGTGGACCAGCTCAAACCATGCCCCCTAAAGACATTCGGTGTGATAAAACCGACCACTGGCAGAGCTTAGGAGACCGGGCAAGGTGCAAATACCCTAATTGCAAAGGGCACACATATACGTTCTGTGTAAAATGTAGGGTCAGCCTTTGTTATAATAAAGATAACAATTGTTTTTATAAGTTTCATACAGAATAATACAAATATTGACTAATTATTTTATGTTTTTTCCTTATTCCTAAGCAACTTCACCGACAACATGTTTCCATACAACACATTTTCTACAAAGTGCGCAATGTCGCAGATTTGCGACATAGGGTTTTTCTTATTTTTAAATATCATAATGATATCCTGGATTTTTTTAAATATTTTTCTTGCATTCTGTGGGTCACATAGAGCCTAATAGTATTTTTTTATCGGAATAGAAAAAATGGCGCATTTAAGGGTCATAGTAATAAAGTATGTTGTATGTTTCAGTGTGTCAAACTGTTTAAGCACACGTACCATTAGCTTATCCCGATCGCGGCTGAATGCGCGCACGCACACCACCGACAGCTCCGAGATCACCGACAGCTTCACCACGAAGTTCTGAATGCCGTAGCTGATGATCTTCGATATGGGCTCCAGGATGCTCTGTGCCAAATAAAGAAAGTTAAATAAATATATAATAATACAAATTAGAGTCTATATTTTTAGTCCAAGATTCCTAAGTTTCATGCCAGCAGATGAATTGAGCTCTTAAATTAGTGTACAATACAAATTAGTATCCATAATGTACAAACCGCATAAAAATCACTTCAAAACTTTTGACATGTCTTATGTCAATGCAGCAGTTAGCGCGTAGCATCAACAGCACACGAATCTCCAAACGCTAGCACATGCTTTGTGCTGCGCGGCAGCGGCTCGTAGCAGTGGCATGACGTCATCCAGCTATGGCAGCTGTAGCGCCGTAGACCATAGCATCAATCAAACGCTGGTACATGCCACGAAACTACAAACCTTGACCTGATCGGCGGCCGTAGCACCGCGGCGGCGGCTCGTAGCAACATGACATCATCCAGCTGTGGCAGCTGCAGCGCCGTAGCACGTAGCATCAACATAACTAAAATCTGCAGATACATGCGAGGCTCGGACACCGGTTAAATTTTCGAACCATTATCGCCCTAAGTACATATGAACAAAATAATTTCATTTCCGTTACTTGAAACCGGTTTTGAGAACGTTATTTTCGGTTACGTTTGCGTTCTTTACCGGTTATAACCGGTTTATAACAGCGGAAAGTACCCACGCATTCATACTTGTCGCTGCATGTTTGAGGATGACGCGGGCGGGCCGCGCGTCCGGGACGTAAACCGGTTTATTTCGGTTAAAGAACGAAATGGATTTCGGTTTCACTCCGAACGGAACGTTATTGCGGAAAACGTTATAGAACATTATTACCCGTTACTTTTCAAACCGGTTCCGAGCCTTATGCCTTATGTTGCGCGGCGGCTGGCAGCCGTAGCGATAGAAAGAAAGAAAGAAAGAAAGAAAAAACATTTATTGACTCTCACATCACATAATATGATTATAAATAGAAAAAAAAAGAAAAGACATGGAATACAAAAACAATAAAAACAAAAAATAACAAAGACAACAGGTGACGAGCCAATCAGGACCCTACCTCAGCATATGCCGCTACGGTGTGAGCAAGTCACATCGCAACGGCGCTGGTATTCTGGCAGGGCCTGTGCGAGGTGACGATCGTTTAAATAGGTATATAAGAAAAATAGAATATATAATTATATTTGGATATAAATACTTATATTATAACTAAACCTAGATACTCATAAATATATTTAAATATACATACTAAAATAAATATATAAAACACTATTTAAGACAGATTATACAAAATAAAAGACATCGTACAACAAAAACAGATCCTAAATAAATAAAAAAAAAAAACTAGCGAGGCGGACTGCACACTGAACGCAGCCAAACTGTCACCTGTCATATGTGACATTGACATGATTTGCCCACGTAGGCAGCTCTAAAACACGCGCGCACGTCCGCCATCTCGTCTCCCATCCATGTGTTTGCCACGAAAGCAATATCTAATTCCACACTTTGACAAACTAAAAGCGCTGAATAACATAAGGACAGGTCCGTGCATAAGGAGTGATAAAACAATAGATCCCCCACGTTCACTCACAACAGTGTATGAAACTGAGGCCCAACCGCCCAACGCGCAGCAGTGCCAGGATCACAAAGTGCCTTGTAATATAGCCAGGATGCGCCCGCGCGACGTGAAGACCCAGATTGTAAGTAGACAAAAGATTAAAACAAACTTTACGCAGTTGATGTAAGCTGGAGAGTAAGTAAATGCTTTTTAAGGTATTTCTTAAACGTAACGATTGTCTATATATGTGTACTATAGATGCGATAGCGAATAGTATCTATAGTACACACCTTGTGCTGCGCGGCGGCCGGCAGCCGTAGCACGGCGGCGGCGGCTCGTAGCAGCGGCATTACGTCATCCAGCTGCGGCAGCTGTAGCGCCGTAGACCGTAGCAGCGCGTCCAGTTGCTGTAGCAGCGGTGCGCATGCGCTCGGCGGACCCAGCGCTTCGGGCGCGAGGCACTCGAGGTACATGGCGATGTTACCCGCTATCACCGTTATTTGCTGTACGACCAATAAATAGATTTCAATTGAATTTGAAAAAGATAATTAGATAATTAACTAATTAATCAGATGTAATAAGCGTGTAACTGGAGAAGCCTATGCCCAGCAATGAAGTAATATAGGCTGATGATGATGAAGAATCATTAACTATACATCGATAAAAGTCTTCTGGCCTTCCCCAAAGACAAGCACATGGGGACTTTAGGCTATAACCTTACGCTACACTATACTACGTTATCCCAAATTATGGTCCGGTGCCGCTTAAAAGGCTGTATGATGTCATCAGCAAACTCTTAAATACAAGAAACAAGAAAAAGCTGTCCCAAAGCAGATTGGATTTTGACGTTGTTGGTTGATGTTATAATATGACTATTACAACATCAACAAGGAACAACCTTTTGGATAACGAATAGGTGTGATGGTAGAAAAGAGCATACTCACATCGATGGGCAGCGTCTTCTTGGAGTTGAGGTGTTCCACCACCAGCTGCAACGGCCCGCACGGGTACAACTCGTTAAAGTCCACGAATGCCTGCGCGATGCTCTTGAAGAACATGGCGCGCTGTTTCTCTGTTCAAACACCACATACAACCTTATTTTTAGTTTATACGAAAATCGAAACACGGGTCAAATATTTTCATTTAAAGAATCAGTACAAAACAAATTAAAATAATATCTTGAAAACTCACGAAGTTACAAGCTTTTCGTGCTGTCCCGTTGTGTTTTTTAGTAGGCTGTAAATCTCAAATAAAGTATTTGAGATTTTGTAAATATTATTTGGTCAAAATGTAACATGGTATAAAAAATATTGAAATCGATTCTATTACTGATTCTGAACAAACAGTTTTCAGGGTTTATGGTCTCTAGTCATCGTCATTACGATATGAAATGCCGGTATGAAACTCTCGGGCGACTCAGAACGAGCCCTACAATAATAAATGTACTCTTCGATGAGAGGAGCTTGACGGCGCAGTGGTTAACGCGCCCGGTCTGCAAGTGCTGAGGTTAAGAAACTTTCACAAAGGCCGGTCATCGGATGGGTGACCAAACGCTTATTTTCTCGAGCGCCTCCGTGCTTCTCGCCAAACAAAAAAGAATTGTTTTTTCTATACATCTCACTGTCTGTTTCCTTTGCACTCACCCGGCGTCCGCTGCAGGAAGATCTGCAGGAACACGTTGTGCGGCGCCAGCTGGTGCAGCACGCAGCGCAGGAACTGGTGCGCCACGAACACGGCGCTGCCCGGCAGGCGCGTGTTGGTGTCCGCCTGCCACGAGTAGTTGCCGAGCTGGACCACTCTAAGGGCACCAATCAATTTCATCAATCAATCAAAATGTCTCTATTTAGCTTTGGCATAAACGTTCCATTCGCGAAACTGAACAACTTAGTCCAAGAAACATAATAATAGCCTACTTTCCGTTATTATATTTTACACAAATATTGTTATGTTGTATGTATGTTTCGTTTCTATATATATTATGACTATCACCAATACTTTTAAGTGTCTCACTAATTCGACTACTGTAAACTACTCAACAAACGGAAAATCTTTTACTGTGGGTTTTCTTCTGGACACTTCGCAACATCTCTGCTAATTAATCAAGATTCTCCTAACGACGTCATCTGATAAATTTATGGTAAGCTGTGCCAGTGTGGTCAACTAAACGCTGCACCGTACATCGAATGCGATCCCCCGAGATATGGTCCTTCGAGCCAGATTACTTTTCACTTAGAGCGACCAATTAACAATACCTTCATTTCGCATAACTTGCACAGTGAACCATATACATATAAACACACTCAAAAAGCTGTAGCATACGACCTAAAACAGTGCAGCTATAAATAAGGACTCCAGATCGACCACTGGTATGAGAGGGTTAAAAGTAGGGAAGATTGGCGTCTTGTTGTGTCGGAGGCCAAGATCCACTACGGGTCACTGAGCCAGCAGAGTAAGTAAGTATAAATAAAGCTGTAGTTTAACTCACTACCAACAATGTGCATCGACCTACCAAAAATATGACAATTAATGCCCTAACATTAAAGCACCGCAACCAAACAATACAGTCTCTAACGTTAATAACATTGTTTATTCTTGTTCCAACTAACCTGCTGACCGCGTGCAGTAGAGCGGGTAACAAGGCGGCGGCAGCGGCAGGCTCGCGGTGCACAAACGTGGCGAGAGCTATCACGCACAGACCTAACTCCTCGTCGCTGTATTGCTCCACAGCTGTGCCGCATTCCGCGCCTATAAAATATACATTTATATACAGGCCGAAAAATATAAGAAAAGGGAGTTTGTTTAGAACAACGTCGTCAATTTAACTAAATTCTAATATTGTCTTTTTCAAAAGCAATAAAGCTTTTGTAAACGCGTAGGTCAAAGTGGAAAAAATATTAGTAAGTAAGATTACATTAGAAAGATTAGTTAGCACCACGAGTGCCACGGATGTGGGACTTGTAGCACTTACGAATTTAAAATATGGGTTAGTTACAGTTTTTTCTTAAAGTGTTGATCTAAAAAGCAATAAAAGATTATAAACTAAATATTATCACAACATAGAATCTTGTCTCATGACGTTCTTTCACACAGTGATTATTCCGCGGGCTGTTAGAAAATAGATAGTACATTCTTCAGAGGTGTTTCCTGTGCGCTATAATATGAGGTTGTTTAAGATACGTGTAAACAGAGCTCATAAAGTAGATGGTCGAAAAGGATCACTTCTCATCTGGCTCGTCTACTCATGTGTCGCCTTTCTAACATAAAACGCACAGAATGTAAGCTCACTTTTAGAAAATAAATACTATAGGAACGATTTTCCCAAATATGTCACAAAAATTGTAAAGTTAGCCAACAATAGAAACAAAAATGTATATGGTAAGTTAATTAATTAAGGTAGGTTAAGTTGCACTGTTGCATTTCATCGTATTAAAAAGACCTTTTACAATAATAAGGAGTAAAACAATCAATAAATAAATTTAAAAAAAACGAGCGAGCCTTCCAGTAGTCGCATATGATGTGTAACATTTGACATCTCACCTTTGTAATAAGCAATTTTATCTACACTAATGTTGTAACATTCTACTTATGTTTCCAATACTTGACTTATAATTACTACTGTTATAGCGCAGACAACAAAACACTCAATTTAAGCAATTTCACATGATGGTATAATATCCACATCGATATCGTAAAATCTCATTATAACATCAATAAAACGCGACCAATTAACCTTGCGAGCCTTATGTCAAAATCCTCATACAAGTTGTATAAAATTTTGATATTAGGCTGGCTTTTGAAAACAGTTGGGTTATACGTGAAAACTTCGTCGAAACTACTAAACTTACATACACAAAACTCTTTGGTAAGATCTTGTGCCAATTAAATAAAAAAAGAACAGCGCGCGCTCGCTCCTGATTGGCCCTGCGCGCGCAGCTGCGCTCTCATTGGTTAGATTTTAATGGCGGCAAGTTCACTGTGACAATACACGTACGCGTGAATTTAATGTTTCGCAATGTTTTGTTTTTAAAATACAAATTAAAAGTTAAAAATGGATAGCGACGATGATATTTGTACGCCTCCGGATATTCTAGAATTGGCAACAAAAGTAACTCACAATCTTTTGCCAGAAAAATCTAGAAAATTATATGAAAAAGAATATAATAACTTTTTGGCATGGAAGATCGAAAAGAAAACTACATCATTTTCTGAAAATGTCATTCTTGTGTATCTCAAAGACCTCTCCGACAAATTCAAGCCATCTTCTATGTGGGCTAAATATTCTATGCTCAAGTTCACACTGAGTATCTACAACAATATTGATATCACGAAGTATTCAAAAGTCATAGCGTTCCTGAAACGCAGTTCAGAAGGACACAAGGAAAAAAAGTCCTTGACGTTTACATCAGGTCAAATAAAGATGTTCCTGAAAGATTCACCAGATATTTTGTATCTTTTTGAAAAGGTAAGTGTATTTTAGTTCTGTTATTTAATCTACCTAGTACTTACGTACTACACACGCAAGTTATCTAGACACTCCGTTTAAGCGCTTTGTGTATAAATTAGGTAGTAGGCTATGTACCTCAAGCTTATTATATCGTTTATTGTTACAGGTTGCACTAATCTTCGGCATAATGGGGGCATGCCGAAGGCAAGAGCTATACAACATCCAGTTCGATGAAGTCTCTAACATAGACGACAGTACAATCATGGTGAAAGTTTCGAAAACAAAAACGAAAATAGATCGTTCTTTCGTTGTGACGGGCAACTGCTATGCCGTATGTAAAAAATACATGGAACTTCGACCCACCCCCTGTCGAAACCCTGCCTTTTTCTTGAGCTATAGATCGGGGAAGTGCGTCGATCAAAGAACTGGTATTAATAAATTTGGTGCTCTGGGAAAAACTATCGCAAGTTTTTTGAATCTGCCTAACCCAGCGTTGTACACGGGGCATTGCTTCCGGCGCACCTCGGCGACCCTTGTCATAGATAGCGGTGGTGATTTGACCGCACTGAAACGATACGGGGGGTGGAAGTCTTCTACTGTGGCTGAAAGCTACATTGATGAGTCTTTAATGAATAAAATTCAAGTCTCAAATACGATCTTGAACAGTATAGAAAACAAGACGAATGAAGTAATTATAAATATTCCAACTCCATCTACGAGCTCTACTGCTTGCCCCGCGACCGCTACAGCTGCTGGATCAATAATTAACATTAACTTTCAAAATTGTACCATCCAAAATTTGAACAATTATTATAAATAAACTATTGTCAGCTTTTACTCTTGTTGTTTGACTAATTGCATTAGTGAAGATAAAGTAGTGTATGCAACTGCATATAACACGGGTATTAAAACACTCGTTACTATTATGAAACTCGCTGCGCTCGTTTCATAAACTCACACTCGTGTTTTAATACCCTTCATTATATGACAGTTGCATAAACTACTATTATCTACACTAATGTTGTAACATTCTACTTATGTTTCCAATACTTGACTTATAATTACTACTGTTATAGCGCAGACAACAAAACACTCAATTTAAGCAATTTCACATGATGGTATAATATCCACATCGATATCGTAAAATCTCATTATAACATCAATAAAACGCGACCAATTAACCTGGTGAGCCTTATGTCAAAATCCTCATACAAGTTGTATAAAATTTTGATATTAGGCTGGCTTTTGAAAACAGTTGGGTTATACGTGAAAACTTCGTCGAAACTACTAAACTTACATATACAAAACTCTTTGGTAAGATCTTGTGCCAATTAAATAAAAAAAGAACAGCGCGCGCTCGCTCCTGATTGGCCCTGCGCGCGCAGCTGCGCTCTCATTGGTTAGATTTTAATGGCGGCAAGTTCACTGTGACAATACACGTACGCGTGAATTTAATGTTTCGCAATGTGTTTTGTTTTTAAAATACAAATTAAAAGTTAAAAATCGACAGCGACGATGATATTTGTACGCCTCCAGATATTCTAGAATTGGCAACAAAAGTAACTCACAATCTTTTGCCAGAAAAATCTAGAAAATTATATGAAAAAGAATATAATAACTTTTTGGCATGGAAGATCGAAAAGAAAACTACATCATTTTCTGAAAATGTCATTCTTGTGTATCTCAAAGACCTCTCCGACATATTCAAGCCATCTTCTATGTGGGCTAAATATTCTATGCTCAAGTCCACACTGAGTATCTACAACAATATTGATATCACGAAGTATTCAAAAGTCATAGCGTTCCTGAAACGCAGTTCAGAAGGACACAAGGAAAAAAGTCCTTGACGTTTACATCAGGTCAAATAAAGATGTTCCTGAAAGATTCACCAGATATTTTGTATCTTTTTGAAAAGGTAAGTATATTTTAGTTCTGTTATTTAATCTACCTAGTACTTACGTACTACACACGCAAGTTATCTAGACACTCCGTTTAAGCGCTTTGTGTATAAATTAGGTAGTAGGTACCTACACTTTACTACTTCATAAATCATAGTTTTTGCCTTGGCTATGTACCTCAAGCTTATTATATCGTTTATTGTTACAGGTTGCACTAATCTTCGGCATAATGGATGCATGCCGAAGGCAAGAGCTATACAACATCCAGTTCGATGAAGTCTCTAACATAGACGACAGTACAATCATGGTGAAAGTTTCGAAAACAAAAACGAAAATAGATCGTTCTTTCGTTGTGACGGGCAACTGCTATGCCGTATGTAAAAAATACATGGAACTTCGACCCACCCCTTGTCGAAACCCTGCCTTTTTCTTGATCTATAGATCGGGGAAGTGCGTCGATCAAAGAACTGGTATTAATAAATTTGGTGCTCTGGGAAAAACTATCGCAAGTTTTTTGAATCTGCCTAACCCAGCGTTGTACACGGGGTATTGCTTCCGGCGCACCTCGGCGACCCTTCTCATAGATAGCGGTGGTGATTTGACCGCACTGAAACGACACGGGGGGTGGAAGTCTTCTACTGTAGCTGAAAGCTACATTGATGAGTCTTTAATGAATAAAATTCAAGTCTCAAATACGATCTTGAACAGTATAGAAAACAAGACGAATGAAGTAATTATAAATATTCCAACTCCATCTACGAGCTCTACTGCTTGCCCCGCGACCGCTACAGCTGCTGGATCAATAATTAACATTAACTTTCAAAATTGTACCATCCAAAATTTGAACAATTATTATAAATAAACTATTGTCAGCTTTTACTCTTGTTGTTTGACTAATTGCATTAGTGAAGATAAAGTAGTGTATGCAACTGCATATAACACGGGTATTAAAACACTCGTTACTATTATGAAACTCGCTGCGCTCGTTTCATAAACTCACACTCGTGTTTTAATACCCTTCATTATATGACAGTTGCATAAACTACTATTAACATTATATTCTGAAAAAAATGAGTCAGGTATTACATCGTTTTATAACTATAAAACAAATGCAGTAAATACTCATTAGAACACATTTGACATATCAAAATGACCTTTGATAGTCAAATAACACAAATAGTCAAATAATACAATAATATCGATTTTAAATTAACAAAATGGCGCGCGCTTTTTGTATATAAGTGCATAAATTGTATATACCTAATAGAAGGCGATCGGAAAGATGTTACACATCAAAAAAACATAATATCAATATTCCTGAAGATACAACACACGCCTGCATATCTGACTACCACAAACTGTAAAATGTCCTCAATACACTTTGAACTTTATGTATATACATAGGCATATGGTTGAAAATTTATTGAAGAAATTTGTCAGTTTTGCATAGGTTGATGTCGTCAGGCATCTGTACGCATGGTATAATTAGGCTTTTGAATCCATGGAGCTAATAGTATGTTACTAGTGGTGGTCGAAATTCGACCGTAATTTTTATAAAAAACTGTTTACTAAACAATATTTTATTAAGGCTGTACGGATTGTACCCTAATTAAAAAAGATAGATTGTAAGTTTGGATTGGCATTGACATATTTAGGCCGCTTCTCTTCCATTTTTGAAATTTTTTAAAAATATATAAAATAATGTTTATTTAAATTAATGTAATTTTATGCATAATTTAAAAAAAATATTAGCATTCTGCACTCTTTTATAAACTATGTCTGCAAAACATACTCCTCCGTCCGCTCAATTTTCGTAAAAAGGGGTACAAAGTTTTTGCTTCACGTATTAATATATAGAAGATAATAAATTATTGTCACTCACATCGGTGCAACGCCTCGGTGGCCGAGTGGATGAGCGCTCGGCCCGATACCCGACCGATCCCGGGTTCAATTCCCAGGTCGGGCAAAATGTATTTCGGATTTTTCGATGCATAGCCCGGGTTTGTTATCACCAACCCGCATTTGGCAAGAGTGGTGATTAATCCATTACCCGTCAATTGTAGCGATGACTTGATTTCAATGATGGAGGCCTTTGCCCAGCAGTTGGACAATTATAGGCTGTTTACTATACTATACTCACATCGGTAACATAAGGCAGTCTCGGTGGCCGGTCCGGGGGCCGCGTGCGCTTGTTTCGTTCCATCTTCCCACCAGCCACCTTCGCCACAGGAACCGCATTCTGCAGCATCACCGCCTTCGCAGCCGCTATCTGACATTAATTTTAAAAATCGGTGTGACCTGTCAGGGTAATATAATATCGAGGAACTCGATGGTGCAGTGGTAAACGCGCCCGGTCTGCGAGTGCTGAGGTTCAGCAACTTTCGCAAAGGCCGGTCATCGGATGGGTGACCAAAAATGTATCATTTCCAGCTCCTCCGTGCTTCGGAAGGCACGTAAAGCCGTTGGTCCCGGCTGTATGCTAATACAGTCGTTACCAACCGTCAATCCGCAGGGCCCGCGTGGTGGTTTTTGGACCGTTCTAGGTTCGTGCTCCAGTAGTGGGGATCTAAAAAACTTGCTGATGATGATGATGATGAGGATCTGTTAGGTTGACAAAATCTTGGTGACGATGACGGTTGCCGGAGTCAAAACCGTCACTTAACATGGTTAACGGGTATAGGTATAAACGACTTTTAAGCATTCTAGCTGTTTTTTAATATTTACGGGTAAGCACAGTGCCTTGATCTCAACTGATGTTAAGTGATGATAAGGCCAATTCGTAGAAGCGCACTTCACCCGGGATCCACAACTAGTGAGGCACTGGCTATCTTATCTCTAGCAGCCAGATCACAGCAATGCTACAAACATTGATGTTATGGCGACATATTATTTAGATAAGATGGTGGTAGCTAACCAGGCGGACAAACAAGTCCTACCACCAACCAAACCATTTGCGCATCTTGACTCCGCTTCTGCTTACCATCAGGTGGAGTGGAGCCATTAGCATTCTCATCACTACATAGTATAAAACAAAGTCGCTTCCCGCTGTCTGTCTGTCCCTATGTATGTGTATGTATGTATGCTTAGATCTTTAAAACTACGCAACGGATTTTGATGCGGTTTTTTTTTAATAGATAGTGATTCAAGAGGAAGGTTTATATGTATAAATACATGCATAATATAGTAGAGAAACACTGATAATGATAAATAAATAGAAATACGATTTGTTTGTTTTGTTGTCATAGAAACTGTCAAAGCGGTACGAAGTTAGTACGAAGCTAGTACATAATAGAACAAAACACAACAAATGGCGTTGCTCACAAATTGTTTGGAATTCAAATTAACCGGTTAATTTCGGTTAACGGAATCGCAATTAATAATAAACCGGTTTTTTTTATTTAACCGGTTAATTACCAGTAACCGAAACCTTAACTTTATACCATTTCGATATGGGGTGAACGACCCAAAACAGTTAATAAATTTAACCGGTTTCCGAGCCCTGGTTGTAACAGTATTATATGATGATGATGACACACTTTAACTATTACTAACCTGTGCTCAGCGGTTGGTGCACTGTGGATGGTTGATGGTGGTGGGGTGGCGAACCCACTTGCGCCGCTTGCCGGGCCAAACGACGCGGAGACGCTCCTTTAGACCTAGCATACAACATTTCTATCATTCGCAAGTTAACCAGCTTACAACTACAGCCGGTGAAACTTAGTCAAAACGATAGATGTAGAGTACAACATTTCCTTAAAATCTCTCGGTCATCATCGCATTTCCATAGATTTATCATGTATAATAATTTGGATTCAGAACAACATACTTTATTGTTGTTTGATTGATTGATTTCCGTGTGAACTTTACAGAACTATAAATCGTAAATCGAGTTACGGATGACACAATAGTATTTCCCCCCATTCCAAAATATATAAATAATATGTAAAAAGATTAACAACTACTCTAAAACTGATAGAAATCTGACGATAGTTGAAACACGAAGTTTGCCGAGACACATAAAAAACACTGTACTTTTAAAGTTACCTAGATCTGCTTTTGTTTTGTTTATATAATTTTAATGCAAATTTTGTTGCGAACAAAAAAAATTTTGAATAATTTCGGCGGGCTGGTTAGAACCACGATAGCTCAATTGGTAGAGCACCTGACCCAGTGTGTCAGAAAGTTGCAGGTACAAATCCTGCTCGTGGATTTTTTTTACCTATATCTACCAACCTACCTAGAATACTTACGAAACATTTAGCTTTAACAACCGTCTATCATTATTTATTTATGACGGGAGGCAAAAACTATAGGTTCCTTTTTTGGTTATTGATTAAGGCAAAGAATGTGACGTTTAATAATACATAGTTACATAACACAATCATGACTGATAGCAGAAATATTTTTCATTAAATAAACAGCTATTCCTTTTGTCTAATAAGCTAGACATACACCAGCACAAAACTTTCTTCACAAAATTTTTAACACAAGAGGTCCTTGAAGGAGGCCTTTATCCAGCTGTAGACATCTTTTGGCTGAGATGATGATGATGATGATGATGATGATGATGATGATGATGATGATGATGATGATGATGATGATGATGATGACACAATATCAGTCTACCCACAACATACACATTCCCAAATTTCCTGTACTTCGGAAGGATCGTTAACCGTTGTATAAAATTTGTATATTATATTACATGTTGGTTGAAAAGATGGAGAAAAACAACCAAGCCTCCTGAGTTTCTTGCCAGCTCTTCTCGGTCGTAGGCTCTCCCAAAACCCGAACTGGTGGTAGATTCAGTAGTTTAGTCTGAACAATTTTTTTAGTTTTATGATTTATAGTTTTGACGTCCATAAGTGCCTGTGAAGGCTATTATGTTGTATAAAATGATTTGACTTTGACTTTGTTATTGGTCCCGGTTGATGTAAGATAGATGGCAGTGGCCAAATCCGCTAACCCGCACTGCGCCAGCGCGGAGGAATGTATCCCAATTCCCCCATGTGCTATTGATATAGCCCGGGCTCGACCGCCTAACCGATCGCTTTGACTTTGTATTGTTTATGACGTCATCTTGTCGTTTCGTGCCGCCTATGAAAGCAATATCGAAAGCTATAGCCTTTAGCTTTTGATATTGCTTTCATAGGCGATGCGAGGTGGCCAGATGACGTCATAAACTATACGCGTAGTCAAAGCGATCGGTTAGGCGGTCGAGGGGCTGGTCTAAGTCTGACAGTGGGACCTTCAATCTTCATAGGCATTTGATGATGGATAACATTCACATACCTAGTCCCCTCAGAAGACAGTGCCTTATTCAAGTCCTGTGGCCGAGCCGTGGGCGTCGGCGTAGGCTCCTGTTCTGAGCGACTGGAGTCCGTCTTGTCCGTTAAATCATCTGTAAAATTTAAACAAAAAAAATTTAAGTCCATCGATGTAATTCATATTAACAGCACTCTTTAAGCTTCTCTTAATATACAAAGCGAGCGCCTCTAAACTTTTTCGCTTTGAAAAAGTGTTGAAAAAATCCACGAGCGGGGTTCGAACCCGCACGCCTAGACATGCCAGGTCAGGTGCACTACCAACTATGCTATCGCCATAGTGCCATGCGCTATAGTGCCTCTATCCAACTCGCAGAAATTAATCAACACTATCTACTCTTACTCTGTAAACCAATAGAGCCCTATTTAATAAACTAATAATAATAAACTTTCCTTCACTCACACCAATTATCTAGCCCAAGAGAAGCTTCGTTATGAAACTCGTTAAATGGTTACTAGACAACGGATAAACATACTTAAAATACTAATACATACTTATTATACATAGAAAACACCCAGACCCGAGACAATTTAGAAAAACAATAATTTCTAAATTGACCCCACCAGGGATCGAACCCGGGACCTCAGAGATGGCGACGCCATGAAAACCGGTGTACAAACCACTCGACTAAGGAGGTCGTCAAAAAAATTTAATGTCGACAACTACGTCATCACATTTTTTACTTTGCCAAAAACAAGACCGAATATGCAGAGCTGACTGCAAATCGTCATTAGTCGGAAACATAAAAAGATTTCGGCGAATAAAAAATTGAACATTATGAATTGCATCGAAATGTATAATGTAGATTTGTTAATACTAAATCATCACTATATTTCGTGCTTGACTGACTGATTGCAGTCTGCTAAGCACTAAATATAGTTCTGTACTGAGTTCCGAGTTAAAGTCAATGAAACTGCACTTGTCCTGTCTTAAGATGAGGTGACAACATGATACTATTGCAAATAAGGACAATTTCTTCATCATCAGCTCATTTTATGTCCCCATTGCTGGGGCACGAGTTTTCCCCTTGGATGGATAGGGAAAAGGGGCCATAAACCACCACGCGGGCCCAGTGCGGATTTGTGGTTGTTAACGACTGCTTATGCAGCCGGGACCAATAGCTTAACGGGCCTTCCGAAGCACGGAGGAGCTCGAGATGATAAATTTTTGGTCACCCATCCGATGACCGGCCTTTGCGAAAGCTGCTTAACTTCAGCAATCGCAGACCGAGCGCGTTAACCACTGCGCCATCGAGCTCCTCCACTAAGGACAACTTCTTACCTGCTGGCAAACTCAGTGCTTCTCTCACTCTGTCCACAAGCGCATTGAAGACTGGATACTGTTCTTTGTTCGGTTTCGGTCCGATTGGCAACAACCTAAAAGCATAATTATTATCATAGCTGAAAGATTGGCGCTATGGGACATTAGATAATCCTTATTAGGAGCAGGACCGCCTCTGTGGTCTAGTGGCTAAGACCACCGGTTTAGACCCAGAGGTCCCGGGTTCGATTCCCAGCGGGGGGTACATGTTTGTGTACTCGGTTTGGTTGGTGGTAGGGCTTGTTTGTCCGCCTGGCTAGCTACCACCATCTTATTTAAATATGTCGCTATAACATCAATGTTTGTAGCATTGTTGTGTTCCGCCAGCTAGAGATAAGACAGCCAGCGCCTCACTAGTTGAGGATCCCGGGTGCAGTGCGCTTCCATCATTGGCCTTATCATCACTTAACATCAGGTGAGATCAAGGCACTGTGCTTACCCGTTAATATAAAAAAAGGAGAGCAAAAAGGCATGCCTAGAAAACCTGTAGTAAGCAGTTTACGTTCAACTCGTTTTTCATTATAACTGCTGAACATTTTAAGGCGCCTAATACAATCTTTATTTGCTTTGATAAAGTACTGTGTTTTAGCGAAATGATTGCGATTGATCAATTTTCAAAATATAATAAAAATCAGTATGAAAATAACAAAAACTTTTTCTAGTCAAATTCGTACGAAAACGCATCCAAAGTGCAGCTAGCCTTATACCTAAAGAGCGGAGTTAGATAGGGTTGCAAGCATTAACTATCATCATCAGCGCATTTAATGTCCGCACTGTTGGGGCACAAGCCTTCCTTATGAATGAATAGGGAGAACGGGCCATACATCACCATTCGGGCCCAGTGCAGATTGGTGGTTGTTAACGACTGCTAATGCAGCCGGGACCAACGGCTTTACGTGCCTTCCGAAGCACGGAGGAGCTCGAGATGATACATTTTTAGTCAGGGCTTGGAATACCGGTATTTTCAATAGCCAGTTCTTTTGTACCGAATGAGTTGCGCTTGGATTGGCAAACTGCACGCGTTGCGCTCTCGTCTCGTTAGTTTACCTGTTTTTGTTCAATTCGCACGGCCGCAGTGCACCGCATGTGACGTGAAAAACAGACTGGCAATGTCGCAGGTCGGTACCGGTATTTTTGAGGTACTATACCGGTACTCATTGAAGAATCGGTAATCAGGAACCGAAATGGAAAATACAGGTACACAAGTCTCATTTCTTCGATACATTGTCAACCATATGCCTCGGGAATAAAGTTCAAAGTCTATTAAGGAAATTCGATTGTTTGTGGTAGGTCGATGTGCAGGCGTCTATGCTTACCGTTATGGTATAGTCGACCATGAAATTGCTTTATCACTTTTGACAAAAACTTTCATTACAATAAAATTTCGCTAAGGCTCATTGTCAATAATGACAACGTATCTGTCACTTGCTTTAGTAAACAGAAATAGTACTTGTTGTTTTATTATATGCAAACCAAATTCACTTCTAAGGTGGTAAAGCAATTGCATTGTCGACTATACCTGTATTTTCGGTACCGGTTGCAAGCCGTTTTAAGTCACCCATCCGATGACCAACCTTTGCGATAGTTGGTTACCTAAGTTTTAAAGTTAGCGTTAACTATACAATAGAGCAGCACCTCTCGGGCGGCGGGATGTGGAAGGCGTGCGCGGGATGCGCAGGCGGCGCGCGCGGGGCGGCGCTCCACGCGACCTCCATCTTGGACAGCGGCGACTCGGGCGACGCGTACGCACCGCCGCCGCACTTCACTGCAGTGGGACGTACTTTAAAACACACTATTTGCATAGTGCCGGGTATTTAGGTAATTTATATATTACTAGCTGTCCCGGCAAACCTTGTTCTGCCCTACTTCTCTAAAACAAAGTTACATTGTTTTTTTTTTATGTTAACAGCTGCTTCGACAGATTTCGTTCTGTCAAATGTTATTGGCCTGTTTGATCGTAGAGAAGTGAAAATTAAGGGTTGTATGTATTTTTGTACGCTGTATCATAAAAACGAAACATTTTGTCTAAAAAATAAAATAAAAAATTTAGGGGTGGACCACCCTTAACATTTAGGCGGATGAAAAATAGATGTTGTCCGATTCGGAGACTTAACCGATATGCACACAAAATTTCACGAAAATCCGTCGAGCCATTCCGGAGGAGTTTAATTACAAACACCGTGACATGAGAATTTTACATATTAGAAAGATTTGTATGTATGTCTGTAAGGTATCTATTATAAGGGTCTTTTTGTATGTTACCGTTTTGTACGTGCGCGTTTGTTACCTGAAATAAATAACCCTATCTAATAGAAGCATTACAAATATGCTTTAACCGTGCAAGTGCATTGCTGTTCGGTATTTGAAGAGTTTGAAGTGTCTCTCGTGTATAACTCTGGTGTTCTTTGCCATTGCAAAGTATGTATACTAATTTATTTATTTATTATTACTTTACATTTTTAACACTCTATCGAAGCATCGAGCATCGATCTCTTCATATCATTAGTAAATAGGTTTTCTTTTTGTAACGACATATACGAGTATACTATATAAGAAGTATATAGTTACATAATTGTAAATATATATTTACAAATATGTAAATAATACTTCTTATTTGAAAGTTGGGAGAAAAAAGAAACATGAAAGCAGAATAAATGCAGTTGAGATGAGAGCGTTAAGAAGTATGATAGGAGTTAAACTGAGTGACAGGATAAGAAATAGTGAGATAAGGAAACGTTGTGGTCTTAAAGAAGATGTAGTGACAAAAATTGAGAAAGGTATGCTGAGATGGTTTGGAAATGTCGAGAGAATGAATGAAGAACGATTGACGAAAAAAGTGTATAAGGGGAGTGTGAATGGAAGTGTTGGAAGGGGTAGACCTAGGCGGACGTTTCGAGATCAAATCGGGGACGTCTTGGAAAAAGACCAGGTCAATAGTACCCTAAACCGAAGAGTATGTATGAAGGCAATAATGAAAGTGGACGAAGTGAAACAAGTATGTATGGATCGTAGCAAGTGGAAAAAAGTGGTCTCTGCCTACCCCTTCGGGAAAGAGGCGTGATTATATGTATGTATGTATGTATGTATTTGAAAGAATAAATATCTGCTTAGTGTACAAATAATATTACAACTTGGAAACGATATCAACTTCAAAAAAGGAAAAACTTTTTTACACCTGTGTCGTTGATGTAATAGAAAAACCTTGGATGGCCCCACTAAGATACGATAAGAGCTGGATACCTGGGCTGCGGTGGCGCGGCAGGTGATGTTGCGCCGACAATCCGTCCCCATTGGACGACGGCGCCGTGTCGGGCGATGTACTGTTACCCACTGTGGGGAACGACTGCTGTTATATTATGCATATCAATTTTAGCAACTTTAGTATCTACGAATGCAACTCGGCCTCCGTCTGAAAATCAGCGTCATGGCAATGGCTTTGCTAATGCTGTGACACATGCTGAGCCGGAGACTTTTTTGCCACTGTTTCACTGCTCACCATAATATTTTTATGCTTCTTTTTATTTTTGTAACCCTTCTCTGTGTGACAGTGTGCAAAATAAATTATTTGATTTGATTTGATTTTGATTTGATATCAGTTGTTACGACGTTAGAGAAGGTTGTTTGAGGGTGTCAGTATACAATTTAAAGTCGTGTATAGCAGAGTTGGGTTGCTGTTATCAAAAGCAAGATCCCAAGGCCGCCTGACCTTACTTATTTTCTCAATGATCAAATGTGTTGGATTTAGTAGTGTTAGTATGTATTTTGAGTGTATTCATATCTGCTAGCTTGGGTCGATGACCAATATACAAATACGCAAGTATCTGTTAGTATTAGTTTTTAACAATATTCTCTAAAACATACATGAGAATCAGCACTGAAACAATAATAAAAGTGAGTCATGTCTTTGAGTACCTTTAGCACCTTGTGTCTGTACATTGATCATCGACCCAAGCTAGCAGATATGCTTACACTCAAAGTAAATACTAACATTACTTAATACAACACATTTGGTTTTTGATAAAATAAGTAAGGTCTGCGCTGCGGCCCTGAGATCTTGGTCTAATATCTCTATACACTTTTAAACTTCAGAGTTCAATTGAACGTCACGAGCTATTAATAAGACTCAATTATTGACTGACTGACACATTTTAAGGATTACTAATAAAATTTAATGGAAGTAGGTAGATACATAATATTATTATGTAGTAACATATAATGGCAATATGAGATGCCACCATAATTTTAACTTTATGTAATTTTAATAAAATAAAAAAATCAATAAAAATATTACGCTGTACCAATCAAAAGGATACAGGATCAAAAGGTATCTACCTTAAACAAAAATCTATCTTCTCCACCATATGACCATTATAGAAGCAGTAACAGTTTTAATTCCATAACAACGTACCGACAATCCTCTTCTGCTTGCCCAGTACCCTCGCGCGAGGTGAAGTCTGCTGATGCAGCTGATCCGGCCAGATCTCCACCGACTGGCCGCTCATTGGGGTAGATTTCCTTGCAAAAACATTTCAATCAAAAAAATAAAGTATTTCTGAACGTCGGATGCTAAGTCATCAAAATTAAAAATTAAATTATGAGCTAATACAAATGAGATGTTTCTCATAATTAAATGATTTTTTTATAATTATTTGACCACGATTGCGTGTCGATAATTTTGATGCTGATTGTACACACGGCGGCAGATCAACCTACCCTAAACTGTCAAATTTCTACAATCAATTTTGAACTTTATTGTTTGGCTATAAGGATCAATATTTATTGGAGAAATTTGACAGATTTGGGTAGGTTGATCTGCCGCCGACTGTACTAAGAGGCAATTGACAGAAACACAACGGTTGTACGAGTACTATGTTTAGAGCTAAGCGTTATTTATTTGTTAAAGTGGACGAAGCAAAACAAGTATGTATGGATTGTAGCAAGTGGAAAAAAGTGGTCTCTGCCTACCCCTACGGGAAAGAGGCGTGATTATATGTATGTATGTATAATGCAAGTTTATTTTCTCTAGTTTTATTGTCATGAAAAGTACTTACAAGTTCGACGAATCGCTGCCAATAGATACAGATGAGCTGGTTGACAGCTGATGAGCCGATCGGGAGCCAATTGCAGACTTAGTAAATAAATTAAACAATTGTAAATTTTTGAAATATTTCATTTTCACACGACTACTACGATATAAATATATTTGAGCAATTAATCGTTCATAAAAAAATTAAGCAGACATATTATATACCAATATTGATAATTGTGTAAAAAATATATTTACATTGATTTTATTGAGAGGCGGATGCGACGATGTGGCCATGTTGTCGATTCTGGGAGGCGGATCTTCGTAGTGCGACGGCTCGTCAAAAGAACCCTGTTGAAAATGTCCATAAAGGATTTTCTGTTCTTTTTATGTTACTGTGTCGGCAAACGAGATACTGACAATGCCTGATTGTAAGCGGCCTTAAGTTACACAAACACCACATTGACAGACGAAACCTACCATAAGCCTTAGCTTAGACAGAATATAACTGCGACAGCGACATCGACATTCGATTCTCGCTAGCGGATGGTCCATGTACATCTAACGCTCGTCGCTTCGCTCGCTACTTTATTACGACATTTTTTTTCTGTAGCACAGCTAATGACAATGAATTCTATTTGATATAAATTATTTATTAATTGTTGTAAAATAGTAATATGTCTTGTGTATTAAATAAATAATTTTTATTTTCATTACAATTTAGAAATGTATTTTAAAAATAATTAATTCCGTTGCACGTCCATTCATTCATTAATTTGCTAAGCCCAAATGGGTATCATGTTGTACTGGAATACTATTGATGACTCTACCTTTGTATCACATTCATGAACAGCAATAAATACTTTGAACTTTGAACTTTAATTAATTCACAAACATTTTTCAAAGATTGTGAATATCACCACGCGGTGTTGTTTAAAGATCACATGCGCCTGGCGTGACGTCATTTAGCTTGTCGGACAGTCGCGCGGGATTCGTGCTATGCTTCGCGTCGTCGTCGTCGTCGTCGCGTCAAAACATGAAAGAACCAGATGACGTCACAAGAATTCACTCGATCATTATTTGATCACTAGGAAACTAAGAAACGCCTATTAAATTAACCAATTTAATAAATAACTTTCTAAATACGTATCGTATCGAAGTGAAATAAAAACTATTGGTTTTATAATAATAATGAGATCTATAATAATTGTTGTGTAATTTTGTCTCTAGATACCGTTCCACTGATTTTTCATCCAGACAACAACGAAGATTTACTTTCTACCGTCCCTACGCCCTATACCCAACACTCAATTTGTTTATGGTAAAAAATTACATTTTTTTCATCGTTCCCAAGTGTATAAATTGAAATTTAATAGTAGTTTAGGTTCAAAAGTCACTAAGGAAATATTGAAGCTGCAACCACGACATCGAATATAAATATTTATGACCTGTAAGACTGTGACTATGACCACGGACCCTGCGAAGGGTTTGAAACGTAACGGATAAACATTAATTAAACCTGATGTGTAAAATAAACGCGAATAAACCGTAAAAGTAGTTAGTTTCATTTCAATATAATGTTAGGTTAAGTTATTATTCCAGGCTTGATTATTGATGCTAAGATATAAATGAATACGATCTTTAGTAATAACTAAAATATCCTAAATATATTTTTTCTTTCCTTTAGTTGATGGCTTTGTGCGATTAACACATTTAGCCAGTGTCAAAGTAATTTTCTTACAAGTAATACTTAAATAGAATAAATAGAATTCTAAACAATATTTCCTTCTTTCTCCAGTAATGGTGATGAATGATAATAGAAATGAGAAGTGAGAAATGATATACCCCCCAAACCCTCGAGTATCTCAGTAAAGTTGTGGGGCTTTACTAAGTCCTCACGCGGAGTTCTTGAGAGAATTTGAAAAGAGACGTTACACTGTTTTGTTTCATTTGCCAACACTCATGCACACTCACGAACACTTAACGGTTAATAATCCACTATTATTTCACATTAATATTCGACTTAGCACAATTTTTAGAAAATAAAACAAAACCGCAGACATGACTCTTCACTTTCCCGCCAAGAACCCATCTTAAATATTAGAAATGTATTTATTAAAGGTTTTTATAACTTATTGATTTAAAATACAATAAGGTTTTAATGTAAAAAGTATTTATTCAATTGGCGTGTTCTTTCCGCTTCCGGGCGAAAAGAAGGGACGCCATTCTGGGTCTATGGTAAGAGTCTTGGCAGGCTATAATTAATTTAGAAGATGGAAAATAGGATTAAAGTATAAACTAAGGATGAATAAGGATAAGGAATAAGATAAAACATGTAAGGAAATGCTAAAATACTGACTTTATGGAATAAATGATTAAAAGGAAGATTTGTCTTTTGAATTGTTGACTGCCGCCAACAATGTATATATGTATAATAGTAGTTTATGCAACTGTCATATAATGAAGGGTATTAAAACACGAGTGTGAGTTTATGAAACGAGCGCAGCGAGTTTCATAATAGTAACGAGTGTTTTAATACCCGTGTTATATGCAGTTGCATACACTACTTTATCTTCACTAATGCAATTAGTCAAACAACAAGAGTAAAAGCTGACAATAATTATATAATAATTGTTCAAATTTTGGATGGTACAATTTTGAAAGTTAATGTTAATTATTGATCCAGCAGCTGTAGCGGTCGCGGGGCAAGCAGTAGAGCTCGTAGACGGAGTTGGAATATTTATAATTACTTCATTCGTCTTGTTTTCTATACTGTTCAAGATCGTATTTGAGACTTGAATTTTATTCATTAAATACTCATCAATGTAGCTTTCAGCCACAGTAGAAGACTTCCACCCCCCGTGTCGTTTCAGTGCGGTCAAATCACCACCGCTATCTATGAGAAGGGTCGCCGAGGTGCGCCGGAAGCAATGCCCCGTGTACAACGCTGGGTTAGGCAGATTCAAAAAACTTGCGATAGTTTTTCCCAGAGCACCAAATTTATTAATACCAGTTCTTTGATCGACGCACTTCCCCGATCTATAGCTCAAGAAAAAGGCAGGGTTTCGACAGGGGGTGGGTCGAAGTTCCATGTATTTTTTACATACGGCATAGCAGTTGCCCGTCACAACGAAAGAACGATCTATTTTCGTTTTTGTTTTCGAAACTTTCACCATGATTGTACTGTCGTCTATGTTAGAGACTTCATCGAACTGGATGTTGTACAGCTCTTGCCTTCGGCATGCCCCCATTATGCCGAAGATTAGTGCAACCTGTAACAATAAACGATATAATAAGCTTGAGGTACATAGCCAAGGCAAAAACTATGATTTATAAAGTAGTAAAGTGTAGGTACCTACTACTTAATTTATACACAAAGCGCTTAAACGGAGTGTCTAGATAACTTGCGTGTGTAGTACGTAAGTACTAGGTAGATTAAATAACAGAACTAAAATACACTTACCTTTTCAAAAAGATACAAAATAGCTGGTGAATCTTTCAGGAACATCTTTATTTGACCTGATGTAAACGTCAAGGACTTTTTTTCCTTGTGTCCTTCTGAACTGCGTTTCAGGAACGCTATGACTTTTGAATACTTCGTGATATCAATATTGTTGTAGATTCTCAGTGAGGACTTGAGCATAGAATATTTAGCCCACATAGAAGATGGCTTGAATTTGTCGGAGAGGTCTTTGAGATACACAAGAATGACATTTTCAGAAAATGATGTAGTTTTCTTTTCGATCTTCCATGCCAAAAAGTTATTATATTCTTTTTCATATAATTTTCTAGATTTTTCTGGCAAAAGATTGTGAGTTACTTTTGTTGCCAATTCTAGAATATCCGGAGGCGTACAAATATCATCGTCGCTGTCCATTTTTAACTTTTAATTTGTATTTTAAAAACAAAACATTGCGAAACATTAAATTCACGCGTACGTGTATTGTCACAGTGAACTTGCCGCCATTAAAATCTAACCAATGAGAGCGCAGCTGCGCGCGCAGGGCCAATCAGGAGCGAGCGCGCGCTGTTTTTTTTTTATTTAATTGGCACAAGATCTTACCAAAGAGTTTTGTGTATGTAAGTTTAGTAGTTTCGACGAAGTTTTCACGTATAACCCAACTGTTTTCAAAAGCCAGCCTAATATCAAATTTTTATACAACTTGTATGAGGATTTTGACATAAGGCTCGCAAGGTTAATTGGTCGCGTTTTATTGATGTTATAATGAGATTTTACGATATCGATGTGGATATTATACCATCATGTGAAATTGCTTAAATTGAGTGTTTTGTTGTCTGCGCTATAACAGTAGTAATTATAAGTCAAGTATTGGAAACATAAGAAGAATGTTACAACATTAGTGTAGATAAAGTTTGTAATAAAACAGATGTGCTCACGGGCGCGGTGCTGCCGTGCACGGTGGTGTCGGACTTGTCGCTGGTCTCGGGGATGGCGATCAGCTCGCTCTCCGACGACTCCTGCTCCAGGCTCCACTGCTGGTACCTGGACAGACGTCCAATGCATCAACATTATTTAGCAACATGACCACCAACCCTGTGTAATGAAATCGTAACGTCAGAATAAAATAAAGTATGGATTAATTAATGAATTGTACGTCACCTCTTATTTACAAATTTTATAAGTACCTATATAGAAAATTCATTATTTGCTGTATATTTAAATAAACTAGTGGTCGCCCAGTGGTCGAAATTCGACCGTAATTTTATTAAGACTATGCGGATTGTATTCTAAGCAATGAAAAATTAAAAAGATAGAATGTGAGTTTGGATTGGTATTGACAGATTTAGGTCGCTCCTTTCCATTTTTGTAATTTTTGAAAAGAGTATAATAGGTACGGTGTGTCAAATACATATGCGTGAGTGTCAAATACATGTTAGTGTGTGTAAAGTTTGTTGTATTGATTTAACGTATTTTTATGCATAATTTTAAAAAATATTAACATTCGGATAACCTTCTCTATATAAACTATAAGTGTGCGAAATTTTATACTCCTTTATAATTAATTAATTTTCGTAAAAAAGGGGTACAAAGTTTTTGCTTCACGTATTAATATATAGATAAGTTTGTTAATTTAGATTGTGAGTTGTGAATTTTGAAACATATTAAAATAAAATAAAATAAAAAATAGCAAGCGATTTTTTAAAAATTTAAGAGTTTTTAAGAGTTTTTTTTCAGTGGCATTTTTTTTTATTTTTTTTTATTGGTTATAGGCAGGCATTTGACTACACCTCACCTGATGTTAAGTGACGGTGCGGTCGAGGATATAGGCATATATATATATATATATATATAGGCATATATGTTATAGGCATGCATTGGGAGAGGCTTATGTCCAGCAGTGGACTAATGTGGGCTGATTATGATGATAATTATGAGTTTTTGAAAGTGTTTCATTGCAATGTGAAGTGTTCGCTATGTTAAATTTTAGATAATAAATTGATCGCCTCTCTGGTCTAGTGGTTAAGACCACCATCGGGCTCAGACCCTGAAATCCCGAGTTTGATTCCCTGTGAGGGGTACATGTTCGTGTACTCGGTTTAGTTGGTACCTATAAAACGAATATCTTGAATATCATTTATTATATGAATAATAATACCAGCACATATAAATAATAAAGCTTTAAATATAGCATGAGTTAATAAATGAAAAAAAGCTGACTGTTTGTCACATAATCCATTAACAGATAAATGCCGTAATAAATAAAATAAGTAAATTAGATAAGATAAGATTCTCGTCTATATAAATAAAAATGAATCACTGAAATATATGTACGCGCATAACTTCCGATCGACTGCACAAAATTGGATAATTCTTTTTTTTTGAGTTTGTTATTGTCAGGACAAGGGTTGTACAGAAAAATATTAAAAGAAAAAAAGATATTTTTACTAAAATATGATTTTTTTAAATATCATGGGAAAAGTGAGTGTGTGAATGTGACAGAATGACGTACAGAGCATTTGACAACTTCAAATGGACAATACGTCATTACCGCTTTTTTTGAAAACATATCGGTGTTTCCTGTGTTTGAAGGTTTATCGTAGTGTTATATAATGTTATTGATTTAAAGAAAATGCCACCCAAAATATCGGTCGGCGTACGCGTAATGCAAGTCGAGTTCACAACACGGTCCATGAATCATGTTCTTCTTTACCATTTCATACAATTCTAGATCTGGAGAGACCCGTCTCCTCGGCTGGTCGACGGCAGTGACACGGCTGACTCCGCCTAGCGGATGGGCAGGCGTGGACGGGTTTTATAATTAACCCCGTTTTAAATTTTTTTTTTTTAATAATCCCCATTTTTAATTTTTTTTAGTCTCCACCAGGCGTCTACCGGTGTCACTTCTCACCCAGTAAACAGCACGGAGTAGGAATGACTATCAATAAGTCCCAAGGCTAAACGATGTCTGTTTGTGGCTTAGATTTGAGCACACCATGTTTTTCACACGGAAAATTATACACGGCTCTCGAGTGGGTGAAAAAATATTGTAGACACTGTAGCATTCATGGATTGATAATGTTTGTTAGTGTTATTGTCGTAATTAATGCTATATATAGGAATAAATTATAATCATCATCAGCTCATTTTATGTCCCCACTGCTGGGCATGAGCCTTCCCTAAGGTCTTTTAAACCACCACGCGGGCCCAGTGCGGATTAGTGGTTGTTAACGACTGCTAATGCAACCGGGACCAACGGCTTTACGTGCCTACTGAAGTACGGAGAAGCTCGAGATGACACACTTTTGGTCACCCATCCGATGGCCGGCCATTGCGAAAGAAGCTTAACCTCAGCACTTGCAGATCGGGCGCGTTAACCACTGCGCCTTATAATAATTAAATTATAATAAAGTAAAAAAATAAATGTTCAGTGTTTTGTTATTTTTATATTCCGTCATCTTTCACAGCGCTCCATGCCTCTTCCACTCATATACCACATCCTCACACACATACAATATGTTAGTTATTTTTCTACCCTACAAATTCCCTAGAAATATTTGGCAAAACAACGTTTGCCGGGTCAGCTAGTTTTAAATAAATTAAAATTCTAAATGGTTAGTACATTAGACAGAAAGAAAGTAAGTACATCAGACAGAAACACTTACATTATTTAAAATACTTTATTACTTTGTATGAAACTTATAAATATGTGATAAAGCTTTTCTTATACCTATTTGGCATACTGTTCGCGTAATGTTAACAACGCACATAACATTGATGAGAGACAACTATTTTTGTAATATTCTCTCTAGCCCCCATAAGACAGGATTACCTAGTTTGGGCGCTATTGTTTATTATGTTGTGATTGTATTATTTCTGGTAATAACGTTTTTAATTATTATTTTTTTTAATTTGTCCGCCTGGCTAGCTACCACCAACTTATCTAAATATGTCCCATAACATCAAAGCTCTTAGCATTGTTGTGTTCCGGCAGCTAGAGGTAATTTAGGTGAAGTGCGCTTCCACCATTGGCCTTATCATCACTTAACATCAGGAGAGATGAAGAATCTGTGCATACTTGTAAGATATTTTAAAAAATATAACGTTAAATAATAAAATGGCCAAGTTTGCGCATAACTATACTATTTATTTAGAATAGTATGTTTAAAGTTTTATGCAGTTTATTATAAACCTTAAATCTCGAACGTAAAGTCCAATTAAGTTGTAAATAATGTATACTTAATACTTATTGACATCGACAATATTAACCGTTGCCCTTAATTTCTCGCGTCGCCGTTTCTGAAGCTTTTATCGGGAATCTAGTACACATCAAAATGAATGTTGCTAAGCGCAAAACTCGAAAACGGCTCGATCAATTCGGCAATTATTTTAAGGTTTTAGTTGAGACATAAATAACGTGATCACTCTGAAATAAGTACGTTATTATTTATTTAATTTTTACTATTAACTTTTGACAGAACGAAGTCTGTCCGGCCAGCTTACACTAATCACTCTAATATTATAAATGCGAAAGTTTGTGTGTATATTTGTTGCTTTTCACGCTGCAACAGATGAATGGATTTGGATGAAATTCGGCATACAGATAGTTTATAACCTGGATTAAAACATAGGATACTTTTATCCTGATATTTCCACGGGAACGGGAACCATGCGGGTGAAACCGCGAGCGGCCGCTAGTATATAAATAAAAATTAATGTTACTAAGCGCAAAACTCGAGAACGGCTGAACGGATTTGGATGAAACTTTTTATCCCGGTAACAGGTTCCTGTGAGAAAGTGTAGTCTCCGCGAACGAAGTCGCGGGCGACAACTAGTTACTTATAAAAGGCCTATATGGAAAGATTACTTGGCAGGCTTGCTAGGTTCCTCCCAGTGCGTGTGCATGTGAGCTGGTGACTTGTGCTGCAGCTTCGGCTTCCGCTCCAACGCCCCGAGCGGGCTGCAGCTGCTCGCCGCTGGCCCAGCTGTGGGCTCCAACTCCGTTTTTAGAGAGGGCTGGCTTAGATCTGCGAATAATATTTATTTATTTATTCTTAATTGTAAAAATACAGCATAAGGCGGCTTCAATTTCTCTACTAGTCGACCAGTAAGGGTATCAAAAGGGGAAAATATAGATATGTAGAAAAAATATTCAAATACATAATTTCTATAACATACAATATATATAATATAAATACACACACATATTTAATATTAGTTAATATTTAATACATACATGTATCTACATATATATACAGTACACAGTATAGTGTCAGAGACGAAGAGATTTCTGTAAGGCTTTAAGGTAGTGCTGCATAAAGTTTTTTTATTTAATTTATATATCCACAAACATGCTAACAAGTAAAAAAAAAAAAACTTCAGCAAAGGAAACCACATACGGTTTATAATGTTGCTGTGGACACCCGATGACGTCTGTCGGCGATGTTGAGGGTAAAGATCTTATCTTACCTCTGGCTCGCGCCTGCGGCATGACGATCATGGGCGGGATGCGTTTGCATTGATGGTACTGCGCTTCCACCGTGCTTAACACCACTCGTACTAACGCCTGCAGCTGGCCGCACAAGCTACCGCTGCTGTAGTGGTACTGTGGATCATACACATAAAGGTAACTATACGCTCTAAAAATGTTGTAAAGAGTAGATAAATAAGTTTTTTTTAAAAACATTGTGTGCCACACACACAAAGTTTAAAAAAAAATCTTTTAAACTAGTATACTTTTTCCTGTATTTTGAATAAGTAAGTAAGTAAGAGAGAAAAAAATATAATAAGGCACCTTATTACAATAAGAAATTTTAATTCCGAATATGCTGCGCTCGATCACAAATTTAATCGACAGCTGTAATAAAATTAAAATTTTGATTATTAAAAATCAAGTATCTTTTTTTAAAATTCAAAATTATTCATTCAAAAATCAATCTTTAAAATTCATGTATCTATCACATCGTTCTTTCAAAATGTCACCACACGCCTTTTGCACCGCGCAGCTACCTCAGGCACCGTCTCACTTAAGCGGAAGGCCTGTAATAACTAGGCCTTAAACCGTCGTCTGCTGCAAATAAAGACACATTTTTTTTATTGTTAAGGGCACCGATCAGTGCTCGCCGCATATGAGCGGTTAAGACCCTCGCCACATTATATCCCTACTTTGTAGAGCAGCACGAGCAGCGCCATGAGCCAGTGCCGGCGCACGTGCACGTCCAGCGCGCACAGCGTGTGCGCCGCCGCCGCGCCCGCGCCCGCGCCTGCGCCCGCGCACCCGCCCGCGCCGCCGCGCAGCCCGCCGCTGCAGAACTGCGCACACAACGTACCAGCCAAACTTACAAGTCTGCTAATTTAATAATGTCTCGAAGTGTGTCATAGCCTGATCGAGGTTCTGATAATAATTAAATTATAAAAATATGCAGTATACAATGTTATTTTTAGTTTATACGAAACCTGAAAACTGTTTGTTCAGAATCAGTAATAATCAGTAATAGAATCGATTTCAATATTTTTTATATCATGTTATATTTTGACCAAATAATATTTATAAAATCTCAATTATAGTATACCCTACTAAAAACACAACGGGACAACACAAAAAGCTTGTAACTTCGTGAGTTTTCAAAATATTATTTTAATTATTTTCGTTGTGATTCTTTAAATGAAAATATTTGACCCGTGTTTCGGTTTTCGTATAAACTAAAAATAAGGTTGTATAATAAAGTAAATAGCCTACGAGTAAATAGCATATACTGTTCTAAACTGCAAGGTGAAGGGCTCCATCGTCGAAATAAATCATCTTCAATCATAGTTTCTACAAAAAAAATATACTAATTGACAATTACGGGTTTTTTTTAAGAATGCTGTTTACGTTGTAAATATATGTATATAAATAAATTGTTTGATTCGATGATACATATGGTGCGTTCATTATTCAATGTGAAAGGACCAGCCATCTTTTCCATTTATGTTATCAATTTTCTAGCATATCTAGCTGTATCATACAGATTTTTAATTTAACAATAAACATATGGATATATTTAAAATTACTTGTAATAATAGGACAATAGGTTCGGCTATGCTGGCTCCCATCACATGGTTCTGGTCCAGCACTTGCGGCAAATTAGCCATGAACGCGTTGAAGATAGACGATTGCCTGAAAAAACAATACAACATTTAACTGCAAGACAATATTAGAAATCTTTTTTGCACGGACACGGATCTCGGAACAGTTCGGAACACTCCGAGCGCAGCTGTTGCGGTGCGTTGCTCGAGCGCGTTTGTATAAGGCTTATTTTGTGCCACAAACATAATAAACTGTAAAATTTACCTCGTTTAAAATTTTTGTTTTGAATGTTTTTTTAAGTTTAGTTTATTGACTTAACTTTTATTACTGTGATTTTTATAAATACAGAGTGTTTGGAAATATGAGTATAATCCCGAAAAATAGCCATGCAACCAAGTATAAATAACACCGTGGTAACATGCAAAATCATATAAGGCCTGCGCAGACGACAGACTTTTCTCCGCGGCGGAGAAAAAAGTACGCTCCGCGAATAAAAAGTCCGCCGCGGATTTACCGCGAACTCAACGCACACGGTGTGCGATCATTTGTTGCCCGGAAATGTAGAGAAGTGCACGCTATGGAAGCAAATATTCAGAGGTTACGTTGTGTTGCAATTTACATGAAGTTTAAGAAAAAGAGAAGACATTTTAAAAGAAAATATTGGGTCCATCCCCTTATATCGGATCGATTAACAATAAATTATCGCTTTATTTTTGTTTTACTATGACTTCACGAAGCGGATTATTAAATTAATACAAAATTGTTGTTGTAAATTGCTATACAATAATAAATAAAAATACTAACCATATTTAGTTTTTTCTTCGTTCGATAATAAGTCGCAAACAGAAGAGGAATAAACCTCTTGACATACCTCGTTCCACAACTTTTTCTTAAAATTTCGGTCGTGATACTCATTTTTTGACGTATCATATAAAGAAGTTATTTTTTCGACTTCTTTTAATAAAATTTTAGAATCGATTTCCTGCGTCATCGTTTATCGTCGTGCATACGTACGTCACTCTCGAGCGCACAACGCGGACTAAGGTCCGCCATGTGCGTTGCTTCGCCTAGTCACACGAGTTCTATTTTTTTGTCCTCGGTTATTCGGGGGACTTTTTGTACGCGGTACTTTTAATCCCTCGTTTGCGTTACTCGATACAGTTGTAAGCGATCTATTTTAGCGGATAAAAAGTTTGCGGACAAAAGTCCCGGATCTCTCCTTTATGAAGATTTACTTTTCCATACAAAAACTCAAATTTATTTTATTACCTTATTTTTGTTCAACCCTGACATGTTTTGACTTCTGTTTTGTTTGGATCGTGAGGTTGACGAACAAGAACAATGTATCACCTGGACCTAGGGTTGTCAATTTACAATCACTTAGTAACAAAAACCTTAATATCACGGCCATATGGTGCTTTTCAGGTATGTTTATAATTTTCCGGGGTTTTAAAACCTATCTGACCTATCTGTCATATTCGGGATTATACAGGTATTACCAAACGCCCTATATAACATGGCGTTGCAGTATATGTTTATTTAGTACTAGTTGTCGCCCGCGACTTCGTTCGCGAAGACTACACTATCCCACAGGAACCTGTTACCGGGATAAATGTATCCTATATCTTAGTCCGGGTCATGGTCTGTCTACGTGCAAAAATTCATCCAAATCCGTTCAGCCATTTTCACGTGATGCGCGGTCAAATAAACAGACAAACAGATAAACAGACAAAAATTCTAAAAACTGTTGGACCGTGTTCTGTTATAGATTCTAATTTTTTTCGAATATCTTCCATGTACAGACTTTCGACCCTCTTTAGCTTTATTATATGTATAGATATTAACAACGCTAGAAGTTGCAAAATATGAAAGTCCACGTACCTGAGCGTGTGCGGCGATATGTGGAAGTACTTGTCGTTGCAGTTGTACCCGAGCAGCAAGAACAGGTGCTTCAGCACCAGCTCCTGCGTCTTAGCGACCGCCTTGTCCTCCGTAGGGTGTGCCTGGTCCGCTCTGATACCAAACAGTGACGCATCAGTAATGCTGTATACGCCTGTTACGGAATATCTTTAAAACTAGTTAAATAAATAAATAAATAAATAAATAAATAAATGTTTCCCACACTCACACCTTTATCTAGCCCCAAGAAAAGCTTCCAACTCTAGAAATGGTTAACTAGACAACGGATAAACATACTTAATATACTTAAATACATACTTATTATACATAGGAAACATCCCGACCCGAAACAATTTAGTAAAACAGGTACTTCTAAATTGATCCGACCGTGGATCGAACCCGGGACCTCAGAGATGGCGACACCATGAAAACCGGTGTGCAAGCCACTCGACCAAGGAGTTCTTAAGTACGGACGCCCTTATGCACTTATCCACTTATACAAAACTGTCAAATTTCTTCAATAAATGTTCAACCATATTACATATACGTAGAGTTCAAAGTCTATCGAGGACATTTGACAGTTTGTGGTAGTCTGATGTGCAGGCGTGCAGGTGTGTGTACGTACATATTTTTTTTAGTATGAAAATTTTATTTTCCTAGTATCTTACAAATAAGTTATTAAAATAAATCATCAACATCAATCGGCCTTCTTCTGGGCAAACCACATGAACATTAGCACATTTTTAGTCTTAAGTTTTCAGAAAAGAAATACGCTTACGAAATAGCACTAGGAACGCGTAATATCTTTATGTAGGAAATTGAAAAAAATAGATAAGTATAAAAAAAAAAAAAAATGTTAGAGGAACAAATGACGTCATTACTGTTCTTTAAAAATATACTGTTTTTAGTTTGACCCAAGCACGTGGTGGTGGTGATGGTGGTGAAAAAGTGGTTAATAAACACTCAATTAATGGAACATATTAAAGCGACGTCGTAACCCGCTGGTCTCATACATTTTTTTAAACAGTTTTGACAGGTACAGTCAGCAACAAAAATTTCTAAGCACTTTAGTATTTTGTCAAAGCAACAAACGAATCGAACAGGCGCTTGTCAACCTCTTATAGTGTTATTAAAACACGGTACTATAACGTTTCGTGGCTTTCATTGCTGACCGTACAATAGTTTTTCTTTTGAGTAACTAACCCCAAGATTTGTTTGTGGCTAAAGCATTAAAAATATATTATAATAGTAACGAATAGAAGCTGTAATACCTGGACAGAAATTGCATCAGCAGAAACACCAACAGGTTGGTGGTCTCTCTGTCGGCTTCCTCCAGATCGATCGCTTTGGGCAGGACGGAGTTGAGCGTGTCTTCGGCAGAGCGCCCGGAGAGGGAGTGGAACCCTTCTGTACAATGAGACAAATCGTATCAATATGGCCAAATCAGTACAACGACATATCTTTACGACACTGATGTCTGTTTTAACAACAGCCCCTAAATGTTAGATATTCCATAAGCTATTTAGGTCACAGTTTTGCATGAGAAAATGATCTTATGATTAATAAAAGGATTTTAATGATAAACAATATTTAAACTTTAAAACGTAACAAGTCCATAAACGTAGCCCCACAAAACTATATAAAAAGTTATAAAATGACGTGAGTATAGTCATAAAAAAAATATATCACATATCGCACTGCAATTGTACCGCCTCGGTGGTTTAGCGGTTAGAGCAGTGAACGGTTTCAGACCAAAGAATCCGGGTTCGTTTTTTAGCAGGGGGACACACATATTTTACTAATTCTCACGCTATGAACAATTAAGTGTGCTCGTTTTTCTCTTATTTAAAATAACAAGTAATTCATTTTTAACACCGAAAAATTTCTCAATCGCTTTGTTTTTTATTTATAAAATAAAAATAATACAAAAATAATTATATGTCATAGTCATGTTTAACGTCGAGATGACTGGTGAGATTCAAAAACTGCCAGCCTGTATATGTAAGGTGGTAACTACCGTGAGTGTTGTTGGGCCGCTGTTGCGCGGGCGCCGGCTGCGGCGTGGCCAGCAGCTGGCCTAGCCCGAACCGCGACGTCTTGCGCTTCAGCAGCGGCGCCGAGTACTGGCGCGAGTACACCTTCTCACGCTCTGAGCAATGAGAAACACTGTTGTAGCACAAAGATCTGACAACACAAGTATCTGCGGGGCACGCGAGTTGTCCATAGTTGGTTGTTCTGCTCGGTGGTTTTCATTGAGCAGGCTTCCAACATCTTCGGCACTAGTCTGGAGAACTAGTAAAGGCGCCCGCTAGATGCAATGTCTCCGGTTGAATCAGCATGGGTACTAAGAAGTGCTTACAACTTCACCACCAAAGAGGACATTTGGTAGTCAACTTTAAAGTTAACGACCCGAGCAGTGGAATCTGCGAGTTGTGCTCTTAGTGCAACGAGAAGTGAGCGAGCTTACAGCTCCGGTAACCTATCTGGATATTAGGTAGTGGACTATACGTGTCCACGGAGCAACTAGCTCGAGACACTAGTCTTAAAAGTATCGGATGAAGAATGCGTTTCGGCGCATCCTGATCTGGCGTTATGGCCTGACGCAGATGGTCCCTTGTGCTTGCGCAAAGATGTCTGACACCTAACTTTATAACCGTAAGGTTGGTGGGGGGTGTCAGTGTTCGGGTCCTAACTAAAGGATTTTAAATAAGAGAGAAGTGGACTGTATAACTGGTATAATGTAATAATTGATAAACTAATGTCGTGCGCGCATCTGGGTGTCGTCCGTGATCCGTGGCGAAGGTTTGCTGGTGTGAAGTGTAGCGCCCAGCAACATACCTCCAGTTGACGAGAAGATAGGACAAGACTAACACCCGTATTCTAAGACGTTTCCTCCAAACCACCTCGACTCTATCTTGACTGAGGAAGCCTCAAGGAAAGTTTCGAGGGTCCCTCCAAATCGGTATTCTAAGTCAGTAAACAGCGAGTTTCTTGAGGTTGCTTCAATGAGGTTGAGTGGAGGAAGAGTCGAGCGTGAGTCGAGCAAAACGTCACAAATTACGTCATAACACATTTTGTTTTCTTGAATTTTGTAGGCTAGTATGGTAGACAAAGTGACATAACTGCGATATTTAAAAATAATATTTTAACCTTACATGAATGATAGGTCTCACTGCACTAGACTGCAGCGAGACCTATCATTCATCTAAGATTTTAACTTTGGCTTGCACCCGTACAATATCCAACTGACCCAGGAGCTTAAATTTAATGACCATAGGCCATTGCCTATGCCGTTGCCGTTTGTTTGCTGACTGGGCTTCGAAGCGTTTGGAAGAGGGCCCCGATCTTGGCCGAAAAATCATCTTTGCGACGAGGCGCATTTTCGGATGAATGGCTGTGTTAACAAACAAAATGCCGTATATGGGACAACGTCAACCCACAGGAGGGTGCGGATTTTGGGCAGGCGGCGTCATTGGTCCGTACTTTTTCGAAAACGACGTTGGTGAGGCGATCACCGTCAACGGCGAGCGCTACAGATGATAACCAATTTCTTTTGGCCCGAATTGATCAATATGGACGTGGATGACATGTGGTTCCAGCAGGACGGCGCTACGTGCCACACAGCGAACACCACAATGGACATTCTGCATAAACGATTTGAGGGCATGGATATCTCTCGCGGTAGTGACGTGAATTGGCCACAAAGATCGTGCAATTTGACCCCGCTAGACTTTTTCTTGTGGGGTTTTCTGAAGTCGCAGGTCTATGCCAATAAACCGCAATCAACCGATGCCCTCAAAGTTAACATAACCCAGGCCATCGCTCAAATTCAGCTGGATCTTTGCGTCAGAGTAATATAAAATTGGACATCTCGGATCCTTGCCACCGTGAGAAGCCGCGGCCAACATTTAAACGATATTGTATTCCATACATAATGGCATACATGGGCCTTTCAAATAAAAAAAGGATTTTGTTAATATCTCACACACAGCTTTTTTTATTACATTTCAACATCGACCCGTCTTATTAAAAACCCTTTATAATCTATATACTGATAGAAAACCATTTCCTAATGGTTTATTAAATATTTATATTTAAGAAAGCACTTGAAAAGCCGTTTATAACGCTTGAGTTTTCCTTAAGGTAAGTCGCGAGGTACCTTGAGTTTGACACTTGCCCCCTCAAATTCTCCTCACCTCGACTGAGAAAATTTTACGAGTGGAGGAATTTTCTTTCCTTTATGAATACCGATTTACCTGAGGAAGGTTGAGTCGAGTGTGAGTCGAGTCGAGGGAACGTCTTAGATTACGGGTGTAAGAGTGGTTGAAACCACCAACATTTTTTATCTATTCCCGGATACCGGAAATAATTTTACTTCTTGAACATCAAAACATTTTCATTATTTGAATACCAAATAACAAGTTTTTGAATTATTTAATTTTGGTTATTGAATTTATCTTTTAAGTCTGGCTCACTAATTAAAGACTTGTTAAAAACGATGCCTGCTCCTTCATTAAAATTAGTTAGCATTGTTTTCAAAATAAACAAATTGTCAAACATATATTTTCGAATTTATAATTTAAAAATCACAATTCTGTTCTCTTCAAAAATAAGCTTTTTACTATGGTAACTGCCCATACCGAGTCTAGTATCGGGCTGCGGTGGCATGCTAGCAGGAGCTGATATAGTCCGCTTGTAAGGCCACTTGGTACCGAAGGACGCGCTTAGAGTGTTCGCGTGCGGCTCGCGAGCGGATACGCTCAGCGCCTCGTGTGCTCGCTTAACCTTGTACAGGAACCATTCGGAGCTGGTTTCGCTGCTCACCAGTTCTGTGAAATATAATGAGAGTAATGTAAGTGTTAGTTTGTCTAAAGGCACATTTTTTGAACTTTTAAATCATGAAAAAATAACGAGGTAAATAATAAATAATAAAATTCAAGAAGTTATAAAGAATATTTTGAAAACATAAAATACCTACATAACTGAAACTTACCAGGAATCAAACTGAATGACCGAAACGCATTGAACCTGCGCATATAACAAAAAAACAAAACAAAGTAAATCAATAAACTAAAAAAACACAAAATACATGCTTAAAAAAGGAAAATATAAAAATAGAAATTATAAGAATACAGTGCTTTCAACTATTATTAACCATTTTAGTCACCACATTTTTTTATGTTTTGAAAGCATTTAATCTCCCAAACACATTTCAAGTTAAAAGCTTTCAATATCGTTACATGAGAAGCTCGATGGCGCAGTGGTTAACACGCTCACTCTGCGAGTGCTGAGGTTAAGCAACTTTAGCAAAGGCCGGTCATCGGATGAGTAACCAAAAATTTATCATCTCGAGCTCTTCCGCGCTTCGGAAGGCTCGTAAAGCCGTTGGTCCCGGCTGCATTAGCAGTCGTTAACAACCACCAATCAGTACCGGGCCCGCGTGGTGGTTAATGACCCGTTCTTCCTATCCATCCACAGGGAAGGCTCGTGCCCCAGCAGTGGGGACATTGATGAGCTGGTGATGATGATGATGACCGTTACATATTATTCAATTAGAAAAAGTGTCTTCCTGTGACCACAGACACTGCTCAGGTAAAATAATATAAATCAATGTGTAAAATAAACGCGAGTAGATCCGTAAAAATTGTTTTATTTAAATGTGTAGTGTTCGCTTAAACTTTACATAAAAATAAAGGGAGAAAGCATAAAAAGTTCCGTGTAAACAAAATTCGTAAGCCTTTAAGAACAACGATGCTAATTTCTATCATCACTCACCTCTCAAGTTCGAGAAGTCAATCGCCTTATTGGAGTTGATCTGCGCCTCAAGCAACAGCGCCTCAAACCGGTTGAGGAAGAACTCCCAGGTGAGGATGCGCCGGTCGCTCAGCGTGTTGTGCAACTGGTATATTGACTGGAGTACCATGGGCCGGTCGACTATCACCAGGTCGAATTGTGTCTCCAGGCAGTATAGCAGCAACTGGCAGAGCAAAGCATGTTAGGTTTCTAACGACTGCTGTTAAAGTTTTAAAACATAATATATTTAAAAAAGACAAGAAATAGATTTAAAATTTGTTATGCGATCACATTGACGAAAACGAGATTCCACAGATCCGTATTGGGTGCCTTTTGCGAGTTAGGTTCAAATAATTTTTATTTTCCCATAAAAACACACAATTTACTTACAATGAGAATATATATAAAATGTTACATTCAGTTTTATTTTTCTTATTGCTACTTCTGAAACATCGGATATAACAAAATATTTCATGAGTCTCGAAAGGACTTCTTTATAATTTTTTCCTCCTCTTTCTGTGTTCATTTTTAAAAATATACAATTATTTTACCAATCGATTATGTAAACTACACCGAAATTTTGTATGACATTGGAGCAACTGGTGAAATACGAGGAAAAAAAAAAACACAAATGTTGAAAAAAATTCCACGAGCAGGTTTTGAACCCGCACCCTTCTGACATACCGGGTCAGGTGCTCTTCCAATTTGTAATTTGTTCGCAACAAAATTTGCGTTAAAAATTATATAAACATTTTAGAAATACGAGGAGTTAAAATTTTGCCATAGAAATTCTCGTTTTCGTTAAGGTGACCGAATTGCGAATAAACTTCGCACTTGGCGAGTGTGAGTAAGATCTGAGTAGATCTTAGAGTGAGAGTAGTTAGAGTTTAAGTTTAAGTTAAGTTTTATGTAAGATCATTTATGCATGGATAAAAAAATATTAGCTCAAAAATAAGTATAGTTTAAACGCTATTTTTTGAGAAATTGAAGTCAAGACTGAAATATAGAAAAAACATACTGCAACTTGATTGATTACTTTACTTATGTCGTCCCATAAAACTATTTTCCCTGTTAGCATCTCAATTACTTACATCAACAGCGTTGTCGTGTATGGTGCCGATGTACAGAGTGGCCCGCTGCGCGACGTATACGTTGGTGTCGTCCATACTCGATATGAGGTAGCAGAAGGCGGTCGCTAGAGCTGTCTGTAGAGGCAAGCTCGTCTTCACCGGAGAACCGTCCATAAACCTGTCGATAAAATCAAAATAAAAAACCGTACTAAGGTGTGATTTTTAACCGGTGACAAGAATTATCACATATTTAAATCGCATAAGTTTTTTTTTTTTTTTTTTTTTTTTCTTTTATTAAGGACAACAAACAATTACACTGTTTTCTTACTACATAAAAGCTTAATATAACTTAATTACTGACAGTGCAACCAGCTGCGTTATCCACAAATTACTGACAAAAACCAAGTACACAGTTAATGCAAAACAGAGTAAAGCCATAGTTATGATTTTGAATTTCTACATAAAGAAAAAGAAAGAAAATCTAGAACAATTTAGAATTTATATTCTGTTTAATTTTAAATTTAATTTGATTTGAGGTCAGAAAAATGTGTGTTAAGTTGTAATAAATAAATTGTGATATTGTCTTATAAAATTTTTAGGTAGTTACAGTTTTATTAAAATATCACAGACATTTCTTCGGAATGACGCAGGTGAGCAGGCAAAAATGTCAAGTTCGATAAAATGATTATTATATAGTTTCATTATTCTGCGAAGAGAAGCACGCTCACCTGCGTTAGTTTTACAAAATCTTGGTGCATATAAATAACGTTTACGAGAGTGGCGAATGGAACACAAACGATGAGGTATATGTATGCATATTTGATTCATAAGTTGATTGCAATCGAACTTACTGTGTGAAATATTATACAGTAGCATAATATCTGAGAGCATTCTTCTCATTTCAAGTTTAAGCAACGAATACTTATCTAAAAGAACCTCGTAAGAGGACTTAGAATGAAAACATCGGTAATTAACGGAACGTAAGAATTTTTTTTGTACTTGTTCTATTTGTTTGTTGTATTTAGAGTAAAAAGGATTCCAAATGGCAGTAGCATATTCTAATTGAGATCTAATCAAAGATTTGTAAAGTAAAAGATATGAAGAATGATGCTTAAATGAAACGCAGGACCGCATCAAAAAACCATAAATCTGAAAGGCTTTGCTAACAATGTGTTCGATGTGAAAATCAAAATGAAGCTTTGAATCTATATAAACACCCAAATCTTTTATTAGGAGGACTTTCTCTAGAGGGGTATTACATAATGTATAAGTAAAGTTAATAATATTGATTTTCTTCGTGAAACTAATAGATTTGCATTTTGTGACACTAAGGTGTAATTTATTATTATTACAGTATTCCGTCAGACGGTCTAAGTCTTCTTGAAGTTTAAGACAATCATCTAAATTCGTTATTTCACGATAAACTTTAAGATCGTCGGCGTATAACAAAAACCTACTATTTTTAAAACAACTGCTAATGTCATTAATAAATAAAACGAAAAGCAAAGGTCCTAAAATGGAGCCTTGAGCTACACCGGAAGATACTTTAATAATAATATCAGATGCAAAACCATTGATGACAACACGTTGTGATCTGTTTTTTATGTAGGAAGAGAACCATCTCAGTAAATTGCCGCGAATTCCATTGAATGCCAATTTCTGTAGAAGAATATCGTGATCCACCTTATCGAAAGCCTTACAAAAATCGGTGTAGACAGAGTCAACCTGCACTCTCCTATCCATGGATTCAAATAAAAAATTTGTATATAAGACTAGATTACTAATAGTTGAACGCTTTTTAACAAAACCATGTTGTTCTTCTATTATTATTTTATGTAAATGTGGATAAATATAATTATGTATTAATCGTTCGAGAACTTTCGATAAGGTGGACAGCAACGATATGGGCCGGTAATTTTCAACGTCGCTCCTACTACCGCCTTTGAAGACCGGCGTTATATTAGCCAATTTCCATATCTCAGGAACTGTACCCTCTTTTAGGTTTTTATTAAATAGGATAGTAAGAGGAACTGCGATTGAATTTGAGGTAGATTTTAAGAAGAAAGGTGGTATGCCATCAGGTCCAGGCCCTTTAGTGATGTTTAAGCCTTTAAGTTCTTTGATGATGTCATCTTCCGAGATACTAAAATCCGATAATACATAATCACAGTAGTCACTAATTAGTGATGACTCAGGGTTAGTCCCAGGCCCGGCCTCCTCATAAACAGATCCAAAAAAGCGAGAGAACAGATTACATATTTTTTCAGGCTTATCACAATTCTCGTTACTGTACTTCATTTCTGACGGTATACCAGGCTTTGTTGTTGAGAGTACTATAATATTTTGTCGATAAAAATTCTGGAACTGTAAATACCTAACTAAACAAATTGCGCAGGCATAGAAAATAAGCAATCTAAAAATGAAATGAAAATAAAAAGCGCGTAACCCTGGGTTCGCGCACGCTGCACACTGACGTTCTTCAACGTGTTGTGATTATGACGTCACGCACCTGATGATGATGCTGACTCGCTTCACAGCAATTAAGCGCACCCGCGAGTCAGCCTTGTGAAACTGGTCGCGCACCAGTCCGCAAAAGACATCGCCGCCGCCCGCCAGCGTGACGTACCTTATGTATCAGCGCCAATTTAGTGACGTCACTCACCTGATAATGATGCTGAGGCTACAGCGGCGAAGCATACCTGCAAGTCTACTTGGTGGAACTGGTCTCGTACGAATCCGCAGAACACATGACTCCCGCTCTTCAGTGTGACGTACCATATCTATAAGGGCCAGTGTTGTGACGTCACTCACCTAATGATGATGCTGACACGCTCCACGGCGGTGAAGCGTACCCGCGAGTCGGCCTGGTGGAACTGATCGCGTACGAGACCGCAGAAGACATCAGCCCCACCCGCCAGAGTGACGCAGTGTAGAAGCACAGGTACAGCCACCGAGCATATGTGCGAGTGGCATGCGTTGCACACGTTCCATAAGCTACGGTAGACAAACGAATTCATTTTCAATACTTTGTAGCATCAGCATCTATGAAATTACTCATTTTAGACTACAATTCAGCTGTTATGAAAGTCACTGGTTCAAAGGAAAGTCATTTGAAGGCAGAAGACCTTGTACTAAGACGAACTGGTATGAAACTCATCAAAGGCATTTAAATTTAAATAGGAACAGGAATGGAATAAGTTCTCACTTGTCGATAAGAAGGTTCTCCTGGCACCAAATGAGGAAGCCTCTGTGCTCGGACAGCGCGTCGGCGTTCAGAACCAAAGTCTGTAGACACTGTAGCAGGTGGTACAGCACGTCGGGACGGGATGTGTTCTTCAGCTCCTGTTTTGAAGTTTAAGTTTAATTCAAGGCAGTATATTTTATGTTACTGAGCCGGCAAACAAGCGTACCGCCCGCGTGATGGAAATGAGTATATAGCCTTGATGCCGATCAGGGATATCACGCCACGCACGCTTTACTGAGGCCATGTAGCTTCAGTTCTTATACTATATACCCTGTAAGTACGCTATAAAGCGGCAAACATCTTTTTTTTATGTTAAAAGGAGGCAAACGAGCAGGCGGGTCACCTGATGGAAAGTAATCACCGCAGCTCATGGACACCCGCAAAACCAAAGTAATCGCAGATGCGTTGCCGGCCTTGAGGAAGGAGTTGGGTCTTGAGGAGGGAGTAGGACTTGGGAGGGGGGAAGGGTGAGAGATGGGCCTCCGGTACTTTCACTCACCAGACGAAACACAACAGCAACGAGTGCCATTGTTTCACGCCGATATTCTGTGAGATGGTGGTATTATGCCGGGCGAGCCGGCCCATTTCGTGCTGCATCGCAGCGTGGCTCTACCACTCCGACAGTGTCACTCATTTAGCACCACCCAGGGGTCACGTGTAGGGTCCTAAACCTAAACCTACGGACGCGAGTAACTTTAACCCCATCAATGCCAGAAATTGATGTGACTGAAATAGTACAAGGATGGTCACCACCTAGTAAGAACGCTACCCTCGTCTTAGTTGGATTCAAAGATAACGTTGCATTGAATTTTACTTTAGTGTGGTTACCTTATTTTGATCCTTTATAATTCAAAAACAATCTTCAATAATTCCGATTATTTATTACCTGAACAGTAAATTTTATATGGCCGTTTCAACCGACAAAACCCATTTTTATGGGTACCTATATGGTATAGCTACATTAAATGACTGTTTTATTCGGATAACCGTCACCTAAAATTGGGTTTACTTTATGATGAGGTTGATGTGCGATTGCGATGTGCGAAGCCAAATTGTGAACATTAGTGGTTGTTGCCGACAGCCTTGTAGAGTAGTCAATATTAATTGTAATTAGTCGTTAGGTCGCGTAGAATAAGTAATTATATGGATTTGTTTGTATGATAAGCTAATTTAAGTATGATTATTATGGATAGATATAGGTATGTGATTATTATTGTAACTAGCATAGGATCAAACTTGTCGAAACAAGTCGTAACTTGACCCAGCCAATCCCCCCCTTATTAGCTAGTTGATTTTGTATGGAAATTTGTAACGGTCACTAAAACGTATGTGTTAACAAGTCGCTAGTTGCCATACCTACAAATTGTACTTAAGTAGCACCGATTTGTATGAAAATTATGTTTCGATTCAGTACGAGCTCTACTCTTCTCTTGTGAACACGGAATAAAGCAAATACGACCTGAAGCTTTCTTTCTCTGCAAGTACCAGCACCTACACCTACCTGGAGCCTACCACCTGCTACCTACAATACAGTCCACTGCCAACATCGTGGTCCTTCGAGCCGGATCCAAAGAAGAATCTACATCGAAGAAAGAATAAATGGTCGTCACAAGAAGTCAAAGCGGCATGGAGCACCAGCTCGTCATCACCACGCCTTCGAGCAGCCTCCACAGTCACCGTCCGCTAACACCACCGCGACTGTCGTCCCACCGCGAAGGGGCAACGCTCGAACCGACCGCAGGGGAGAGTGAACGCGCCGCGATGGGGTTGAGACTCCGTAGTCTCGCTCCGCACCTCGGATCGGAAGGTGTGGAGGTACGACCTACACCCCAAGCGCATACGAACGTTGCGCCCGCGCACCGCGTCGCCTCTGCTATCGAGCAACCGGTGCTAGCAGAGGTAAGGGCGATGTACCAAACGGGTACGTCCGCGCAGTACGCCTTAGCGACACCGCCGCCGCGAGCCGCTGAGGGACGCTTGATCGAGCGCCGCACCGCTGCAGCGCCAAGCAATACGCGACCGCTGATGACCGTTGAACCGCCGCTTAGCAATGCCATCGCGAGTGCCTCGAGAGTAGCAACGACCGCTACTAGCGCGATGCCAGCACCCGCGCCCGGTATATCGCGAGTACATATAGCGCGATCTACGAGATCATCCGCTAGCGCTATCGCGAAGCTTTGGTACGAGGCGGAAGAACGACTGGCCACCATTAGAAGAAAGGAGCTCGAGATTGAAGCTGAATTGATCAGAAAGAAGCTGGAAGCTGACGTCACGGCAATTGAAGATGGTTATAGCGCCAATGAAGACGCCAATGAAACCAGTGAACAAATGGAACGAGTGCATGCCTGGCTGGACAACAGCATGCCTATGGATGACGCGCCACGGGGGGAGCCGGAACGAGTTGCACCTGCCGTCGCCGCGCCCGCACCGGAGCCAGTACCTATGTACGACGATGCGCCTAGAACGCGAACAGTGGCCGAAGCTGTTACGCCCGACGCTCGCCGAACAAGACACTGGGCTACGACTCCGGACGAACGAAGACGATCGCCTACGCCAAGGGAACGACGAGTGGAACATCTTGCTAAAACGATCAAGAAGGTACTCCGCACCAGACCGGCACCGGCGCCTCGTCAAGCAACTGATCTTCCGATATATTCCGGATCGCCATTGGAATGGTTGCAATTCTCCGCAGCGCTGAGAGAGACGAGACTGTACGAGTTTACGCCGTTGAAGAATTTAGCAAGGCTACGGAATTGCCTGCGTGGAGAAGCCCGCGACGTAGTGACACCGCTGCTGAGTACGGCCACGCACCCGGATGAAATAATGAGAACATTGGAGCAGTGTTTCGGACGACCGGAGATCTTAGTGGATATGGCGTTCGAAGATTTGAAGAAGCTGCCCAAACTAGGCACTACTGCAATGGAGCTGAACGCGTTCGCAGTGAAGGCGCAGAATGTTGTTGCAGCATTAAGGAACGTGGATGCAGGATATTTGTACAATCCAATGCTGGTGCGAGAAATATTGGACAAGCTGAGCCCTCACCTGAAGACAACATGGTGCGACTATGCAGAGGAACACTACGGATCGGGACCGGAGATCTGCAAGCTTTCGCAGTTTCTGATGAGGCAAGCTGACCGAGCTCTCAAGCACAGCTACAGTACAATGGCTCAGAGCACCGTGGCTCCGAGAAGAGAAGCAACACGTCCCGCCCTGCGACCGGAATTAAAAGGCAAGAAGATTTATACGGTTACCGAGTCACCCGTCAAGGCAGCGACGACAGAAGCAGCTGGACCGTGCCCGTCGTGTAAGAAAAGCCATCACCTTCCCGACTGCCAGAAGTTTAAACAGTTGCAGCTCGATGAACGCTGGGAAGTAGTGAAGAACGCGGGGCTCTGTTTCAAGTGTATCTCCTGGCGACACAGAAGATTCAACTGCCGTCAGAAGACGTGTGCAGTACGAGGGTGCAATCGACCGCATCACGCGCTGCTGCACCTCGAAGCCAAGGAAGAAGGTCCCAAGGAGACTGCCACCGTGACAACCGCAGCCACCTGCGGTGATGTGAAGCTGAAAATATGCCCGGTGGTCGTGACTGGTAAGCGAGGATCCCGAGAAACGTTCGCGCTGTTCGACGAGGGCGCTACCATCACAGACACGCGCTTTCAAGAGCCGGGTGGTGAACGTCAACGTGAAGGCCAAGCATGGAGAGAGCAGTGGTTTCGACATTGCAGTACGAACGATGACTAATCTTGACCTTGCCACACAGACGATTCCAGCGGAGACACTGAAGTTAGCACACCTCAAGGATCTGCGCATGGAAGAGACAACATACACGAATGCGAAGCCACGTATCCTAATTGGAACAGACAACTGGCCTTTGATAGTGACCCGAGAGCTGCGGACAGGCAAACCGAACGAGCCAGCCGCTTCGAGGACAGAACTTGGGTGGGTCCTACATGGGACAGTTCCGAGACGAGGGCTTCGACGTGTCAACGAGGTACTTCACGTCACGACAGTGAAGACCGACCGGCTGGGGGAGATCGTCGAAGCGTCAACACCTGCAGAATGGAGATGGGTACCCACAGCTGCTAATGTCGCAGATGTAGCCACGCGCCCCGGGTACTTACCATCGAACATAGAAGACAGATGGTTCACCGGACCAGAGTTCCTGAGAGGCCCGAGGAGCAAATGGCCTCACGAGGAGGATAAGGAGGACGACACCACGGAACTGGTATGTGTACTGAACACCTCCAACGCCTCGCTACCGGACATCAATCGGTTCTCGTCATACGATCGATTGATTAGAGCAACAGCAACAGTACTTCTCTTCATTCAGCGGTGTAAGAATAAGAGCAAAACCGCTGAGATAGACACCGAGCACACCCGACGCGCAACGAACCTATGGCTTCACCAAGTACAGAGTGAGAACTTCGGGAAAGAGCTGCATAACCTAAGAACGGAGGGTAAGCTCTCTAGAGACAGCCCGCTGCGACACCTGGACGTCATGATCGACGACGGCTTGCTGAAACTGCGCGGAAGAATAAAGAAGGCGGACGTGCCGGAAGAAGGGAAGAATCCGATTATTCTAGATGGAAGACACAAGTTCGTCAAACTACTGATAGAGCGAGAGCACAGAAGAGCAGGTCACGCTAACAACGAACGAGTAGTGAACGATCTTAGACAGAGGTACTGGATTCTACGACTACGACCTACGGTAAAGGCGTTAGCGAAATCGTGCCTAACTTGCCGCATACAAAACGCGAAGCCGCAAGCAACACCGATGGGAGACCTGCCTCACGAACGATTAGAAGCTTTCAAGCGCCCGTTCAGCAACTGCGGACTGGACTACTTCGGACCAAAAGTAGTCACCATAGGAAGGCAGCACGAAAAGCGGTGGGGGACACTCTTCACTTGCCTAACCACACGAGCCGTGCATATAGAACTTGTGGAATCATTGTCAACGAACTCAGCAATAATGGCGCTCAGGCGGATGACAGCACGACGTGGTTGGCCTTCCACTATCTACTCCGATAACGCCACCAACTTCAAGGGAGCTGACGTCGAGCTGAAGAAAGCCTACGCAAAATGGTTGCCTCATCTACGTGAGTGGGGCCTCAAGTACGACACAACGTGGAAGTACGTCGCGCCCGGAGCACCGAACCAGGGAGGAGCATGGGAGCGACTGGTACGCTCTATCAAAAGCGCACTAACCGCCACCCTCCATGAGAAGTCACCGAAGCCAGAAGTACTGAGCACCCTGCTGACGGAGGCTGAATTCTCCGTGAACTCCAGACCACTGACACACGTCTCTGTTGACCCGGACGATCCAGAGGCGCTGACCCCAAATCATTTCCAGTCGGGGACATCGATGGGCCTTTCCTTCATGGGCCCATGCACCGACTCCGACAAGAACCCATACGCGCGATAAGTGCCCGGTGTACGGTGCTGGAGCGCCCCCAACCTGCTGCAACTGTACTGCAGCCGGTTTCGACCAGACGGAGCACAACGCGTTTGACGCAGAGTGCCCGGTACGGAGAAGGTGGGAGGCACTGGCACGGGCCAAGATAGCATATTGCTAAGGTGGTCCCAAGTCGTTCACGGGCAGGCAATCACCCCGCCAGAGGATACGCAGTGGCCCAGGCGAACCTCCAAAGAAAACAGTTGGCAACGACCGAGCTCATGGTGGTAGCCAGCGAACGCAAATTGGCGTTCGCTCTGGTGCAGGAACCCTACGTTGGAGGGATTCGGAGAATGAAGGACTACCGCGGCGCGCGAGTCTACCAGTGTGCAACGATAGGAGATGGGACAGTGAAGGCAGCTATTGTCGTATTCGACAACGATCTCAGCGTCACACTGTGCCCGAAACTCACGACCAATAACATCGTGGTGGTGAGGATCCGAACTTGCGACTGGGAGCTCGCGGCGGTTTCCTTCTATTTTGAACCCGACCTACCATTTGGGCCATACCTGAACCAGTTGAGCACGATCGTAGAGGAGCTGGGCCCAAGAAGACTGCTGATCGCCGGAGACTGCAATGCAAAGAGTACCTGGTGGGGTAGCACCATAGAAGACCTCAGGGGAGTAGAGATGTCCGGGACCCTGGAAGAGTCTGGTTTGCAGATATTGAATAGAGGTGATACTCCGACTTTTGACACCGTGAGAGGTAATAGGGAGTTCACCAGCTTTGTTGATATAACAGCGAGTACCGACGACCTGTTGGGGCTTATAGAAAACTGGAGGGTAGACCAGGGAATAACAAGCTCCGACCACAACACCATTCTCTTTGATGTTAAACTCCGTAAGAGCAAAGGCTTACAGGTCCAAAGAACAACGCGTCTGTACAACACGAAGAAAGCCAACTGGACAGAATTTACAGACGCCATGGTGCAATACAAACAAGAACGCAACATTAACATAGAGAGTATAAAAGCCTTAAGTGACAAAGACTCACTCGAGAAGGCCGTCGTAGAGCTCACAACAGCGATTACTTTGGCTTGTAGGAATGCGATTCCAGCGAAGAAGAACGCAGAGACCCTCTCCATCCCTTGGTGGAATGAGGAGTTGACCAAGCTAAAGAAGACGACGGCCACGTACAAACGGAGAATTCGTAACGCTGCGCCACATCGAAGAGAAAAGGTCGTTGAAGAATACCTGCAAAAGAAAGAAAACTATGAGTGCCACGCCAAGAATGCCCGTATAGCGAGCTGGAAAGAGTTCTGCGAGAGGCAGGACAGAGAAGGGGTATGGGAGGGGATATACCGCGTTCTGAAGACGACCGCCAGGAGACAGGAAGACTTGGCCCTAAAAACCGAAGAAGGTACTTATTTAACACCCCAAGAATCAGCGAACTTACTGGCCGAGACATTCTACCCAGAGGAACTGGAAAGTGATGATAACGCAGACCATCGCCGGGTCAGACAAACGGCAGAGAGAGTAAACGATCGGACAGATGATGAGCATCTGGATCCTCCGTTCACCTCGATAGAGCTAAAGACCGCGATGGGGAGTTTCAACCCAAAGAAGGCCCCGGGAGCGGATGGCTTCACGGCAGACATCTGCAGCCGAGCCTTGGAGCATAACATCGAAGAGTCGCTTGCCCTATTCAACAAATGCCTAGAATTAGGACATTTCCCGGACACCTGGAAAGAGGCCACAGTAGTGGTACTCAGAAAACAGGGCAAGGACGACTACACAGTACCCAAGGCGTACCGACCCATCGGATTACTGCCGGTACTGGGCAAGGTTCTCGAGAAGATGTCGGTAGCACGGATCAAGTACCAACTTGTACCGAGGATTAGTACTCGCCAATACGGATTCATGCCCCAGAGGAGCACCGAGGACGCCCTCTATCATCTAATACACCGCATTAGAGGTATGGTTGAGCTGAAGAAGCTGGTTACCCTAGTGTCATTGGATATAGAGGGGGCCTTCGACAGCGCGTGGTGGCCAGCAATCAGAATCCGATTGGCTGAGGAACAGTGTCCGGTCAATATCAGGAGGCTACTCGACAGCTATCTCAGCTGCAGGAAAGTTACAGTAAGATACGCTGGGGAGGTAAGCACGCGAAGCACCAACAAAGGATGCGTGCAAGGGTCAATCGGTGGTCATTGGACCACCAGCAGCATTAAGAACTGGTCCGTCGTGCCGGTTGGTGACCGGAAGGTGGGGTCCCGGCGGCCATTCCCGGGGGGGTTCGGGGGCCCTTCCGTTCGGCGGGTTGATTATACTCTTCTGTAGGCAGATCCCTGGTGAAACAGGCCGCTGCACTTTGACTATTTGCATCGCGGTAGCATTTCCTCGATTCACGCCTCCCTCCTTTTCTCCACCATGACAGCGCCTCACAATAAAACTGGTCCTACAGCGGTGCACACCCCCACCACAACTATACCATTTGAGGTCGAGTTCGCTAACATCCGCGGACTCCATGCAAACCTCAATGCCGTCCACCACCATCTTGAGACGGCACGGCCAGCAATGTTGTTTTTGACGGAGACGCAAATAATCTGTCCGGTCGACACCAGCTACCTGCACTATCTGGGCTTTGTGCTTGAAGAATCCTTCAAAGCCAAAGCCGGAGTTTGCTTGTTCGTTCGGACGGATGTTTGCTGTCGCCGTCTGCGCTGTCTGGAGGACCCTTCCTTTTCCCTCCTTGTGGTACACGTCGACTTGGACTCACATAGCCGTGTCTACGTCTGCGTCTACCGATCCCATAATGGCGACATGGAGACAACTCGACTTTTGGACCATCTTAGTCGGGTAGCAGATGATGCGCAGGAGCGGTTTCCATCGGCGGAATTGGTGTTTTTGGGGGACTTCAATGCTCACCACGAGTTGTGGTTAAGTTCCTCCAAAACTGACCATGCTGGTAGAACTGCCCATGCTTTCGCTCTCACGCACGACCTGACTCAACTGGTGAACCAGCCCACCAGGATCCCAGACGTAGTCGGTCACGCGCCCTCTTTGTTGGACCTTCTGCTGACGAGTCGCCCAGCTGGCTACCGAGTGGAGGTTCGAGCTCCTTTGGGATCTTCGGATCACTGCTTGGTATCCAGTAAAGTGCCTCTGGCTCCGCTACCGCCTTCAGCGGTATCGAAACGCCAGATTTGGCACTACTCGTCGGCAGATTGGGATGGTATGCGGGACTATTTCGCATCCGTTCCTTGGGGGCAGCGCTGCTTCAGTGGGAAGGATCCGACAGCTAGTGCGATTGCAGTTGCTGATGAGATAGTTTTAGGGATGGAATACTATATTCCGCATTCCTATCTCATCAGCAAAGGCAGGCGCAACCGTTGGTTCAACCGCGAGTGTGCCAACGCTGCTGATAACAAGCAGGCGGCATACCGCGCTTGGATCAGGGGTAAAGCTCTTGGGGATCCCGAAACCCGCTCGCTGAAAGCAGCCTATAATAATGCCACCAAGTCCTGCAAAAGAGCTTACATTAGAGCGGATGCCCAGCGCGTTGCACGAGTCGGCCAAGAACTACTGACGCATCCTACGGGCAACCGTAGCTACTGGCGTCTGGCCAAAGCCGTGCAATCGAACTTCTGCCAACCCTCGCTGCCACCATTGAGATGTCCTGATGGAACTTTAGCTCACAAGCCGCAGGAGAAAGTCGATCTCCTGGCCAAACTCTTTGCGGCTAACTCCCGAGTCGATGACTGCAATGCACAGCCACCTACAATTTCTCACTGTGGCCACACAATGCCCGATTTTAAAATCAGGCAGCGTGACGTCCGTGCGGAGCTGCAGTCAATCGATGTCCGGAAAGCTAATGGTCCTGATGGCATCCCTCCAATAGTCCTAAAAATGTGTGCAGCGGAGTTGTCCCCCGTGTTAACGCGCCTTTACCGTCTCTCGCTCTCTTCAGGTTGTGTGCCGGAATCTTGGAGAGAAGCTAATGTGCAACCGGTCCCCAAAAAAGGAGATCGGTCAGATCCATCGAATTACCGCCCCATAGCCGTAACTTCAGTTTTGTGCAAAGTAATGGAGCGCATTTTAAATAAACAACTTGTCCACTACCAAGATTAAGACCTTAAGCAGGTTCCAGAGGATTGCCTCTGGAACCTGCTTCTCGATCCACTGCTGAGGGGGCTGCAAGAGAGGGGGGACTATGTCCAGGCTTTTGCCGACGACGTGGTTATGGTGTTCCACGGGGATAGGGCGAGTGACGTGGCTCGACAGGCTAATGCCGCTCTCGCCTATGTTCAGCAGTGGGGTGTCAGCAATAAACTGAAGTTTGCGCCGCACAAAACTTGTGCGATGCTTATAACGCGCAAGTTGAAGCATGATACGCCACGGCTGAGCATGGGGGGGATCGACATTGGCATGTCGAAAGAAGTGAAGATCCTGGGCCTCACTATCGACGAAAACCTAACCTTCAATACGCACATTGCCAACCAGTGCCGAAAGGTGGTAGGTATTTATGGTCAACTATCTAAGGCGGCAAAGGTTAGTTGGGGCTTGGACCCCGAGATAGTTAGGTCCATCTACACGGCGGCGGTGGAGCCGGTTATTTTGTACGCAGCGGCTGCGTGGGCTCCGGCGGCGAAAAAACTCGGTATCAGAAAGCGGCTCAACACGATCCAGAGGGGTTTCGCGCAAAAGCTCTGCGGAGCCTACCGCACAGTCTCCCTACACTCGGCACTGGTACTTGCAGGGATACTGCCTCTCGACCTCAGGATTGCAGAAGCAGCCGCTCTGTATGAGGCAAAGAGAGGGTCATCGCTGGAAGTACTGGCAGGCAGAGAGACCGAGAGTGCGGTGGACTTCGTTGGCGCTCCACATCCGGCGGCGCATATGGGTTTGGAGTTCGTGTGCCTGGAAGACCAAAACCTTGTGGACAGGTACAATGTGCAGGCGGTGCGAATATTCACCGACGGCAGCAAGCTTGAGGGGAAGGTCGGAGCAGCACTTTCCATATGGAAAGGTGAGGCCGAGACCCGATCCATAAAGCTATGTCTGTCCGCGTACTGCACAGTCTACCAAGCGGAACTTCTAGCGATATGCAAAGCCACGGAAGTGATTGCGCGGGGAAAGGAGACGAGTTATGGTGTGTATAGCGATTCGAGGGCAGCGCTGGAGACGATCGCCAACCATCACTCTCTCCACCCCCTGGCAGTGGAAGCACGGAAGAATCTGCGAGGGGCCTTCACCCAGAACAAAGCTGTATCTTTGTTCTGGATCAAGGCGCACGCAGGACTTCCGGGCAACGAGCGGGCCGACGAGCTGGCCAAGACGGCCGCGCTGAGGTCGAAGAAGAGCCCCGATTACGACGCATGCCCACTCTCGTACGTCAAGAGGTTACTGCGAGAGAATACGATTAAAAGCTGGGACCAACGCTTCCGCGAAGGGCAGACCGCCTCCGTCACGAAACTGTTCTTCCCGGACGTTAGATCGGCGCACAAGGTGGTAAGGAAGCTGCAGCCGAGAGGTCCGTTGACGCAGATCCTCACCGGACATGGAGGGTTCGCCCAGTACTTGAACCGTTTCAAGTGCAGGACGAGCCCTTCATGCATCTGCGACCCCGACATGGAAGAAACAGTTCCCCACCTCCTCCTTGAATGTCCCTCCACCAGTGCTCACAGACACGATTTTGAGCAGAAAGCTGCTACGGAGCTAAAAATAGATAACTTGCACGAAATTGTTTCGTGCAAGTATACAAGGAAAGAATTTGTAGAGTACAGTATAAAAGTTTGTAAATTAGCCATGTATAGGAATAAGGATAGCAACTAAGTTTTGTTTAGCCTATAATTAATGTTTATAGTGTTGTAAGCAGGCAGCAGTAGTATGCTATGTCTTATTCTGCTAAAATATTGTTAAGAATAAAAAACTGAACGGACTGTATACTGGAAAAAAAAAAAAAAAAAAAAAAAAAAATTGTATTAGATAACATCCTGAAAGTAATAATAAATACTGTGTACCGCCTTTTCTTACCCCAAGACTGAATAAGAAAAATAAAAAGAAATAAAAAAGGATAGGATAGTTTAGATAACACAATATGGAAAGCCTAATAGATTATAGACGGGAACCCTACCCGCAAAAGTATAAAAGAAGATGTATGAAAGTGTAGTATGAGGAATGAAAGTACGAGAGGCATATAAGCGAGAACTTGTATGAAAGAGAAAATTAGAAACAAAAATAGGCTCCGATTATGTTGGAGGTGCTAGAATTAAAAAAAAAAAAAAAAAAAAAAAAAAAAAAAGACTCCGACAAGAAGACATGGAAGTCAGCCCAGGCACTAGCTGACCAGTTCTGTTGCCGCTGGCTTAAGGAGTACCTGCCGAACCTGATACCACAACCCGGGTCTCCCTCCAAACTGAACATACAACTTGGAGACCTGGTGATCGTCGCGGACCCGACCCTGCCCCGCAACACATGGCCACGTGGGGTGGTCACCTGCGTTCACCCCGGACCTGATGGGGTGGTGCGCAACACCGAGGTGAAGACGAAAGGTGGGATCTTCCGCCGGCCAGCATCGAAGTTGGTTGTCATCGGCTCTACCCTATCAGAGCCGAGGGACGCCGACGCGCCGGTTCCAGATCCGCACTCTCCCCGGACCAGTGAGAGAGGACGCGCTGCACTTCGGTCTGCGAGCCTGACGGATGGAGAGCCTGCGGCAGCACCCTGAGCGACGAGCCTGTCTACCGGAGTGGCTACGGAAGACCTGCGCCGGGGGGAGACTGTTGCCGACAGCCTTGTAGAGTAGTCAATATTAATTGTAATTAGTCGTTAGGTCGCGTAGAATAAGTAATTATATGGATTTGTTTGTATGATAAGCTAATTTAAGTATGGATATAATGGATAGATATAGGTATGTGATTATTATTGTAACTAGCATAGGATCAAACTTGTCGAAACAAGTTGTAACTTGACCCAGCCAATCAGGTTAAAGTCCCCTTATTAGCTAGTTGATTTTGTATGGAAATTTGTAACGGTCACTAAAACGTATGTGTTAACAAGTCGCTAGTTGCCATACCTACAAATTGTACTTAAGTAGCACCGATTTGTATGAAAATTATGTTTCGATTCAGTACGAGGTCTACTATTCTGTTGTGAACACGGAATAAAGCAAATACGACCTGAAGCCTTCTTTCTCTGCAAGTACCAGCACCTACACCTACCTGGAGCCTACCACCTGCTACCTACAATACAGTCCACTGCCAACAGTGGTCTAACAACTAAGAAAACAGTAACAAAATGTATTAAACGTCTCGCCTGCAACAGCTGATGGATGTACTGCAACTCCTGCGGCAGCTCGTCGATGCAGAAGTGGAACTTGCCCGCGGAGGTCGGCCAGAAGTTGGCCATATCCTCCTCAGTCGGCTCCGCCGAGAACTCGTCGCCGAGCAGGTTCGGCGTCGACACCTGGATGGCAAACAGTATTTTTGTTACATTTGTCTTCTACAGTTTATGCGAATAATCCGTATAATATGTATAAACAGTTTACTCGTGTTAAAGTGGCTGGTCCGGCGGCAGCGCGGCGGCCATATCCAGTTGTTTTGTATTTACCTATACTTCCTGACTACCTAAATTTTTATGTATTTTTTAAATGCTGTACAACAAACTTACACAAACACGGGGCTATTAAACCCGGGTTATATGGTACTCCCCTTACCCTGCTCAGCTTCGAAGAAATAGACGAGAAAGGAAAAAGAAGAATCATAGCACCATCCCTTTTCTGGATGTCTCACCAGCTTTGTGTAACATCAAGTTTCTATACGAAGTACTTACATCAGCAGTAGCAGTGGCCACGTCGGTGTCGGTGAGCGTGATGGTGTGCGCCGTGGCCATAGTCGGCTGGTCGGACGGCGGCAGGGCGGCGGCCATGTCCAGTTGCTCGGTGATCGTCTCCACAGTCGCCGTCATGATCTGTGCACGTAATACACTCATACTTCACGGTTCAAAGACGAGCCGTAACGATAATTATACACTGTTTCAATTTTTGACATTTAATTTATAACATACAAGTAGTATTATGGTATTCAACTAAGTAAGTGCACTGTATTACCGTTTTATTCAGTAAAATATCCAGCGTAATTTTATGGAAGCCATAGCGTTGATTAGAATATGTAAAAAACTGCTCATTTTGCAAAAAAAATACATTTATGCCAGTATTATGTTAACACCGACCTTTTTTAGGTGATGCTAACAATTCAAACTAAAATGTCTTCCATCGGCACGTGTATTACTAATGATTTGACGCGATAAAGCATAAGAAAGTTTTAATTTAATAACAAACTTTCTAATGTCAGCTACTCGCGGTGAAATTTTTAATTTTCATGTCTCTATCAACTTCAAGCAACTCACATGCTACAACGATGTTTTTAACAAAAGTAAGCGCTAGATGCGCTTGTTTTAGAATGACTATGTAAGTGACCCTTAGCGTATATGCGTGACAACATACATTTAAAGTATGTAGAATAAGTGTAAAAAAAATTGTATCAGTGTAAAATACAATCGGTACGGACAGTACAGGGCTACATTTTTTGCCTAAACGATTCATTCGTGTCAAAACCTCATGCTGCTAAGTGTGATATCAACAGACTATGCCCGCTACATCCTTTATAATATCAGTGCTTTAAACATTAGATTTGAAGTGCAAGCAATGAAATGTTATATGAAAAAATGTAACCCTGATAAAGATGGCTTATATTGTTTAGATATTCGTTGCAATTACTCATTCGACTACAATGAAGCTAAAATAGAGGTTTGGTTATACATTTGTATCATATATTGCAGATTATACTACACTTGCGGACAAAGAAAACGAACTACCGCACAATTTCATACAAACGAAGCAACTTTGAAGGATAGGTTTTCCACCAGGGATAGGTCGTGGTGATGACGGTAGCCGCAGATTTATAGCGCCATAGACATCTTTTCCCATAGTCAGATGTTTAGACGCCAAATAGCAAGGAATTTCTAGTTTAATGGTTTTTCCTACATTTTAATTATATTTTGGCTTAATTTTATTTTTTAATGAACAATAGTTTTTAAACGGCTGGACTATTCAGTTAGGTGACTTTAGAGTTCAGAAAATTCTCCGTCATATATCGACCGATCTATCCATGTCTGTTATCCGAGGTTTATCTTGTTTGATAAAATTGTTACAGTGGTTCGATTTTTTTTGTCCCCAAGTGTAAAATTTTTATACAAACCATATTGTGAGCATTTCGTATTAGCAAAGATATGCTTGTAAGTATTATTTAGAAACTAGATTATATTTCACAAAAATTTGTGCTTTGCCATATTGTGTTACTAATATACAAGTTTAAGATAACGTCTCTATAAATCATAATACTCAAGCTTATATCAAATATTAAATCATGTAATCACCATTTTCATCACTGTTTTTCTTTAATATTTGTCGTATATGTGATTATATAACTAACTACGTTACTACTTTAGCAACTGTTTCATGAGGTCTCTACAGTCACCAACAAAACTATTTACAAGTTTTTTAATTGTCACATAGTGTGAGTATGCAGCATTTTTGCTTTAGAGACTTACATTTATAATATTATACTACTTTGTAAAAAGTTTTGATCGAGATTGTATAACTTACGTTTTAAGGAAAGGGTGGTAGAAAAATTCAATTAAATTTATTTAAAGACTGGGACGATATTCTTATTTTCAAGAAATATTTAATAAATGTATAACCACAATTATTAAGTTAATTTACAGGGAAAACTTTCTTATTAAAGTTTTACCTATACTGTAAAGAGCTCATTGAAATGAATTTCAATTAATTAAATTTCGTTAAAAAGCACTTACCTTATAATGAATGTCGCCATCTACAGCTGCCAATATCAGTTTCAAAGCTACATTTAACACCAAAATGCACACATACACACACGTGAAGAAGCAAGGAAAGTTAGAAAGAGATAGACTGACATACTTGCGTGTCGCCTGACGATTTAGTCAGTACGGGGTCCGAAGACACGTCGCTTATGAGTGAGAGTTGCATGAAATGAACAAACTATACATCTATTATAAGATACGGAGGACACTAAAAGGAAGATGGCCGACTCGCGTGGCGGGCAGACATCGTGGATTAACAACGGGAATACAGATTAAAAACCGCTAAATATTTTAAAATACGAATAAAAAAAACTATATTTAGAAAACTTTGAAAGCTTTCGTTGCCGACAGTACGTTTGAATAAACATAATCACGGGTTTTCATTTCTATTAAAATTATTTCGCAATTATTTCTGTTTACGTATTGATATAAAGTTATTTATATGATCCAAAGGTAACAGGATTTTTATAAAGCAACATTTATACTACAACTATAATGCTACGAGGGGTTTTATTCGATTTTATTAGTAATGAAACATTAAAGCATATTGCGATTTTTGAAATATTATTTCAAGTGCTTTTAAAAATCTATTGACACACTCAATGGTTTAACTTCGCTATATCTGTCAAAAACAAACAAAATTCAAATTCAAAAATCGCCTTACGCACCGCACATTAAACATTAAACACCTCCCGACAACAGACAGAGAGGACACTACGACAAATGAGGAACATTGAAAACAACAAAAAACAAAGTAAAAACGGAAACATGAGACAAGCGTTCAACCCGTGAGCACCGCCACAGCGACGCGACAACAGCTAGTATACGCACATGCGGCATGTGGACGAGCACGCCGCCCACGGAGCCCTTGTCGCCGCCCACGCCCACGCCTACGCCCACGCCGCCCACGCCGTGTGCTAGCGACATGAGCGCGTCTACCGACGAGGCGGGAGTGCCGCCGGACTTGCTGCGTTCGTCCTCCGACTGGTTCTTTCTGCTTTGGGGATCCGACCACATGTCGTCGACGGATGCCTGTGGAATACCGAATAGGTGTTTTTTAACACTTGTACAGAACCTGCTTTTGACCGCTAATGGTTTGGGTAGCAGTGTTACTAACGGAATCAACGAGAATTTTTCGATAAGGCGGCAAGAAGTAGGCCTGCGTCCCATTAGAATCGCCGGGGCCTTCGAACAGGAAGGCATGTATAGAGTGCTTATGCTCGGTTTATTCGAGTAGTTTAGGAGCTTTCATTCATTAATTTGGGTCTGTCAGTTTTTCCTAATTGTAAAACTGGGAGAAACTATATATAGACGTAAATATCATAAATTTTTATGTAAAATGTAATGTTCTGCACCGCGCACCGGCGCGGCGGCGGCAGGCTCCGCCAGAATACCAGCGTTGTTGTCGACACACTTCGTTCGCAACAACACTAACTGAGGTGGGCTCCTGATTGACCTATTTGTTTGATTTTTTATTTTTATTTTTATGTATATTAGTGTGTGTTGTAAGAAAAAACTATTGCTCTTCTTAATTTTTATTGAACTTTGTCAAATAATCAAATACACTTTTAAAAGTAAAAAATACATAAAATAATAAAATAAAATAAAAATACACTTAAAAAAGGTCTGTTGGTCGCCAACATGTGTAGTCAATAAATGTTTCTCTCTCACACTCTATCTCTCTCTCTCTCTCTCATAATATATAGTCACATGTTGGACCACCAACTTGCCTGATGCTAATAAAGAAGTGGATTAAAATAATACATGCTTACCTAGAAAATGTCTCACTTACACAATCTTAAAGAGCTTTTGAACAGAAGTAAACTTTGAATTTTATTATTTCCTTTTAACTTCGTATTCAGGTCTGATGAAAGTTACCAACAATACTGCCATTTAAGATACATTGTCAATATCTTTCTGTTTTATAAATAAAATAAAAAAACAATTACAGTAAAAGGTTATTTACGATGTGTATCAGAAATTAATTTTATTTCATCATCACCATCATTTTATGTCCATGGATATTGCAGGGGGACGAGCCTTCACTATGCGTAGTTTGATTATTTAAAATTCATATGACCAAAGCAAAACAATGTACTCTTACTACGACTAAATTACTCGCCTGGTGCGAACAAAGCTTAAGGCGACGCATTGGAAATTTATGTGGCGGGGATCTTGATTTTCCTCAACAATTACAAAACATATGAAAGTGATATTTGATGACATGATTTTTCAATTAATTGACTTCATTTTGCTAGTTGCAGAAGCACAATTTGTCAACTTTTATAACAGAGAAAAAAATATCAAAGTAAACTCTTTTAAAACAAAGATTTGCATTTTACAGGCTAACCAGACCGATTTAAGCATCAAAATTTTCTTAGTAGATTAGTTGTTATTTCTTATTACACACACTTCAATATTGTAGTTCATTTTTTTAAAATAATTTGTAGTTTTAATTTGAAGGAAAAAAAACAGTTTTTCTTATGGTACGGAACGCAAACTCTCCGTATGAGATTTATTGTTTAGCGGTGCGTCGCCTTAAGTAAAGACCACAAGGAGAACATCACTGCAACCTGGTGTATATGAACCCACCTCGGGCTGCAGGCGCGGCTTGTCGGGCACGAGCGCGCGCACCAGCATGACGCACAGCTGGTGCCACAGCGCCGCCGCCTCGCAGTACGAGCACGCGCCCTCCGCCAGGCACACCGCTATGCAACCAAAAACAACATTTTCTCCAACATGCTTGGATTGCTTTTCGCTCCTACGACGACTCAAGCCATCAGGCTACTTAACGCCTCGATTGCACAGGATCCAGATCTAGATATCTTTAATACAAAATTGTATATGTACAGGGTGTCCCAAAAATGGCACGCCAGGCTGACACTGGAGATAACTTAGCTATAAACCTATCAGATAAAAAAAACAAACAAAAAAAATAAAAAAAAATAAAAATAAAAAATAAATAAAAATAAAAAACTAAAGGTGGAGTTTTTAGAAAAGAAAAAAGTGGCATTTTCTCTAAAACTAAGAGACTTTTACTAGAGTCATGTTATTTTTATCTGATAGGTTTAAAAATAACTAAAAGTGGAGTTTTTAGAACATAAAAATGTGTCATTTTCTCCAAAACTATGAGACTTTTACTAGAATCATGTTATTTTTATCTGATAGGTTTATAGCTAAGCTATCTCCAGTGTCAGCCTGGCGTGCCATTTTTGGGACAACCTGTATGTTCATTGATTTTTGTGTTAGTTTTTTAAGTTGTTAATTTGATCTGTACCTATGTATATATATATATATATATATATGTTTTTAAATTGTAATGACCTGTTACACCTCTTGGCGTTGCTGTGAGTGTAGCAGGTATTTGATGTTTAAATAAATAATAAATCGATTAATTATGTTGACTATTATCTTTCATATATAATGAAATCAGTGGTGCGGTTCACGAATTTCATGGGTAATTTTTCAGTATCTAAATAGCTACCAGTGAACCTGAATAGAAGGAATATTGACATAATTGATATTCAATTCTCTCTAAAAAAAACAAATGGCAAGGCATACAAAAACCGAGAATATGCATAGAAAAAAATTAAAACACTTTTGTCGGACCCAGGAACAGAATCCATGACCTTCGGACATCGAGCCTAGCGCTTTACCACTCGGTCCAAAGCTAGTAAACGTTTCGTTATTTTTACATCGCGGATATCAGAGTTCACATTTATTTATTTATTCCATTTAGACGCTGCGCAAACGTAGACACTTTTTGTTACTGACACGGCACACCATACAAGAAAAACGAGTTTTATTTTATTTTATTTTTTTACAAACAATACAAAACAGTAAATATAAAAATGTTACACACAAGTTACACAGTAATCAGTAAATTTTCCACTACTGGTTAACACATATAAAATAGTAGATTGTACACCAAGGGGATAAAGCACTGTATTATGTCACGGGCGCGATATTTGAATCCTGAGCGTAACGAAGGACTCCAGATTTAACTCCCGAGCGAAGCGAGGGAATTAAAATGGAGTCCTGAGAGCAGTGAAGGATTTTAGCGCGCCCAAGGCAAAATCAGTTTTATCCCTGAGGAGTATACTCTACTTTTCTCACCTTTTGCGAGACAATAAAAACCAAGGCTACTAGAAAAAGTATTTTATTTATTAAAATACTATTTTCATTACTAATTATATATAATTGGCACAGTAAATAACAATAAAAAGTAAATTAAAAATTAAAATTGATGTTTGATACATTAGACCAGTTATGTAAAGATATGGTTATATTTTTTGGTACGCTTATGTTAGTTGAGGTGGAATTTATTTGAGTAGCAGCACCCAATACATCAGAACCTTGCGTGTGAGGGTCGTTTGGCACAGTAAAGGTTGGGGAAGGTGGTGCTTGAGGCAGTGGGCTTGACGGGATATATTTTGAGCTAGATGGCTGTGGTGGCAAAGGTTTCCAAGGATCATCAATAATGGACGTAGTTTTCAGATGAATGTTGTCACCAATACGACAGCTTATCTTGTTTTTGTTTTGTATGGAATTCTCTATGTAGCCCTCCGCTACTGCATCGGATTTCCAGCCACCATGACGTTTTATCTGGGCCATATCTGCTCCTGTATCTGCCAACAGACTTGCCGATGTTCTCCTCAAACAATGACCCGTATAGAGCTCGGGATTTTGCAATTTGAGGTATTTTGCAATTTCTTTTGGCATGGTGCTGATTTTATTCTTGCCAATGACTTGCCTGGTGCATTTGCCATTACTGTAACCGATAAAAAATCTGTTGGTGTTTATATTAGAGGGGCGCAGAGCTTGGTACTTTTCAACAATTCTTGCATAATCTTCACGAACTATGAACGAACGTTCTCTATTTGTTTTGGTATCTGGTAAGTTAATCAGCAATAAATCTGCATGTTTTTTGATATCATTGACTTTTATGTTTACGAGTTCATTTCCACGACATGCGCCATTCACTCCAAAAATCAAGGCTACCTGTAACAAAAAATAGGATTGTGAGTAAATAGATAGATACACTACTACATTTTTTGACCTTTATATTATAAAAAAAGCTTGCGACAAAACCTTAGAATGTGTATTTTTCAAATGTGTGCCATTTAAATACCCTTTTATTCATTAACTATTTTATAGAGCTATTATAGGTAGGTACTAGAAACGTAAATAAAAAGTAGGCAGTACTTATACTTACTTTCATGGCCAGAAAGCTGTGATCAGGAGCCTCATTCAGAAAAGTTTCCACATCTTGCGCTGTCAATACTTTTGACTTCTTTGCTCGATGACCATCTGATTTCCTCTTTAAAAATGCCAATAACTTGCTATATGTATTTATCTTAATGTCGTGTTTGATGCTTATTGTTAACCTGAGCATCGAATAGATACACCACAGGCTGCTGGACTTCTTTGTACACGATAAATACTCGAAATAAACAAGAAGCACTGACTCCGACACAGACTTTGCGCCTTTTGCAGTTTTCCATTTGTGGAAATCGTCGTAAGCTTTCAAGTATTTTTCCTTCGACTTCTCTGGTAGTAGGTTATTAACAATACCTAAGGCGTCTAATTTAATGGACTCCGGAGTTAAATCACTTTCGTCACTCGACATTTTCTTAATGTTTTATTCTATCTTCTTTTGCAGTTTTGTCTGATACTGATTGCACCGTATTGAAATACTCGCGGCTTTTGTTTTAAGTATTGATTTTTTTTCATTCGGCTTGCCGTGGCGTGGCCAGCTCGATTTTCGAATAAGTTCGATTTTCAAATAAATGAGGCGCGGCGCGCGCCGCCGTCCACCTCCTCGCCGTCGGCCACCAGCAGCTGCAGCAGCCGCGCGCCGCGCGATTTTGACGAAATTAGACTTTAAATGCATAACAATAAGAACTAAGAGAGAGGTTATAATGAAATTCAGTTTAACATTACACCCCGGCAAAAGACAAGGGCTATAATGATTTACTTTGAGTAAGGTTTGCATGATATATAATGAGGCATTGTCGAGCAGGTGGTGTGAAAAAATAATTATTAGGACTCTTAAGACAGTTCATAAAGTTTTTAAAGGTACTAATTAAGAATTTAAATTAATTTAAGTATTATTCTAATTCAGAGTTGCTGTATCAGTGTCAGGTGAAAGGAACTGGACACAAAAAGTGTCTACGTCTGCGCAGGGAGGGCTAATTTCATATTCACTGGTAGCTTGTATCCCACACAACACACAAAAGTGTCTACGTTTGCGCAGCGCCTTGAACATGCTTTAAAAGCTAACAGATGTCTCCATCCAAAGCGGTTATAAGATAGATTCAGATCAAATAAAAATAAAAATCATTAATTGTCAAGAGTACACAATAAAAAATAATGTCCGTAAACATACCGTGTTCGATAGTGTTCGTCTGGTTGGACTTGAGCATGAGCCGCAACAGTTTGGTGGCTTCACTGCTCACATTCTGGATGTTCATTCGGCGCTGTTGGAGCTCCATCTAAAAGTAAATATCGCTATAAATATTTAAACGAGTAGACAATATTTCAAATGGTAGGATTTTATCACCACTTCATTTGTTACTTGACTATATGTTATTTCATCATCATCATCATTATCTTAGCCAAAAGACGTCCACTGCTGGACAAAAGCCTCTCCCAAGGATCTCCACAACGACCGGTTATGGGCTGCTCGCATCCAGCGGCTTCCCACTACCTTTACCAAGTACCACCTTTACCTTTATAAGTTATTTATTTCTCATAAATGTTTTTTTTGTTTTTTTGTTATTGTTAATAGTGTTACATAACATACATACATTCATTAACCTATTAGAAGAACATTATACATTTTACATTATTTCTGATGCTGTAAAAGTAAGGCATAATGTTAACGCCTTTGTCGGGTTTCCTGTCGGTTCTTCTCAGTAAAAGGTCGTAGACCGAAGGACCGATGGCGTCCATTTTGTTATATTATTAAAGATTTTTATTGCGTTTATTACAAGTTATGCAACACTCGTAATGCCGCATCGCCGTATGTTAACCAAATTAAAATATCTCTACCTCCTCCGTTTTTCGGAAGGCATGTTTGACCGACCGACCTTTGCAGAAGATGCTTAACCTCAGTAATCGCAGACCAAGCGTGATGTTACCTGTTTGAGCAGTATATCCAGCATCAGTATACAGCACGTCAGGTTCAGGGGTCGGTTATCTTCTTTCTCTTTCTTATCTTTCTTCTCTTTCTTGTCTTTATCTTTATTGTCTTTACTATCTTTTTCGTCTGCATCTTTGCTGTCCGAGTTATCTTTATCTTTGTCCGGGGCCGGAGGGGTGGGAGCACGCTCCTTCCTCAAAATATCTGCAGCTAATAAATGTAGAATAGACATAAGTAAGGTAGAATATTGTTTTACAAAAGTACCTATAGACGACCATGAAATTACTTAACCACTTTTGACACAAAGTGGGTTCACTCATTGTCAATGATGACAATCGTATCTGTCACTTGGTCTAGTAACCAAAATAGGCCTTGTTTTTTGAGATCTGCAAACAGTAACTTTGACAAGTGGTACATCAATTTCATGGTCAACTATATAAAAGGGTAGTTCACAGGCTAGTAAGTTAGTCCCTGGATAGAGTAACATACATAACTGGCATACAACACTAGCCAAAACGAAACTCTTTAAAAAAGTATGGGAATAGAGATAATAAAAAAGGTTTGTATTGTTATATATTTTTACTATACAGGGTGGAAACTTTCAGCGGAGCAGTAAGGGGAAGTACCTTATCCGTTGCAGCTACACGAAAATGGTCTTAGGAGACTATCCATATTTTTTTAAAGAATTTTGATCCCCATTCAAAGAATTTCAAAAAAATGTATAGTTAGCAAGTAAATAGCCATTTTACACAAAAACATTTTTTGATGCCAATCGATCCTGTTTCTAATACTGATCAAAAACTTCTATGGAACCAACCATCGTTGGAGTACTCAAAAAGTCACAAATTGCAAAAAACTTTTCCCTTACATTTTGTAAAGAATTTGTGTAACTGAAACACAAAAAATAAAATAAAAGACAAATGATCACGGAAAATTTTACACATATCAAAAAGAAGGCATATTAATTTTCTTTTTTTAGTAACTAACATAACTTGATGATGTTATTCACAACACACTCAGAGCTTTTCTGACGCAACAAACTGTCAAGATTGTTTTTATTTAATAATAACGAGTTCCAAATTTGAATTGTTTTTAAACTTATCTTTTTATTCAGTCAACAAAAAGATCTCAACCGTCACTAAAAAAGCTTTTGCGTAAAATTTTCATACAAAATGTACGGGAAAAGTTTTTTGCAATTTGTGACTTTTTGAGTACTCCAAAGATGGTTGGTCCAATAGAAATTTTTAATCAGTATTAGAAACAGGATCGATTGGCACCAAAAAATGTTTTTGTGTAAAATGGCTATTTTCTTGCTAACTATACATTTTTTTGAAATTCTTTAAATGGGGATCAAAATTCCATAAAAAATTATGGATAGTCTCCTAAGACCATTTTCGTGTAGCTGCAACGGATAAGGTACTTCCCCTTACTGCCCCGCTGAAAGTTTCCACCCTGTATACGTTACAGATTACTTAATATTTCAAACATTGAATAGGTATAATATGTACCTGTAGATGGTTTGAATATCTTCTCGGGTAGGTTGACCACACAATGACTGAACAGGTCAAACAACTGGGTGAGAGGAATCTTCACATCCAGCATGGATATCGTCTGTAAACGGACACATTATTTATATGATATGCTGTACCTTTACATTTAAAACACATCAATTAAAAGTGTAAGAATGTTTAAAGCTGCGGGCTACAGCAGCATTGTACAGACGCCTGCACCTCAACCTATCCAAAACTGTCAAATTTCGTCAATATTCGAAATTTGACAGTTTGTGGTAGGTTGATGTGCAGCCGTGTATACTGTTGTGATCGAGACTACTTGGTTGGGCGAGCCTACTGGCAGCCGTCGCGTTCTGCGTATGAACGTAGTTTACGTTTAAGAAGAAGCGCATAAAAACAAGAGAAGAGGACTTCCTTGTCATCTGCGGCTGCGACGACACCTATTTTGATTATATTCTATGTTATATTCTACGTATGTCTTAAAAATACTAATATTTAAAGTAAACGCTCTGAGTTTAATTTAAAATTACGCCCCCGTTATTATACATTACAACCGCCGCCGGTTGTAACAGTACGCAAGCCTGTACAACAGAGAAATTTCAAAATCAGAAGAAATTTGACAGTTTTAGGCTTGGCGCCTGTACTTTAATCACGAAGCATAGATGCAAAGGATATCCCGACACACACGACTTTAAAGTTTATACTGACACCCCCCACCAACCTTACGGTTATAAAGTTAGGTAGGTGGTTAGATGCAAAGGACAAGCCGACGACGGACGGTCCGGAGCGCGACCGAGAAGATCCGCTTCCTAACGTAGACGGCGCAGCAGTTCGCGGCGGGCCCGGCGCGATCGCCGCTGCTCACCGAGTCGGAGAGAGTTACTATGAAATATATTTTAGTTCGTATGTCGACTTCGATTTTGTAAACTTTTTATTTTATTTGTGAATTTAAAAAGACCTTTCACCGTTCATATTTATAAAGTAACTTTATTCACAATTAGTTATGGCAATAACACTTTTGTTTCAAAACCCTCAACAATAACCTAAACAATTAGGTACTCCATCCGATCCGATCCGAAGCCCTCGGAGAATCTAGTAGAGAACTGGGACACGCACTAGTGCATGATGCCATTCCCTGTTGGAAACCTCTGACGGTATTCAACCACACAGCTTGAGGAACATTAAAGGAGGTCACTAAATAGTCCATACATCTTTGGCCATGTACCTTGAGGTACATAGATACCAAAATGTAGAGAAAAATTCGAGGATTCCGAAAAACGTATCATTTTGCTTTTATATTTAGTTAAAAGTAGATAATAAATTAACAAAGTTGTTTATTACTTGTAACACATTTTTATCATGTGGTAACTGGTAACATTGGATGTTCAATTGCGTTTAGCATCAGACTTCTCCAAAAGTGTTATGTCAAAATACAACAAATGTCATAAATGTCATTCCGTTCCTTTCGGCGTTTTGGGGTGCTTCGTTGTTTTCGTTTGCGATTTGTATTTCTATTTCATAACTTTGCTATTCCCTGTGGTATTCTGTTTTTCCTCGCGATTTGGTTCCTGTTGATAATCGTATCACATAATGTTTAACATATACAGGGTCTAAAGTGGCGTATTTTTTTAAGCCGAAATATATTTGTTTTGTCTTTTTCAAATAACTAACAAACAAAGTAAACCTGCTATATTATTCAGCGTTTCATAGAGTATTCATTCCATAAAGTGTACTTCGGTACATTGACTGGCCAGATTTTAGTGACCTCCTTTGTCGCCGCACCCAAAAAGTCTGTTAACGCTGAAAATGCCGTCCGAGCCATTAAACTCTATCCAAATAAAAGGTTTCCATCTTACCTGGAACCACTCGAGCACAGGCAGAACCGTCTTGGGTTCCGGCGCATCGGACACGCGCAGCGCGGCGAACGTGTACAGGTTGCGCTCGTCCACGCCGACCATGATGCAGTCCGGCTCCAGGATCTTGGCCAGGGGCACCTTCAGCTCCATCAATTCCTGGCAACAACACCATTATAACGGTTTGAAGAGTAATAGATCTAGTGAAATTGTATGCACAAGTAAAAGCAGTGAAGTCGTTTTTTAATACTTTTTAATATTTAAGTAATGCATGTGTTATTGTGTCAAATTATTATATATCATATACAAATTAGTAAGAGATGTAAAGTGCGATTAGGCTTACCTTTTCAGGTACATCTGTGCAAATGGCTTCCATCCAAGCAGGCATGATGGTGTCCCATATAGACTGCGTTATTATGCCGTATGGGATAAGACAGTACAACCTGCGGAGAAAAAAAAAAGAATAGAACTTATTGTACAAAAACACGGAACCCCTGGGTCACACTACCCGCCTGCACCTCCGGAAGCTCTCTACACGCGCCTACGCGCCTACGTTCCGGAGGCAGCTACTGCGGTCGGTTCCCGAGTTCACTGGCGCAGTCTACGGCCCGGGACTAGGCTGACCTAGAAGTCGAACTGCGCACGCGAATTCATGATCCCCAGAAGCTAAGTCCCCTTATAAAACTGCGCGACAGTACTGAGTTGTATATAATCCGACGTAACCCACCCCTGGGGAATAAATTGATTGTACCAGTTTGTATCTTTAATTTCTATCTCTCTTCTGAACCTGGTGGTGCCTAACACCCTAGCGTTTCAGTGCGTATCAGTTATAATTAAAACCAGTTTATTTTGTTTTTTTTACAAAAAATGTTAACTCGCGATTTACAATAGTAATGTTAATTGATCAGATCAGAGTGCCTTTTGCAATATTTTTTTCAACTTGAATTAGTTCGATCACGTTGCACTAAAATTGATACAGTCGTATCTCAGTTCTGGGACACAAAGTGTCGATATAAATGGAACTAAATCATCTGGTTCTCATGTAAAAATGGGAGTTCCGCAGGGGTCAATTCTTGGGCCCTTCTTATTTTTTAATTTATATTAACGACTTGCCATTCTTTGTGGAGAATTTCTGTGAAATTGTTTTATTTGCAGATGATACTTCACTCATTTTTAATGTTACTAGATGTAAGAATAATTATGATGATGTAAACAATGCTCTCGCAGAAGAACTCAGTTGGTTTACTGTTAATAACCTACCGTTGCAATGTCAACCCATTAACTAAACACGGTGACGTACACAATTTCAATACTAGAAATAAGAAAAAACTTGTAATGCCACTGTTCAGGTTGCAAAAGGTTCTTGGCTCTTTTCTTGGGGCAAGGTATAATAAAATACCTAGTATTGTACAAGATTTACCAATAGATAAGTCTATATATCATGTAAAATCTTCTTTACTTAAGAAAGGTCATTATACAGTCAAAAAATATTTAGATGACAAACAGCCTGGTTATAATAAAAAATCCACATTTTGTTTTATTTGGATCAATCATTATACCTACTTTAATATCTTAGCTCTGATATGATAAGCCTTTATCAGCAGTGTCCTACAGTTAACAAACAATATTTATGTTGCGTTAAACAATTCAATAAGTTCTTATTTAGAGTAGCTTGAGTGTGGCATGCTCTCATTATTGTCTCTGCGGTGGTGGCATGTGCGTCGGGTCGTTACATTCCCTAAGACATGGTTGAGCGAAGCGATGGCTGATTCATGTGTCATACTCGTGAACGGGTGCCGCCTGTGGAGGCTGGTCTGCTCCTGCTCTTGCTTGTTTATTTTATTTTTATTATTATTATACTCGTATACTTTAACTTTGTTTTTCTTAGACAATTTTCGACTTATATTAGTACTGTATGACATTGTGAAAATTGAAATTGGTACCTGATGTAACTTTTGCTAACTTAGATATTTTTTTATTTTGTAGTTTTTTTTTGTGTTGTGATTGTCCTTTTTTATTTTTTTTGTGTGTTTATTTGTGATGGAAAGTGTCCTTTTATGATAGGGCATTTTCCAATATTTTCGACTCTGTAAGGGAGAAAAGAGCTTGACTGTTGGAGCACGGGCGCCTTCGGGAGGCATCGGCTCCAGTCGTCAGTCGTCGGTCGTCGGGCTGCGGGCGCGGGCGGCGAGGCACGCATGGATCCACTACTGCCACCAGGACAGATCGGCCGAGACCAGCGTAGGCACAGCGCGCGTCTCCCTTTGTTTGTGGTCAATAATTACGTACGTACGAGTAAAGTCCATGAAATACAGTTCATCTTTAATTTATATACAGTCCAAGTTAGGACCCCAACATAACACTTGCTGAGTTTCTTGCCGGTTCTTCTCAGTACAAGGTCTCCCGCCCAGAGTAGACTTACGAACCGATGGCATAATGACGTTCATAAGAGCTATTTGTAGCCTAAACTGAATAAATTATTTTGAATTTTGAATTTTAACGTTAACGAAAACAAAAATCATCATCATAATGACATCAGATATTAGGTCGCGGCTACTCTCAACCAGATTTTGCTAGCCACTTTGCGAAGATCGTCCCTCCTACCCCTTATCCCAATACTGCTGCGGGACAGCGGCGACCATGGGAAAATCTCAGCGGAGAGTAGTGGGAAAAAGGTGAGGGAGGAGAGGGGTAAGGGTCGTTTAGAGTGGCAGATTTTCCCATACTGACACAGTTTAAAAGACACTGTATAGAAGGGGACTACAGACTCACCGGTTGAGTCCGTCTTTGAGGTGATGCGCCTTCGAAGCGAGGTTGTCCCAATGGCCGGCCTGCCGCGTGTACTGCGGCGGGTGCGGCAGCAGGCACGAGATCAGAACGTCGCGGTGCGATGCGCCGATACTCCGCACCCAGCCGCAGACATGCTCCATTTTTAGCTTTTCTACAGCGTTTGCTGTCTCACCTGAAAATTCACATTTTAAGAATGTCTGAAAAGAAAACAGTATGACTCTTCTCTCTTATCTTTGGTTAAAAAGTAAGCAAATTTAAAAAATACTTTGGCTTTGATCTCACCTTATGGTAAGTGACGAAAAGGCCGAAGTTAAAAGCGTACTTCCACCAGATTCCTCAAGAAAGGACTGGTTATTTTTTTTTGTCAATCATCAGCATCACAAAGCAAATCTAGATTATTTTATTTATTTTAGATTTACATAAGACGACGGTGATTACAAGTCAGGCAGGCTTAAAACCGAGACCATAAGATGCACCCTTACCCACTAGGAATGCAATTCGGGAGATCGGGAATCGAACCCTTCTGTATCTAAAACCGGTGGTCTAGCCACTAAACCACTGAGAAGATTAAATATTTTGCAAAAGCTAATAGATTTTACTTACCAGTGTAAGAAAACGAGGTTACATGGAACCAATGGAACAGCACAGAGAGCAGTCTCCCCAGCACTTCGTGCGGAGTCTCTGCATTGGGAGTACACAGCCCCACCATCAACCATACGCCATACCTAGAACACAACGGTTATTAAATTTAATTTTACTTTTTTAGCTGTTACATAAGGTCAGCCTCACTTTGGATGCGTTTTCGTACGAATAGAACTCGCACACTGGTTGCGTTTTGTTGAAATGCTACAGTAACTGAGGAGCAATTTTTGAACCGGTGATTTTTTTTTTTTTTTAAATATTTAAACTATAAATATCACGCTACGCTATCAAATATAAATGCTCCTTATTCTCCTATTCAAGGACACTGGTAACTTATATTTGACTCTAAAAATTCTTGAACGATATTTATCTTAATAATCAAATTGTAAGTTAAGCAAAAAATATTATTCTTTCTTCTATTCTATTTCTTGGTGTATTTCATCTTACTTTTATTTCGACATCACTGGTGGTATTCAAAAATGTAATGTTTGAACGACACAAAAATATACCTGCATAGCGAAATTAACAAGCTGTCACCTGTTTAAAAATCACAAAAAAAATACTAAGAGCGTTGCATGCGCATATACCTAAATAAACAATCATCAAAAATACCTGTTACCTAAATATAATAATATATATGGTGCTAGACTTCATTCATATGTACTACCTAAAATAATTAACGATATGCCAGAAGAAGTCAGAATAAAATATCTAAGTGGTAAATATATAAAAAAAATCATAAAAACTTACTTTAAATCTAGTGAATTAAGCTGCATTTTGTAAGAAAAAATTGTACTGATTTCTGGAGTAATTATAAGATCTATATTTGTAAGATACAAAAGCATCTGAAATAAGTAATATAACTTCTTTGAACTCCCCATCGGAACACAAAAGACTCTGGTTTTGCCAATGATGGGTCTTGCATGAATCAATATTATATTTTTTTGTTTATTCAATAAATTAAAAAAAACCATAACAAAATCACTTCAGATTCTTAGACAAGGAAGAACAAATAATTCCTCACCTTCCCAGCAGCTGTCTGTCCTCAACAGATATGGGGTCCGGCAAGTTGACGGTGAGCGGCGGCTTTAGCTGCTCCGTGGAACTGTCCGGGTCCTCCATGTTGATTGGCTTCGCTTCCTTCAGTAAACTGCAAGCAGGAATAATAGCCAGATTTAAAAACCTACATAGACAATTACAGTCTTACAGCTGGATTCAGGCTTTCCCAAAAACAATAGCAATCGGAGACATCGAGCCATACGATCGCCTACAACACGCTGGCCCAGTGCGGATTATCAACCGGGACCAACGGCTGCACGTTCCTTCCGAAGCGCGTATAATGTACTGTAATGTAACTTGTTGCCTGACGGTAGAATTTTATCCAGAATCCTACTAGATGATGATCCTCCTAAAACATATTTCTACTGCCAAGTCACAATGTTTTGCATTGCAGCGTTTCGGTTTGAGGAATCCACAACTAGTCAATAGAAAGGGCATAGAGCACTAAATCACGATGGGTCAAGGTGGTACTAGAACAGGGAAATCTCGGCTGGAAGTAAGAAAGAAAATCTGATGCTTCTGGGAGGGCTACGCGCGCGTATTATTCTTGGTGTCTGCAAGAGTGGGCACCATGGGCTTTGATGGCTTTCAGGCAAGTTCTATATCCAGTTAGTTTGCCTATAATGACCTGATGATAGCCTCGACGAGGTTGGTCTGCATGTCGCTGTCCATCTGCCAGGCGGGGGACAGCCGCGTGTGCACCACGTGGTGCCGCTGGCTGTCGCTAGTGTGACTGGTGCATGCTATGGTACCCGCTGACCTGATGATGGCCTCGACGAGGTTTGTCTGCATGTCGCTGTCCATCTGCCAGGCGGGGGGCAGCCGCGTGTGCACCACGTGGTGCCGCTGGCTGTCGCTAGTGTGACTGGTGCATGCTATGGTACCCGCTGACCTGATGATGGCCTCGACGAGGTTTGTCTGCATGTCGCTGTCCATCTGCCAGGCGGGGGACAGCCGCGTGTGCACCACGTGGTGCCGCTGGCTGTCGCTAGTGTGACTGGTGCATGCTATGGTTTTGCTGACCTGATGATGGCCTCGACGAGGTTTGTCTGCATGTCGCTGTCCATCTGCCAGGCGGGGGGCAGCCGCGTGTGCACCACGTGGTCGCCGCCGCGCCGGCTGTTGTGCCGGTTGCCGTGGCACTGTTGGCAGTACCTATGTATACCAGAGAAAGCTGAATTAACCGAGACGAAATAAACAAAAAGTTAAAAAATTTTGCTTCATCTTATTGAAATTTTTATAGTAATATTTTTTTATCTTAATTACCTATACATTAAAGCATTGTAAATGCAAAAATTAAAAGAAAAAAAGAATCAAAATCAAAAATCTTTATTACTTACTTACGCTAAGATTATTGCAAGCTCGAGTTTCCTGTTAAGCATGATAAATGCCTGTACCATAACATATTAGTAATATTACCGTTATTGCTACGTACTTACTTTTTGCAGGTATTGTACGTGGCCCAGACTAGCACAGGACCGAAGCGAATAGCATAAGCTTAGAGAGGTCTATGTCCAGCAGTAGTCAAGAAAGGCTGTTAATTAATGATGACGATTATCTTTCCCACTGCAGGGCTCCCTTCCTGTGTCCACCTCTCTTTATCCTGAGATAGTTCTGGCCAATCCATTATTATTTATCACTTTTCTATAATTAAATTACTTGTACACGCAAGCAAGCATGCACGCACGCACGCCCACACGCATTATTTCCTTTGTACATCTATACTAATATTATAAAGCTGAAGAATTTGTTTGTTTGTTTGTTTGTTTGTTTGTTTGTTTGAACGCGCTAATCTCAGGAACTACTGGTTCGAATTGAATAATTCTTTTTGTGTTGGATAGTCCATTTATCGAGGAAGGCTTTAGGCTATATAACATCACGCTGCGACCAATAGGAGCGAAGCATCAGTGAAAAATGTTGCAAAAACGGGAAAAGAGCCTAAAAAATTAAAAATGCTGCCGAAAGTCACTATTCCACGCGGACGAAGTCGCGAGCACAGCTAGTAATTCATAAACAGATAAATGCCGTAATAAATAAAAGAAAGTACATCAGACAGAAATATTTACATTATTTAAAATACTTTATTACTTTGTATGAAACTTATAAATATGCGATAAAGCTTTTCTTATACCTATTTGGCATACTGTTCGCGTAATGTTAACAACGCTTTCAACATGACATTGTTGAAAGGCAATTATTTTTGTAATATTCTCTCTAGCCCCCATAAGACAGGATTACCTAGTTTGGGCGCTATTGTTTATTATGATATGATTGATTGTATTATTTCTGGTAATAAACCTCTTTTTTTTCGTAACGCGGGTAATTTACATGAAATAGCACGACGCAGCGGACGCCTTTAGTATGTATTAATATGTCGCTTGCACATTAATGACAGACCTGTTAACTCATCCAGAAAGCATGTATTAAAGCGATTTCTAATACAAGTGAACCCATTTCATTTCACTCAATTTTCACTTCAACTGACGCAGACAACTTTTTAACGTTGTTACTATATAAAAGCTTCAGTTTATTGCTGAAAATATTTATATCTCTGAAAACCTTGTTGCAAAAAACTTAAAAACCTACGCTTTAACCTCCTGAGTCCTGGCGGGTCGTATATGGAACGTCCAATAAAATTAAATATAAAATGTTATCACTACTTACTTATATAGGAACGTTAAAATTTTTGCATAAAAATAAATGATATAGTAACACCATCTCGGAAGAAAGAAAGAAAGAAATATCAGCATCCCAAAGAATAAAATATCAGCCTTTGAAATGCAAAATGAGCAAAAAGCCCTCTCGGTCTTAGGAGGTTAATGATATAAACAAGACATAAAAACTTACTAAACACCATTATCCCACCATTATCTAATCATCATTTCCCTGTATGGTGCCGGGGATAAAGAATTGCACCACTCCATCTCAACCCGTGGGTGTCGTAAAAGGCGACTAAGGGACCATTCCAGAGGATGGGCAGCAGCATCTCTCTGAGGTTACTTTTAACCTACTGCGATCGCCAACCCGCCTGCCAAGCGTGGCGATTATGGCAAATACCCCCCCATCTTGGGGGAGGCCTTTGTCCAGCAGTGGACGTCTTTTGGCTGAGATGATGATGATGATGATGAAACACCATTACAAACCTTATCGGATGGTTGCCATTGTAACTAGCACACTCGTTAGAAAAGCAAATTGAGAACGCCGCCTTGTCCATGGATCGGCAATTCTGTAAAATAAATGATACCCTGTAAATATTTGCCGCCATTTGTACTTTTTCTTGTATTGTACTCTTTTTGTATTTTGTATGGTGTACAATAAAGTGTATTTTCATTTCATTTTCATTTCATTTCATTTCATTTCATTTCAATATTTTATACAGGGGTCGCAGCTTTGTATTAAAAACATCACAGGGGAAAGTGTTACCTTGTTTTCGCAGACCATGGACACCTGTTGTTGCGGGTGAAGGATGTCGAAGAAACGTTGGTTGGGATGTTCTCTGTCAACAAAAGGTAAAGATTTAAAGGCAAATAAATTGTTTGCATAACTGAATTGACGACCTCCTTGGTCGAGTGGTTTGTACACCGGTTTTCATGTTGTCGCCATCTCTGAGGTCCCGGGTTCGATCCCCGGTCGGGTCAATTTAGAAAATATTGTTTTTCTAAATTGTCTCGGGTCTGGGTGTTTTCTATGTATAATAAGTATGTATTTAAGTATTTTAAGTATGTTTATCCGTTGTCTAGTAACCATTTAACGAGTTTCATAGGGCAGCTTCTCTTGGGCTAGATAATTGGTGGGGATGTAGAAAAGTTTAAAAAAAAAAGTTTAAAAAGTTTAAAAAAAAATATTGAAATATCTATTCACTTTCAATCGTAGAATCAGTATATTTTTTTAATTTTGGGATTTATAGTTACAATTAGCCCATATCATCCCATTGTTGGACAAAGTCCTCACATTGCCTCCACTCTTCACGATTTGCGCCACAGTTTGCCAATTCCTCCCAAGTCCCAAGACATCATATTGTGAAGGTTTTACGGGAAATACTAGTATCCAATTCATTGATATTAACAGCATCATGTTGTGTCTCGTCCAACTTAGGTAAATATAGTTATGTAATGCAGCCTATACTTTAAGCACAAAAGATTTCCCTTCGTTGCGTGACATTTGTAAGGTTATAAAATGTTTATATAATTTTTAACGCAAATTTTGTTGCGAACAAATTACAAAAACACAAATGTTGTTTTCAACATTGTAAGGTTTCTCAATTCACCATGGTTATAAAATGTATGAATTATCGGTAAGTCGTAAACGTTTAGAAAAACTAATCTATTTTTAATTAGGCTTGACGTAGAAAATTAAACCCTTCGAATTAGCCGCACGATCTTGACAGTTAACTATTTAGTCTACCTATATTCCGATCACTGGTAATGTCTAGCAAATCCCCAAACATATTTTTTGTATACACTTAGGTAGGCGGGCTAATGGAGGCGAAGGTGACGCTGATGCAGTGGTCGTAGCAGACCTTGGCCAAACACATGTCAAATCTTGATGTCGATGAGTGATCTCTAGCTCACCTGTGGATCTCGTTAGCGCACTCTATGCATAGGTACAGCGGCGGCGGGCTGTCGGAGGCGAAGGTGACGCTGATGCAGTGGTCGTAGCAGACCTTGGCCAAACACATGTCAAATCTTGATGTCGATGAGTGATCTCTAGCTCACCTGTGGATCTCGTTAGCGCACTCTATGCATAGGTACAGCGGCGGCGGGCTGTCGGAGGCGAAGGTGACGCTGATGCAGTGGTCGTAGCAGACCTTGGCCAAACACATGTCAAATCTTGATGTCGATGAGTGATCTCTAGCTCACCTGTGGATCTCGTTAGCGCACTCTATGCATAGGTACAGCGGCGGCGGGCTGTCGGAGGCGAAGGTGACGCTGATGCAGTGGTCGTAGCAGACCTTGGCCAAACACATGTCAAATCTTGATGTCGATGAGTGATCTCTAGCTCACCTGTGGATCTCGTTAGCGCACTCTATGCATAGGTACAGCGGCGGCGGGCTGTCGGAGGCGAAGGTGACGCTGATGCAGTGGTCGTAGCAGACCTTGGCCAAACACATGTCAAATCTTGATGTCGATGAGTGATCTCTAGCTCACCTGTGGATCTCGTTAGCGCACTCTATGCATAGGTACAGCGGCGGCGGGCTGTCGGAGGCGAAGGTGACGCTGATGCAGTGGTCGTAGCAGACCTTGGCCAAACACATGTCAAATCTTGATGTCGATGAGTGATCTCTAGCTCACCTGTGGATCTCGTTAGCGCACTCTATGCATAGGTACAGCGGCGGCGGGCTGTCGGAGGCGAAGGTGACGCTGATGCAGTGGTCGTAGCAGACCTTGGCCAAACACATGTCAAATCTTGATGTCGATGAGTGATCTCTAGCTCACCTGTGGATCTCGTTAGCGCACTCTATGCATAGGTACAGCGGCGGCGGGCTGTCGGAGGCGAAGGTGACGCTGATGCAGTGGTCGTAGCAGACCTTGGCCAAACACATGTCAAATCTTGATGTCGATGAGTGATCTCTAGCTCACCTGTGGATCTCGTTAGCGCACTCTATGCATAGGTACAGCGGCGGCGGGCTGTCGGAGGCGAAGGTGACGCTGATGCAGTGGTCGTAGCAGACCTTGGCCAAACACATGTCAAATCTTGATGTCGATGAGTGATCTCTAGCTCACCTGTGGATCTCGTTAGCGCACTCTATGCATAGGTACAGCGGCGGCGGGCTGTCGGAGGCGAAGGTGACGCTGATGCAGTGGTCGTAGCAGACCTTGGCCAAACACATGTCAAATCTTGATGTCGATGAGTGATCTCTAGCTCACCTGTGGATCTCGTTAGCGCACTCTATGCATAGGTACAGCGGCGGCGGGCTGTCGGAGGCGAAGGTGACGCTGATGCAGTGGTCGTAGCAGACCTTGGCCAAACACATGTCAAATCTTGATGTCGATGAGTGATCTCTAGCTCACCTGTGGATCTCGTTAGCGCACTCTATGCATAGGTACAGCGGCGGCGGGCTGTCGGAGGCGAAGGTGACGCTGATGCAGTGGTCGTAGCAGACCTTGGCCAAACACATGTCAAATCTTGATGTCGATGAGTGATCTCTAGCTCACCTGTGGATCTCGTTAGCGCACTCTATGCATAGGTACAGCGGCGGCGGGCTGTCGGAGGCGAAGGTGACGCTGATGCAGTGGTCGTAGCAGACCTTGGCCAAACACATGTCAAATCTTGATGTCGATGAGTGATCTCTAGCTCACCTGTGGATCTCGTTAGCGCACTCTATGCATAGGTACAGCGGCGGCGGGCTGTCGGAGGCGAAGGTGACGCTGATGCAGTGGTCGTAGCAGACCTTGGCCAAACACATGTCAAATCTTGATGTCGATGAGTGATCTCTAGCTCACCTGTGGATCTCGTTAGCGCACTCTATGCATAGGTACAGCGGCGGCGGGCTGTCGGAGGCGAAGGTGACGCTGATGCAGTGGTCGTAGCAGACCTTGGCCAAACACATGTCAAATCTTGATGTCGATGAGTGATCTCTAGCTCACCTGTGGATCTCGTTAGCGCACTCTATGCATAGGTACAGCGGCGGCGGGCTGTCGGAGGCGAAGGTGACGCTGATGCAGTGGTCGTAGCAGACCTTGGCCAAACACATGTCAAATCTTGATGTCGATGAGTGATCTCTAGCTCACCTGTGGATCTCGTTAGCGCACTCTATGCATAGGTACAGCGGCGGCGGGCTGTCGGAGGCGAAGGTGACGCTGATGCAGTGGTCGTAGCAGACCTTGGCCAAACACATGTCAAATCTTGATGTCGATGAGTGATCTCTAGCTCACCTGTGGATCTCGTTAGCGCACTCTATGCATAGGTACAGCGGCGGCGGGCTGTCGGAGGCGAAGGTGACGCTGATGCAGTGGTCGTAGCAGACCTTGGCCAAACACATGTCAAATCTTGATGTCGATGAGTGATCTCTAGCTCACCTGTGGATCTCGTTAGCGCACTCTATGCATAGGTACAGCGGCGGCGGGCTGTCGGAGGCGAAGGTGACGCTGATGCAGTGGTCGTAGCAGACCTTGGCCAAACACATGTCAAATCTTGATGTCGATGAGTGATCTCTAGCTCACCTGTGGATCTCGTTAGCGCACTCTATGCATAGGTACAGCGGCGGCGGGCTGTCGGAGGCGAAGGTGACGCTGATGCAGTGGTCGTAGCAGACCTTGGCCGCTTCAGCGCTACCAGCGTTGGGGCACATGTCGCGCTGGCACAGGAACGGGACGAGGTCGTCTGCGGAGGTGGGGAGAACAGCGAATTAAGGGCTTAAAAGGGCTTAATATAATTTGACATCCCATACATAAATATTTGTAAAATACAGTGAAAAAATTAAATGCCCACTCGACCCAGCCAGGAATCGGACCTGGATCTTCCAATCCGGGCGGCTGCACTGACCATTATGCTACTGGAAAGGATGACGTAATTACTGAATTTTTTCACTGCTTTGATTTTGACTGCTTTTTAGCGGCAGAGTGCCATCTATCCAACGGTTATTGCAACCGATAGCTATACAGATTCATCCGAGATGAAATACCACAAATTTGATAACACAACGCAAATAACACGCAACGTAAATTGTACTTTTTTCTTATTAAGTGCTAATTGCTGAACTGAAGCTGGATTAAATATTTATAAAATATTTATCTTCCGCAATCCAGGCGGGTGCTAAAAAGCAGTAAAAAAATCGGAAATTGCGGAAGACATATCAGGTTCGATTCCTGGCTGGGTCGGGTAGGTATTTAATTTTTTCACTGAATGTTGTAAATATTTAATTCAGCTTCAGTGCAGTAATTGGCACTTAAAAATAAAAAGTAAAATCCCATACATACTTTAATTTTTTTTTTTAATTTATTTAAATACCTAAGTAGTCGGTTAAAAATAGTTTGAAAAAAATTTAGACAAGTGAATTTTTGCTGTTTAAAAATTTCCATAATCGTTGTCTCAACCGAATGGCGTTCGCTGCTGGACAAATTCACATCCCAAGAATCTTCACATGATAATTGTGAAGATTCTTGGGGTAGGCAATTTGTTTTGTGCTGCTCGCATCTAGCGGCTACTTGCGACCTTCACCAGATCGTCAGTTCACCTTGGTCTAACAAAATTTATAAACTGGACTTTAAATTAGAACTTTGAAGTTTGTATGGGTTATCCATTTACGATACGTGTAGCGCTATCCGCAGCGCATACCATTTTGTAATAGACGGGCATACATTTGATAGATAATATGTCGCCTTACTACCGTTGTGCTGACGCAGGAACGGAACCAGGTCGTCAGGGAGTGGGAGAACAGTCGAGTCAACGGTGGCTTCTTATCTTAAGCGCTAAGTCCAGAGTGCCATAGGCGACTTTTCATATAGACTGTGACCGACCTTGTTCTAATCGGACGTAGCCACAGCCCCACTACACACGAGTGTAGAGTTTATACTGACACCCCCCACCAACCATTATAGGTCATACAGAAGATGTTAGACATCCTTGCGCAAGCACAAGGGACCATCTGCGTCAGGCCATAACGCCAGATCAGGACGCGCCGAAGCGCAATCTTCATCCGGAACTCTTAAGACTAGTGTCTCGAGGGAGTTGCCCCGTGGACACGTATAGTCCACTACCTAAAATCCAGATAGGTTACCGGAGCTGTAAGCTCGCTCACTTCTCGTTGCACTAAGAGTACAACTCGCAGTTTCCACTGCTCGGGTCGTCAACTCTAAAGTCGACTACCAAATGTCCTCTTCGGACGTAACCACAGCCAAAACTAAAACTATTCTAAAACCAAAAAACTAATCTAATTTAAAAAAAGAACCACTACTCTCCTGTATCCTCTTGAGTCTTCGCCGCCTTCCTGTAGCATGCAGACAGTAGCTCCATGCACTACGTTCCTGTGACAATACTAACTAGAAAACTTGCATAGCAGCCCCTTCCTGTCGAAGAGCTTCGCGTCGAAGGGCGGCCAGTAGTAGAACAATAACTTGGCGGCCGAAAGTCTTGCGCCCCACGTGCCGTATGCTATTACGCATAGGATGTCTTTGACGACCGTGTGCTTCATCGACATGAGGCACTCGAGCAGTTGGCAGTGGTGGGCTGGGAAGACAGATAATGTATTATTTTATTTTATTATTATTATTTATTTGTGTTCGGGAGTCTTACAGCCAAATAGTCAAGTAAGCATGATTATCAATATGGCTATGCTTACAACAAGTCTCCACCTAATCATAAAAAAACTAAGAAATTATTGTTTTTCTAAACTGTCTCGGGTCTGGGTGTTTTCTATGTATAATAAGTATGTATTTAAGTATTTTAAGTATGTTTATCCGTTGTCTAGTAACCATTTAACGAGTTTCATAACGTAGCTTCTCTTGGGCTAGATAATTGGTGTGAGTGTAGGAAAGTTTATTTATTTATATTATGTAACTAAATTATATTAAAAGAATTTGAACACTTTAAATGAAGAGGGAATTAATACAGTAACTTTTGGTGTGTGGGACAGTTTAAGTAAAGAACTTCTTAGCTACTTTGCTCTTTAAATATGTACTGCTTGTGCAATACAGGTTATTAGTTTAGTTTAGATTTGTTGAGACTATTCATATAATATAAATATGTTCAAAGTATCAGTTAAAAGTGGCGACTGATCAGAGCGTATCATCATAACGTAACTGTAACGTACCATTCGCGGCGAGCCTGATACGTTACGGCATTGCAGACTGCCCGATAACAGTGCTCGTTAAACACTCGTGGTTCCTCGTTTCTCAAAGGGACTCGCCGAGAAACCGACAACAGAACTGACTATGTGGATGCTCGCATCCTTGTTACGTTACCCTCTGTAAGACTTTATATTGAACACTATAATTTGACCTTTATTCCTTAAACATAATATCGAAAACATATGAAAAAATATGGTTTTAAATGATGGTGAAATAAATATCATCATATACATCACACTGCCCGTTATAGGGTAAAGATTAGGCAAGCTCTATTTATAAATATACAATATAGATAAATGATAGACATTTTTGTTATAACAAAATTGTAATTTAAAAAAGGACATGTCCTTTTTTGAAGTTTTTAAATTTTCCTCACCACTTTATTGTAATTAAAAGTCGTTCTTATAAACACTTCGTTAAAACGATGTACCTATTAAAGTTTCAGATATATAATTACCTGGGTTGCTAGAATGCTGGAAGACCATCATGACAATTGCAGCGACCGATTGTGATGCTTGACTCTCTTCTTCCTGGCCCGAGTACCGGCGCGCTGTCGAGCGCATAAATATTGGATAAATAAAAATTTGATATAAGAAGAAACAATAGAATAAACATTTTTTATTGAAACATTGCGTAACGAAAATACAAAGATTTAAATATTTAGTTAGTAACTGAAAAACTTTTATTGCGGACTCAATCTTTACCTTTAGTTTCATTAAAAGTAAAGTGGAACACTGCAGTTTAAAATGTGTATGTACACACGGCGGCAGATCAACCTACCCAAAACTGTCAAATTTCTACAATCAATTTTAAACTATATCATTTGGTTATAAGGATCAATATTGATTGGAGAAATTTGACAGGTTTGGGTAGGTTGATCTGCCGCTGCGTGTACTCCTATTTCTTTGCAACTATGTTCACCCAGTGGTCGAAATACGACCGTAATTCTTAAAAAATACGTAATTAATGCTGTGATATTTCGACAGAGGGGCTTGTACTCCAGAATATTTTTTTTAAAACAGACTTATGTGTGTGGTCATTGACAAATTTTAATCTGCAATTTTACAAATACTTAAAAAGGCGCAAAAACTTTTATCTTCACGCATTAATAGATTACTAATTGGGCCTCAGTAGATGAGGATTCCGGATGAAGTGTGCTTCTACCTTCGGCTTTATCATCACTTAACATACGGTGAGGTAATAGCCAAATGCTTACACGTAAATTAAACTCAAGGTCCCACAAGGTCCTAACATGGCGACCAAGAATTGGAGAGTCCGGCTGTCGATACCTACAATGCAAAAAACTACGTAGCAAATATTTTTTATTATCTTTTATTCATTTATTTATATTATTATTTTTCTGGTTTCCACGGAAGATCAGCGTCGGGGTGCCAACCAGGTATCTCGACATTATGCTGAGTAGAGACCGTTTCAACACCACTAGTTCTAAGTATTTTGTCCATGTATTGTTATTAATATAAGTGGTTATGAATAAAAATTTTCTATAAATAATACACATCTCATATTCCCTACTTCGTATTACAACTAAATCGCGTAATGAGATAGTAGCAAAATGCCTACTTTTTTGAAAATAGGTACAGTTAGGTACGGAACTATTTACATGCTGGCACTGCACTGAATTTTTACACTGCTTTTTAATTTATCTAGTGCTTTTAGCGGCACAGTGCCATCTATCTAAAGGTTATTGCAACCAATGATGGCTATGCAGATTCAACTTTACAGATGAAATACCACAAAGATCAATGGCAAATATCCATACTAAAAATTGTCTGATACAAAATATGAGCGCACATAAACAAAAAAATATGTCTTAAGATTCAGCGTTACTTGTAGATTCTGTATGTAAAGTTATTTTTATCTGAGAAAGCCGGAAAAAAAAGATATTGTGGTTTGATTTTTGGTTAGGCTATGTTAGTTTTTTTTCTTTATTATGACATTCAACAATACCACACTGATACGAATTTGTCAGTTTCAGTTCAGTGTCAAAAGTAACTTAGTCCAAAGTCTAAGTCATAAAGAAACTTGTATATACGGAAAGTCTAGGTGCTGTCTACATTTTAAGATGCCACGGCATGCAATTGTGGACTTGTTGTAAAAATTAAAAGGGTTTATATTATGTGTCGCATAGCGGTAAAGAATAATATTAACAAAACCGAAAAAACACAAAACAACCAACTGAGAAAGAGTGCGGAGCAATCTGTCCGTTTGTTATCTGTTAAAGTGATAGGTAGATAGGACAGGACTTCACTACAACTTGATTCGATACTTAGGTATAGTATCGATACATCACAGTAATGTAATTGGTATAATACAAAAACGGTAGATGTTTGAATGGCATTAAAGCGGCTTCTATAGACACCAATCACCATTAATATGGTGGGAACAAGAAACTTACTTACTGTTTCGAGGGTGGAAATCGATTTTCGATTGATCAATAACGTTCAATTGAATATTAAAGTCGATAAAAAATAATTGTATTCACATCCCGATTTTCAACATGGCTGATGGATTAAGAAAAAACACTCGATTTAACGCAGGCTTTCAAGGGAATATCTAGATGTTTGTAAAAACGTGCGAAAAACAATAAATTCGTTTGGTGTAAATGACATCAATGGGCGCTTTTAAAAAGTCAGACAATTTTTTGCCATTGTTCTTTGATAACACAACGCTATAGTAAAGTTACAGGTAAATTTAACAGGTATTTTCATCTGTAAAGATGAATCGGCATAGCCATCGGTTGCAATAACCTTTGAATAGATGGCACTGTGCCGCTAAAAGCACTCAAAAATTAAAAAGCAGTGTAAAAATTCAGTGCTTTCGTCAGCCTTCCCAATAGCATAATGGTCAGTGGAGCCACCAGGATTGCGGACGACCCAGGTTCGATTCCTGGCTGGGACGGGTTTGCATTTAATTTTTTCACTGTATTTTATAAATATTTAATTCAGCTTCAGTGCAGCAATTAGTACTTAAAAATAAAAAGTAAAATGGGTAATAATCTAATAGCCCGAGCATCCTTTAATAAAATGCAGAAGAAGAGAAAAGTTGGGTATCTGGGTCATATTTTAAGATAGGTACCAACTGCTTCAACTGATTATGAGATGGGCAAAATAGAAGGGAAAAGACACGTTGGTAGACGGAAGAAGTCTTGGCTTAGAAACATTAGGTAATGGACCGGAATCACCAGCGTAGTAGAAATGTTCCGAATGGATGTATCCCTCGATAAAGGTAAATTCTGAAAGCTGACGGCAGACCTCTAGTAATGGAGTGCCACCATGAGAAGAAGTCTTTTAACTTTCTTTTTATATGTAAAATGATAATATGTAGATTTTAAGCATGAATAAAAATTATATGTGTCAAAGTGGTTTTTTTTTTCGACTGTAACTTTGAAAAAGTAGGCATTTTGCAACTATGTCATTACGAGATTTAGTCATAATACGAAGTAGGGAATATGTGATGTGGATTATTTGCTACGTAGGTTTTTTGCATTGTAGGTATTGACAGCCGGACTCGTTTGGAATGGCTATCAACAGCGATGACGTGCAAAGGAAGACTACACTTGAAGACTAGCCTACATACACTCAGCATTAAGTGGCGTCCGATCCGATCCGAACCCCTCGGAGAATCTAGTAGGGCACGGGGACAGGAACCAGTTGCTGATGCCGTTCCCTCTAGAAAACCTCCGAAGGTGATTTGTTTCACACGGCTTGAGGAACCCTTTAAGTTTCTCGCCGCCCCCAGAAAAGACCGGTAAAGCTGAAAGAGGCAATCAGCAAATTCTACCAACAAAAAAAATTAGGTGGCGACGGGCTGAAGATAAAAAAAAATTATATTCACTAATGGTGAAAGGCAGTATGTAGTAGCAGAGCAGGTGCAGTATCTCCTGGTGCAGGGCTACGGGGAACACCGCGACGCAGTACGCGACCAAGTATGGCAGGTTGTCGATCATATCGTACTCCAGGAACGGCAGCAGGCAGCCGAGGCACTGCAGCACCGCTTGCCCGAACGCTAGAACAATTGGGAAGACGACTTGTAAGTCAATAGAGAAACATTTAAGAAACTGGGTTTTTTATAGAAATTGTATGGGAATGGCAAGCTATCTAAATATGTCACCATAACATTAATGTTAGCAACATATATCCATATCTATATATATATATATAAAAATCAATTGCTGTTCGTTTGTCTCGCTAGAACTCGAGAATGGCTGGACCAAATTGGCTAATTTTGATTTTGAAATATTTGTGGAAGTTCAAGGAAGATTTAAGTGGTGAGAAACATAAAAAATAAGTAACGGAAAATACTTAAAACGACAATTTAATTTTCCAATACAAAATGTTCCTAGCTATTTAACGATTTGTTCGTTTTGTTGTCATAGAAAGTAACAAAGCGGTACGAAGTCCGCCGGGTCAGCTATAAAATATAGATAAGATAGCTAATTCCTCAGTAGTTGAGGATTTCGGGTTAAGCGCGCTTTCACGACCCTATCAACACTTAACATCAGGTAAGATAAAAGTCAAGGGATCAAAACAAGCAATTTAAAAGTCCCAGTAACCGTCCTTGCCTTGTATGCCATACTGCAGATGCGGCGCAGCGTCTACCAGCTGTGATATGGCGTTGAACAACCCTTTGTAGTCCAGGTTGGGGTATAGGATCATGCGGTCCGCGTCGTTGTCAGCGTCCCGAAGCATCTCGAGCGGCGACCGTGGCACATCCTTCAGCACACCTGAGATGATAATGAGTTTAGAAGGGCCGCTCTTGAGTTTGCTTACGAATATTTTCTAAATTTTTTACAGCTCATCTGTCGCTTCCTACATTCACAGATTTAAAGATGAGCAATTATTAGAAAAGGGGTACGATTTTTGAAACTCACCGGTGATCTCGAAATTAAGAGCGACATGAATACACTATGAAATAAAACAAGTTTTACTTACATTATTTACAATTTCATCATTAAGCAAAACTTCCCACAAGATACTTATGTCATTATGTGACAAAATAAATATGGAGCTCCCACACTGAATAGAGCTTGTGAACGATATTATAATATTGTCGGAGACGTGGCGCTAGCATCGCTTAGAAACGACAAGTATAGTCTATACTTAGTGTGGTCTGCGCAGCCTATGCTCTATGGTGCGCGAAACGTCAACGTCAGTTGGCTTGGCGCGACAACGGACTGGACATTTGAACGGTAGCGGCCGGAAAGTACGCACGCGCAGAACTCACTTCGTTTCTAAAATCCATTTGCATCAGGAAACTGTTTCTAAATATTGTAATTGTGATATTAAAATAACATTAAAGTGACTGTAAGGAATACGACTGCGTCTTTATTTTGAAGATTCAAGATGAACTGTGTTATCGACGAATCCGAGTTTGCTCGACCGTCCTACTACCAGCCTCGCCGCCGACATCAGAAGTGGGATGTAACCGACGCGAACCACTAGAAGAAAACGATGCCAAGTTTTATCGTAAATGACAACGGATGTTGGAACAGCAATATCAGAATTGTATGGCGTTACTTGAAATTTATAAAGCACCGTGATATGAGGAGATTCATTTACAGGAGTTTATACGCGTGCGTTGCTACATTCGACGTATGGATTGCTACATTCTACATGCACCTATGCCTGCTGGACCTTCTGGTCCCACGCGATGCTTCATATGTGGGAAACTGGTACATCACATCACCGATTGCCTCCCAAAGGATAATAAAAGGTCATGTAATCGTTCCGTTATTTTTAGTGCTAATTATTTTGTCAAACATCGACCAAACGCTCCTGGTGTTATGTTTCAGATATGAAGGCATGGATCCCTTTGCAAACATGTGCCCACGCGCTCATACTATCACTGCGGGGCGCGGAGAAAGGCGCTAGCAACTGTGGTGCCACCGGCTGCAGCGACACCGACACCGGCGGGCGGCGGCAGCGTGGCGAGCAACGACAACCAGCGTCATCGGGTAGAGACACCTGTGCTGCATCGGCAATCCTGCTGGACTGCTGACTATTTCTGGTGATGTTTTCATGTTTTATAATGATTATGATGCTTAGTAGGTTTTACGATGAAATCGGTGAAGGTAGTACTGGTTTTGTTGAAGGATTTACTGTTTCAACATGTGCGCAGCTGTACATAGGTTGAGTGATGGTAGGGTTCCGGTAGTCCACGGGACTAGCCGAACGCTAAGTGAAGTTGACGCATTAAGTGAAGGCCGTAATGACCGAGGATGGTGTTCCGGTAGTCCAAGGGACTAGCCGACCACCAGGTGATGTAGTTGTGGCTGAAACTGTGGTGCAGGTGCACTGTGAGGATGATAATGAAGCGGTAGTCGTGGAACCAGCTGACTCCGAGTGTGGTGTTGACTGTACATAAAGTAATATCTCGCTGCTGGCCGCAAGCCGCTGGCCTGCCGCACGCTATATGCGTGTCGGTCCCCAGCGCGTGGTGCGGAGCTGTGTGGCGAGTGTTAATCGATACCTGTGTTGTTGTGTTCGTGAGAAGTAATTGAAATGAGATATTATGATGAGAGCTTTAATGTGGACTTGTATACAGTGTTTGAGGTTGGTTCGTTTTATTCGTGACTGAAAGTTAAAATGAGAGAGATAATAATGTTTGGTTATTTTCTATTCTGATTACAGGTGATTTTGTTTTAATAGTGAACGAAACCAAACCAAGTTAGATAATTTTAGAGGCAAACGAATTAATAATTTGATATCATTAATTGGTATTGACAATAAAAATGTAAACGGTACTTTGCAAATATTATGTCAGGTAGAAATAATAATTTTGCGACCGAGATTTTGTTTCAAGTTTTGCCAGATGCTTATTTAAAAAGTAACATTTTGCTAGGCCGTGAGATTTTAAATAACGGGTTTTGTGTTAGCATAAGTGCTACTGAGTTTACTTTGATAGAGAGAGCCAGTAGTTTATGAAATGATGAGTTGTGTGCGAGTACCTAATGGAGGTAGCTCATGATTATGATACATTGAAAGCATTAAATTCTAAGCGAACTTACAAATACGCACATGATAGATTAAGAAGGATGCCAGAAGGTCATGTACCAGTCGAGGTTGAAGTTGAGGTAAATGTTGATCGCAGTCGTGATGATTATTAAGTTTTTTGTGCTGAGGGAACTCGAGTGGGCTCTTGGGCCATAGATATGTCGACCATACCAGTAGCTATTACATAGTCGTAGCCCGGTAGAAATCGGTGTCTCTTGAGGAATCTCAAGTAGTCCGTGGTTGCGCGGTGCGTGTTTAGCTCTGGCGGAGGTCGTGGTCTATTGAGACCGTACAATGTGGTCTGTGGATGATGCAGACGTGGTCTATCAGGGCCGTAGTGTGTAGTCGGAGGGTGATGCACACGTGCGCAGGGTTCCATCGAGATGGACGCGCGTAAGCGATTGAGATCGCTGTTCGGCTGTGAGAGCCGTGGTGTAGAGGTGCTCGAGTTTCCTGGAGATTTATTGGCAAGTGTTATTACTAAAGTGTTAAAGTGAACGATCATGATACACGGCCCTGGCTACTTCTGTGTAGGTACTTAAAAGATGATGCTAGTAATGATTTTTAATTAGGCTTAGTGTGCGTAAGTTGTTTCTTTTACCAATGTTGTTAGTTAGTAGGTACTTACTACTGTTAATTAGTTAGTAGTTAGCTACCTTATCAGCTAAGTTAGTAATTTGTGTTCATAGTCATAGTTGTTCAGTTACCTTGCACTAGAAGAGATTAAAGCTTGTGAAAGTTTTGTTGAAATAAAGATGCTAGAAAGCTTTCAAGGTTTATTTACTTCCGAGAGACCATGAACAAAAAAGTGGTCCATGTGGACACTTATATAGAGTCTTATGTAGTCTTATGTAGTCTTATGTAGAGTCTTATGTAGAGTCTTATGTAGAGTCTTATGTAGTCTTATGTAGAGACATATGTAGAGACATATGTAGAGACATATGTAGAGACATATGTAGAGACATATGTAGAGACTTATGTCGAGACTTATGTAGAGACTTATGTAGAGACTTATGTAGAGACTTATGTAGAGACTTATGTAGAGACTTATGTAGAGACTTATGTAGAGACTTATGTAGAGACTTATGTAGAGACTTATGTAGAGACTTATGTAGGGGTTTATGTGGAGACTTATGTGGAGTCTTTATGTGAAGCCTTAGGTGAAGCCTTAGGTGAAGCCTTAGGTGAAGCTTTAGGTGAAGCCTTAGGTGAAGCCTTAGGTGAAGCCTTAGGTGAAGCCTTAGGTGAAGCCTTAGGTGAAGCCTTAGGTGAAGCCTTAGGTGAAGCCTTAGGTGTAGCCTTAGGTGTAGCCTTAGGTGTAGCCTTAGGTGTAGCCTTAGGTGTAGCCTTAGGTGAAGCCTTAGGTGTAGCCTTAGGTGTAGCCTTAGGTGTAGCCTTATGTGAAGCCTTATGTGAAGCCTTGTGTAGGGTCTCATGGAGAGCCTACTGTAGAACCTTATGTATAGCCTAATGTGGAGCCAATTGTAGTGCATAATGTAGAGCCTACTGTAGAGCCAAATGCTAAGAGTCAATTGTTGTTTGGTCACGATAGACCGAACGGGAAATACTGTGGTTATGTTTTGTTACAGAGAAAAACACGAGGACGTGTTTTCATCAGGATGGCCGTGTCGGAGACGTGGCGCTAGCATCGCTTAGAAACGACAAGTATAGTCTATACTTAGTGTGGTCTGCGCAGCCTATGCTCTATGGTGCGCGAAACGTCAACGTCAGTTGGCTTGGCGCGACAACGGACTGGACATTTGAACGGTAGCGGCCGGAAAGTACGCACGCGCAGAACTCACTTCGTTTCTAAAATCCATTTACATCAGGAAACTGTTTCTAAATATTGTAATTGTGATATTAAAATAACATTAAAGTGACTGTAAGGAATACGACTGCGTCTTTATTTTGAAGATTCAAGATGAACTGTGTTATCGACGAATCCGAGTTTGCTCGACCGTCCTACTACCAGCCTCGCCGCCGACAATATATTATATTAGAGATTATAACGAGGGCTTCAATATTTTTGTCATAATATTTTCACCTACGTTTCTTGGAAAAAGATGTTATGTGCCACATTTGTAAAACATGTTATTCTAACATGTAATAGTCTTACAAATCTAATGCTCTCTCCTCCCCTTTGTTAATCTTGTTCTTGGAGATCTTGTTTTGCCTTCAGATAGTTCTAGTATTTATCAATAACAACATCAGGTCTATCGTGGCTCTAATAAAAAACAATAGATAATATAATTTCTGAGCCACTCGTCTCGCTCGAGAGTACATTACTTTTCTATCGCTCCGTTCTAGTGGTGCTTGACCTGAAACTCGAATAGACCTTTAAGATCGATGTGAAGTCGAGTGAATATTAGACGCACATGTAATGAAATAAGAAAGGGGAGATCAAAACTTTCTTTGTTTACACACGCCTGCACATCAAGCTACCACAAACTGTCAAATTTCCTCAATAGACTTATTGAGATTGAGATGATGGGTAGTACTGGGGTATCATCATCATCATCATCGGCCTATCTTAGTCCACTGCTGGACATAGGCCTCCCCTAATGACCGCCATTGTTGCTATGATATTTTTCTCTATTTTTTTAATGTTTTCTCTGTGTGTTGTATAACTTGTTATTTATATACTGGAAACTAGCGTCACGCTTCTAATTCTCGAATTATGATTACATTACATTTTTTTATCTGTTTGTGGAAACTTGTAATTAGCTCATTATTCATCGAGTTATTCATGTAAATTACTGTGTATTATGTATCGTAGCAGTAAGTTTTCCTAATGAATAAAATAAAATAAAATAAAATAGACTTTGAACTTTATTACTTAGTAAATATGGTTGAAAATGTATTGAAGAAATTTGAGTTTTGGTTCGTTGATGTGCGGTCTGTACATGCCGTTCGAGAATTTTCGGTGTCAAAAATAAGTTACCAGTGGCTTTGAATAGGAGAAAACGGAGCACTCAGAATGATATCACAGCGTAATAATTAGTTACCGGTTTATAAAGCCGCCCCCAGGCCTACCGCTTCGATACTGACTAACAAAGTCTTGGTGCCAAGTGCGAGTACCATTCGCCATTCGATCACGTTAACGAAAACGAGAATTTGTATGGCAAAATGTTAACTGTTCTCGTATGCCGCCAGGAGGCGCTGCTTCAATGCCATACTAATTTTCGTTTTCGTAAACGTAATCGAATGAATACGGATAGTAAACAAAACTAACACTAGGCACTCGCCCTCATTTTTTTATTTTATATTAAATAAACATATAAAATTAAAAACATGGTTACAACATTTACAAAGAAATCCACATAGGTTTGCATTAGGAATGTGCTGTTCGGCGATAATTCGCTAAGGCCCCGTTCCCACTACGCCGGATCGGTAGATTTGCCGGAAACCGGACACCGCGGACAGAGCAGGCGTTCATATTACACCGGCTACGCCGGACCGGCAGATTTGCTGCCATTTTAGCGCTTTCGGCGCTAGATCTAGCACTTTTATGTTATGTTCAGAGGCACTTGAAAATTTTAGCGCTTTATTAACTTTTAATATGTAAGCACTATTTATTTGTGCTATGATGGAAGAAGAATCTTAATAATTTTTTAAAATTGATATTGTTCAAAGTTGATTTTACTTTGAAAATATAGGTAACTAATTACAGTGAATAATAATATTATTATGTTTTCTCTATTAGTTTTTAGTTTTAATTATTGTAATAAAGTTGATTTTTCACTGATCAAAACAAATTCCTACCGGTACCGGCGCAAACCCGTTCACATTACTCCGGTCCGGTGGTTTTACCGGCACTTCGCAGTGACAAAACGCTTGGCAAAAATGCAGGCTCAGTATTTTTGCCGGATCCGGGATAATGTGAACAGCTTCATATAAATTGTACTGCCACTAGCCCTTCCGGCAGTTTTACAAATCTGCCGGCAAATCTGCCGGTCCGGCGTAGTGGGAACGGGGCCTAAATTATACCACTACTACACGCTCACATACTCGTAACGATAACTATGTACACACGCCTGCACACAGACCACCAAAAACTGTCCAATTTCTTCAATAGACTTTTAACCGCCTCTGTGGTCTAGTGGTTAAGACCACCGGCTTAGACCTAAAGGTCCCGGGTTCGATTCCGGGGGTACATGTTTGTGTACTCGGTTTGGAAGTACACAAACATGTACCACCAGTAGGGCTTGTTTGTCCGCCTGGCTAGCCACCACTATCTTATCTAAATATGTCGCCATAACATCAATGTTAGTAGCATTGTTGTGTTCCGGCAGCTAGAGATAGGATTACCAGTGCCTCACTTGTTGAGGATCCCGGGTGAAGTGCGCTTCCATCATTGGCCTTATCATCACTTAACATCAGGTGAGAGGCACTGTGCTTACTCGTAAAATATTTAAAAAAAAAGAACTTTATACCTACCGAAGACATAATATTATAGTTGAACATCTATTGAAGAATAACAAATGTTGAAAAAAATTCCACGAGCAGGATTTGAACCCGCACCCCTCTGACATACCGGGTCAGGTGCTCTCCCAATTGAGCTATCGTGGTTCTAACCAGCCCGCCGAAATTATTCAACACTATTTACCTACTTTTTACTTTGAAAGCCAAAGGCGCCCATTCAATGTCAACAACTACCGTCATTAACATCTGATCATAATATTTTTACATTGAGTTGTTGACAGCGGAGTCATAGTAATAGGGTCTCGTTTTACCCTTTGGGTACGGAACCCTAAAAACTATTGCTTGCCGTTGCGCAATAAACTCTCGAAAGCTCTTGGCTAAGTTACAGATTAAAAAATTATGAATACGTGCTTGAGTCTCAACGACCCCGCCCTCTTAGGGGCAGCGTTGTCATGACATCAAGATTTCTCCAGCATCAAAAAATAACAAAATAGGGTAATGACAGCAGTGCTTGACAGACAGGTAGCAGTGATCGACAAATTTTTTTCCTTTTATCTTTAAAAATAAGGTTTAACGACTGATTTTAGTATACAGGATGTTTGGTAATATGTGTATATTCCCGAAAGGTACCCATGTTAACATGTATGTAAACGAGGACGGGCGTTCTAGCCTAGGAACCAATAACAACATGCGATATATCATTGGAAAGAATTTTTTATGTGCTTTAATTATTGATATGGCGGGAAGTACCAAATCACTGTGTGGAAAAAGTTATGGCACAATAAAGCAGACTTGAACAAAAATTGTATTTTTTTTTTCAGAATTTCATTTGTTCGTGCATCATCGAGACCGCTCGGGCGCCGCCGCCGCCGGGGGTTCCCGTGCGAACTTCGGACGAATGCCGGAGGCGCCGGGCGCCACACTTCACACCAGCAGAGACACTTCGCCACGGATCACGGACGACACCAGACGCGCGCGCGACATAATTATAACACAATATACCAGTTATACAGTCCACTTCTCTCTCTCATTTAAAGCCCTTTAGTTAGGACCCTAACACATTATAAAACTGTTTAACAATCATCGTTATTTGATGTAGGTATTAAAACTCAGGTAGTCTGCACAGACAAAATTATCAACTGTTGTCAAAATATGTATTTATATTTATAACGGCGTTGGGCACGAGTATAAATACTTTGGGCTGGAGTATAAATACTTTTGTTTTCCTTTTAAATCCTTTAACTTGTATCTCAAATGTTTCCTTAGCAAAGTAAAACGTTTAAATGTTACTGATAATAAAAATGCTTTAAATAATAAAAAAATAAATTACGAAAAATTTTTTTTACAATTTCCATTTTTTTGACGTTGGCATAGTATTTACATAGACATGTTATCATGGGTACGTTACGGGAATATACACATATTACCAAACATCCTGTATAGCAACAATTCAATACAGACTACTTGCTTTTCAGCTGTCCTCACGTAAAATTTTATTAAATATTTATGTAATTTTTTGGAGACGAAAACTGTGTCGAACTGTGGGCTTAAAGTGTCGAACTGTGGGCTTAAACTGTCGAACAGTGGGCTTAAAGTGTCGAATACTGGTGCCACTACCCTGATAACTTACTGAGCAGCGTCTGAGAGAAGTACTTGACGGTGTTGCCGATGTCAATGCCAGAGGGTAGCGGTTGGATGTTGTGCATCAACCGCAGCTGGCAGTCGTACAGGCTGCGAATCTTCGCCGTAACTGTTGGGCAACATATTTGTCAAGCGTTTGAACCAACAACGTCATAAGGATTGTTCTAATGTTTCGATGTTCTAATACCTAAGTACTTTTTTTTTCTAAAGTTTTTTTCTCAAACTTATTTATCAGTGATCGTAATAAGTAGGGCCAATTTAGTAGAGTTGACCATAATGATTAAAAAATCTTTTCAGTGCCTCAAGAGTTGAGAATTCTGGGTGAAGTGCTCTTCCATCTTCGGCCTTATCTTCACTTAACATTAGATGAATGTGAAATGAAGGCCAAGTGTTTACCGGTAGATAATTTTCTTTGTAACTTTTAAAAAATAACAACAACAGTTGTTTGATAGAAATAAATCATGTCAAAAATAAATATCTGCTAAAATAAAATAAAAAAAAACTTTTCTGTATAGGCAGGTAAGCTTCAGCAGATAAATTCAAAATTCAAAATCATTTATTCAGTTTAGGCTACAAGTAGCTCTTGTGAATGTCACTATGCAATCGGTTCGTAAGTCTACTCTGGGCGGGAGATCTTGTACTGAGAAGAGCCGGCAAGAAACTCAGCAAGTGTCCAGCTCTTTTCTCCCTTACGGCGCAAGAAGCTAAGATAGGTCAAACAGTATGGAAATATTTGTAATAGGTACCTTGTTTGTTACTAACTTTAGGTAAATTAGCCTTACTATTTCCAATCACTGATAATTACACTAAAAAGATGTTATTATTAAAACACACTAAAAAAAATTTGAGTCATACCTTAAACTTTTATGAAAATAATTATATTTTTATAAAAAAGTAGGTAAAGGAAATAGTAGTGTAGAAAGTCTGTTGATACATGAAAACTAAAACAATACTTTTTATTGTAACATACAAACCAACATTTTTAAACAAACCGAAAACCATTTCCATAACAGCTATAACTATTGTAACAAAGTAGCGTTGCATGTTTGCTAACTACGAAGCACCCGTGCATAAACCCAAGAAGCTAATTTGCACATGAGTCAGAGTTGTTAACCTTTGGGTTCATGGAAAGGAAACTAGTGTTAGAAAAATACACAATGTTTCATCGATACACTATGAAAGCAGTAGCAGGTAGAACAGATATTGGACAGCCTAACCTGAAAGAAAGGTGAGCTACACAGACAGCAGAGCAAGAAAATAAAGTTGCCAAACACTTTGAAGTATTGTGTTTGCATTATAAGAGCCACATTCAGTCATAACCAGTAATACTTAATAAACAAACTAGACCCATTTCACATCTTTGACAATCTCATATTTCATTGAACAGTAGAGACCATTCCAAATAAGTTAATTAGACAAAGCGCTAAACGTGTAAATTACTGGCGAGAATACAAGACAGACAGGGATTTCACATTTCAACATTAATGGACCGTGCAGCCTTAAAACAACCAGAACAGGGGACATCAAACATTTCAACCCTCATGTAATCAAAGCTCCAGCATTTGTAAATAAAAACAAACTTTATACACTCTGGAAGAAATGTCAAAATTGTATGTGTTTTTTGTATTGTTACTCAATACAATTTTGAACTGTTATGTAAATAGATTTAAAGTTTAATTTTATTTACAGCTATTGAGGCTTTACTCTCATAGGGTTAGAGGTACTACAACAAGAGACCTAGGACAGATACGGGAAATAATGCAGTGTAGGACCTAACTATACAGGGCTGCCATCTAAATTTCACTGCTAATTGAAGTTAAGGAGCAAATTCTCTCAAATTAAGCGTTACCTCCCTATCTTCTGTTGCTATTGCTTAGTACTATGACAAAACTCTTTTTTACTAGCAATAATTAAAACTCAACTATATCAGTAATATTTGTAACATGACAATACTAATTTATATTACTACATTATTAAAAAAATAAACATTTGCAGGTATATTTATTATCATAGAACAATGTACTTAACTACTTTAAAATAACTGCATTTAAAGTAAAAGCTATGCAGCAGCGATCACTTTAATATTTTCCGTTTGTTTTCAAACTATTTACTAGCAAGATGGCAACCCTAACCAGACCGGAGGAAGCAGACGTGCCACTGGGGTCCGATACAGACAATCCACACTGGATGCAACAGCTAGAACCCCCGTCTGAACGAGCTCACCTTTCAGGTTCAGCGGCTCCAATACATACTGCATGATATCTGACTGTGTGGGCTGCATTAGGACACACAAAAAGCTTTGACTACGCAATGAGGCCTCCCCGATTCAGACGCCTCTGAAAAATCAAATGCGTTAATGTGCATGCAAGCTCTTAAGACTGTCACTGAACTCGTTTATCATGATGAAAACTAATTAAAAACCTGTAGGCAATATAAAGTTCTGGGTGATAGACACATATTTTGAATTATATGTAATATGTAATAAATCATTAAAATAAAATTACGATATGTTATATGTTTACATAACTAAACAATTTTGATGCACCACAAAGGTATGTTTTACATTATAAACGGATAACTGCAGAATTGAACTTATCTAAAAGTTTAGTCTTTGAAAAATATTACCTAAAAACTTTAATAAAACTGATTATGTAAGTAACCAGTAAATCACACATATATCAATCAATACATCTGTAAAGTATTGTTGAAGCAATAAGAATTTATAAATGACAATAGTTATGGTATGTATACAAAACTTTGAACATAAGTTGGCATAAGACCATCAAAGGAATTTTTTCGATAAAAATCGCAGCGCAACATCCGCGCTTCGAAATCTATATGATAAACTTGTTCCAGAGACGAGCCACAAATGAATTTCAATGCTAAAGCGGTGAAGGTTCAAGTTAAAATTCTTACAGGCCGCCGCCCGGGTCCCCATGTTTATAAGTTGAATCTTGAAACTGCCCTGCATTGGAGCGGACGTAACTCTCCGTTATCATGAAAGGAACCAATCGATAACCAGCACAAATAGAGCTTGTGAAAACACGTAACCGCCCGGGCGAAAGAGATAAGACCTGAATCTAGATTTTCCTTTCTCTTCAGGCTATTGATCGATTGAAAACTTAATTTTCATTTGACGCGCCGCGCGCAGCTGAAAAGCAGTATTAAAGTAATGTCAAAATAAAGTACGTAATTTTTTTTTTTTTTTTTAGTGTAGTTTGTTCTTTGAGGAACCGGCTAAGGTCATAGACCATGCTGCCATGTCATTAGTTTAAGTAATACATAAATAAACAATATTTTCATAAATGATGATGATGATGAATGATATTAGAATTGGGAAGTGAGAAATGATATACCCCAACCCCTCGAGTATCTCAGTAAAGATGTGGGGCTTTACTAAGTCCTCACGCGAGCTTCTTGAGAGAATTTGAAAAGTGACGTTGCACTGTTTTGTTTCATTTGCCAACACTTATGCACACTCACGAACACTTAACGGTTAATAATCCACCATTATTTCACATTAATATTCGACATAACACAAATTTTGGAAAATAAGGCAAAACCGCAAACATGACGCTTCATTTTCCCGCCAAGAAGTCTAAAGTACGTAATTTCCGCTGTCAAATGTCAGAACACAAAGATGGGCAAAGGAAACTAAAGCATTCAACCAATTTACATCATCTTCATTTTTTGAACATGTCATATACGTATAATTATTCTTAAAAAAAAAGAAATATTATTTTTAAAGAAAAAAAGATAGTGACCAAAATGAATCACCAATCTACTAAGTATTTTTTATAAATTTAATTACACTGGACCGCAAAGAAAAAGGGTCGGTTAGAAAATCTTGATTGATTCGTTAGTTAATCTTTATCTTTGATTCCCTTGAGAGTGTCGAAATATACGTTTTTTGTGACATAAACGGCTGTATCTTTTTTTTCGTTAATTTATAAGTTTGATTTTTTTCACAGCTTCAAGGAACCGCAGACTTGAGTATATGGTTTTAATTTCAACTCGATACCTCCACGCGTTCCCGAGATAAACGCTCTTGAGTCTTGACAGACAAACGGACAGACCGTTTTTTCCTTTAGAGGTCGGAACGGAAGCCTAAGAAGACCATTATTTTAAATTTTAAGTTTTTTATACAATTATCAAAAATAAATAAAAAGGTTTAAATATTTATAGAATTTATAAAATACAGTGAAAAAATTAAACGCCTACACCACCGACCCAGCCAGGAATCGAACCTGGGTCTTTTGCAATCCGGGCGGCTGCACTGACCGCTATGCTACCGGGAAGGCCGACGTAAGCGCTGAATTTTGTCACTGCTTTTTAATGCTTTCTTGAGTGCTAATAGCAGCACAGCGTGCCATCTAACGGTAATTGCAACCACAAATTTGATAACACAACGCTATTGTGGTATTTCATCTGCAAAGATGAATCTGTATAGCCATCGGTTGCAATTACCGTTGGATAGATGGCGCGCTGTGCCGCTATTAGCACTCAAAAAAGCATTAAAAAGCAGTGACAAAATTCAGCGCTTACGTCAGCCTTCCCGGTAGCATAGCGGTCAGTGCAGCCACCCGGATTGCGGTTGACCCAGGTTCGATTCCTGGCTGGGTCGGGTAGGCGTTTAATTTTTTTACTCTATTTTATAAATATTTCATTTAGCTTCAGTCAGCAATTAGCACTTGAAAATAATGAGTAAAAAAGGTTTTATATATTATTTTATGTGGCATTCATTATACACTCAGCGGTACATCTAACCGCCCACCCCGTTATTTTCATACAAACATGCTCGCTTGCGATTGTGTACCTATAAATGTAAATACATTTCTGCAAAGATCTGTATGCTAATGTTTAGGTTAAGCGTTCGACTGTTTAATTAGCACTTTGAACCGTTTTAAAAATCCCTTCCGTTTCCAAACCCTCGTTTATGCAAAGCATTTCTTTATTGCCATATCGCATTGTATGGAATTTGATGAAGCAGTCATTGTTCTGCCTCTATGGACGAACGCTTAACCTAAACATTAGCATACAGATCTTTGCAGAAATCTATTTACATTTTTATGTATAGAGTCGCAAAGTGAGCATGTTTGTATGAAAATAACGGGGTGGGCGTTAGATGTGCCGCTGAGTGTATATTCTTTAATTTAGTCTTTATTTCATAAAGCTAGGTTTGGTGCTTTTGAAGATATTGAAGATTTTCTAACCTACCCTTTTCTTTGCGGTCCAGTGTAGTATTAAATAAGTTTTTTTATATTAGAAGGAGGCAAACGAGCAGGCGGGTCACCTGATGGGAAGCAATCACCGCCGCCCATGGACACCCACCCGCAAAACCAAAAGGAATAGCAGATGCTTTGCCGGCCTTTAAAGTAGTATTTAATAAGTTTTCCTAATCATTAATTCATTAATTTTAGGAAAAAGTAAAAAAAATAATACCCTTGTGTATTTTTTACAATAGATTTTTTTTAATTTAGCCATAAGTATTTTATTTTGGTTATTATCCATTTGATTATGATTATTCTAAAATAGGAATGTGAATTTTAATATTACACTGAAACTTTTTATAATAAACTGAAATAGTATACTTTTAGATAACAGCATACTTATGAAATAAAAAACAATAATAAAACTAATAATTATTATAACGCTGGTTATAATACCAAGGCATAATACATTAAAAAAATATGAATAAGTATTGGAGTAATTCGATATGAAAACCGATATATTTCGGTAGCTCTGCTGGATGAGGTGTCCCTGTCCTGTCACCCGGATTGCAATATGTCGTGGGTTCAAGTCCCAATTGAGGCCAGACAATAATATTTTTTAGATACTGAATAGTTAACATTAAATCCCGTTTTTACTAAATTATGTCAAATTTTGTTTAAGAATAGTGTATAAAACGTAATTTCGATTATACGTACAGCCAAGTGCAGACAGAACTCGACCATTTCAATTCAAATTGAACTTTACTGACACAGAATAAGAGTGTCAAACATGATATTATGAAGTAATTGTACCTATACAATTCTTATTCTTTGCGTATGAGTGGTGTGCCGGTCCGACCAAGAATGATTGTGAATTCATGTCGTTTCTGTCGTCCTGGCTGCCACACCTCGATATAGGACCCTCTCAGAGCGACATTCGCTTGTTATTTATCTCAATTGTAGCCGACAAAGTAAGGCCCAACCACACATGCGAAAGAAACAACGCGACTTTGTTGCAAAACTTTTATTGTCATGTCCGTAATATCACAAATAGGATAACAATACAATAATGGTGTACTCTACAATCACAGTGTCCGTACGTCCTGCGTGTCTCACACAAACATTTAGCATTAAAAATAAACTTAGTACTACTGTCTTACATCTACGTGATCATGTAAAGCAAAAAACAAAAATATCACCGCTCAGATTTAAGTCCGCTATGTCCACAATAGGGTCTAAACGAGTACAAATGTACGACAATGCACGCTTGCTATAGTTTATTGACTTGTGTACAGTTGGCATTGAAACTAAATGACTCGGTCGCCCATTATATCATCAACGGTTATCCATCGAGCCGGCTAGAGCCTGCTGAATGACGAGCTGCTGAGCACTTATTAGCTTCTTTAATTCCCTCACTTCCTGAGTGAGTTGGCGCACGCTCTCGGACGTCTCGTCGAGTCTCGCCTGCAGGCCGCCCAGGCCTGACGAGTAGCCGTACTCTCGGTAACCAGAGTCGTTATTGTTCTCGTATTTCTTGAAACACGAGTACGCACCCGTCGTGGAACCGCTCGATGAGATTGTATGCCCGTACTGTTTCCTCATTTTGGCTATGTCGTATGCTGCCATCATGATGTCTCTGGGTAACCGTTTCTCTGAAGGGTTCAAAGGTTTCACGCTCAAAACTACTCTGTAAGCTTGCGGCGAAACCAGCGCCGAAGAATGGAGAATTTTAAGCAAACATTTTGGCAGATAACCGTTGAACAAAGCCAACTCCATGTATGATATTAATTTGGTTTGTCGAACCAGTTTGGACAGACCTGCCGTTTTCCTCAAGCCTTGTATGTCGTGCACCGCTATGCCCACCAGTAAATTCATCAATACAACAGTAACAAACATCAGAAACAATACATAAGTGATTTGTGCCGAAAATTCTAGAAGGACAGGCGGGTCGTTACCGTCGGGCTCATTTAACAATAAATCCAAATTTAATTCGCCTATCATCATAGTCAAAACTGTTATGAAACCCATAAACGGGTTGGCAAATGACGATGAATCTGGAAATATTACACAAAAACTTATAGTAAACCCAATCAGTATACAAGAGTAAGCCATGAGTAACTTTGCGAATTCTTTCTGGACCTTTTGGTACATAGCGACGTATGTTCCGAAGACTGGCAGTTGGCCTATCATCATCATGAGATTCGTCCATCCAGCCAGAACGGCGAAGGCTCCAACGTGGTTTTGCCATGTATACGTGATATTTGTGTAAATATAAGATATGAGGAAAACGCTTATTATTACGAACCACTCAATAATGTTTTCGGATTGCATGAGATATTGTTTCACCGTGGAGTAACCAGCGATACCGTATACTTTTCTAAATATTTCAAAAATAGTTATTCCAGCTAAAACCCACCATTGCATTTCAATGACGAATGGGTTTTTTCTCAACAGATCGCCCAGAATAGATTGTTTTTGACACAACTCCTGCTCTTGTATTGTCTCCTCCATATCTTTGCTTCCATTGTAGCAATTATGCGCTAGGGCAGTCAGAACGTACAGGGTCAGACATAAAACGAATATAAAGCTCAAGAATAGGCGTGCTACATAATATTTGCGTATTTTTTCCCACTTTATGTAGAGGAATGCAGAACATAGTGGATGTAATAGCACCTCCTTCTGACCTTCGTCGACAAAGGTGTTGAGATAGCTGATCTCACGAGGGTAACAATGCTGCAGGATGCTGCGAAAATCGAGCTCAAGCTCAACTTCTCTATTGCTCGTTTGCGAATGATGCAGCGTGATCGCACAATCCAATTTTCTTGTTATCATTGCAAGCGACGCCGGCGTTTTTCGAGCAATTACGTTAAGAGCCGAATTTCCTTTTTTAGACCTCGTAGTGACGTCAGCACCGTGATAGATTAATGTCTCGACGCACGCAGAGAGCCCGTCAAGTGCAGCTAAGTGCAGTGGCGTGAAGCCGTACTCATCTTTCTGATTGACATTAGCTCCCCAGCTAATGAGTGTCTCGATAATATCGCAGGCTGAATCTGACTTTCCTATAGCAGCGTGCAACGGTGTCCGCATATCAAAATCCATAGCATTTGGCTCAGCGTTACCTTTCCGGAGCAGAGACTCCACGCATTCCAGACTTGCAGCACGAGCCGCTAGATGCAATGCGGTAAATCCTCTATGATTCTTCAAGCTGGCATCTGCAGCTCTTGTTAAAAGCAAATCTATACAGTCCACGAAACCGCCATCAGCGGCCAAATGTAATGCTGTCGATTCTCTATCCCCAACTCTGGTTCTAACATTCGGGTCAGCGCCTGGAGTCTCAAGTAGTATTGACAAGCATTGAGTCATACCCAAATCAGCGGCGAGATGTATGGCATTGGTGCCACCCGGTTCGATTTGATTTACGTCGACACCATGTGATATGAACAATTTAAGGCATTCCACCGAACTAGCTCTGACAGAACAATGGAGCAAGCCGCCTTCACAGTTGACATATTTCACTGCTGCGTGAACAGAGGCTCCCCGACTTATCAGTAAATTAGCTACTTGCACAGAATTCCCGAAAGCGGCACAATGTAATGGGGCGAAGCATCGCGGCATGTAATTGGGGTCACTTCCACACGAGAGCAGATAATTTGCACAATCCGTGGAACCGCTAAACGCCGCCACGTGCAAAGGTGACAGCCCTAGCGCATCGAAGTATAACGGATCGGCGCCGGCGTCGATAAGTGGTGGCAGCAAATTAGCAAGCTTGAGGAACGCCGCCCAAAATAGACAGACATTTTTCTCAGCCTCCGTGGCGGTTGTAAAGGTGTTTGTTGCTGTGTCGGGTGTTATCACTCCGGTTTCCAGTTCGTCCAGTAGCCGTAAGCGTCCCCCCACGGCTCGCATCTGCTCGTGAGCGCTCTGGCGCAGCGAGTCACCGCAGATGTGCGCAGTTAGGTCTAGGGGTGGTTCTTCGAAGCTGTCGTACATGTTCGGCGCGCTCTCGGCGGGGGGCGACGAGCCGGCAAGGACGTACTCGAGGTGTCCCATGGAGGGGTAGGCTCGCTCGAGGGACTCTTCATCGGGGGGCGGGTTGGTTTGGTGCTGCGTGCGCGCTGGCGAGCTGAGGACGCGCGCCACTCGCGGTCGGCGGTCCATGTCGGTGCGGGGGAGGGTCCTGGGCCGGACTTCATCGAGCTCCTCGGGGTTGGGAGAGCGTCGCGCGCGGAACCACCGCGGGGTGAGGAGACGGCGCGTCGTGGGCATGCGGGCGGACGGCTCGGCACAGACTGCCGGCTATTGTGCTGCCATTATGGCTGCCGGTCGTGATGAATCGCGCGCACCTTTTTGCTGTAAGGCGCTTTTTACACACGACAATATTTTAACTAGCTACATGCTGTGTGGTTCGTTGGTGAATAACGATATTGAACGGTATGGTAAAAACTTGAAAGTCGAAACTTGAATTTTTTGGCAGCTCTCTTACGTTTCAGACACACTTTAAACAACCTTATTTTTAGTTTATAATTACGAAAACCGAAACAAAAAAATATTCATTTATAGAATCAGTACATAAAAAAATATAATAATATCTTGAAAACTCACGAAGTTACAAGCTTTTTGTGCTGTCCCGTTGTGTGATTTTAGTAGGGTTTACTTTATTTGAGATTTTGTAAATATTATTTGGTCAAAATGTAACATGGTATAAAAACTATTGAAATCGATTCTATTACTGATTCTGAGCAAACAGTTTTCAGGTTTCGTATAAACAAAAATAACATTGTATAGGTAACTAACAACATTTACTCGGTTTCTTATAAGTACCAAAGTAAATGCGTAATGAAATAATGAAATGATCCTTAATTGGACTACTGAGCTATTGTGACAAACTTGTTGATAGATTATGCAGAATGCAAGTACAGACAATAGACTGCATAAGAGTTGGTTTGTATTGTGCGCTTGAGTTATTTACTAACATTTTAGCGATGATATCATTGTGTCGTTAAAAACTTAATCTCAGGCGATTTCATATGCAAGGTGTAGCTAACGAGCCAGTAGGTAGGTACGAGTAGGTATGCTATGCAAAATAAAACAAAACGGTTTAATTATGCGAGAGGTAATTTGTGAGGTGAACTAAGAAAACAATGTTCTTCGTCAAGGCTTAAATATTTTAATTAGTCTTACAAAACATAAAAAAATGGGTAAGTAATTTATTATAACGACTGAGTATAATGAATTAAAATAAGACAGGAAGGCATAGTTAACATAACGACGCAATAATAATGATTTATTATTTCTGCCATACTTTATGTATATTTTTTTGCAAAGAACCGCCTCTGTGGTCTACTTAGTGATTATCGACCACGTCTCAGACCTTGAGGTCGCGGGTTCGATTCCCAGCGGGGGCACATGTTTGTGTACTCGGTTTGGTTGGTGTTAGGGCTTGTTTGTCTGCCTGGCTAGGTACCATTGTCGCATCTAAATATGTCGCCATAACTTCAATGTTAGTAGCATGGCGTATTCCGGCAGCTAGGCCTCGCTTTTTGTAAATTTTGCTTAACTTTTTAATGAAACCCAAAATTGCAGAGAACGATTTTCATAAAAAGCGCGAAGGCACTTTTTTGAGCTCCTAGATTGAACTAATGAAATAAAAAAAATAGAATGCTATCTCTTATATATTCGAATAGTTCGTAGCGGCCTCGGAATTTTTAGATATCATTGATTTTATATAGAAAAAAATTCTTATTCTAAACCAAAAAACTTCGAAAATCGCTTTAAGATCGCTGTGAATTTCTCCTATCTACGATAATATTATTGAGCAAAATTTATACCAGAATAATTGTTACTTCATAAGGAATAAATATTTTATAATTAATTTATTATCCTATTTCGATAAAAACGATAAATACAACTGCAAAATTATTACAAAATGCGATGCGCCGGCCGTCCGAACTTAGCTTTCTCGCAGAGTGGAAATTATTTGTAATACTAAGCATAAATTTGTTATCCTATTTCGATAAAAACGATAAATACAACTGGAAAATTACTACAAAATGCGAAAATGGGCATTTTACGCAAAAATCACCGTCGAGATGTAATAGGCCTCTTAAACTAAATACGTAAAAAATCTAAGGACTTGTTTTCATCTTAGGATACGGACCTGTAAGATTGTTTTAAAAAGAGACAAACCGAAGGGGATGGAGCAACTCGCCTCAATAAAAGCGTAAAAGTAAACAGCTTTCAACTGTCCCACTGCTGGGCAAAGGGCTCCATCATTGAAATCAGGTCATCGCTACAATTGATGGGTAATGGCTTAACCACCACGCTTGTCAAATGCGGGTTGGTGATCACAAACACGGGCTATATATGCATCGAAAAATCCGAAACACATTTGGCCCGACCTGGGAATTGAACCCGGGACCTTCGGGTATCGGTAAATTTTGTGTAGTGAACACGAGCATTTGCTCTCGAGTCATGGACATTTACTGGTATATTTAAATAAAATAAATAAATAAACTTTCCTACACTCACACCAATTATCTAGCCCAAGAGAAGCTTCGTTATGAAACTCGTTAAATGGTTACTAGACAACGGATAAACATACTTAAAATACTTAAATACATACTTATTATACATAGAAAACACCCAGTCCGGAGACAATTTAGAAAAACAATAATTTCTAAATTGACCCGACCGGGGATGGCGACACCATGAAAACCGGTGTACAAACCACTCGACCAAGGAGGTCGTCATGCAGCCGTCGTTATGCAGCCGGCATCGCACAACCGGTGTCCCTTTACATTCTCTTAGTCAAGTGTATTGTGTCTGAGTGGTTCCGATCAGGGTGCCAAGTGCAAGTTTCATTCGCAATTCGATCACGTTTTAACGAAAACGACAATTGGAATGGCAAAATTTTAACTCTTCTCGTATGCCGCCAGGAGGCGCTGCTTCAATGCCATACTAATTTTTGTTTTCGTAAACGCAATCGAATGAATACGGATAAACAAAACACGCTAGGCACCCTGATCGGAACAGCCGCTGCGTCGTAGCTATCTCGCATAGTAGGGGAAGAACAATGCGAATCTTTTACGGGTTTCCCGATCTCAGGTAATGAAGCAACAATGATGTCTCATATTTTTTACTAGCTGTGCTCGACTTCGTCCGCGTGGAATAGTGACTTTCGGCAGCATTTTTAATTTTTTAGGCTCTTTTCCCGTTTTTGCAACATTTTTCACTGATGCTTCGCTCCTATTGGTCGCAGCGTGATGTTATATAGCCTAAAGCCTTCCTCGATAAATGGACTATCCAACACAAAAAGAATTATTCAATTCGAACCAGTAGTTCCTGAGATTAGCGCGTTCAAACAAACAAACAAACAAACAAACAAACAAACAAACTCTTCAGCTTTATAATATTAGTATAGATATGTCCTACGTGACTCAATTTTACCTACCTACTTGTTTTTTGTTGTTTTATTACTGCCGGCTATACCGCAATTACGGAGGTACAGACACCCAACTAGGGTAATGACTGACATATTACCTGATAAAATGCCTGCTGTGCGTATTATCTGCCACAATCATACCAATTACTTATACTTTTTTATATCTTGGCTACTTAAAATACGTACATGCAATGCAGAGGTACATCGGGATCAGGAGCGACTCCGGGATATCTTTGTGAGACGCTACTCCTCTCCTCTTCTGGAAGGGATCGTATCTACAAAAATACATGGTGCTTATCACTGCTAAAAAGTTTTTGTTTTGTTTATATATAATTTTTAGCGCAAATTTTGTTGCGAACAAATTACAAAAACACAAATGTTGAAAAAATTTCCACGGGCAGGATTTGAACCTGCACCCTTCTGACATACCGGTGCTCTCCCAATTGAGCTATCGTGGTTCTAACCAGCCCGCCGAAATTGTTCAACACTATTTACTTTTTTGCTTTGAAAGCTATTTACTTTTTTACATATCACTGCTGTCCGATCCCAAGAGTAAATCGCAGGGCATCCTGACCCACACACGCACTTAACTCATTCTTACATAATGCACTCCACATTTGCGCATTGCACCGTCCAATAATTAATTAATTAATTTGTTATTTAGTCAGAATCATACTGTGTAGTTATTGTTTGAGACGAATAGCCACATTGTTACCCTGCTAACCCTAGAGAATTGACCCACACGAGCCAGGCATAGCCTAGTGTGGAAGTCATTGTATGTACATTCCTGTAATACGGCTTAGGTACTATTAATTTCGGTAAATAAACATTTTTCATTTTAAATGTTTACATCCTTTCTCCATTCCTTTTATGCCACGGGAATAGCTTGGGACCATGACGTCTAAATCGCACCGAGGCGTGATGAAGCGATGTAAGTAGGTATATTTTACCTATATGTAAAAAAACAACAAAATTAAAGTGTCTGTTAAATCTCACCCACAGATATTTGATTCTGTGTTAATGACATAGAGGCAGCACAGTCACTACAGCACCTTCTGGTAGAAAACGAGAAGAGACAAAATTTTGCGATACAAATTTTCGTTTTAAATAACATGACCGAATATCTAATGACACTCGCACTAGAAACCATTTACCCCAATGTCTTGCAGGTGACTTTAAAAATATATATATCTCTTTCACCAAGTGGTTGAGCCACTTAGAAAGCTAGTTACTTCATTTCTACCTCTAAGAACCCAACAATTAATGGCCTTAGCCAGTTCTGAACAGGGTCCAAAGTCCAGTGTCACACACGATTTGCTGCACACCGTCCGACAATGGAGACAAAGGCCACCCATTTGTACCGGAATTCTGGTACAGTAAACACAGTATGTACTGATATCCGTGTAGCAGGTTGAATGGAAGTAATTCAATCGCTATGGTCATATGACAAGGACGTGAGATTTCGCGGAATTGCAGTGACCAAGCTTTAAGATACAAGTTACACATAACTCATTAGTTAACTAAGTCAAAAGTCAAATATCAAATTACAGACCTATATCATTATTACCATCGCTGTCAAAAATTTTAGAAAAAATTATAAACTCCAGATTAGTAAATTTTTTGGAAAACAATTCTATTTTGTCTAATTTTCAGTTTGGTTTTAGGCCATAAGTTTCTACTGCGGATGCTGTACACCACCTGACTGAATATATTGTACAAAATCTTAATATAAGTAAGCATACTGTTGGTATCTTCCTCGACCTTGCGAAAGCATTCGATGCAGTTTCCATCCCTATCCTTTTACGCAAGCTTGAAGCTTTGGGTATAAGAGGCACCCAGTTAGACCTTTTTACGAGTTATCTAAAAGAACGATCGCAATGTGTGAGGATTGACAGTGTCCTTAGTGATGAGCAGGATAACACATCCTTCGGAATTCCTCAAGGGAGTATTTTAGGACCCACCCTGTTCTCAATTTACATTAATGATCTGTGTAATATACAGCTAGATGTTGTAAATAACTGGCTTCATAGAAATATACTAACACTTAATGCTGAAAAAACTAATTATATTAAGTTCTGTTTAAGTAGAAAATCGGTGTCGATGTCGGACTCAACACTTCGTGCTCATTATTGTAAAGGGCCAATACAAAACCCTTGTGAGTGCCCCGAAATTAAGCAAACGGAAACTATAAAATATTTGGGCATTATAATAGATGAAACACTTTCTTTCAAACCTCATATTATTGCTATAACAGGTTGCGTAAGTTAATATTTGTATTCAAAAAGATACGACATATTGCAGATTCAGCTTTAATAAAGCAAGTTTATTTTGCTCTCTGTGAATCAATATTAACCTACTGCATTACTACTTGGGGTGGTGTAAATAAAACCTTACTACTAACCACGGAAAGAGCTCAGCGAGCGATCCTCAAGGTGTCGACTTGCCGTCCCTATCTCTTTCCTACTAACCTCTTATATAAGTCATGCAAATTATTGTCAGTTCGACAATTATTTATAATGCACATAGTTTTAAAACAGCACCCAGCCCTTCCATTTTGCACTGAATTAACAATGAAAAGACGGAAAGATATCGTTTGTACCCAAAAAGTATGCATCAAATATTCTTTTACAGAAAGGTCCTATTTAGTCCTAGGTCCTTTTCTCTACAACCGATTAAATAAAATCGGTGACATATTACCCCTTAGTTATACCAACTGTAAGAACAAAGTAAAAAATATTTTACAACCCATGTCCTATGAAGATACAGAGAAGTTACTTGTAGTATTAAAATAAGGTTTCTAATTTATAATTTATTTTTTTATATGTTGGGCTAGAATTAAGTAAGTACTATTATAGTTATATGTTTCTCTGTAATTCCTTACAAATTGTTAAAACTTTAATTATACATATACTATGTGGATTTAATTCTAAGTGATGATTTGTGTTTTTATTTAATTTAATTTATTTTTCTTTTTAATTTAATACTAGCACTTATGGTCGCCTGAATCACAGGATTTTCCTAGTTCGGGCAAAAATGTAATAGGTTTTATCTATAAGAATTTATCATTTCTGTTTATGTGTGATTTTTATATGAAATAATAAATAAATAAATAAAATAAAATAAATAAATAAAAACTCCTCTTTTTCTCAGACTCCAGGCGTGCGAATTTTGACCGATGACTAATTCTCCCACTAAATGACTAATGCCCGATTTCACCAACGATTCTTAACATTTAGGTAACCCTTTAGCCAAATAAGGTGACCGTTTTACTTCGCAAACCGTCAACTAAACTGGTCTAAGGGATTATCTAAATGTTAAGAGTCGTTGGTGAAATCGGGCATAAGTTCCCCTTTACCAAGGTCCGTGGTTTCTCTGTGATCACGAATTGTGTAAACTGGTAAGAAACATCAGTATTTAATCAAATGGAAAATTTAACGCGAGTATACGCGTAGTGCCTTACAAATATACAAAAAATAAGGTCCGAATAGTAATTCCGTGTTTTGTCTCTTTTACACTAATTTGAAATGACGTTTACATGACAGGAACAAAACACGGAATTACTGGGGGATAGGGTCTTAGGTACAAATAAACAAAGAATGAGCTCCGGATATATATTTCGTGTTTTGTCTCTTGTACTCTAAATTGAAATGACGTTTACATGACAGGAACAAAACACGGAATAACTGGGGGATAGGGTCGTACAAATAAAGAAAGAATGAGCTCCGAATAGTTATTCCGTGTTTTGTCTCTTGTACTCTAATTTGAAATGACGTTTACATGACAGGAACAAAACACGGAATAACTGGGGGATAGGGTCTTAGGTACAAATAAACAAAGAATGAGCTCCGAATAGTTATTCCGTGTTTTGTCTCTTGTACTCTAATTTGAAATGACGTTTACATGACAGGAACAAAACACGGATCTATTCGTAGCTTAGTATTTGTTTATTTGTAAGACATTAAGCCCCATATTAATAAACAAAGTGTAAGCTTGCAGAAGTTATTCCGTGATTTGTCTCTTTTATTACTCTAGAAATGAATGTTTACATGTCGGGAACAAAACACGGTATAACTACTCCAAGCTCAGATACACTTTGTTTATTAATACGGGAGATAGTGTTCTAAAAATAGGTTAATCTACGAATATGAGTGCAGAGTGCTGAGTAGACTGGGTTTTGTTCAACATTTTCTCAATTCGCACTCCACACTCTGTGCTATGATAAGCCAAGAGCTGCACAATAACAGTTGTTCTACTTAATGGATTTTAAAAAGATACTTTAAGGCTCTCAGGTTTTATAAACGTTTGGTCCGTCCGTCCGTCACTCAACGCAGTAAAAAAATCTAACCAGTGCACAGACCAAAGTAATCATAATAGGTCTATGTATTTCATTGAGCATACAGATGCATACATTTAGAGGTCACTTTTATTACGTAGGTAATGAATAACATTTAAATCTGTTGAATGGTAGCTACTCGTAGGTAGGTACTTAGGTACACGTGTATTAATGTCCGATCGGATCCGAACCTTTCGGAGAATCTAGTAGGGCACGGGAACACACACTAGTGCGTGATCCCGTTCCTTCTAGAAAACCTCCGAAGGTGATTCGTTTCACACGGCTTGAGGAACAACACTTTAAGTTCTCACCACCCCTAAACAAGCCCGGTGAAGCTGAAAATGCCGTTTGAGGCAATCAGCCAACTTTGACAGTATCTTAACACAGTTTTTAGATAATTGGGCTGTGCTATTTAATAATTACTTAGGTACTTACGTTATTTTTGTAAGAAACGTAATAGTGACGTCATAGCTCGCTATACCCATACAAATTATAGAAAAGAAAGTATTTAACTTTGACAGGTGCTAAAAAGTACCCTATTCGATGTGCAAATTATGTGTTCTGTGGTGGCGATTTATAAATCAGTGACTAGTTATCACGTTATGATATCAATTAAGAGTACTAATTTATTATTATTATTTTTTACTACTTTTGTTCCTTCTCTGGGCGATGGGTTGGCGACCTGTCGAAATCTAACTCCAAGCCTCATCTGACCTCTTCTCTGGTCGTAGCGGTCTTCCGTTCCACCGGATTAAGAAGAGGAAAGACGGGTGTGTGCACTTGCGTTTGCGCGTACGTTTGTGCACAAAAATATCTCCTGCGCACTTGAATGGCTTCTGAAAATGGATTCCGAGTTGTTAGTAGTATACCTACTAATTTTTCTCTTATTCAAAGTCACTCGTATCGTAACATTATTATTACCAAAAATTCACGAGCAGTACCTATATAACTAAATTACTTATTGTTATATTTCATAGTGCATATTTTCATGTCACTTTTAATTTCGAAATCTGAATGAGTACCTAATAGTCATTTATTTCATCATCATCATCATCTCAGCCAAAAGAGGTCCACTGCTGGACAAATGCCTCCAAGTCATTATTATTTAAGTCGTTTATTTGCTTTCTTTAAATATCAATAAATATTTAAACAATCATAATAATAATAACAACTAAATAAATATATAAAAGAAGAAAAAATATAATTACTTATTAATATTTAGTTTCTCCGTTAAGCGTTGCGTTCATGAGGTTCATTTGATTGCGTAGAAACTTTGAACTTTGTTTTTGTGCGCATGCTGACGAATATTTCGAGTTGAGAAAACCATCACAAGAGGATATATCTACTTTATAGAAATACAATGAGTAGGTACAGTCAACAGCAAAAGTAGATGATGTTTAGGTACCTACTAGATTTCAAAATTAAGTTTCGATAGTGTAAGTCGGTATTTTCTATACAACCTTATTTTTAGTTTATACGAAAATCGAAACACTGGTCAAATATTTTCATTTATAGAATCAGTACAAAAAAAAAATATCTTGAAAACTCACGAAGTTACAAGCTTTTTGTGCTGCCCCGTTGTGTGTTTTTACTTTTAGTAGGGTATAATTTATTTGAGATTTTGTAAATATTATTTGGTCAAAATGTAACATGGTATAAAAAATATTGAAATCGATTCTATTACTGATTCTGAACAAACAGTTTTCAGGTTTCACATAAACTAAAAATAACATTGTTTAACTACAGTCAGTCTACAGGTACTAGTAGGTAGACACTCGAAGGTTTTTCGATATGCGTTTAAAAAGTTTTGATTTTCGTACAGTTACCTTTGCTGTGGACTGTAATTACCTTACTTACTCCTCAGATTGCCTTTAAATTGATGAACGGGATCGTCACATGCCAAGACACTAGGATATCTAGGTAAATGAAACGACAGGATATACTTCATTGGAGGCCATTACTGCCTTTGTGTAAGGATATCTTCGGTTAGCAGATTATCGGATGAGCTGGAAGTAGCAATGAACTTGATAAGTCGCCTGTAAGTGTAATGTTAAACAATATTATTCAGACTAGCGGACGCTCGCGGTTTCCACCGCGTGGTTCCCGTTCCCGTGGGAATATCGGGATAAAAACTATCCTATGTGTTAATCCAGGTTATAAACTATCTGTATGCCGAATTTCATCCAAATACATTCAATAGTTTTTACGTGAAAGAGTAACAAACATCCATCCATACTTACAAACTTTTGCGTTTATAATATTAGTAGGATGGTGTAACATTAAGTTGTACAATATTATCAAAAAGTGGACTGGACTGGCCTTAGTTATTGCTAGTTTAAACCAGCTATATGGGATCGCAGAAAATGTTGTATACCTACTGACCTCCAAACTTTAGTATGAAGATGGCACTGATGATGATGATGATGCTGATGATACAATATTTTTTACTATTTTCTTGCTTTATTAAGAAAAACAACTGCGTAACAATACAATACTTTCTTACATAGTACTTGAACAATAATAGGTAAAGCTAATTACAGGTTTCCCTTATCATAATTAATTGCATAAGGCGTAAAAAAAAATGTTGATACATTCTATTACTTTAGGTATATAATATAAAAAAAATATATAAAATATACAATATATACACTATACATATATAATATATACACTAAATCCATACATATACCCACACACACACAATGTATATTTGTATGTATGTACTTCCACGTATATTATATTTTCTTTACTACAGTAAATATTAGGTATCTACTTATACTTTATTTTTATTTTCATTTATATCTAGTTTATCACTATGTATCCATATGTAATATAATAATATAGGTAATAATAATAAATTAAGAAATAACATATTACAGTACACTATTCCTCAATATTATTCAGAATCTCTATCGCTTTTCTCTTAACTATATTTTTGCTGTGATATCAATGTGTGTATATCAATATATTTAAATATTAGCATTTATTATGCGGTGTACAATATTATACGAAGGTAGGTATATACAATTACTAGCGACCCGCCCCGGCTTCGCACGGGTGCAATGCTGATACTAAAAACCTTCCTCTTGAATAACTCTATATATTTAAAAAAACCGCATCAAAATCCGTTGCGTAGATTTAAAGATCTAAGCATACATACATACATAGAGACAGACAGCGGGAAGCGACTTTGTTTTATACTATGTAGTGATAGTGAAGTGTATAATATACACAGGGTCTCTTTTTTATCACCGTCCAAACCTTCTGAGATGACTCCCGTGATACAAACGAACAACGCTTACTATTGGACTAACTCCCTAACTCGAAAATAAAATTCAGGTGTTCCATACAAAATATCAATATTCACTCGACCAAAATGTCTCTGCGGCTCTGCGGCTCTGCGACTCTGCTCACGTGGGCTACACGACTTGTGTTTGTTGTTTGTGTAATTTTTTTCCGTTTTGAAATTACTGGTTAATTATTTTTGGTCCGTTTTGAAACCTCCTGTACAATTGGCTGAAAAACTTCACAATTTCTAACCAGACCAAATGCCGAAGAATTTAACTTTTAAAATGACAGATTTCCATACAAACATTCCACCCTTATTTCACCTCTCTAATAGGGGAGGTTTTTCGAAAAATGCTAAAACACTCTTTTACACAATTATGTATTTATTTTTATAGTTATTACTTCAAAAATAACGATTTCCCCAAAAAAACATCTTCCCTTTTTCAATTTTCCTTTTTTTAAATAAACAAAATTCCTGAGACAAGTCATTCTTTATTTCTTTTCAAAAAGCCAAATACTAATTTTCATGTATTTTATTTTACTTCAAAAGTGACGGACTTTCATACAAACTTTCATCCCCTATTTGAACCCCTTAGTTAGGGTATGATTTCCGTAAACCTACAGTTTAAATTTCATCTAATTAGCTTCAGCAGTTTAGGCTCGGCGATGATGAATCAGTCAGTCAGGACAAGTCATTATATGTATATAGATGTGTGTATGTGTCACGCAAGCAAATGGTACACACGACATGCCTGCACATTACACTACCACCAACTGTCCAATTTCCTCATTACACTTTGAACTTTATGTAATATGGCATATGGTTGAACATTTATTGAAGAAATTTGACCTTTTGGATAGGTTGATATGCAAGCGTCTGTACGTAAAAAAGGCTACCTATATAAGGCTTTTTGACATTCGAACAAATTAATTATTCCCTTTGTTATGGAGTAGTGGACTGTATGAATGAATTGTTGGAAACACGTAGTATCTTGTAAATATTTATTAGCTATAATTTAGTACAAATACATAAGAAATTAACCTGACAACTCAAACGAAAACCAATGACTAAAGCACAAAACATCAATGTCAAAAAAGGTCTTATAAAAAGTTAATACATTACATCTTAATTTGAATATAAAGGGTTTGGACCAGCCAGTCGCCAACACCCTTGTTATTTTCCAATTTGTTTAATGTTTTGTGTTTCTTTTTGTAGTATGTTCAAAATAGACCAATGCGATCAAAGGCACGGTGCGTAATTTACCGCCTCTGAAGACTAAGCAAGAGGACCCGGGTTCGATTCACTATTACTGTCATATCAACGTTAAAAGCATTGTTTTGTTCTTGTACCAAGTTACAGATGACTTCGCTTCCACCTTCAACGTTATCAACACTTATCCATCAGGTGAAAGGAAAAAAACATTACCCTGTTGTTTAAGGGTGCGCCGTCCGTAAGTGACAAGTGTCATATGTTTTATTTGAAATGTCGTCGTCCATATTTATTTGATGCCGCGCGGCCATACTAATTTTGTATGGGGAATTTAAGGTGCTTAATAAAAAAATATTATTTAAATAACCACTTGATGAATCAAAAATGTAGTCTAGCAATTTGTAGTTTATCCATTGATGATTGTTTAGACAAAATCAGAGGTACAATAATTTAGATAAACTATAAGAAATCTACTAAACGCCGCCACTCGTTTTCATGATCTTTGCCCAACTTTAAATGATATTGTAGAAAAAACTATAGCGTGTTATGAATTTATGGTTCTGACAAATTGTAAACACGTTCCCTATGATACTAAATATATATTTTGTTCATTTAATACGATAGTATTTTCAATTATATTTACTTAACCGTAACTGCATTTTTTGGTCGGCCCACCCTTAAGAAAAAGTAGATTTTTAGGACTAACTCCTAAAAGTCGACTATATTTTATGCGACTCGATATTCAATCGACTATTTATATCCTACTAATATTATAAACGCGAAAGTTTGTAAGTATGGATGGATGTTTGTTACTCTTTCACGTAAAAACTGATGAATGGATTTGGATGAAACTCGGCATACAGATAGTTTATAACCTGGATTAACACATAGGATAGTTTTTATCCCGATATTCCCACGGGAACGGGAAACACGCGGGTGAACCGCGAGCGGCCGCTAGTTAGATTATAAGTCATAGTGGAGTAAGAAGTTAGAGTTAGTAGTATCGAAGTGAAGAGTTAGGTGTATCAAAATGCAAGTCAAAAATTTCAAATGTTTATTGTTACACAATCCGGAGCTTATTCACATATAAATGTACATATTTGATCATCTAACATAATTACAACAACAGAAGAGGGTAGTGCCGTTCCACAAGAATCACAAAAACATAATTAGTTCCATACTTTAATTACGAAAAACGGAACGTAAACGTACCGAATATTACGATATATACTATTTATAGTGATGTAAAAAATATAAAATATGTTTGTCAGTAATTTACACAGGTTTATATTATTGTATAGCAATCGTTAATGTTCAAATATACGTTTTTGGATTAAATGTTTTTTTAAATCTACAGTACTAACTATTAAAGCTAACCGTTACACAAAACTAAGATATAAATTAAAAACTTTTTACAAAATATTACATTTTACTCTTTTATCATTATAATATATTTATGAAGGTACAAATAAAATACACTGTGCATCTTCTACAAAGAACTTAAAGTGCATCAAGACAATCCTTTTATATTTGCTAATTTATCAAACAGAATTGATGCTTGATGGGTATAATAACAAGGTCTATATACTAATTTAATGTATTATTGAATATGATCTGATCTAATGCGAGTTTTGTAATGTTCATTGATACTGCAACGATGCATGACAATGAATTTAAAGAAAATCTTAAACAGCGCCTATAACCTTTGATATGCGCAAAAGCTGATCAGCGCCGCCCACAATTAAAATCAATGGATGAATAAGCGCTGGTTAGTTTCCAAAGGCACAAACAGACCTTCAATACAATACAAAAATCGCACTAGACCCATGATGTACTTCTCGTAAGATAAATGGATGAAACCTTTATGACATGGCACAAAAAAGTCAGAAACGCAAGTTGGGGGATATCTAATACTGACACACTAACAGGGTTGTCGAAAATATGGTATTTTAACCATATTAGCAACTATTGGTAGAACTTGACGGTGAGATTTAAGATTAAAACAAACATTTCAATTAAAAACAAATGATGGAATAGAAACAAAAGAAAATATAAATTTCTTTCCTTAACCATAATATTTAATGTTTGAAAACCAATAATTTTAGCAAGTATCAAGTGCTGCGAGCGCGGTACACTCGAAGACAGCGTGCTGTAGCGGACTCAGAGCTAGCGGAGTCGCCGAGACGTGGACAGCCCGACCAACTTATCGTGACACGAGAATGATCTTTTAAGTTTACACAAGAAGGTTCGTTTTTGATAAAACTTCATTAAATCATTACCATTTTTTGCCAGATAGATGACGGCGCTGTGGCGAGCGTACTGACAAGGATCGCGGTAGATTGCTATCGCGCATTGTCAATAGCGGTTCGCATAGTATATTTACATACAAGATCAGTCCTGAATCTTATACGGTCATGTCCGGTGTTTTGTTATAGAATAGGTATTATTATAAAAAAATTGCAATATAAAGTTACAAAATTCTTTGCTTGACTTATTACTATACTAGCTCACGTTATTCAATAAGCTTAAAAACTTCACTGCCAGTTCATTTCAGTTATTTTTCTGCATTAAAAAAATGCATTTTTTTTCACACACACATTTCGAAATATGTCAATTAATGTGATGTAACTAATAGATCACACGTAGTGAAACCGTCTAGGGTTCTCCTCTAGTACTTTCCGTTATCTACGGAATGTTGTTAATTGAATACTTTTTCACGTAGTCGCCCGTATAGCGAGGGTGGCTTTAATCTAGCTGCCAATAGAGGATCACGTGCTATAAACCCTAGATTACGAACTGCTGTCGTCGTCCGGCAGCAGTTGCACTGTTATCTACAACTAGTAGATCACACGTGTTGTTAACCCTAGAGTACTTCCCGTCATCACACTTCACAATTAGTTTGCACTAGATCACTCATTATAAACCCTGGAGTACTTCCTTCCATCTAACTCGAAGTAGCAGTAATGGCAGTGCAGCGCAGATGGTGCGATGCCACCAGATGCCTCATCACATTGGTAGTTGTGTGAAACTCGACAGTACTTCCTTCCATCATCCTCGGAGTAGCAGTGGCAGCATCTCAGCTGCTTCGAGAGGCAGTGATGGCAAAGCATCTGCTGTACAATGAGATGTCGAGTCGTCTCTTGAGTAGCAGGAATGGCGGTGCAGTCGCATCACGGACTTACTGGTAGCTCACGTTAATTGGAGTAGCGATGGTGGCTTCACAGTTATCTCTTGTTAGACCCTGGAGTGCTTCCCTCGAGTAACAGTGACTTTACAATTATCTACCATTAGTGGATCTCATAATAAGCATCAGATACTTTCTCCTATCGTCCCCTTAGTAAAAGCGGTGGCTTCAGCCAGTTACCATTAGTTCTCTCGTTAAACCCTGGAGATCTTCCTTCCATCTAATTCGAGGCATTAATGGCAGTGCAGCCGCTTAACAGAGTCACTATTAAGTCACGTGAGTTGGGGTAGCGGCGGGGGCTTCAGCCAGTTACCACTAGTTCTCTCCTTAAACTCTGCCATCATCCCTCGAGGAGCAGTAATGGTGTTGCTGCCGTTTTACGGAGTCACTAGTAGGTCACGTTGGATGGAGCCAGTTCGCTATCTCCTGGAGTGCTTCCCTCGAGCTACAGTTGCTACCATTAGTGGATCTCATATAAAGCAATAGTCCCCGAGCGGTTACACCCTGGAGTACTTCCGGCCGTCGTCCCCGGAGTAGCAGTGGTGGCAGTGCAACCTGCGCGCGCGCACGCGCACGTCCGCGCCGGCGCGGCCGTCGCCGAGGCGCGCGCCGCACACCGCGCAGGTGAAGCACCACACGTGGTAGCACAGCGACAGCGACTCGATGATCATGGCGGCGCCGCGCCCTGGGAGAAACGATGCAAACAGAGGGGTGAATACAATATAAATATAATATATATAATAGACATTGAATCATCTCATCATCATCATCATCTCAGCCAATAGACGTCCACTGCTGGACAAAGGCCTCCCTCAAGGATATGAGGGGTATTTGCCGTAATCGCCACGCTTGGCAGGCGGGTTGGCGATCGCAGTAGGTTGAGGGTAACCTCAGAGAGATGCTGCTGCCCATCCTCTGGAATTCATCAAGACATTAAATAATTACAAAAATTTCATATACGGCAGCGCCATCTTCCGTAAGAGAAACCTCAAATTACTAACTGTTTATCTATATAATGTCTTTAGATGGCGGAAATATGGATAGCATTTAATTAACAAGTTATGTTTAGTTATTTTCTAGTAATCTAGTCTTATAACCACAACATTCGTCATCTTATCAAAAAGCTCGTTAGCCGAACAGCTGCGACGACGACGCACCGTGCTATGGTAGTGATAGAGAGATCCTAGATTCGAGCCCTTGGAAATTAATTAGTGACTTTTGATTTTTATGTTCATTTATAAGTTTTTAATATGTTTATCAATCTTACAATTAATATTATACACAAAAAAAAAGTTAACTAGTTTTTTGTAAATATTGTATTTATTCTTGGCGCCATCTATCGGGAAGTAGCGTAAACGCGCACGCAAACGTCTACTATCGCCATCTATTATTCTGGGAACCTAGTTTCCCACTTATTTTTCTATGAGAGGCACATCTATACCCAATATTATACATAGTCTATGGATGCAAACTTACATTTGACATTTTTTTTAACTTTTTATTTTCAAGTGCTAATTGCTGCACTGACGCTATTAAATATTTTAATAGCGTCAGTGCAGCGAATTAAATATTTATAAAATTTATAAAATACAGTGAAAAAAAAGTTAAACGCCTACCCGGTAGCATAGCGGTCAGTGCAGCCGCCCGGATTGCGGAAGACCCAGGTTCGATTCCTGGCTGGGTCGGGTAGACGTTTAATTTTTTCACTGTATTTTATAAATTTTATAAATATTACATTTGACACTTTATTTATCTATTTTAAATCGATACAGCATTAAATTAAGGAACACGAACCCTCCGTTTGGAATCGACCCAGGATCTTTGGGTCTAAACCGATGGTCTCCGTTGGGAAGTCATAGTCGGAAACTAATACTTTTTGCTGAACAAGCGTTTGGTCTATCTCAGAAATCTATTTACATAAAGCGATGTGATTGCTTTCCTACGATATTAAATTACATGTTGGATTTAATGCGCATTATCAGTCAACTATAGGGTGGTGCAGTAATGACTTGGTAAGTGCAATTCAGAGCGATAAATAATATGGACAAAATTGAACTAACAAAAAAAAATAGACTTTATGACAGTGTAGCTTTATGTTTTATTTTTATACCTAATAGTTTTTTTTTATATTTAAATAGACATATAAATTAAACAGAAGAGCTGGCAGCTACCTCGGACAAAGAATTAGTCTAGCTATTCAAAGGGGGAACGCTGCCAGTATCTTCGGAACCTTGCCTAAAGGGAATCCTTTTAATAATATTTTTTAATTATTATATTATATATTTTTTAAGGTTTTTTAGTTATAGGTTCATTGTTCTAGTATATAATTAAACAGTTATTATAAGATTCATAGTGTTTAATTTCAATGTGTGTACATTTCAAAAAACTAAAAAAAACGCGTATGGAAAACTATTTTTTATTTCCCAATTTTTATAATTTATTTATCGGTAATATTTCTACATAAAAAACTTCACAAATTCACGATTTCTAGAAGTACAAACTAGCAAACTATGTTTCTATTAATACTTTACTGACTAGATGGCAGCACTGCTCTGGGTGCCTAGAGTGAGTTTTTTTACTATCCGTATTCATTCGATTACGTTAACGAAAACGAAAATTAGTGTGGCATTGAAGCAGCGCCTCCTGGCGACATACGAGAAGAGTTAACGTTTTGCCATATAAGTTCTCGTTATCGTTAACGTGATCGAATGACGAGTGAAACTCGCACTTGGCTGATCTCATACCATTTTTAGAAACGCTCTGGTATTTTTTTTTCCAAAATTAAGTCTACAAGTTCGAAACTAGGTGATTCAATGAATGAACTCACGGAATAGATAAAGAAGGTTATTCTGTGTTAAAACTTCATTTGGCACAAATGTACAACAACATCTTCAAAATGTACAACAACATGTTCAAAATGTACAACAACATGTTCACCTTTGACATTGAAATACAAACAAAATGAAGCACTTAAAAAGCAAAGCTAAATACAAAATCACAAATGTTGAAAAAATTTCCACGAGCAGGATTTGAACCCGCACCCTTCTGACATAACGGGCCAGGTGCTCTCCCAATTGAGCTATCGTGGTTCTAACCAGCCCGCCGAAATTATTCAACACTATTTACTTTTTACTTTGAAAGCCAAAGGCGCCCATTCAATGTCAACAACTACCGTCATTAACATCTGATCATAATATTTTTACAAATACTAAAGATCAGTTAAGAAGTAGGCAAGCTAAAATAGCTCGTGGAAATTTTTTCAACATTTGTGTTTTTGTAATTTGTTCGCAACAAAATTTGCGTTAAAAATTATATAAACATTTTTAAAGCTAAAATAGTTTTCAATTTATTTTGTCAATGTTTCAACTTTTCTAAAATTAAAATGAGTCCACACTTACCTAGCTCTTCCCCACAGTGCGAACACTTTCTTCTACCGCTCACGCTGAGCATCTTATCTTCGCGCGAGGCTTCACTTCTAGGCAGCTCCGGAACTTCGGGGCGGGCCAGCTCCGGCCGCGATACTTCAGTGCGAGCTATCTCCGGCCTCGCTACTTCTGGCCTCGGCAACTCAGGCCGAGGTACTTCGGGGCGGGGTACTTCGGGACGGGCCGGCCTTTTGTATTCAGCTGCGAGGTGTTGCTGACTGAAAGTAAAAAGATTTATTTGTTTATCATTTGACTTAGAAAGAGTGGGTACGGCCAATAATGCTCGAAGCGCGAGCAACTTGTGTATTTTAACCTTTTCACCGCCCAACTATCTTGCACGCGATGTCCCGCTGTACGCCAAAGTATAAATGTATTTTAATAAAGTAGTTACAAAGAAGAACTTCTATAGAAGTGCTGGCGTGGACGGCACGACAATCTCGAACTTCTATAGAAGTTGTTGGCGGTAAAAAGGTTAATAAATGTTAGTACATTTATTAGTTTCAAACTTTTGCAATTCTTCTCCACAACTAAAAAATAGACGTCCTGAATGGGTAGTAGGTAAAAAAAATATGGACGATTCAAAAGCACTTTTCTAAAGTTTATTTGAATAAAGAATATGTGACTTTGACTTTGACTTTGCAACATTAAACAACATGGCGGTAACATTCTCTCCCAGTCAACCATATTTTATTATAACTGTAATTGCAACCAATTAATATTTTTATGAGGAGCTCGATGGCGCATTGGTTAACGCGCCCGGTCGCCGGTCATCGGATAGGTGACCAAAAACTTATCATCGCGAGTTCCTCTGTGCTTCGGAAGGCACGTAAAGCTGTTGGTCCCGGCTGCATTAGCAGTCGTTAACAACCACCGCACTGGGCTCGCGTGGTGGTTTATGGCCCGTTCTCCCTATCCATCCATAGGGAAAGCTCGTGCCCCAGCAAAGGGGACATAAAATGAGCTGATGATGATTATGATGATGAATATTTTTACCAATTATTAATCACATAGTATAAGCATGTTAGTGTTGACTTGATTTCATTGATAGAGCCCAGCAGTGCGACATTAAATAAGCTATTCACCACTTTAATTACTTACAGATTATTATAAAACTAAATAAAATAAACTTTCCTACACTCACACCAATTATCTAGCCTAAGAGAAGCTTCGTTATGAAACCCGTTAAATGGTTACTAGACAACGGATAAACATACTTAAAATACTTAAATACATACTTATTATACACAGAAAACACCCAGACCCGAGACAATTTAGAAAAACAATAATTTCTAAATTGACCCTACCGGGGATCGAACCCGGGACCTCAGAGATGGCGACACCATGAAAACCGGTGTACAAACCACTCGACCAAGGAGGTCGAACTAAAAATAATAATTATATTTTACAATGTATATCGAAACAAGATTTTACATACATAATCAAATTTTACTTTTTTATTTTAAAGTGCTAATTGCTGCACTGAAGATAAATTAAATATAATTATATTTTATAAATTTTATAAATATTTTACATAATCATTAATTGTCTGTCGTCTGCTGTGAATACAGACACAATAGAATTTTAATTGTTTGTAGGACGGATCTGGCACTAAGCAGACGAAAGGTTAAGCAAGCGCTGTACTATGCACCTTCATGTCTTCGCCATAGAGTAGGGTTTACCTTGAACTGAGCTGGTGCACGACAAACCCATGAAATATGAAAATGTTGATGATACATATAGTAATATTTCGAAACAAGGTTTTAATTAATTATTAAGCAAGCGCCTAACTTTGAATTTTCACACCTTCACAATAGAGTAGGCTTTACCTTGAACTGAGCTGGTGGTGGTGGTGCAAGGTGGGCGCTGCCGTCTCCTGGTGGTAGGAATGCCTTTGGTTCGCGCGCATCTTGAGCCGCTGCTCTTCTATCCTTCGTTGTTCTGCTTCCTAGAAGGTAAAAACAAGTGACTATAGAATTTCTGTTCCCAAAAGGAAAATGTTATAATAATAATAATATAATAATAAACTTTCCTACACTCACACCAATTATCTAGCCCAAAAGAAGCTTCGTTATGAAACTCGTTAAATGGTTACTAGACAACGGATAAACATACTTAAAATACTAATACATACTTATTATACATAGAAAACACCTAGACCCGAGACATTTAAAAAAACAATAATTTCTATATTGACCCGACCGGGGAAATAGTAGTCAGTTATAGTATTCAGGATAATAATAATAGTAATAGGTGTATAGTGTGTATAGTAAAATAGACGTCCTGAATGGGTAGTAGGTAAAAAAATTATGGACGATTCAAAAGCACTTTTCTAAAGTTTATTTGAATAAAGAATATTTGACTTTGACTTTGACTATAATTCCGAAACATAGCCATGCAACCAAATAAAAAGGACAATATGCAAAACCATATTTACATAAACTTTTGCGTACAAAAACTAACATTTATTTTATTACATTATTTTTGTATAACCCACGCACGTTTGACTTCTGTTTTTTTTAGACTATGAGGTTGCCGACCATTTCGTCGTCAACCTCATAGTCTAATTGTATTTATTATATCATTGTATTTACAATGTATCAGCTGGACCTCGGGTTGTCACTTTTTGCAATATTACTTATACAAACAACCCTTAATACCTCAGCTATATGGTGCTTTTCAGCTATGTTCATAATTTTACGGAGTTCTATGCACATTGCCGTATTGTGCACTATCCTCATATTCGGGATTATACGCGATTTCAATCAATCTTTCGCAATTTCCGAAAATACAAATCAAATTCGGGGAATACCCCCATATCAACTCCATATAGTGTCCCATCGTGAAGTTTAGGTAAGTATAGTGTACCTATTCCGATCACAGGCTATATTAAAGTTAAGCAACTCTTGCAGAGGCTGGTCTCGTATTGGTGAAAAAAAAAAGTAGGTATGTTGCAGCTTCTAATACCTGTATTAGCCAATGCTGGTTGTAGTTGTAGCTGGCTTTCCTCGGAGGCGGCTGGTGCGGCTGCATCCACTCAGTGTTGGAGATCAGCTTGGGCGTCGGTGCCGCGCTCAACGCCTGGAAGAATACGAGACGAGAGACGAGAACATAATTAAATTAATAGTAAGTAATGTAGTGATCGAGACTACTTGGTTGGGCGAGCCTACTCGCAGCCGTCGCGTTCTGCGTATGATACGTTTAAGAAGAATTGCATAAAAACAAGAGAAGAGGACTCCCTTGTCATCCGCGGCTGCGATGACACCTATTTTATTATACTCTATGTTATCTTAAAAATACCAATATAGAGTTTAATTTAAATTACGCCCCGTTATTATACATTACAACCGTCGGTTGTAACAGTAAACAGCCTATAATTGTCCCACTGCTAGGCAAAGGCCTCCATCATCGCTACAACTGATGGGTAATGGCTTAATCACCACGCTTGCCAAATGCGGGTTGGTGATCACAAACCCGGGCTGTGCATCGAATAATTCGAAATACATTTTGCCCGACCTGAGAATTGAACCTTGGGGTATCGGGCCGAGCACGGACGGAGTATGAAATTTCGCACACTTATAGTTTATATACAGAAGGATTACAGAATGTTAATGTTTTTTTTAATTATGCATACAAATCATAAAAATACATTAGGTAAATCAATAAAACAAACATTACACACACTACTATCTATACACACGTATTTAAATACTCTTTTCAAAAATTTCAAAAATGGAAGTGGAGCGGTCGAAAGCTGTCAATGCCAATCCAAACTCACATTCTATCTTTTTTAATTTTTCATTGCTTTGGATACAATCCGTGCAGCCTTAATAAAATTACGGTCGAGTTTCGACCACTGGGCGACCACTAGTTTTTTATTAATCCGTTACGGGTAAGCACTTGACCTTCGTCTGGCCGAAGGTGGAAGCGCTCTTTACCTGGAGTCCTCAACTACTGAGATACTATCTCTGTTGGAACCCACAATGCTATACTAACACTGATATTATGGCGATATAATTTTTATACAAAATTTATTTATTTATTTAAAAGAACATACACAATCTTCACAGGCTAAACCTAAGGCGATGGTGCAGTTAGTTATTTACAATATAGTTACTATACTAAAATGGTGGCAAATAGCCTGGTGGACATAAATCAAGCCTTACCTACCTAACAGAGTATAAAAATGTACTCCCTCCTGTAAATCACACCCGGGACCTTGAGTATGAGAGTGAGAGCAGGTGGTCAACCACGACCATCTGCTCTGTGGGCTAATAGAATCCTCAGTAGTTGAGGATTCCAGGTGAAAGGCGTTTCCACTGTCTCCCTTATCATCACTTAACATCAGGTGAGCTGAAGGAAGGTAAGTGGAATTTTGACGACCTCCTTGGTCGAGTGGTTTGTACACCGGTTTTCATGGTGTCACCATCTCTGAGGTCCCAGGTTCGATCCCCGGTCGGGTCAATTTAAAAAATAATTATTTTTCTAAATTGTTTTAATTTTCAACAAATTTTGTTGCGAACAAATTACAAAAACACAATTGTTGAAAAAATTTCCACGAGCAGGATTTGAACCCGCACCCTTCTGACATTCCGGGTCAGGTGCTCTCCAAATTGAGCTATCGTGGTTCTAACCAGCCCGCCGAAATTATTCCTTTATCCTGCTCGTGGAAATTTTTTCAACATTTGTTTTTTTTTATTTTAAGTATGTTTATACGTTGCCTAGTAACCATTTAACGAGTTTCATAACGAAGCTTCTCTTGGGCTAGATAATTGGTGTGAGTGTAGGAAAGTTAATTTATTTATTTATTTATTTAAAAGATGAAGTAATAAAATAAGCATACCTGCAGCGTGTGCCTCGTCATGGGGTGGTACGCGCCGTTCCCGTTGGCTGCCTTCTGGCGCAACTGCACCACAGATCGGTCTACGTTCACGTACTCCACGGCCGAAGGCACTCGGCTGCTTCTGAAACGAATTTGGTAGGATCAGCTTAATTGACTTAAAACACATGGATTTAACCCCTGGGTCCACTGGTCGGTCAAAGTGGTTTTAAATTTTTTTGATGCATAACCCGGGCTAGGATTGGGTAAGTGTTGATCAAGCTACCGAACAAATTGTAGAGGCGACTTGATTTCAATAATGTAGGTCTCTGCCTAACAGTAGGTCAGCATACAGGCTACAGATATTAAGTCGATCTCACTTGGGAGTTTCACGACCCCAGGTTGTATCTCAATGTCTAGTCATTTGTATCCCCTTCATCATCATCATCTCAGCCAAAAGACGTCAGCTGCTGGACAAAAGCCTCATGAGGAGATCCGCAGAAGAACAAAGGTTACCGTCATAGCCCGAAGAGTTGCTAAGCTCAAGTGGCAGAGGGCAGGGCACATCGCTCGTAGGACTGATGTCCGCTGGGGCGGAACAGTCCTTGAGTGGCGACCGCGTACCGGAAAGCGCATTGGGGCAGGCCTCCAACAAGGTGGATCGACGATCCCCTTATTACGGCATTATTATGTTCCAAAGGCAAGAGATAAATGTAGTGAGATAAAGACCGAACGCTTTTCTATTCAGTATTTTTTGGCAAGCAAAGCTGGTATACGCCGAACAGATAAAATAAATAATACAGAGTTACTGGGTAGTTGACAACTTTCTTGCAGGAGGTGCTAGGTGGCCTAAAATGTGACAAAAACCCCCCATATGTATGGCCGATAACAAAAAGTTTTCGAGATAATTTAATCAGATGAAACCAACATTTTTATCAATAATTAAAATTAACTATATATAAAAACTAAGCTATTACTAAATTTTTAAAAATAATTTTTTTTTTATTTAACACTAACCTCATGGTGATTTCCCTCTCGATCGACTCCCTGGTCTTCGGTTTCGGTGGTAGCACGGGCTGAGGTGGTCTCACACTCGGCAGTTGTCTCCTCACCGCCTCTCCTATCTTCCTATCTTGATACAGGACTTTTCTACTCTCTTCAACCCCAAAATGTCTCTGTATATGTTCTTCCGACACAAACGGTTTCCGTTTCATATGCTCATCGAAGACTGTTCGCTCAGGTATAGAAGGAACTACAGGAGTAAAGTTCTCATTGACCAACAAATTCGGCATTGAATGCCGGTAGCTCTGTTTGCTCTTCCCTGATCGCGAGTGCAGCGGAGGCTTCTCCGGCGTATTAGAAACAGTCGACACATCTTGCACCGACTTCTGAATAATCCTATTCTGATCTCTCATAAGGTTTTCGCGTTGCCTCCTTAGCTCTTCTTGTTCTAATTGCAGAAGTTCACGTTCGAAACGTAGTACTTCCTATTGTTTGGGATTACTATGCGTTATTAATTTTATTTATGTATGTTTTCTAGTTTGTTAGTATCGAACTTGAAATGTTAATTACGAAGTCAGTTTAGTGCGAGGCTTAAGCTAGCGTGCGTTATGTTGAGAACAATGATTTGAAATAGGATTTTTTGTCAGCTTACTCTGTTTCTAATTTTTTTTTATGTATACAAGTAAACTGACATGTTATGTAAACAATTGTATGCCGTTTTGCAAGTGAGTCACTATGGTCATATGTTATACAGATTAATTTTAGTTTTAATCTTATCGCGACAGTGATTAGCTGCGTCGCTTGCACAACGTTATTAAGTGTAAAATGAGTCAGTCACCTTGGTATGAGCATCGTCAACGTGCCCGTCAGGCCAATCCTCGTTAGTGCCACACGCCTGCAAAGTTACACGGGCGGCCATCTTGGTTATTGTTATTTACATACACAAAATGGCGGATGATGATGTTTTTGTAATTTCCAATTGCATTAAAAGTCTTAGAGCTACAATAATTAATCGATTATTAATATACACTTATTTTGTGGTTTTAAAGATAACTTTCAAAATTAGTACCTACATGACTAGGAAATTACAAAAACTTTCTTCCTGTTATGAAACAATTATGAACTTATGAAACTAGCTTTGTTATCAGGGAATGGTATGAATGATTAACTTAGGCAAACGCCATTAATTGTAAAAGATAAAAAACAATAGAAAAAACAAAAATCGTTACTTATGAATAAATTATCTCGTGCAATAAACATGCAAGTGTACCATTACACTAGTTACTAGTTATTCTACATTATAGTTATATTTAGATGTGTGATGTGCAAGAAATAAAAAGCAAACTTTATTGTACCATAAATAATATTTATTTAGAAAGGACATACCTACTATACATAATATTTGAAAAAACTACTGTTACCTTTCACTAACAACGACAGGATTGCCGTGCAATTTTAAACTAAAATAATAATGTATATATAATAGCATAATTTTGGGGAGCGGTTTCTTGATAAAGATAGTCCTCTTACAATAACTATTCAAGCATTAGAAAGCAGGACTTGGGTTAATATCGCAGCATTACTTTTATATATTTCATTTAAACAGAACACATTAAATTCACAATTATTTCTATAAGTTTGTATAAGTTTTAAGATAATGTGTTAAGTTTAAGAAAATAATTAGAAACAAAAACCTTGCTTACAAATTTGACTACATAAGGTGCTTTTAAAGCATTTACAGTGCAATAAACATAGTTAAACCATACCCAGAAAATACAATTTCCAATAGCAGTAAATATATAAATCTAACATTAATCAAAATGACCATAGCCAATGCAATTCGAGAAAATTATAATATGTATGCATTATTAATAAACTTTTCATAGAACTAAAACTATTATTTCTACGAGATCTACGAATAGTGACAAAAATATAATAACATTTTAACTATTTAACATTAATTTAAACTAAGAAACATCCCAAAATAATAATAATATATTTCTTAATACAAATATATTTGTAAATATACACCAATAATTAATCAATATTACGAAATCAACTATATGCAATAATAAGATACCTATTGTGATGATGTTTCATTAAATTTACAATTAACAATAGCGGAACTAGATTGTATCCTAGCCAAAGTCCATATAGCACGAAAACGTGTTACGTGTTTCGCTTATGGCGACGTTACCTGTTGCTGTTGTAGTTTCTTGTCCAATGAATCTATTTTGTTTTCGTCGGACTGAGGGTCGGTCAGTTCTGTCAGCTTGGAGTTCAAATTGGATGTGAAGTTATGTTCGCTCCGTTTCTTAGTAGCCTCCTCTTCGTCCGATGTTACCGTCACATGTGTGTAAGGCTGGAAATTACAATACAAATAGTATACAATACAATACATTACAAATAGTCAATTTATATTTACAATAATAATAGATATTTTGTCCATAGACATCCCTGTACCTATTAAGTACTATTTAGGACTATTTTGGGTACAACTTTTTTTTTTTTTTTTTTTTTATACTTAGCACGGCAAATGACTCCATACCACCTGATGTTAAGTGGAAATGGAGTCCAGACGCGAAGACAACTGGTGCAGCGTGAAAACAACGCAGCATCAGTCAACTTCACTCTGCCGGCCCACAAGGTGCTTCTTCACGCCTCGTTTGAAGGACCCAATATCATAGGAAGGAGGAAAAACGTGTGCTGGTAGACTATTCCATCTTTTGGAGGTGCGACAAAGAAACGAGTCACCAAATTTCTTTGTGCGCGATGGGATATGTGTGACAGTAAAGCGATGACTCCGGAGAGCAGCACGTGTACTTCTATGGAGGAAGGGAGAAGGTGGGATAAGGTCAAAGAGTTCTTCAGAGCACTCGCCGTGGTACAAGCGATAGAAAACGCTGAGTGACGCTATATCTCTACGCAATTGTAGGGGTTCGAGAGTATTAGTGACCTCTGCATTGCCGATAATGCGTACAGCGCGACGCTGCAATCTGTCTAAGGCATCGAGAAGGTACTTTGCGGAACCGTCCCAGATGTGCGAGCAATACTCCACGCAAGACCGTACCTGAGTCTTGTACAAAAGACACAACTGGTCAGGCGTAAAGAATCGCCGCACTCTGTTCAGGACACCGAGTTTTCGTGAGGCAGTTTTGATCACGGCTTCGATGTAGTCCTTTTGATTCAGATCACAGCGAATCGTCATACCGAGCATGTTGATATTGCTCTGCAGGCTTAGAGATGTGCCCTGAAGAGTTGGAAGGGGAAGGAATGGTGACTTCTTGGCCGTAAACGCACATACCTGTGTTTTCTTGGCATTAAACTCAACAAGATTATTGGAGCCCCAATTAGATATGAGGTCCAATACCCGATTGAGCTCAATGACAAGATTCACTCGTTTCTCTTCAGTTTCGACTCGCCCAGCCGCAGGGTGACCGTTATACCCACCGTGCACTGTACTATCATCTGCATAGCAATGAATATTTCCAAGTGGAAGCATATCATTGATATGCAGAAGAAACAACGTGGGTGACAGAACGGAACCCTGAGGGACACCAGCGTTCACTGACATGAGCCGCAAAGCGCATCCATCAGACAGGACACGAATTCTACGCTCGTGCAGGAAGCCAGCGACCCAGTTGCAGAACTGTGCAGGCAGACCGTATGCCGGGAGCTTGGAGAGAAGAGCTTTGTGCCAGACCCGATCAAATGCCTTGGCTATGTCGAGGCTAACAGCCACCGACTCACCACGCTTGTCAATAGCCTCACCCCAGAGATGTGCGACGTACGCTAGAAGATCACCCGTTGACCGCTTCGGCCGAAACCCGTATTGGCGATCGTGAATGATGGAGTGTTCTTCTAGGTAGTGGACAAGTTGTTTATTTAAAATGCGCTCCATTACTTTGCACAAAACTGAAGTTACGGCTATGGGGCGGTAATTCGATGGATCTGACCGATCACCTTTTTTGGGGACCGGTTGCACATTAGCCTCTCTCCAAGATTCCGGCACACAACCTGAAGAGAGCGAGAGACGGTAAAGGCGCGTTAATACGGGGGACAACTCCGCTGCACACATTTTTAGTACTACTGGAGGGATGCCATCAGGGCCATTAGCTTTCCGGACATCGATTGACTGCAGCTCCGCACGGACGTCACACTGCCTGATTTTAAAATCGGCCATTGTGTGGCCACAGTGAGAGATTGTAGGTGGCTGTGCATTGCAATCATCGACTCGGGAGTTAGCCGCAAAGAGTTTGGCCAGGAGATCGACCTTCTCCTGCGGCTTGTGAGCTAAAGTTCCGTCAGGACATCTCAATGGTGGCAGCGAGGGTTGGCAGAAGTTTGATTGCACGGCTTTGGCCAGACGCCAGTAGCTACGGCTGCCCGTAGGATGCGTCAGTAGTTCTTGGCCGACTCGTGCAACACGCTGGGAATCCGCTCTAATGTAAGCTCTTTTGCAGGACTTGGTGGCATAATTATAGGCTGCTTTCAGCGAGCGGGTTTCGGGATCCCCAACAGCTTTACCCCTGATCCAAGCGCGGTATGCCGCCTGCTTGTTATCAACAGCGTTGGCACACTCGCGGTTGAACCATCGGTTGCGCCTGCCTTTGCTGATGAGATAGGAGTGCGGAATATAGTATTCCATCCCTAAAACTATCTCATCAGCAACTGCAGTCGCACTAGCTGTCGGGTCCTTCCCACTGAAGCAGCGCTGCCCCCAAGGAACGGATGCGAAATAGTCCCGCATACCATCCCAATCTGCCGACGAGTAGTGCCAAATCTGGCGTTTCGATGCCGCTAAAGGCGGTAGCGGGACCAGAGGCACTTTACTGGATACCAAGCAGTGATCCGAAGATCCCAAAGGAGCTCGAACCTCCACTCGGTAGCCAGCTGGGCGACTCGTCAGCAAAAGGTCCAACAAAGAGGGCGCGTGACCGACTACGTCTGGGATCCTGGTGGGCTGGTTCACCAGTTGAGTCAGGTCGTGCGTGAGAGCGAACGCGTGGGCAGTTCTACCAGCATGGTCAGTTTTGGAGGAACTTAACCACAACTCGTGGTGAGTATTGAAGTCCCCCAAAAACACCAATTCCGCCGATGGAAACCGCTCCTGCGCTTTATCTGCCACCCGACTAAGGTGTTCAATAAGTCGAGTTGTCTCCATGTCGCCATTATGGGATCGGTAGACGCAGACGTAGACACGGTTATGAGAGCCCAAGTCGACGTGTACCACAAGGAGGGAAAAGGAAGGGTCTTCCAGACAGCGCAGACGGCGACAGCAAACATCCGTCCGAACGAACAAGCAAACTCCGGCTTTGGCTTTGAAGGATTCTTCAAGCACAAAGCCCGGATAGTGCAGGTAAGTGGTGTCAGCCGGACAGATTATTTGCGTCTCCGTCAAGAATAACATTGCTGGCCGTGCCGTCTCAAGATGGTGATGGACGGCATTGAGGTTTGCATGGAGTCCGCGGATGTTAGCGAACTCGACCTCAAACGGTAAGGTTGTGGTGGGGGTGTGCACCGCTGAATTACCAGTTCTAATGTTATGCGCTGTCATGTTGTAAGAAAGGAGGGAGGCGTGAATCGAGGAAATGCTGCTGCTTTGCAAATGGTCAAAGAGTGGCGACATGTCTCACCAGGGAACTGCCTACAAAAGAGTTTCACTAACCCGCCGAACGGAAGGGCCCCCGAACCCCCCCGGGAATGGCCGCCGGGACCCCACCTTCCGGTCACCAACCGGCACGACGGACCACCCCGAGATTATGCGTGGCATGGTGAGGCAGCCTCACGAGCTGGTTAAGCTCGCTTGGGCCCCTGTTTTGTGCCACGGGCGGCCAGCGGGACAGCCGTTTCTACGGGTCTCCCTGGCCGGCGGGTTAACAAAGTCCTCCTGGCACTGGTTTGACGGAAGCCTCCACAGACCAAATGCATCGCAGCAACATCCACTCGAGCTCTGGTTATACGCTGGCTGATCCCGAAACGCGACCGACAAGCGGTCACTTGACGGGTTTTACACCATGCGTACGGTGGTCACTAACCAGACGGGCCAAGCCCTACCACGCAGTAGAGCATATGGAAGCTCGAAAATCCGTTAGTCGCCTCTTACGACACCCACCGGAGGAGAGGGGCGGCGAATTGTATTCTTTCTCCGTCGCCGCACGGATAAAACTGTTGCTATATGTTCAAGGATATTGCCTATTCAGCCTATTCAGTCGATAAACGACTGCAGTTCCTTGCCAGTATTTTTTTCATGATCTTTAAATTTTCATCAATATTTTTTTTTTTTTAAATGAATGAAAATTTGATGAAAAAGCTATCGTGTTTTAAACTGCTGGAGCACCAGATTGCTATTGTTGCTATGGCGATAAGATTTAGAAACGATAAATAAGGTGATAGCTAGCCGAACGAACTTTAAGAAGCACTAGCCACACCGAGATTAATAATATGTATCGACAACACACGGTAAACAACAGCTATAGACCAGAGTGGTAATTGGCTCTTGATCCATCGTATAGCTAGTCCAGTACTATCTACCTCTCTCTAATCTAAAGCAGCACTCAGAGATAATAATAATAAATATTGCATGGAAAATTATAGGTAATTAGGTAATCATTAATGTTGATTGACGTCTTTGAGAACGGAAGTAACTGTCTATAAACGGTAGAACCGAGAAACAAAACAAAATATATTATATTATTTCTATATAGTTAGGACGGCAATAATGACTCCATTCCACCTGATGATTCAGACGCGAAGACAACTGGTGCAACGTGAGAAAAACGCAACATTAGTTGCTCTGCCGGCCCACAAGGTGCCTCTTCACACCTAATTTAAAGGACCCCATATCATAGGAAGGAGTTAAAACGTGTGCTGGTAGACTAATCCGATTGAGTTCAATGATAAGATTCACTCGATTCACATTCGCATAGTAATGAATATCACCAAGTGGAAGCATATCATTGATATGCAGAAAAACATACATACTACATTATGAGTACCAACCTCGCTGTTCTGTCTGCTATGCGGGTTGGAAGTGTCTGGCGACGACTGCCCCCTATACCAGGCTTCAGCTGACGTGCCCCTATCCACATCAACCCCTGAATCCCTGCTGTCTCTAAGCTTCGCATCCATGTCATGGGACAAAGTCTTCCTGTACAAAAGCTTTTCGATCTTTGTCTCTTCTTGTAGGAACGACGTGATGTCCGGTCGAGGGGCGAGATTGAGATCTGCGTCCAGGTAACTGTCGTCCACCTGACCCTCGATGCCGAGGAAGCTGGACCGTTTGTTGCGGATCTCTTTCTTGATGCGACGCGCTGAGCTCGTGTGTTTGAAGTTGCCCTGGAAGGTCACATTTATTCAATTTAGGGGCCTTATCAGAATATAAGGATAAGATAATATAAGATCTTATATTAGTGGGACCTGCTGAGGTTTCCCTCTCACAGTTACAGCACTTCGACCCATCGGGACCCATTCGGGATCGTTTGGGCAAATAGGCCCGTAGGTCTTACTAATAAAACAATGAACTAATACAAACTTTTACTTTTACACAAACGTAAACAACTTCTACTTTTACCCTCGAAATAACGAGAAATAAATCAGCTCTGTATCTAAAATGTATCTCAAAGATGTCTTTTTCGCGTTATCGAAGCCCATATGATAATTGCTCATATCAATAAGTTGCTTTTCGTGTTTTGTCGTGACAACTTTTTTGTATTGTTCATGATGAGTTACAATCATGTATTTGGCCTTAAAAAATCACAAGCATTCTCGTTTATTTTAAACATGATGCAAGATATACTTATTTGTATGATTTTTCAGAAATAATTAAATTCCTGGAAACCTATTTAATATTAATTTACTTAAATTTACCAGTAATTATTTAGTAAAATGAAGTTGACTACAAAATAGTTTAACGCCCTTGTTAAAGGCCACCAAAATAACAAATTCATTTTTAGGAATTACATCAGTTATTACAAAACCGTTATAATGTTACATAAGTACACCTGTTATATCCGTGGGGATAATCCATTAATTTTTGTAATAATTAATATCTGTTAGTGGTAACAGATATAAGGTAATAAAAATTAACGCTAAGCTAACAGAATATAAATTAAACATAACCAAGATCAATGAGCGATCGAACAATGTAAACAGTGCACTGACTGGTAGAACTGGCCATGAAATACCACGCGCGGGCCCAGTGCGGTGCGGTTGTTATTAACGTCTGCTAATCCAGCCAGAATCAACGGCTTTTCGTGCCTTCCTTAAACTATAAAATCTTATAACTAATGTTTTTAACTTACGTTTCCAAGGAGTTCGTCGTCTGCCTCCATAGGCGGTGGTGGGGGCTTCTCTTTCGGCGGCTCTAACACGTTGGTCGGCAGATCTAACGGGAACGCTCCCGTATCATCGGTGTTCTGATAAAATATGTCTATATTCTCATAAAGCGGAGCAACAGCTATCTTGCTATCTGTGCCGAAGTCTATAAGAGGCTCCACTTTGTCAGAGACATTCTCCTGTTTGATAACATCGTTTTTACTTTTTATGTCATCCATGGTGCTATCACCGAAACTCTCTTCGGAGTCCAATTCTTGGAATGCTAATTCGAGAGCGTCAATGACCTGAAAATATTATTATTCAGAATAAAAATAACGTCTACGACCGTTTTAATAATATCACACATAACTCGTAAATCAAAAAAGAAGAAGCTAAAAACAAAACAATATTATTAATTAAAAAAATCAAAATTTCATAATTATTACACAGAAGTAAATAAAAGTGTTAGTAACGTGCAAAAGAAATCAAGCGAAACAGAAATTTTAGCACATTATGCGGCGCAAATGAATGTTACATGAAGCGAGACTACAGCGCAAAATGTCACATCTTACCTTGTGCTAACCCATCACCAAGCTGATGTAACAATACCTAGCGTCATGGCAATCACATCGTTATTCAAGTAGTTCAAGCAAAGGAGTAATATAGGTCTACTCTAGCGAATCCTTTATCAAACTGACAAACTGACTCAGTAGGCGCATTCACAAGATAACATTATATTTGAACAAGATATCCTCCAAGATAGCTTATCGTCTAGTACAGTACTTCGCCCAGATTTGCCTATCATAAAAGTTAACCGATCACATACATGATTAATAGAATACGGCATTATGGAAATATAATACTTGAATTAATAAATATGATTTCTTATAGTTAAGGAATCAACAACATACATAAATAAAACCCACACATAACAGTGTAACATATATTTTTGATATAAATGAATTTACATACGTATATCACTTTTAGATAAATAAATTAACGAATATATTCTAAAGGATATTGAATGGGTCTACATCTAAAGTATGAAATGGTCTAGTTTATAAAATAAATATACGATATAATTTATACACGACGAGAAATGGTCACTATCATTCAAACCCTGTTTCATTAAGTCTAAATTACAATGTAATGGCTAATGAAGTTTGTAATGAGACTATGATTGCTGTGCTAGGAATTAAAATGATTATAAATATTTTAGCACATTAAACATTATTAGGTACACGGTGAATCTGGTTTTAATAAAAATCTACATCGATTTATAATTGTTAACGGACGTCACAAAACGATTAAAATTAGTATTGTGTATCTGACAGCATTGCGGCCGTGTTGAAGTGGTGCGAAATTAGTTTGGATTGAAAGTGGAACACCGAGAATATTGGGTGAGATCAAGAGATCATAAAAATTCTAAAAAATTACGTCTATATAGAATTTCTCATCTGTCTTGCGATCTACTGGCAATCTATGAGAAGTTGAATAGACAAGAGACAATGTTGTTTAACCATGGTCTCAGTTTTAAACGTTGTTATTGACGATAGCGTTGCTAGAATTAGTGACGGTTTTCTGAGTTACTTTGTTATTTATGAACAGTATAGTTTTTCGCCTATTGGGTTCGATGCAGCGCTTGGTTCTCCTCTGCCAAAACGGATTTGAATCTTGCGAGCTACTTACCGGTGCATCTCCGTTTTGAGCAGCTGTAATATTACGAGTTTGATTGGTGAATTCATTGCTATGATTGTTAGATGTGATTATATGACTATTTGCTGTGGTTTGATTACATGAACCATGATTATTTACCTCCTGAATACATTCAGATTTACATGTTACATCAGCGACTTTGTTAGTAAGCGAGATTTGACTATCGGTTAATGTTTTTAGCGTTTTAATGGAATTTTTAGGTGAAATGTTAGTAGTAGTAATAATATTAGAAACAGTTACCATAGGCATGCTCTTGTTGTTAGTATCGTTAGTAGTACTAAGGGCATTACAGATAGGCTTGTTCCCAGCACCAGCGTTCATATTGTTGCGAATTTCATTCAAGTTTAAATGTATGGTCATCTTCCCCTCAAACACTACAGTGTCACCTTCCGATGCTGTGGATTCGTTCAAACTTACACTAGTGTCTTGATTATCCAAACTCTTAAGAGTATCTTCATCGTCTTTGTCCATTTGTATTTCAGTCACTTCTTCAGTCACACTAAGCTCTTCTGGTTGTGACATTGCTTGAAGATAATTACTTCCACTATCAGTATCTTCAGTTTTACTGTCCTGCTCTTCTACTTCTTCGATAATTATATCTTGTAGGATGGTTTGAACCGGTTTAACGAGTGTTTCTATCGGCTCCTCAATCTTTGTTGGCTCCATGATCATTGTGTTGTCCTCATTAGACGACTCGTATTCAGTAACTTCAATCATAGGTTCATCTATAGGAGAAGCTACTTGAGTCAGATCTGCAATATCATCAGGTGGCACACATGAGTCTCTTGCAGTATGAATGCCGCTATCTTCAGTTTCAATGTCACTTGGAACGGTGTTATTCTGCATTTCAGGACAATCAAAATCTTCCAAACTTTGAATCCTTTCAAAAGAGTTGGGTGAAGATTGACCATTGATGTCCAGACTGTCAAGAGACCGACAAAAACTTTGCATTTGACTCTCAATCCCCGACAAACTAGACTTTAAAGAACTATCTGTCGATTTATCATTCAAATCACTGTCTGCTTTGGTTTCAACTTTTTCATTGATCGAGATGGCTTCATCGACAGATATCTTTGGAATCTCTTTATTTTTTGCGGCGTCTAAGCAATACAATCTTTCTTTGAGGCTCATAGAAACATCTTTAACTTCCGTTTTCGTTACTTTTACCTCCTCTTCAGACGTCTGAGATTTCAGGCTGGACAAACGTTCTTTTAATGATTTAGTGTTACTAAGATCACCATTAGAAAGCCTTTTCGACCGGTCAGACTCCACTGAGCCCGACTTAACCTTTTCAAGAGAAAATAGCCGTTCTTTTAAAGGTTTTACTTCTGCAGGTAACTTAGTAAGGTCGCTTGTAGATTTCTGAACATGTGTGTCTTCTGTAAACTTTTCTAAACTAGACAGCCTTTCTTTGATAGATTTTTTGTTAGCAAAATCAGGTAATTTAGGTTTATTATTTTGTGACTCTTGTGAGTTTTCCCTTTCAAATTGTTCCCTTCGTTTATGTATATCGACTTTCGGCATGTCTTTCTTCTGGTTAATACTCTTAGCATCATTACTCCTTTCTTGTTGGAAAGACGATAACTTCTCCTCAATTTTGTTGCTGACAGAGGTCCGGATTCTGTTGACATCACCATTGAGTTTATCTGGAGACTTCTCTTTGAAGTTATTGTTAACGACCGTCTTGACGATACTACTGTTGGTCTGAGAAATAATCCGGGACTTGTAGCCTTCGATGGCACCCTCATATGTGTATTCTTCTGGTTCAGGCGAGCTGATTGTGGTGGTCGTACAGGTATCGTATTCGTTGGCGCTCGAGCCAAGCTTGCGGTTGTTGTCGCAGTTCGACAGGTTGTCGACATCTGAATGGTTTTTATCCAGGTCGATACCGTCGCTCTGGAAACGAAAATGAAGGCATTATAATAACGATTGATCAGTACTTATTGTGGCCAGCAGTTGACAGCAGCGTTTGCTAGAAAGTAAGATAGGTTTACAAATCAAAATGCTTTGCGTATTCTTTTAGAATATGAAAAGCTTAATGGTAAAACTCGTTGCCTGCTGATGTGTACCCTGAGAGTTATAACTTCTTCAAGACTAGAGTGAAAAGGCTATTTCTGGGTAAGGATCGTAAGCCACAGTAAGCCACATCTTCACTTATCATCGGGGGCCTTACAATGAGCTCTTAAAGCAGCATTCTCACTGCAGTTGAGAAAATGAGACGCGTGTATATACACCAGCACAGATCAGATTGGAGTCAATTGCTTAAATATTTCTTAAAAAAAAGAGACAGCATGTACAATATTTGCAGAGTGAAATAAAAATGCTTACAGCCAAACTGTGTGTGTCGCAGTCTTCGCTCAGGCTGCTCTTTGTGCTGGAGGTGCCGATGCCAAGGTCGCTCAGGTCGTGACCGTCGTCATCAGCGTACAAGGCGAGGGGGTTCCGCCTTCGACGACCAGCTCTGGAGACAATGCAAATGGTTTATGCTTAGTAACATTTGTGGCAATCAAACTATTGTCGTTTCTTTTTTAATAAAGGCACAACACATATGATTTATATCATATGTGCCGAGCTGTGCCGTTATATAAAAGCTGTGCAGTTTCTGGCGCCTATTCTTTTGCACAGCTAAAAGAGGTCCTAAATGGATAAAAGGTAAAAAAAAAATTGTAACGATTCGAAAGAGCGAACTTAAATAAAACAATCTTGAGATTAATCAAGGTTAATTAATTGTTTTTAAATTTTAATGTAGCGCAACCTAGGCATACTAAAAGTAAAACATAACAAAAACAATGAAGCTACTTAAAACAGTTGGAAAAATTCACTAGCTAGTAGCGACTACCCCAATGAAAATGGGACTTTAAATAAGGACTTTATTTAAAATGACTTTCAATTGTTTCCCCGTGATGCTGTGAGAAACAAACATACAATAATTCTTGCTATCGTAGTTAGTTCCGATTTCTAATAGATTGTTACCATTCATAAAAAGTTTTACAGTTGATTAAGCATATCAGTTCAAGAGACAAATTCCTTCGTGTAAAAGTAAAATTATAAACCCACTTGCTCCGACATGGTGTTATAACACCCCTAAAAGTATTATATAGATGTACCCTAATGTAATACTTTTAGTGTTTTATTTACAACAACACACAGACACTTGGTCGGACTAAATGGGTGGCAATTATGTAAATTATATCTTTGATGATGAAGAACATAAAGATAATGAAAAAATCGGGTAATCAAATATTGTCTTTTGATAGATAAGGGGATATCAATTCAGATAATTTACTGATTTCAGTAAAATATTGACAGTTTTTTTGTCGTATTACCTATATTAACTATTATCAGGCATGTGCAACTCTTTTTAGAAAGAGCTTAATGGCGCAGTGGCTTGCTCGTTCGGAATGCGATGTAGTAAAATATATAAAAAAACCGGCCAAGTGCGAGTCGGACTCGCGCACGAAGGGTTCCGTACTATTATCTATAAAACGGCAAAAAAAATCATGTCTGTTGTATGGGAGCCCCCTTAAATAATATTTATTTTAATTTGTTTTTTAATATTTGTTGTTATAGCGGCAACAGAAATACATCATCTGTGAAAATTTCATCTGGATCCCCTCCGTGCTTCGGTAGGCACTTTGATCCGTTAATCCTGATTTTAGTCGTAAAATGGCGGTCTGTATTACGCATTCGCACGTGCATATTTTCTAGCACATCTAGTAATTCTAACGCATTTTTTTTGGAGTTTGCTGATTGCCTAAGATCGCATTTTGAGCTTCACCGGGCTTGTTTGGGGGCGGCGAGAAACTTAAAGGGTTCCTCAAGCCGTGTGAAATGAATCACCTTTGGAGGTTGTCTAGGGGACACGGCATCACGCACTAGTGCGTGTCCCCGTGCCCTACTAGATTCTCCGAAGAGTTCGGATCCGATCGAGGAGCGAAACAACCCGAGGGCGCCTCTAAAGGCTCGGACCTCGGCTTGGGTTGACCGGGCCGTGGTGGAGGAGAGAAGCGCTCAGGTACATGTCTGGATAGAGCGCGTGTGAACCAGTTCGTCATACCCTTATTCTACGAGTAGGTACGGTGTCTTGGGCCTAAACTAGTTTTATATATATTAACGGGTAAGCACAGTGCTTTGATCTCACCTGATGTTAAGTGATGATAAGGCCAACGATGGAAGCGCACTTCACCCGGGATCCTCAACTAGTGAGGTACTGGCTATCTTATCTCTAGCTGCCAGAACACAACAATGCTACAAACATTGCAGTTATGGCGATATGTTTAGATAAGATGGTGGTAGCTAGCCAGACGGACAAACAAGCCCTACCACCAACCAAACCGAGTACACAAACATGTACCCCCCGCTGGGAATCGAACCCGGGACCTCAGGGTCTAAAGCGGTGGTCTTAGCCACTAGACCACAGAGGCGGATAAATAATGTTTAGTGTATTCTGTAATGTGTAGTGGCATTTAGAAGATCGTGCGGGGTCTAACGCATTAGTATTAGAATAGCACGTAATTTTTTCAAGGCACTACTCTTGTTAGTATATTCGTAATGACATTCCGAGATTATTCTTGGAGCTAGTTAAGTCACGCTGCGCCAGCGCCTATGTTTGTTTCTGTTAGTCAGTGGTGCGTCACGGCACGCATTTGTCTGTGGCCACGGAAGATTACATAGACATTCGGCCGGTATCATAGTTTATATTGGTAGCGCGTGGGACCACCTAGGTGGAAAGCTATTCTTGCACCAGGTTCTAAGTTTGGTGACAATACGTTTGAAAAAAAATTAATGAAATTTATTTCTTCAATTAATGTTCAACCATATCTCATCTACATAAAGTTCAAATTCTATTGAGGAATGTTTGTGGAAGTCTGATGTGAAGTTTTTTTTTTTAGAGAGTTTGTGATTGCCTCGAACGGCATTTTCAGCTTCACCGGGCTTGACGATGTGCAAGTGGGTGTACGAAGGACATCAGACTAATAAGGCCGAAGGTGGAAATGCACTTTCTGATCGATCGACGATCTGGCTATTTATCTCGAACTGTGGACAACGAGCAATGGAGAGGGCTATGCTCGGGGTTTCTCTGCGTGATCGAATCAGAAATGAGGAGATCCGCAGAAGAACAAAGGTAACCGATAGCCCGAAGAGTTGCTAAGCTCAAGTGGCAGTGGGCAGGGCACATTGCTCGCAGGACTGATGGCCGCTGGGGCGGGATAGTCCTGGAGTGGCGACCGCGTACCGGAAAGCGTAGTGTGGGCAGGCCTTCAACAAGGTGGACCGACGATCTGGTGAAGGTCGCGGGAAGCCGCTGGATGCGAGCAGCACAAAACCGGTCGTTGTGGAGATCCTGGGGGAGGCCTTTGTCCAGCAGTGGACGTCTTTTGGCTGAGATGATGATGATGATGATGATGATGTGCACAACGATGCTACTAAAATGTTGTTATGGTGACAGATTTAGAACAGAGACTTAAAACAGCTTTACAATCAATCAAAGTAGTACAATACAAACAACTTGGTCTAATTTTTTATACTATCATGGTCGGTCACTTACATAAGAATAAGTAGGTATCAGTGGCGAAGGATCCATACATACCGATTCCCATCGGCTTCCCTATTAGAAGTCCTACTCCAGGGATCCACCATGCAGATCTTAATAATAATGTCAGTCATTATTATCACCAATTAGTTAAATAAACGTGTGTACTAGGTAGTTGCATAGTGCTTATTATAAAGTGTCTGATTACATTGAAGACAAAACAGCGTGGTTTTAAAATGCTCCAATCACTCCAACAGGTATTTCTAATTCAAAATATTGTTAGGTTTTTTTAAACTTGTATAACTATAATAGTTTTGTAAATGTCGTTAATATTAAATTAAAGCTGTGGAGTTTCTTGCGCCCATTCTTCTTCACAGCTAAAAAATAGACGTCCTGAATGGGTAGTAGGTAAAAATATTTTTGGACGATCCAAAAGCATGTTTATTATTATCTGATTTGTAAATTCTTGGCCGGATTACCTTCGCCGTATTTCGACCCCTCGCCACTGATAAGTATTATTATTAACGGGTTTATTTTAGAGGTAGTAAGAGGGTACATCGTTTTGTGTGCTCATGCTCAATAACCATTCCAGCGATCATGGCGCATGCAACGTGCCGAAATATCCGATACTCACAGCAACAAACAACATAGTAATAATTCTCATTCATAATAATTATTCTAATGACTTGGTTTAAATACCAGACCATACGTATTTTTCGCCATAACTGCATCTTTAAAGCTAATATTTGACTGAGGTGGTGGTTGCCTCATAACATAGCAGTCTATCATAATATTTCTACAAAAAGATATGGTATGAGATATGATGGTGTGGTATAGAAGGGTAAGAGATACAGTAAGTCACTGGGCAAAGAGGCAAAGTTATACAAAGTGTGACAAGGATCAATAACATTACTAAAACCTTGAACCACTTACTACAAAGCGGCCTGTACGTTTGTTTGCAGAATCAGTTAAATAAATGTGCACTTAGAAAAAATCCCATCACACACTATGTTAAAAGTAAAATAAAGAAAGGGCAAGCGTTAACTTTAGAAAACAACAAAATCGGTTCGTAAACGACGAAGTTATTCGCGAACACATAAAACATATATACGGTCGAACTGAGAAACCTCCTCCTTTTTTGAAGTCGGTTAAAAAGCGTGATAACGATCAATAAAAACAGTTTACATATGAAATCCGTTTTATACGCTAGGATGTTTATTTTCTCACAACATCTATAATGCGTTTGGTTGCACATTTACATAGTATATCGATTCATCGTCTAAATTACGACATCTCGATACGAAACTATCTCGGCATCAGCCAGGATAACCACTGCGAGAACAGGTCTGATTCGATTAATTTCGATTACTTTAGAGAAATTTAGTGATATCGTATTTTGTGATATTGTGGCGATGATGGAAATGTATGGTTGGAAATTATACGTTGCACATGTGAGATATAACGGTGCTTTGATAAAGACTGTGAACAAAAAAGGTAGAAATAAGTATAGTAGTATAGTCATAACATAGAAATTTATTGCATCACGTCGTTGTACAAAGATATTACAAAATCATTATGAAGTCCCAAACATGGCCTTGCAAGGGCATTGCAACAAAACAATAACTATTCAATTGCCATCTGTTTCGTAAGGAAATAGAGATGAAGTCAGCTCGTAAATGGTGATAAGGAAGAGCAACCGAAATCCTTAACCACCGAAGAACTGGTTATCTATCTTATCTTTAATATACGGAACAAATCAAAAGTAACAATATTGTTTTTATGGCGAATACATAGATGAGATGGTGGAAGATGAACTAGCCAGGCGGATTAGGGACCAACCACCTCTCTACCACCAACAGAATAAAGGACAATAAATACCTCGTTAGAAATGAACCTCAACGTCTACAGTGCCAATAGCAAAGAGTGTTGATGTTACTCATACAATAAGTTGTGGCATTGGCTCGCTGACGTTTCGGACACAGTGTCCGAATTGACACTTTTTAATTTTATTATTTTTTTTACTGACGATTCGGACACTATTAAATTATTGGAGCTGTTCAGTACAGTCAGATAAAAAAACTTCTTATGTACATTCTAACTATACCCCTGCACAACTATACCACGACACATTTACAGAATAGACTAAACGTGCACACTAGTTTAGGCCCAAGACACCGTACTCGTAGAACAAAGGTACGAAGAACCGGTTCACACGCGCTCTATACCAGGTCCAGACATGTACCTGGGCGCTTCTCCCCACCACCACGGCCCGGTCAACCCGAACCGGGGTCCGAGCTTTTAGAGGCGCCCTCGGGTTGTTCCGCTCCCCGATCCGATCCGAACCCCTCGGAGAATCTAGTAGGGCACGGGGACACGCACTAGTGCGTGATGCCGTTCCCTCTAGAAAACCTTCGAAGGTGATTCGTTTCACACGGCTTGAGGAACCCTTTAAGTTTCTCGCCGCCCCCAAACAAGCCCGGTGCTGAAAATCATCATTATCATCATCAGCTCATTTTTATGTCCCCACTACTGGGGCACGAGCCTTCTCTATGGATGGATAGGGAAAACGGGCCATAAACCACCACGTGGGCCCAGTGCATATTGGTGGTTGTTAACGACTGCTAATGCAGGCGGGACCAACGGCTTTACATGCCTTCCGAAGCATGGAGCTCGAGATGATAAATTTTTGGTCACCCATCCGATGACCGGCCATTGCGAAAGTTGCTTAACCTCAGCACTCGCAGACCGGGCGCGTTAACCACTGCGCCATCGAGCTCCTCAAAGAGAGAAGCTGAAAATGCCAAGTGGCAATCAGCAAATATACTCTCAAAATAAAAAGTGTTGATGTTACTCATGCAATAAGTTGTGGCATCATGTGTATTCTAACTGTAACTATGTATATATCCACTGTTACAACATACTTACGTTTATTAATCATCATCATCATCGGCCTATATTAGTCCACTGCTGGACATAGGCCTAATGTTAATACTTTATCGATAGATATATAGTCTTTTAAATATTACCTACAAATAGATAAAGATAGATAGATAGAACAAAGGTTTATTTAGTACTTCATATCACCTGATTACACTGAGATTTGTGTTCAACTATCAACATTTCAATAGCTCTTAGATTAATCAAATTTATTATGATAATTTCTGTTTTTAATTACTTATTTACATTGCTAATATTCATTGTACCAAGGACTTCTCTCTTGAACTATTGAACTGACCTTTGATTAAATAATGAAAAAGCATACTTTGTGCTGGATACTTGGACGCCCAAGGTAACCACAGTGCCATAGAACAATAGAATTTCTATTGTGTCTGGTTAAGAACAACTGAGTGCCTAGAAGAGTTTTCTCCGCTATTCAACCGAGTAAAATTTTGCTAGTTAAGTTTTAGAATCAAATGGAGTTGACATATTGGTTTCACAAGTTCGTCAAAATGTGTTATTAATTTTGTGTTGACTCGATTAGTTCGTTTGTCGATTCTATTCAATTGTTTTTTTTTCCAATGGCAATGTCAATGGTGTTGCCATTCACCTGACACATCGCGTAAACCTTGCAGCATGTAAGATCTAATCGCCGCCAACTTTTCCTAGCGACATTACAAGTCGATTACACAGCTACACACCCATAGTCTTCACCATTTCCAGCCACACCAATCATTAGGTTGTCGTAAATCAGTATGGCACTTTTGAAACTGCTTTCTATTCAAATCGCCCAAAAGTGTTACGTAGAAAGTGAGCCACGCGCGACAACGTACACGCGTCCGCGCTTGTCTAGTTTTCACTTTTTTTGGACACTTATATCATCGCCGATAATGTTATTCGTTCGTCGGGTGATAATTTTGTAATCCGACATTCACCTTGACAACCCGTTTTGTGGCATTCGCTGGTGTGCTGGTCTGTGACGAAGAGAAACCACGGGCAATGTGAGACCATGATTTTTTTAATGTCTTTAATCAATGTTACGTCGTTTTTGTTGGTTGCCGCCAAAAAAATTAAGTGTTATAATATCCGATTTACATGTAAAGTGATCGTGATCTATATTATTTAAGATTTTTGTAAGTGGCAACGTTTAGTTACACAAATCTATACTAATTTTATAAAAAGGAAAGCTTTGTAGGTAGTTTTGTATGTATGTTTGTAACGAATAAACTCAAAAACTACTGGACTGATTTAAAAAATTCTTTCACCATTAGAATGCTACACTAGCGCTGAGTAACATAGGCTATATTTATTACTAGAAGAAAAAAAATTGCTTCATCATAATCAGCCCACATCAGTCCACTGCTGGACATAGGCCTCTCCCAATGCATGCCACTGAGCCCGATCTTCGGCTACTCTCATCCAACCACTGCCAGCCACTTTGCGTATGTCGTCGCTCCACCGCGTCGGAGGGCGTCCTACACTACGTCAAATAACGTCTACGTTAATGATAAATAAATAGGAATACGATTTCATTGTTTTGTTGTCATAGAAACTGTTAAATCAGTACGAAGCCGCCGGGTCAGCTAGTCTTCAATAAAATAACACATTACGGATTTATTTTACTATTTGGTCATGGTCACTCTTCAAGCGGTTTGAAACATCCTAACAGGATAATAAATAATTATTTTGACATTATTAGATTTTAGTAATGCCTTTAATTCAGTGGATTTTGATATTCTCCTCTGTGTTTTACGTTCTCTTGGCATATCTCCTGCCGTGGTTGGTTGGTTTCAAAGCTACCTGCTAAGGCGCCGGCAGCGCATACGTATTGAAGAATCTCTCTCGTCGTGGTGTAATATTAATGCTGGTGTCCCTCAGGGTGGCGTCTTATCTCCTCTTCTTTTTTCAATCTTTATAAACTCTATTACACAACCGCTTTCATGTTCCTATCACTTGTATGCTGATGATCTACAAATTTACACACAAGCACCTCTATTAGACCTTGCTCGTGCTGTTGAGGTTACTAATAGGGATCTCGAGGTTATCTTTGACTGGAGCAAATCGTTTGGTCTCGATGTCAATCCAAGGAAGACCCAGACAATCATCATCGGCAGTTCCTATTTTGTCTCGAGGATCGATTTTGGACTTCTACCTTCTGTTAACTTCGCCGGCATTAATATACCATACTCAAAGACAGTGAGAAACTTGGGTGTTGTTTTTGACCAGTGTCTCACTTGGCATTCGCAAGTTGATGCTGTTCGGAAAAGGGTATTTGCTGCGTACAGTTCACTTAATCGTCTTCGTAACTTCTTGCCGATTAGCACAAAGATTACTCTGGCGCAAACTCTCCTGCTGTCCATCATTGACTATGCTGATGTTTGCTACGCTGATCTTTCGGAGGAACTTCTAAATAAACTGGAGCGTTTGCAGAATCTCTGTATTCGGTTTATTTATAACTTGAGGAAGTACGATCATGTCTCGATTTTTCGAGCTCAACTTAAATGGTTGCCAATTCGCCGGCGTAGAGACTTACACATTCTTTCCTTTCTGTATACTGTCCTCTTTCTACCCACTTCACCTTCATATCTGCAAAATTGTTTCTCCTTCCGTTCCACTTCCTCAAGCCTTACCTTGCGTTCTACGTATAACCTAGCTCTTGTGACTCCTCTTCATTCTACTAATTTCCTTTCTTACTCTTTTTCTGTGCATGCTGTCCGGTTATGGAATTCTTTGCCTGAGCGAATCAGAAGTGCTCGCACGTTGGAGTCGTTCAAGGGTCTGGTTCGGAGCCATTTTCTAAATTCACCTTAGTTATGTTTATTTCTTTTATGATTTATATTGCATAAACTCTGTTTAATATATTTATTTTTACATGTATATGTATACGTTTATTTGATGTTATTATTATAATTTAGTTTATTTTTACTTGCACCCATTTTTATTTTCTTTTTTCAATTTTATTATTTTTCGCCCAAGGTTGCCTGGAAGAGATTGCTTGTTAGCAATAAGGCCGCCTATTTTGTACAATTTTTCTTTTTTATTAATTTGTCTGTATTTTTTTTTTTGTGTGCAAATAAAGTTTATTATTATTATTATTATTATTATTTGTAATCATCGTCAATATCATCAGCTCCTCCCCACCCACTGTTGGGCATAGGCCTCTCTAAGTGAAATAAACGTGAATAAATGCGTACACAATTGTATATTCTAAGTTTTAATGGTCGCGTAAAGAAATCTTGCCCAAAAAAAAACTAGCAAAGATAATTGAAATTCCATAAAACATTTCCTTACAAACAGTAGTCAATCATAGCCGTGGTAAAAGGTAGTTTCGTGATCAACAGCATGGGAATCCATGAGTGTGTGCAATTTAGGGATCGCACCGTGCGTGCGGCTCGTGCCTTCTGTATCACGAATTTGTTTAGCCCGAGCTGAAGGGCGAGGCATGCCTAGTGTTGGTCAGGACTCGAGTCCTTTAGTCCTAATCTGAAGGACTTTACCTACTCATATTTTCAGTGCTGCAAATGCGATGCAAAATGCTTGCTATTCCGTTAACGCGCCCTATGTAAGAAGACGCGATATCTCTATGTGAGTCGACTAATTGAAGTCACGTTCCTATAAAAGACTAGTCTTTTTGATAAACTTCTCACACGAACATTAATATAAAAATGTACGGGGAAGAGTTAAGGGTTTTAATATTGAAGAAAAAACACGTATTTTTCTGTGAGTTATTTTTTGACAACTAACATAAAACAAAAGAACATTATAAAAGCATAGACAACGTATCAAAAGAGGTATATAAACATAAGAAACTCCCCGACACAGTAACGATTAACACTTACACAGATAAACCTTGATAAGGTTTCCGTGTAAGGAAATGTTTGTAGTACTTTTGTATAGATTTTGAATAAATAAGTGTTGTTTGTTTGTAGTGCAGTTTTGAACATTTAAGTCTCTTTAAAAGAATAATTTAAAAGACTGGAGTTCTAAAGTTTTATTGTTTGGCTTTACGAGTTGAGACCCCAAAAATTGAGTTTAGTAGTTTTTTAAAAGGACTGAAGACTGCCCTGCCCAACACTAGGTAGGTATGCCTTGGTAGCGGCGAAGGTTCGAGGAATGCGAGGAATTACCCCTTCGGCTAAGAGCTCTCGTTACGTAAGCACTTTGAGCAATGCAATTGGTCAGTTTCGCAATGGTGTTATGCTATTAGGAATTCGTAAATTGGTTTTGGCATTTTATTGAGTAAATCAGATGTTTAATTTCAAGTTAAAGTAGGAGAAATGAAACAACTTTTACGGATCTACTCGCGTTTATTGTACACATTACTTATTTAATGTTTATCCTGACGTTTCGAACCCTTTGCAGGGTCCGTGGTCACAGGGAGACTGAGGTGTTGGTCGTCAAGTAATGTGTAAAATAATCGCGAGTAGATCCGTAAAAGTTGTTTCATTTCAATGTGTAGTGTTCCCGTAAACTTTAGAAAACAATATGTTAAAGTAGGAGTTTATTCTCAACAATGAAATTACGTAGTAACATTTACGTAAATTAATATTAACAGTGAGCATGCATGAATTTGTAACTAAAGTAATGAAACCAATTATCTAAAAGCAGACTAATTAAGGATCAATTTACGAGGAGCTCGATGGCGCAGTGGTTAACGCGCCCGGTCAGCTAGTATTGAGTTTAAGCAACTTTCGCTAAGGGCGGTCATCGGATGGGTGACCAAAACTTTATCAGCTCGAGCTCCTCCGCGCTTCGGAAGGCACGTTAAGCCGATGGTCCCGGCTGCAGGTAGCAGTCTTAAACAACCACCAATCCGCACTGGGCCCGCGTGGTGGTTTATGGCCCGGTTTCCCTATCCACCCATAGGGTAGGATCACCCAGCAATGGGGACATAAAGTGAGCTGATGATGAGTCTAATTAATAAAGTAAGTTAAGGTTGTTAGATAAAAGATATATCTGCAAGCTCTAGCAGATAACCTTTAGATTTCAATATATTAAAAGAACATATACCTACATTGTTAATTCTTGCCACGAATTGTTGGAAATGAATATTATGAGGAAATAAACAAGTTTTACATAGGCATAAATATAATTAATAATTAATTAACACATAAAATTGTATAATTTTTAACGCAAATTTTATTGCGAACAAATTACAATTGACGGTTAATGACGGTAGTTGTTGACATTGAATGGGCGGGCATCCGCACTGGGCCCGCGTGGTGGTTTTAAAGGCCGTTCTTCCTATCCATCCAAAGATGGCTCGTGCCCTAGCAGTGGGGACATAAAAAGAGCTGTTGATGTGGTGTTCTGATGAATAATATACAACCCTTGTGGAACGGGCGCCTTTGGCTTTCAAAGTAAAAAAAGTAAATAATGTTGAATCATTTCAGAGGGCTGGTTAGAACCACGATAGCTTAATTGGGAGAGCATCTGACCCGGTGAAAGGTGCAGGTTCAAATCCAGCTCGTGGAAATTTTTTCAACATTTTGTTTTTTTTTACATAAAATTTTACTTTTTATTAATGCTCTCACAGGTAGGTATCGGCCCATTCATAAGATAAGATGATAATGATGTCAACGTATAATTAAAGTTTTATCTACACTAATGTTGTAACATTCTACTTATGTTTCCAATACTTGACTTATAATTACTACTGTTATAGCGCAGACAACAAAACACTCAATTTAAGCAATTTCACATGATGGTATAATATTCACATCGATATCGTAAAATCTCATTATAACATCAATAAAACGCGACCAATTAACCTGGCGAGCCTTATGTCAAAATCCTCATACAAGTTGTATAAAATTTTGACATTAGGCTGGCTTTTGAAAACAGTTGGGTTATACGTGAAAACTTCGTCGAAACTACTAAACTTATATACACAAAACTCTTTGGTAAGATCTTGTGCCAGTTAAATAAAAAAAGAACAGCGCGCGCTCGGAGCGAGCGAGCGAGCGAGCATTCTACTTATGTTTCCAATACTTGACTTATAATTACTACTGTTATAGCGCAGACAACAAAACACTCAATTTAAGCAATTTCACATGATGGTATAATATTCACATCGATATCGTAAAATCTCATTATAACATCAATAAAACGCGACCAATTAACCTGGCGAGCCTTATGTCAAAATCCTCATACAAGTTGTATAAAATTTTGACATTAGGCTGGCTTTTGAAAACAGTTGGGTTATACGTGAAAACTTCGTCGAAACTACTAAACTTATATACACAAAACTCTTTGGTAAGATCTTGTGCCAGTTAAATAAAAAAAGAACAGCGCGCGCTCGCTCCTGATTGGCCCTGCGCGCGCAGCTGCGCTCTCATTGGTTAGATTTTAATGGCGGAAATTTGAACAATTATTATAAATAAACTATTGTCAGCTTTTACTCTTGTTGTTTGACTAATTGCATTAGTGAAGATAAAGTAGTGTATGCAACTGCATATAACACGGGTATTAAAACACTCGATACTATTATGAAACTCGCTGCGCTCGTTTCATAAACTCACACTCGTGTTTTAATACCCTTCATTATATGACAGTTGCATAAACTACTATTATGTTACTGGCATACAATGCGAATAAAATAACAAATAAATTCCCACGTTTGTACGTCATTCAAAGTATTGAGGAGATGACTCTTTAATGGTTAGGTACATACATATGTAACTTAAACAAAAACTTCAAACATTATATCACTGCGAGCAATTACGAAGATAAGTATAATCTTCATTTAAATTTTGAAGCACGCTTATTTCGCTTGCGCAACCACTAATAGACTTGATTTTTGACCCAAAACACTTTTTCCTTATTAAAGGTAAATTACACTTACATAGCTTAGTAGGAAGTTAAAATAAATTAACCGTATTAAACTTAATGACAGTAGAAATGACTCGTATAGAAATATACTGGCCTGCAAAAATAAGTGCTACACTTTTAATATTTATTTATTTTCTAAACTATAGAAGTTAGAGATTTTTAAATAAAAAACGTTTTGCAGCAATTTTTATCAGCTTTCTTAAAAACTAAAGTAAATTATACATTAGTAATATTTTCCTTTTTGTTTCGAAAGTATATCTTGTGTACTTAAAAAGTTATTGCAATTTTAAAAGTGTGATACTTAATTTTGCAGGCCAGTGTAGTTGATGTGTAAAAATTCAAATGTCTGAAAGCAATCCATCATCTTATCTAAGCCTGTCGCCATAACAACAATTTTATTAGCATTGTTGTGTTCCGACGTTTTGGAGTTAAGCTACTTTCGCAATGGCCGGTCATCAGATGGGTGACCAAAAGTGTATCAACTTAGCACCTATGTGCTTCAGGAGGCAGAGATTGGTCCCAGCTGTATAAACAGTCGTTAATAACCACTAACCCCCATTAAGCCCGCGTGATGGTTGTTCTGGATGTGGTGTTTCCGTTTATAAGGAAGGCTTTTTATGAGAGATTTTGCTGATGGCTTCCCACGGCTTTTTCAGCATCACCGCATTTTGGAAAGCTCGGGCCCCAGCAGTCATCATCATTTTCAGCCCGTATCTACCCACTGCTGGGTATAGGCCTCCTCCATGTTACGCAAATCCCTTCTCTTTTGAGCTGATCGTACCAGGTTTTTCCAGCGACCAGCTCTATAACTCTGGCCATCTAGCAGGTGGTCGGCCAGCGCTCCGCTTGTCCGTGCCCAAGCAGTAGACATAAAAATGGCTGGTGGAACTCGATGTCGCAGTGGATAACGCTCCCGGTCTGCGAGTGCTGAGGTTGAGCAGCAAAGGCCGGTCATCGGATGGGTGACCAAAAATCATCTCGAGCTCCTCCATGCTTCGGAAGACACGTAAAGCCGTTGGTCCCGGCTGCATTAGCAGGCGTTAACAACCACCAATCCGCACTGGGCCCGCGTGGTGGTTTATGGCACGTTCTCCCTATATATTCATAGGGAAGGCTCGTGCTCGTGCCCCAATGAGCTGATGATGATTATGTGTCTGACAGTTAAGAGATAAGATGACCATTTTCTCAGTGGTTAAGAATTCCGGAATTATTTACCATAGGCCTTATCGTCACTTATGCTAGCCGCTTCTCTTGTAGAATAAAAATAATGCAAGCAACGGTGCTGTAGATAATGGATAATGGGAGAAGCAGTTCCAGCTAGTACATAAATCCTCAATAGATGGCGCTGATTTCTTTACAAATTGTAGTGAACTTACTCATTCGATTAGTGAAATAAAAACTTACACTCAGCACAAAGCTCATTAGAAGCGATGACTGTCTCTCGAACCGCGTTGATTCGCGCAGAATTGGCCGTGTCACCGTTATTATTAAGGTGAAGGTACACTACATCATTTACTTGTTACGTTCTATCTAAAGAATATAATTATCATTCACACATACAACAAATGTACTTTCATGTCCTTTTCCAAAAAGAGGTAGACGAGCATCAAAATTGCCAGTTTTGAGTACACTCGCCGTAAGTGACCTCGAGGCAACATTTAGCATAATCGATCAATGTAGGATTCCGTGGTGGAATATATAACATAACATCAGTGGTAGGTTGCAGCCGATCGCCTGAAGTGCGAGCATCTTGGAACCCTTTTTATGTTAAAGGGAGGCAAACGAGCAGGCGGGTCACCTGATGGAAAGTAATCACCGCCGCCCATGGACACCAGCAAAACCAAAGATATCGCAGATGCGTTGCCAACCTTGCAAAGGAGTTGGATCTTGAGGACCCTTAACCCTTAACCCTTAGTCGGCTCTCACGACATGCACGGGAAGTTAGGCAGCTGATAAATTATTTTCACGTCCGATTACAGCATGGGATAGTCATCATTCATCGTTTATCATTCACCTGCCCTCCTAATCTTTGTTGGGGTCGGCGCAACTTGAATCTTTTTACCGCCAACAACTTCTATAGAAGTTCGAGATTTTCGTGCCGTCCACGCCAGCACTTCTATAGAAGTTCTTCTTTGTACCTACTTTATTAAAATACATTTATACGTTGGCGTACAGCGGGACATCGCGTGCAGGATAGTTGGGCGGTGAAAAGGTTAAAGCACAAAGCCCTTACTCGCAATGCAGGGTTCTAACGAATGTTATCATCATTCACCGTTCATCGTTTATCATTCACCTGCGTGTTCCTAATGTTATTAGGGGTTATTTGGGGTCGACGCAATATGTCTTACTCTTCCATTACCCTCGATATAAACCATTATCTCCACATTTACTGCTTTCTTTGCCATAGGTTTCATACAGTCTATCCATTTTTCTTGTTTCCTCCTTTCCCACACAAGCTCATAACCTTTCCCGTCACATGCTGATCATCTCGCTTCGTTACCTGTTTATACGAAGGCATTTGATTTCCTTTCAGTCTTTACGTTACAAGTACTATTTTAAGACTATCCTTAAGTTAATACAAGCTAAAGCTAAATTTAATAAACATTTCCATGTAATGTAATGTCTTTGCAAGACTGAGAGAAAATGGAGATGATGACAATAGGTAATTCGTTAGTTTGGTTGGCATCATTAACGTGGAGCCCTAGCGCGACTTACACGGAACTCTGAAACTCCGCGGTGCTCAATAAATTAAATATGCATTTGAGTTCTTTCTAGTCGTTGTCACTATAGACAGAGTGGTCGTGATCATCAACAAAAATTCTAGGATTTGTGGTATATTTAACAATCCGCTGCCATTTCTTTACACCCTCACGACCCGGTCAGCCCAAGTCGAGGTCCTAGCCCTTAGAGGTGCCCTCGGGTGGTTCCGCTCCCGATCGGATCCATCGTATAATCAAGTAGGAAACGAGACAAGCCTGCGTAATGCCATTGCCTCTATAAATTCTCTGATGGTGTTTCAATCACACGGCTTGTTCACCCTTTAAGTTTCTCGCCGCCCCCAAAAAGTCCGGAAACGCTGTAAGGCCGTTTGGGTCAAAACAACAAATTCTCTCTAAGAAAAAGTTGCCATTTCCATCTCTCTGCTGCCTGTCTAGAGTACTGGTGCAGGGTACCGTCAAGTGCAGCCTTTATTTAGTCAGTCCAGAGTAATTGGTGGGGCACACAGTGGGTCAAAATCATCATCATCAGCTCATTTTATGTCCCCACTGCTGGGATACGAGCCTTCCCTATGGATATATAGGGAGAACGGGGCATAAACCATAGTGCGGATTGATGGTATCAACGACTGCTAATGCAGCCGAGACCAACGGCTCTACGTGCCTTCGGAAGCACGGAGAAGCTCGATATGATAAAGTTTTGGTTTTCATCTGATGACCGGTCTTTGCGAAAGTTGCTTAGCCTCAGCACTCGCAGACCAGGCGCGCTAACTACTGCGCTATTGAGCTTTACGTACTGCTCTCAAATGTATCTTCACCTTTACAGTCCGCATGCATTACGGTCATTGGGTCGGCGTGTGCCGCTGCGGACACACAAGCCAACATTCCCGCGCCATTGAGGACGCGTATAAATATAATGTAATGCATCAAGCAAAATATTAGTCGGCGTCTAATTTGTTTGAAGAAGCGCCTTGTGATGTGTGTTACTACTGAAGACTGTGGGATAGTTATGGCGACAGACTGAGAAAAGATAGTGATCGCTATAGCTAGGCGCACTTAAAAAAACAAGCTCCACCAACTAAAGCGGGTACAACAATATGTATGTACCCTCCGTTTTCAGTCATACCCGGGATCTTTATGTCTCTGACTGAATATCTTTGCATTTACTTAATACTTCAAACCAGAAAACCCTTTGGAGTCCCTTGGCTGAATTTCTTTCAGCCATTACTTTTAACAAAGTTGCTTTAGAAGTTTTAATGTCCCTTATGGACCCTATCAACCACTGCATTGAAATTGGATTTCTGATGCTATTAAGCTTTCGTCTGCTTAGTGCCAGATCCGTCCTACAAACAATTAAAATTTTATTGTCTGTATTCACAGCAGACGACAGATTCATTTTGGAAAGAGTATTTTGCTGGACTTTGTGATACCTACTGAAAATAAATAAACACGTAACAAAGCGCAATCAAAACTCACTTTTAAATGGAATTTTAAAAACAAAAGGTAACCTAATGATAACCAACAATGCAAAGCGTAAGCCTTTTTGTTGTGAGCCAAACGATCTAATTCATTTGTAATAAGGTTCGTTTTCGTTAAACTTTGAAGAGGTTCTAACACGTGATCGCATTGCGCACGATCACACTACACGTAAGAGTGGTTCGTGGATTTTTGCACGAAAATTCAAGTTGAACGCATTCCTTTTTTCGCTGCGCGTGCGATTGGGTAATAAATAAGATAGTAGCAGTGGTAAAACTGCTGATCATTGAGAATTCTTTTACAGTGCATGTGTCAGATAACAAAGACACGTAGAAGGTAGAACGTGAACTGGTGTGAATAATTAATTTGTTTTGCATTCAGAACAATAACTTATTATTCTGAGGTTTTGCATGCAGAACACCATATTAGACAATAACGAAGACTAATGAATATAATTCTTACAATTGATTTAATAGTTTTTAGCTACGCAATAAAATAAAAGATTTGATAAAATCCACTCTACACAATTAATAAAACACGACTAGGTAAACTTGGGTTTAAAATTTTGTCACCTTAAAAAGAAGTGTTACACTTCTTTGTAAAATACATAAAATAACTTAAATAACATTAAATAAAAGTTTCATACAAGTCATTATCAAAATAAAAAAACAAAAAATATGTTCATGTCTCATGAAAAGTCGCCATGACTTTTCTTAAGGCATATAAAAAAATGTCCTAAGCAAAAAGTTGCTTTTTTTACCTGCAAATTGCCCTTAAATATTCCACGCAACAATCGCAACAGCTCATGAATTAAACAGCGTCAAATTGTAGTGAGAACATGAAACATGAGCATTGTCGTCAGTCACATAAGTAAGCGATTATGTCGCAATTTGCCGGTAAGAACCTCCAAGGGAAAATCGAATAATCCTATTTTAGTATTACTAACAATATGTGACGACAAGATTAAAGGCATAGATAATGTTATTACATCTGTACGCATACAAACATTGAAGCTACATTGTAAATAAATACAGTAGTAGGATCATTGAAATAAAATGCTTCACACGGATCAACTCGCGTTAACATCACATAAATGTTTAAACAGGAGAATTATCGGTCGACTCCAGATGATAATAATAATCTTCTTCTTCATGTGCTATCTCCTACCGGAGGTCGGCTATCATTATGGCTACTTGGGCCCGGACGGATAGAGTAAGATATGACACAGTGTTGCAAAGGATGATCAACCGCCTAGAACTACTGAAAACTATAAAACGGAGGAAGCTGCAGTATTTCCGGCACAATATAATGATAATAGAAACGCAAATCAGAAAATTTTGAACCACATTTTTCCTCAAGTTATTACTATACGTGGCCGTTGGTTTTCTGTTCCCGATATTCTAGTTTAAACTCTTTACTATGAAGATATTTCACTAAGCCCTGAATCCTCAGGGGATTTAGGGCAGTAAAGTATGTAGATTAAACTAAGGTTGTCGTCATCAAAAACATTTTCGTCGTAAAGCAAAAGTTGCAAAACCGAGAATTAAGAATTTCTTGAAAAATATGCCAAATATAAAACTTAGACAGTGACATGACATGTTTAGGAAGGACTACATATTGAGTTCGCCTATTTTTCATTTTATTTAGTAAGACTTCAACCAATATAGCCAAACACTTAACAGTACTAAGGTACATGTAGAACATAGGTAAACTACGTCTAAATTCTCACATAATTAAACGTGCGAAGTAGTACATGCCACATTAAGGCCACGTCATTGTTAAAGAGCTCTTAAATCTTACACGTAAGGTCCATAAGACATCTACAATATTGCCACAAGTTATTGTTTGACCGGACAGTAGGAAATATCCCGTGACTAACAGCGCTCAGTGAATCACAAATGCATCAATAAAGACGCTAAAAATACCAACGCTGCTGCTGCAGACTCCGAAACAGTAACAACCAACCAAAAACCTATCTTATAACAGTATGCTGAGAATCTATATTGGAAAGTAACAACAACTACGAAATATTTAGACATGGAAATGAAACAAAGAGCAAATTCTAAATAGAAAACTCCTATTGCTTTCTGGAAGTTTTTGAGTGTGTAAAAAATTCTGAAAAGATGATTTGGAAAATGTAAGTAAAAAAATGTTTCCTCAATCAGTGGTAAGTTGTTGGATTCCGGGTGAAAAGCGCTCCATTTTCGGACTTTTCAATACTTACCTTACCATCAGTTCAGACGAAGGCAGTATAACAAATAAAAACAAAACCAACAAACAAGGTTTTCTTAAGTCCAATCAAATGTCAAGACTTATCAAAGGTATTTGACAGCAATCTAGATAACTAGTCTAGATTTATATTGTTGAAATAGCAATAATGGCTTCACGAACGGATCGTGTAATCTAGGAATGTTTAAGGTCTCAACACGCCCATTTTTGCACGATTAATAATGTACTTGAGGTCTCATGAGAATGAACCTAGTTTAGAAATAACTATTACGATTACTAAAATCATAACAGACAGAGCCTCGATAGCAAAAAGGAGCATTCAAATGGAATCGTAAATATAAGTACGAGTTATGCAACGTCACTACCTACCTCTGAGGTCGCGGTCGGCTAGACCCCTTCGTTGTCTACTTCATAGTTTCAAATTTTTATGAGGGTAAATATGGGGATTTGTTTTATTGGTGGCAGGCCGTGTCAGTCTACCAGGGCTAGCCACCATCTTATGTAGCATGTCGCCATAACATCAAATAAACAAATGAATTAACTATTAGTGTGTTCCGTTATTTTCAGGTGGGATAGCTAGTTCCTCAGTGGTTGATGATTCTGGGTACAACTTACCCGATATGGAATAAAAGAAACTAAAAGATCAGCGAAAAATTTCCCATCCATAAGAAAAGATTTAAATTTTCCGAGATTTCTTACGTATAAAAAAAGAAGAAGATGGTGAGGCGAGGCCCGGCTACGAAGCCTAGTTTCGCTACGTTGACTTTCAAACCGCACCTATGAGGGCCTACTACCAAGATCGAAGAATAGTAGTAACACGGCTGTATTGGTTGTGCATTGAAGAGCTAGCTGCTCCCACTTTCCTAGTGGCATATGCGCGCGTAGCCATGTATGATGAAGTTATCTATATATGTGAGTTACATCGATTCTCCAGTCTTGAGGCGGCTCGCTATAATAGGAATTGGTTGGGCAGGAAGCTATGCGAAGTCACTCGGCTTTTTTCCCATTTCCTAACATAGGCTGAGTGTACTGTTGGCTCAGCGGGATGCCTGGATACTTGTTAGCGAACAGTCGATGGGTTCAAATGAGCGATGCCCTTTGCGTTAAGTCTGAGAGTGCAGTAAGTATATTTCTGTACAATGTTTTTAAAAACTTGTGAAAGTCATTTTATTTCAAGTTCGCTTCTATGATAGAGAATGTGTGAAACGTTCTATGTCAATTACCTTTTCCAACGTATTTGATGTTGATTTTTTTCTGAAGTCTTCAATTTTACTATGCTTAAGCAAGTCACAATTTTGTTCAGCGCAAATGTTTTTCTTCAATCCAGTTCAAGTGGTAATCCTAACCGTTGCATGCGCGCGATTACAAAAAATACGAAAGTTGTCGCGATCTAGTTTTTGCGATGCAACCGATGATGTAAATTAACATGCAATAAACCCATCTTCAGGTTAGCGTAACTCTTTAGCTGAGATTGTCCGCGGGCTGCCGACAAAAACTTTTTAAATAATTTTGATAGTGCTAGGAATCTACAAGTTAATCTAAGTTTTCATTTGTTTTTTTTAAGTTTACAAGCCAATTGAGATGAAAGTTTTCGTATTTTTTTTGTCAGCAAATTGTATTATTTCAAATCATTTTAGAATTGCTTGTTTTTAATTACAAAGTTTATATGAGTGAAATAAAGGCGGCAGTGACTTTCATAAGCTTTCAAATTTTATAAGAAAATGTACTTAAAAAAAATTTATTTTTGTCAAGTCTTGTCTTTTATTCATATAAGATTAGATTCAGAGCTGATACTGATCAATAAGCATCAGCTCTGCGATGTGTCATCATCATGTTCAAAAGTTCACTCTACAAAATATAATTAGCTCAGAAGTATTGGTACAATAACATACCTTCTTCGCAAGTGATTTCTCTTGCAAATCAGTAAAATGTGGTACAACTCAGATTTAGAGGTGTCATGTGTTAACAGGTCCAGTCTAAGACATCGTAGGGCTGCCATTTAATACTACACTTTACGCGCGGTTGCGACTGCTAGATAATTAAAAAATAAATATCTAAATAGCTTAAAATAGTGTCCCACTGCTAGGAAAATGCCTCCATCATAAAAATCTAGTAATCGTCGCTACGATCAATAGGTATTGGATTAATCACAACGCTTGTCAACTTGGTGATTGATAAAACAAACACTTTTCAAGAACCATTTACTAACTATTTTTAACTGGCTATCTTATCTTTTACTATCGGAACACAACCATGTTTAAACACTGCTGTTATGACTACACACATAGATGATATTATGGTAGCTAGTAAAGTAGACTTAGAAGCCATATCACTAACCAAACTAATCACGATTGGTTCCGCTGGGAATTAAACCAGGGGAATTTTACACAGAGGCCCGTGGTACAATGGTAAACTTTCGGTTAAAAAGGATAATCTATTTGTTCGACGTCGTCGGTGTTATAAACCCTTAGAAAGATAAACTAGGAAAAATATCAATTTCTAGCGCTTACCTTACCAGGCTAATTTGTTTGTGGTCACTAGTTACATGTATGCCTCTATAGGAGTATTGGGCATAAATCACAAAGCAAATTTTTTTTTCATTAAAGAATTTTAAAACCGGTAATCATGATAAACAAGTTATTTAATCAAAAATCCTTAAAAAAACTCATGGCCAAATATTTAATAAAAAAACAAATATTCACGAAGAAGTCGACAACCCTAATGAACAAGTTGTCACCCGATACGCATGCACTCACTTTACTTATGTTTCATTCAGCCACAGTGATTTAGCACACCAGTGACGTACTCTAGAAACAGGTGGCAGATAATTTGCATGATGATGACACTGAAAATAAATTGTTTTATATTTATATCCTTCTCCGTGTTTAGGAAGGCACGTAAAGCCGTTGGTACCGGCTGCATTAGCGTTTACAACCACCAATCCGCACTGGGCCCACGTGGTGGTGTATGACCCTCTATCCCTATCTACCCGTTGGGACGGCTCGTACCCCAGCAGTGGGGACATGAAATGAGTTTGTCCGAACTGCACTAAGTGACAGAAGTTGTATGAGATGAGCCGAAACAGCAAAAAATATGAAAGGGCTATGTCCAGTAGTAAACTAATAAGAAATAAATAGTTTTTTCCACACATCCCACACACACACTCATATACATTTTCATTCTACACCCAGGGAGGTTATAAATTTGATAAGTGTGCTTAACCCACCTTACCGGAGAGTGTATTAATGTTGAATTTTTATATAAACTGTTAATAACTGGAAGAGCGCTGTTTGTCTGGAAAACATATAATTATATTATCTAGTTCAGAATTATCTAGTATTTGTGTAAAACATTGTCCCTGAAAAAAAAAACTATTGTAGGTACATTGGTCCTTCGAGTCAGATAAGTATCGTAACCATTTATTTATTTAATTATGATGATAGAAGTAATGATATATGACATAAATATTGTAATCAATCATCGAAATCCGATCCGATAAAATATATTTTTTTACAATTATCAAAGATTAAAATTGTATTAGAGAATTTTATATAACAATCAGCATGTTTTTTGCCAACGCAAGCAAGGATTATGCTGTTTGGTAGGCGGCCAGTTCGTTACGCCATCATCTTCGCAAACTTCATTTAGAAATATTAGGTAGGTATGTTATTGTAATACAGAAAAAAATATCTACTATACGTTTTAGAATATTTGAAACATGACTGCAGGCTTGCAGAACTTTAAGATCTAAATCAGGTAAGTCTAAAAGAATGCATCACCATTATCTCGGTGTTGCGTGGGATTTGACGAATGATACCACTTTTATAACAATGTTCAACACATGAGGTAGGGCTGTCAACCAAGTTTTTGAATTTTTAGCGAAGAAAACAAAATCGACACACAAAAACAAAAATAAAAAAGTGACTATAAAATGATTTACCAAATCTATATACCAAATACACTGGTTAGTTAAAACAATATTTTAAGAATTTAAATAACACATAATGTATTTTAATCATTAGTGCTACCAATGCCTTTCTACCAATGCCTGTCTTTAATTCATTGATTAATATATGATATCATATTTGCAATACCAGAGTTAAACATAGGGTTACCTTCTATCAGTACCGGACATATATCTCCTTTCTTAATGAGTACTTACTCTTGTGTTACTTTGAATATGGATATAGCATCAACAACTATCCTTAAATATGCGCGAGCGCTGATCACCGCCGCTAAACAATTAAAATTATATTGTGTATGGCACGGCAGACGACGGATTAAATAAACAAACAAACTCACAGCCTCCTTCTATTGGAAGTCGCTTAAAAACAAAAGCACATCACAGGCTCAATAGTCAGCGGTCAAGGCCGCGCGTGGTCTGTCAGTCAGCTATTAAAGTGACAGCCCTAGTAGCAGCGTAGGCGTTTATTTGTTCATAAAACTGTTTTTTATACCCGCTTTGTTTTATGAAGAATGAACCATGAGTGCAGATTGAGAAACATGACGTTTCACTTATACATGTTATTTTAATGTTCAAACATGTTTTACGACTGTATTTGGACAGCCCACGTTAGGTACTTATGCAATTGTAATCAATTATTTGTAAAGGCACTTTTATACAGTTAAATCTACAAACATATTTTATTGATAAAAAAATTATGGGTTTTAACTTTATCGCTTTGTTATAAAATATTCTTAACAGAAGAATGTGCAACGCAGTTGGAAATGTTATGCAGTCTTAAACAACCTTTAGAAGTCAAAAATAAAATGTAAATTAATGAGTACATAGATCTTAGATATAGAAGTTAAAATAATTTGCAAGGTTTAATTATAATTACTCAACTAACAAAATTCTGCTGTCACTAAAAATCCATATGATGATCGCGGAAAAAAAATCTTTTTAGATCTTTTAAGTAACCCACCTACCTGCATGGTTTCATTTTTAGAGGCTTTTGTTTCATGATTACTAAGCGAGAAGTATTTCTTAATACTAGTGGTCGCCCAGTGGTCGAAATTCGACCGTAATTTTAGTAAGGCTGCACGGATTGTATCCTAAGCAATGAACAATTTTAAAAAATAGAATGTGAGTTTGGATTGACAGATTGTGGCCGCTTCTCTTCCATTTTTGAAATTTTTGAAAAGATTATTTAAGCGTGTGTGTCAAATACATGGTAGTGTGTGTAATGTTTCTTTATTGATTTAATGTATTTTTTAACCATAATTTTAAAAAAATATTAACATTCTGTACTCTTTCTCTTTAGAAACTATAAGTGTGCGAAATTTCATCCTTCTCTGTCCGCGCAATTTTCGTAAAAAGGCGTACAAGTATTTGCTTCACGTATTAATATATTTATATAAGCAATATGTTTATTGATTGATTAACATGCTAATCATTAATACAGATTTATTGGACTATAAACATCCACCTTAAGGTTGACTTCTCTACACTCTTGTAATATAGATGTTTTGACCACTTCCAGCCAACCTCACCCATATTGCAATGAACCGTTTATAATTATTCCAAATTCAAATCCGAACAACGTTGCATATAATATGTATCCACCAATCCACCAAAACGAACCAGTTATATATTTCAACCCGTTCAGAAAACCTATGTAGTGTAATGACTATAACTAGCACTTGCATATTGCATAGCAGGGCACAATTATACTTTGAATTCCTAGAAAATGACTGCGCGTACGCAAAATAGAGGTAGAAACTGCTACCGAACGCTTCGGGACACGAGGAAAAGTAATTGGGTACAGAGTGGTCAGTAAACTAAAGGTAATATTATATTCAATTCTTCCTATAGCCGATAGCCAGTTGAATGTCTCAATGCTGGCCAAAGGCCTTTACTAAATCCCTCCTTCCCTATTGCATGCAAATTGTGTCAAAACCGACAAACCGACGAGGACTTGCGAAACTTTTTGTTGAGGCCGGGTACAATTTATCTTCTGTCTTTTCATTAGTTGAGATGAAAGTCAAGTGCTTATACGTAAGAAATATATTAGGTTGTTACCTATGAATTTGACGTTTTGTATGAAGATTTTTTATAAATTTTTATTTTTCATACTAACGTTTTTTTAATTTTCTTAGCATCTATTTATGTTAACACTATAAAAATTGTAGAGTAGTGTGTTTGTTTCACTAGCTAAATATAACAGACAATAAAAAGAAAAAAAATCAAGTCCCTTTAAAGCTACAATGAAACAAAAAGACAATTCCGCGAACATAAAAAGAAGTCAATTTAAAAAAAAATTGGGCGATACAGACACAAAATTAATAATTATTGTTATTACTGAAGCCTAAGTAACATAGTCCTAATTAAAGGTGTATAATAATATTATACACCTATGGGCTATGCTCGGGGTTTCTCTGCGTGATCGAATCAGAAATGAGGAGATCCGCAGAAGAACAAAGGTAAGAAATGAGGAGATCCGCAGAAGAACAAAGGTAACCGACATCGCCCGAAGAGTTGCTAAGCTCAAGTGGCAGTGGGCAGGTCACATTGCTCGCAGGACTGATGGCCGCTGGGGCGGGATAGTCCTGGAGTGGCGACCGCGTACCGGAAAGCGCAGTGTGGGCAGGCCTCCAATAAGGTGGACCGACGATCTGGTGAAGGTCGCGGGAAGCCGCTGGATGCGAGCAGCACAAAACCGGTCCTTGTGGAGATCCTTGGGGGAGGCCTTTGTCCAGCAGTGGACGTCTTTTGGCTGAGATGATGATGATGATGATGAATAATATTAACAACCGGTATTGACTTTAAGAACTTTTAGACCTTTTAATGAGAGAGAAAAAAACGTCAATTTCATAGGTAAGGACCTAATATTAAGGTAGGTAACTATATTTTGACCATTCAACAACATCATCATCATTAGATTATAAAAACCCCATGACTCAGGTCTTTTAACATGAGCAATAGCACATGGGGAGAGTGGGCCATAACACAAACTAACACTTATCTAATGAATCGTTTCAGTTTCAATACCAAGAGCAAAATACTTGATAATTTAATTTATGGCTTAAATCCCAAACTTTAAGTTACATCACTAGCAATGTATGAAGTAAGAACGTGCTCCGGGTAAAAATATCATATTTATACGCTACCAGCGATTACGCGACAAAACAGCCTCTCTTGCCATGTGATGTCGATACTCTAGATGTAGAAATTAGATAAGTCTCGACAAATATGGTTGGAGGCATGACGGCACAAGATGCGAACTGAGAGCGACTAGTGTGTTGCCAAACGTAACAGACACAACACTGAAGCTAAAAGACGAGAATATGAAGTAAATAATAATGAATGTCCTCCACCTACTAAAGTGACACACTTAAGAAAACAAATACTAATTAGCATTCCTGACTATTGTCTATAGACATGATATCAATCAACATTTGTTTTAATATTAATTTGTTTATACATTTACCTATTCCGAATTTCAGAATTCTTTTCGTAAAACTACAAAAAAATATACACTCCATTCCGAAGTTTATTCAGTATTTCGATACAAATACTGCTATTTTAAAACGTATAACTTTGTTAAGAAGTGTTCGCTTGCAGAATTAATAAAAGTTTACTTACATAAATAAAAAAACATTAATGGGAAAACTAGTCGGTCATAGTACACGACGCAACTTAAGCATGTGAGAAGCACAGAGCACAATCAATCCCACATATCAAAATAAGCAGACCCGAGCTAACAATTGACCATATACGAAATCGCCATACATGAAGAATTTTCGATCGACCACAGAAATCGCATCCGCAAGCTGATCTATAGGGTGCGAGAGAAGTTTTCAAACCTTTCAATGCATTAGAAGAATTCACTGTAGCAAGTTTCAACACTTAAGAAACGTAAGACCGTCTTATAAGGACTGGTTGTGCTTATATGGTGTGCAATCATAAAGTCTGTCATGGTAGCATCAGTAACAATGTGGAATGAGTGGCTGCAGTCTGGAATGGCACGTAAGAAACGTCAGTAGCCTCATATAAAGTGCGGCGTGTTTTGTCTGAATACCTACCTGCATCGAACACCGTCGCATGGCGCAATGGATCTGATTAAGAAATAATGTCAATTGGTCTTTATCTACTTTGGAGATGATGAAACGACAATGTTTGTCGAAAAGTGAAAATGTCATGTGGTATTTGCGGATAAAGATGTTATGAGACTGGATGATAAAATACTGTCAACGCAATTTGATTTGGCAAACGTATAAAAGGAGAAACAATCGAATTAAAGGAAAATTAAAACTAGTTTTATCCACGAGGTTTTTAGTTTAAGTCATTAGGGGTGGACTGGATATTATTACACAAAGCATCGTTTTGTGGACATATAATCGTAGAGAGATAAGCTCTTCTGTTCTCTAGGTGGTATACATTTCGAAATCGTATAAATTGTCACTCTTAGATCTATTGACAGTACCAATAAACCCACGCGAGGAAATGCAGGGGTAATGCTCCGAGAAAGTGGCGTGTCCTATGTTATCAGAGATCACAATTACAGAGCAAGAACACCCCCGAGCTGCAAGCCTAATGATAGTGTTTGCTTAGAAAGTGATCTCGGCTAGATTTTTGCAGGGGACCGATTCGGTTTGGTTTGTGGGCATTGGTGCGTGAAGGTATATCGTAATACTGATCTTAGGCAACATATGAGAGAGCATACGGGTTATGTTAACATCAAGCCAGGTAATTTGGAAACTTTATCAGGGTTTCTAGCAAAGTTTCTTTTGAGAAGCGTAGAAATAATCCTCTTTGTTACGTAGCACAAAAGCTCTACCCCTTTCTGGCAAGGAAAATTAAGAAAATACGTCACATTCGTTGTACTGTATAATAAAACCAGGAATATCCTTGAGGTTGTAGCGCAGTCGACAGTTGACATGTATATTCAAACTAAGATTAAAAAAAGAATACAACTAAGAAATGAATAAAACACGATTTAATAATGGTTGGTATCTTATCTTATCTTAGTGGGGCTAGCTGAGGTTTCCCTGTCAGTAACACTTCGACCCATCGGGATCTTTTGTGCAACCCCATCCTTTCACTCTTCCTCCTCTGTAAAGATAGGTGCCATAAGTTTGGCAACGTCCTTAAGAGCAAAGAGCCTGAAGTCCTCCGGTTTCGGATAGGCCGACCCCAGGAGTCCCATTTTGTTTCCTAGCCAGAGAGTCGCAGTCACACAGTAGGTGCTGCATTGACTCCGTTTCCTCTCCACATGCCCTACATTAACTATCTAAGCTTGCTAAGCTATCTACATAATGGTTGGTAACAAAGCGTAGTATATTTTTACTGGATTAAAGATTCACGCGAATAGCAATTTAAATCGAACAACGGCAATTTAAGAATCAGATGGACTGACGGACGGGCAGATAGCCCACATTAGGGCGTCACTCGTTTACACATCGTTTTCTAGCTGGGAATTGGTGTAATGACTTAATTTTAACCATTTTATAGAAAGTTTTACTTTGTTTACCACTGACCCGTGAATATGCCGTAAAAATAGTATGCGCAGAAATCTTTTTATCATGCAAGAAAGCAAGAAACTCCCATCCGCTACTATTAAAACCACATGGTTATATAAACAGACTTAAACATAGACAGATATCTATGAGACTTGTTGCATACTGAATCTAGGACTATAAATGTAAAAGTTGGTTTAGTCAAAAAAAAATATAATTAACATAAAATAAATATCATTACGCAAATAAAGTTATTTCTTTAGTAGACTTCATCAATCATACAATGTTGTAATGTGGTAATAACGTCACATTAACAATTCTAATTAATAGAAGGTGACGCCAGGTAATGGATGACTGTGTGTGATCAATGATCATATTAATTGATAAGGTCCACGATAGGTAGCAATAAAATTGACTAAATTAGCGTCAAATTATTAAAATTTCTTGAGATTCGTTGATTTCTCTAAAAATTCAATAAAATATTTCATCATCATTCTTTAACAAAGATGATATTAAACAAATACTATGAGTATATTTAAACTCTAGTTGTCGTTCGCGACTTCGTTCGCGAAGACTACACTATCCCAGAGAAACCTGTTACCGGGATAAAAAAGTATCCTATATCCTAGTCCTGGTCATGGTCTGTCTATGTGCAGTTTCGTCCAAATCCGTTTAGCCATTTTCACGTGATGCGCGGTCACAGACAAACAGATAAAAAATCTAAAAACTGTTGGAACGTGTTCTGTTAACGATTCTAAGTATCGGACAGAGTATGCAGACTTTCGACCCTCTTTAGCTTTATTATATGTATAGATTCTTAAATTAAAACGTTTGAAAAAATCTTATGATATCTGGCAGAACTCTTTCTGACACTGAAGTTGAAGAATAAATACTCGTACAAGAAAGACGAATATTTAAAGATGGCTGTAGGATAGGCTACGAAGATTGTAAAACAATGACAGAAATATGGCTTTTTGGTCCACTTCATCACCATCATCATCAGCTCATTTTTTATGTCCTTATGGATGGATGGGTAGAACGGGCCATAAACCACCACGCGGGCCAAGTGCGGATTGGTGGTTGTTGACGACTGCTAATGCAGCCAGGACCGTGCCTTCCGAAGCACGGAGGAGCTCGAGATGATAAATTTTTTGATCCCCCATCCGATGACCGGCCTTTGCGAAAGTTGCTTAACCTCAGCACTCGCAGACCGGGCGCGTTAACCTTGAGCTCCTCTGGTCCACTTGCCCGGATTCAAAGCGCTAAGTCAAACTTGAAGTAGCATATAATAATGCTAAAGATATTCTTGAATAAATAAAATTACATAAAATAAGGATGTTTTCGTATAAATTAGACCTTCTACGTAAGGGACGTAATACATCTCAATTTGGAGATCGAACGCAAAATTGCTAGGTTTGCTTACATAGTTGCAAAACTGATATAATATGAAACTATTACGGATTCTGCTGTTTTTCACGGACGTTAATACATTGGAACAAAGACTATAATTGAGGGGCAGGAAAGAAAACTTGTTTTAGTAATGAGTATCATAAGATTTGCAATGTCGGCCGTTGGCAATTGAAACGTCACGATAGTCTAATCTGTGTCGTCATGATATTGAATTGAATTTCATAATCTCATTTTCTTCGTACGGAATATGAAATGTAATGGAAGGGCCTTATCATGGTCTTGTACAACACCGCTAACAACGCTTTCTTTGATAGAAATTATTAATAATGTATTATCTAACTAAGCTTAACTTATGTGTATTAACATAGCACAATATTACTGGTCACACATGGTTTATTTAATTATTTAAATTCGACATCGATTTGATAGAACATTATGTCCTGACTTGGACTTGGCCGGTTTTCTAACATGACAAGACATGTTAGAAAACCGGCCAAGTGCGAGTCGAACTCGCGCACGAAGGGTTCCGTACCATTGTCTATAAAAACGGCAAAAAAATCATGTCTGTTGTTCTGTTTTTTAGACGGACAGACGGGGACGGACGGACGGACAGCGGGGTCTTAGTAATAGGGCTCCCGTTTTACCCTTTGGGTACGGAACCCTAAAAAGCTAAGAATCAATCAAAAGCCCGAGGGAACAATAATGTAAAAGTTTTGATTTGTTGTAATTTTTATATTTGTTTGAATAAAATCTAAATAGCTATGTTTGATCGTATGTCACTCGAACGTTACTGCAGTTAAACAAGTTGGACTTCTTTGTAGGTATAACATAAAAATAGATGTATTTTTAGATGATACTATCAGTGGTAATTGAAGTAAGAGACACATACAGCGACTTATTTATGTTTACAGAGATTTTTTTATTTAGGAAGCCGTGCTTAAAATGTTTGTACCTCTTGTGACAATCAGCGTTGCTTTTTAATTGTTTTATAAGCTGCCACATATGTTGAGAAAGGTCTTATTCGTTGTAACATTTTAGTTTCAAGTATATTACATTAAGTTAACCTAAGCAAAACTGTGTTTGTTACTTTGAATAAATAATTTTAATTTAACTTTATAATACAATAAAGTTTCAAAGTCCTTGTAACTTTTAGCTGTTTCCGCCTTGATTGGCTCGCAAACTATATTTCTACAACTACAACTACTCAACTCGGTAGCTAACTATAATTCCTTCCAGCATCAATGATCTGTAGTAATAAAATGACATAAGTAGTGGGCAATACGAGACAAAGTAGATATCTCGACCTAGTTGCGGCCGAAAGACGAGCCGTGGGGTGACCAGCCGCCCGGAACCGAACACGGACAGAGTATTATAATATTAACATAATATACTATACTCGGAATAAATTACTACGTAGGTACAATAATTACCGAAAGTATTACTGTGCTTTTAGTAGCAGTGAGTAACTTTGTTCTACTTTCTTTATAGCAACGGTTCATTCACGAAATTGTATACAATTTTGAGCTTTGTCGCGCCTAATCTGAACGGTTAGAATAGACAACAGTTGAGATAGAGTTTGCGGGAATGTCGCAATGATATGTAGCGACAGGAGTCAGTAGTCTTCCATAACTTCTGCAATGGAGTGGAGACTTCGCATAAACAAGAGCATTTGTCGCGCCTAATCTGAACGGTTAGAATAGACAACAGTTGAGATGGAGGTTGCGGGAATGTCGCAATGATAGGTAGCGACAGGAGTCAGGAGTCTCCCAGAACTTCTGCAGTGGAGTGCAGACTTCGCATAAACAAGAGCAGTAGAGGACAAAAAAAGAAAAAGCCATAAAAGGTAATTCTCACGGACAAGAATCTTGGAATAGCTTGGAACCGGCCGAGTGCAGCTGTTCCGACATTTTTTTATTTTTTTTATTCATAGCTCGGCAAATGACTCCACTCCACCTGATATTAAGTGGAAACGGAGTCCAGACGCAAGGACAACTGGTGTAGCGTGAAAACAACGCAGCATCAGTCACCCTCACCTTGCCGGCCCCAAGGTGCCTCTTCACGCCTCGTCACGCCCCATGTCATAGGAAGGAGGGAAAACGTGTGCTGGTAGACTATTCCATCTTTTGGAAGTGCGACAAAGAAACGAGTCACCAAATTTCTTTGTGCGCGATGGAATGTTCGAGACAGTACAATGGTCACTCCGGAGAGCAGCACGCGTACTTCTATGGAGGAAGGGAGAAGGTGGGATAAGGTCAAAGAGTTCTTCAGAGCACTCGCCGTGGTATAAGCGGTAGAAAACGCTGAATGACGCTGTATCTCTACGCAATTGCAGGGGCTCGAGAGCATTAGTGACCTCTGCATTGCCGATAATGCGTAGGTATAGCGCTCCGCTGAAATCTGTTCCATTCCATACATTCTGTTGTTTTGTGGGTAAAGGAAGAGAGAGGACAGATAACATTGATTGTAAACTAGCTGCAAATTGTGAGAGGCAAAAGGGTTGAGGATAACAGCATTCGAAATTTTCAATCTAATTGTCACATTGGGTCTACTAGAAGTATGGACCTACAAACTTTAGATAAACGTGCATTAAGTGTTATTTACGTTTTGTTCTTTGAAAATTTAGTCTTGATTTGTGGCTTAAGAATGAAAAGATGGGAAGTGAAACTCTTTCGTGTCATCACGAACAAAGAACTGAAGGGGGCAATGATTTCGGCGTGAAAGAAACAAAGCTAAAACTAAGCGATAATGTTACGTGTTCCTGTGGCCGGCTCTTTTGAGTGAAGGGTGACGACGAATATCGAGTTACTCGTACAGAGCACTTGTCACGAGTGGCTTATTTTAAAAAATGAGGCCTCTGTTTACAAATTCGAACAACGTGTGTGTTAGGCATACCTATTAGGATTATGGAAGCGAATGAGACACGAAACTTAGTTTGTAATAAAAGATTTACTAATATTTAGAAAGGGGTATCGTGTCTTATAAGAGTAGCGCACGGTTAAACTGGGCAAGAGCCACAACGGAACTAACAGTAAGAATTAAGAACACAGAGGAAATGTACTCGGCCTAAGAAACAAAGGATTATTGTTTCTTATAGTTAATATAAACAAAATATGTGATAGAGAAAGATTAACTGTGGTTAGAGAGAGACGTATTTATTTTTGTACATTCCAACAATACCTTTATACCCGACGTTTCATCGAGACCGGCCATGGTAAGTAGTTTGCGTTAATCCCCGTTATAAAACTTTGGCGTTCTTTTGCGTTCTTACAGGAGAACGCTGAGTGACAAGGATAAAAAACGAATATAGCTTTGTAAACCTTCAATGTCAATGTTATTAATTAAATCAAGTTCTAAAGATCATCGTGCAAAAAATCAAAGTGTGCTTAGATGAAAATGAGTACTAAGGCGCAGAGTATTTTTTTAAATTTGTATTTTTTTCAGTTGAATGTCTGACATTTTGAATTAGTCGCATGTGGAATTGTGGAACTATTGCAATGGTTCATTCGTTCAACCATTACCACCTACCTACTCGCATTAGCGTCACATGGTGGGTAGTTGCCTGATCTCATCGTATGCTTAGGATTATGTACCCAAGCAGATATTAAAAGACAGAAATATATGTTGTTTTCTCTCTCAATTGGTTGTATACACAATCTAATTTTATTGCCAACAAACTATAATTCAGGTATTAATTACCAGAGGAAGCAGATTTTTTTTCAACACTTTTATAAAATTATTATAATAGACGTATTTTTATTATTTTTAATTTTTGCATTCATAATGCTGTATGTAGTTACAAACAAAAATTTTGATAGACGTATATTTATAACATACACATATTATTATTATTGCAAACTAGCTGTCCCGGCAGACCTAGGTCTGCCCTATTATTCTAAAACAAAGTTACATTGTTTTTTTATGTTAATAGCTGCCCCGACAGATTTCGTTCTGTCAAAAGTTATTGGCCTGTCGCAGTCTAATAGAAATAAAATAACAATGAAAGACTTTAGTAATATCTAATGTGATGATATTTTTATTGTAATGCCGTACACTATATTTTTTGTTTGATTACTTGGCGCGTAAATAAATAAATCTGACCTCTAATCAACTTGAAGGCATACCAAAGATAAGAGTTTTGCGATTAGCAACACATTTGGCGATTCATTTTTATTTATATAGATAGTGTGCATAATGATAGGATAGCATGATCATAAAACAATTGTTAAGCTTATTTGCTATTTCCAGAATTCCAACATCATGGTCATCTTACTTAACATTGAGAATACAGTTGTTATCGCCATTATTGTAGGCTCGACTTGAAACCGACTTAAACCGGTGTCGCTCAGAGGTGCCTATTATTTCTTAATTCTACGATGACAGCTTCTTTTACGTGTGGGCAGAAGTACGAATATAAAATACACAATGTGAAGCCAAATAGCGGAGTTAAGCTGAAATTACGACCTTGTATTATCGTGCATACAGCTGTAACTGCGACATTGCATGTTAATAACATGTGTTATTTGTTTACTGGACTGGTGTTTGAGGCGATACTGTTTTGTGTGGCTTGTTGTACTTATACTCACCACACTTGAAAATTCACCACACCATTAAAATTAATAATTACATTTTAAAATGTTTTAATAATTTTTAACGCAAATTTTGTTGCAAACAAATTACAAAAACACAAATGTTATAAAAAAAATTGCGTTAAAAAATTATATAAACATTTTGTAAATAGTTTGCCTACTTCTTAACTGATCTTTAGTATTTGTAAAAATATTATGATCAGATGTAAATGACGGTAGTTGTTGACATTGAATGGGCGCCTTTGGCTTTCAAAGTAAAAAGTAAATAGTGTTGAATAATTTCGGCGGGCTGGTTAGAACCACGATAGCTTAGTTGGGAGAGCACCTGACTTGGTATGTCAGAAGGGTGCGGGTTCAAATCCTGCTCGTGGAAATTTTTTCAACATTTGTGTTTTTGTAATTACATTTTAGCTCACGAATATTCACCACACATGAAAAAGTAACGTCAGCAAACAAATTTTGAATCCTTTGACATTACTATTTTATATTATTTTTTAAGGATAAACCTATTTTATTTAGAAACCATGCTTATGATAGTAATAATAATAAAAAAGGGTTTTTACGCAGCCTTCAATCGTTTGTCATGGTGTGGACATGTGATGAGAAGGTATGAAACGCATGTAACAACAGAGAGGTGGAGGCTCGATGGCGCAGTGGTAAACGTGCTCGGTCTGCGAATGATGAGGTTAAGCAACTTTCACAAAAGCCGGTCATCGGATGGGTGACCAAAAAATGTTTGCCATCCGCGTTGTGGTTAGACCCCGTTCTCCCTACTCATCCATAGGGAAAGCTCGTGCCCTAGAGGGGATACAATGAGCTGATGATGATGATGATGATGATGATGATGCATGTAACATACAGAGTTATAGATAAACCCCTTGTGCAGCTATATACAGTCATGAGCATTACCTAACATGTACACACTTTTGACTAGTTTTGAATCTTATTCCATCGTAATAAGAGTTACATCGTTTACATGTTAAGACGACACCTCGATTTGTGAACATTCAAAAAGGCTGATCCTTACTGACGCTATAAGGTCGATAATACGTAGCACCTGCGACAATATAGACAAATTAACAGTTAACCTAAAAAATATTGGTTTTAGTTACCAAAATATGCAGCAACAAAATTACGAATATTGGATGTTATCAATATATTAGAGTGGTTTCCAAGCATATAAATTTTTAGTGGTGTTTTGTGGTGAGTCAAAATTATACAATCGTGTATTTGAGCAAGCAAGTTCAAGATAAAGACATGAATTTACCTATATCAACATTTCAGATTCGTAAGTCATATTATAGTCTTAAACTGTTCGACGAAAGTTGGTGCATTTTTTCAGTGTGTTAATGCTCGTGATTGTACACCTCTAATGGGCATAACTACTATTAGTATTAAATATAAAAAAGTTAAGTTGAAAGTTAAGTTAAAAATTAAGTTTATTATTACAATGTCATTAAATATCCTGCTGTAAATGTAAAATAAAAAAACTAAAACCGGTTCTGAGCAAAAACCCACTAAACCGGCTAACTAATCGATTGTACAAAATGATTTTTTATAAATAGACAATGCAATTAAAATACTATCAAAATAAAATTAAACTAATTAGATGTGCTCTTTTACCTTTTGCTTGCCGGACATCCGAAACTAAGAACACGTAATGGCAACGGCACAAAATAAAGAGAGCCCAGAAAGAAAGCTTAATACATATTATGATTATTTACATATAATTTTCAAAAAAGAGAAAGTGTTGAAAAAATTCCATTCCGTATCTTACGTTATTTTCCATCCACATATTTTATTCTTTTTAATAAAAATAAAGTATGGAAAAATACTTTATTTCCGACTAATGCGTGCGTTTGAACGGAATATTCCTGTTGACTAAATTTTTGAACAGTAACTACTTACTGAATGATACTCAGATTCAGGTGAAGTGAAACGAAAAGCAACGCTAATTTCTGAACGCGCTATAAAACAATAAAATATTATTAGATAGTGCCAAGAGTACAAAGAATTATATTTAATTATATTAACATATTAATAATCATATTATATTTTAAACATTGAAATAAATAAATTTGGAAAATACTTTATTTTTTCTTCAAACCCTTTTTTTATACTAGTTAGTGATAGATTTACTTTAATTTCCTGAAAAATAGTTGGCAACCTTAGGTATGTATGAAGCTTAACTTCTGCAGTCTCCTTATATTGTGGCAATGGTCTGAAGACTTGATGAAAAAGATAATTGATTTTTAATTATGCAACCGCGTCCAAAGGAGCGTAGACAAGTTTTGAAACAAAACGAATCATGTTGTTGGTTTTTAAGATCAGCGTCTCAGATTACGTAACTGGCAGTTAAATCATCTGTTAGGCAAATAGTGGTTAGCGTCAGTTGGAACAAATTAATGATCGCGAATTCGTTTAAAACATTACCATAGTAAAAGCGCTTATCGAAATAATTATCTTTAAAAAATAATTTAACTGCTCATTCCGTTAAAAAACTTTTATTCATTCAAGTCTATCGTTTTCATTTCTTAGGGATTAGCTTTTTATGACACACCGAATTTCACGCAGGTGAAGCCGCGAGCGAAAACTAGTTTATAATAAATCTTAAATGTCTTAGTAATCTGCGGCTGCGCATGTAAGACGGGTAACCTAATCACTCGTGAGCTGACCGCCGAGCGCAACGGACGTGTAATCGATACTTTGAAAGCTGCTTTCCTCTGGGGGAAATTTATTGATAGACATTTTACACGTTAGAGAATCAATTGAAAATTTTACAAGAATATGAATGAGTTTTGCGACGGTAATTATGTTTATGTATAAAACAGTTTAATTGCAATGACTGCTGGGCAAATATCAGTAAAGAATATTAAGATGCGAATGTTTTATATACCGAAGTTGCAAGTAAAGTAAAGTTTGTAACTAGCGGCCGCTCTCGGTTTCACCCGCGTGGTTCCCGTTCCCGTGGGAATATCGGGCTAAAAAGTATCCTATGTGTTAATCCAGGTTATAAACTATCCGTATGCCTAATTTCATCCAAATCCATTCAGTAGTTTTTACGTGAAAGAGTAACAAACATCCATCCATACTTACAAACTTTCGCGTTTATAATATTAGTAGGTAGGATAAACATGGAAAATATTTTAAAAAATCACGAAGTTTAAAAACACTTTTTTACGTGATATTAGAAAACCAACAAAAAAAAGCCTTTATTACCTATTCACAAAGACTTGTTGGATGACTCACACCAAAACTGCAACCTCACACAGTGCGTCAACCTTCAAAAGGGTTCGTAAATCAACATCCTATGTAAACATCGCAATAAAAAGAAACTGCAACTGAGCACAAGGAGTCAATGACACCGATATTGTGGTACAAACAGCCGCACGAACAACGTAACACTAGCTCTTACTACTACGCAATAGAGTCTATAATGTTGTGTTCCATTTGATATGGTATGGAAGCTACTAGTTCTTTGTTAGAGTAGATCTGTCCATATAAAGAACGCTCGTAATATGAATATCGATGGAAAATGATCTAGAACTAATGACTAGGGTTTGTGCATGCGCCTTCGTCGGTATAACTTACAATTGGTACATAGATACTGTTTGATTGGGATGATTAATTATAATGAAAATACGCGAATCAAAGATAACTTTATCTCGCGTCCTAGTTCCTTTTACAGAGATGAGGCCTATGGGCTTAGCGCGAAAGTTATTGAATTCGTATCGTTAAATTCCTTAGCGATAAGAGTAATATCACATCTAAGAAAGTACATAGATACAGGCAACGCCAAATGAACTAACAATTGACAAAAACTTAAATGACGTTATCATGAATTATCGTTTACGTTATGATTTACATAGAATTACTCGTACTAGGTAGGGTCCAGTCGCTACCCGTTCACCCACCAGCTTCACCCACCAGTGGGTTCATGGGGAATCTCTGTTTACCCGTGCACCCACTATGGCGGAAAAATATCGACATCAAAAACACAAAAACACAAATTTTCTATCTCTAATTACTAGATATGTTTTTTTCATTGGCGGCGCTAGTGTGCGGCGTAAACGCTCTTAACGAAAACGATGATTTGTATGGCATTGAAGCAGTGCCTCCTGGAAAAACGAGATCTAAAAATTTGCCTTACAAATTTTCGTTATTGTTAACGTGATGCACTGTAAAATAAAACTAAACACTAGGCACCTTGGTGTAAAATTTTACCATCACCATCACCCAGCTCATTTTAAGTCCCCACCGCTGGGACACGAGCCTTCCCTATGGATGGATAGGAAGAACGGGCCAACCACCACGCGGGCCCAGTGCGGATTGGCAAATGTTAACGATTGCTAATGCTGCCGGGATCAACGGCTTTACGTGCCTTCCGAAGCACGCCTTTCGACCTACGAAGTCGCATTCTACATGTAAACAGTGTTTATTTTAGAGGCTAGAACCACTTAGCTAACAAACGTTAGTATTGGCATCACGAATCGCGACTCCTTATACACTTATGCACACATAAATTACTACACTCACAAAATTGCTAAAAGGAAAAAAGTCGCGAGACTTGTTTACAATTGTGCAACGTATCTTCTTGATGCCGGTGCGGTGTTATTTTGAAAATGATGAGTGTTGTGCAACCGGTGATTATTCACAGCTAATTACTAAAGTGATATAAATCTAGTTACAAAGACCGTAGTTAGTTGTTGCACAAAATAGGAGACCCACAGAAGGCAAAGCATAAGCAAAATATAAACGCGTTTGAGCAACGCGCACTTTAAACCTCTCACGGGCACTTGGTGGGTGCCTAGTGAGTTTTGCTTACTATCCGTATTCATTCGATTACGTTTACGAGAACGAAAATTAGTATGGCATTGATGCAGCGCCTCCTGGCGGCATAGGGGCCGTCCATTAATCACGTGAGACTCAAAGGGAAGAAAAAAATCACCAAATATCACAAGAAGGAGATATCACGTGTATTTATTTTCGAAACCGAAAAACATTTGTTTTTACAATCTTGCAAAATTGCGTTAAATTGATAACGCTAACACCTTTTTTTTCCAATCTAGTGGTGTTTTTTTAAACATGCTTACTTAGTATATACAAAAAAAGACACGTGATCTTAGGTGGGGGGAGGGGTAGTACAAAACCTCACCACGTATCACTAGGAGGGGGGTCTAAAAAGCTGCTAAAAAACATCACGTGATTAATGGACGGCCCCATACGAGAAAACTAACATTTTGCCGTACAAATTCTCATTTTCGTTTACGTGATCGAATAGCGAATGAAACTCGCACTTGGCACCATGATCTCGGAACAGCAGTGCTATTCTCTAAGCAAAACAGCGTCGACCTCGACATTGAACTCTCTCATAACTTGCAAACGAATGTAGACTTTATTACTGTTTAAAAGTAGGTTGAAATTCGTTATCAAGTTATGAGCGAGTTTAACGTCGAGTTCGACGCTATTTTGCTTGGAGAATAGCGCTGCAGTCCGAGCGCAGCTGTCGCCAGACTCCGTGTCCGTTATTCTACGGCCACACTACCGCGGTATCGCGAACATTTTGACAAGAACACGGTCAAAAATGTCATTATTGCTTGTCGTGAAAACGGCAAATGTTCGAGATACCGCGATGGTATGGCCGAAGCATGAGAGGTTATCTGAGTGTGCGTAGCTCGAACGCGGTTGTATGAAGTTTACTTTCTGCATTCTCTTTATGTTGTGGTTGAAGCATCACCGACTTTCCTGAGAAACTGGACTATGACTAATTGTTTGAGATGATGCAGATTCAGTCGTTAAAAGCAGGTTGTTAAGTGCTTGTTTATTGTACCCGTTAATATTTAGACCAAACTCAGCATTAATGTGAATACGTATTATTTTTGAACTTTATTTTGCATGCACATTAATGCACAATTCATTTATAATTGTATGTTTTATTTTTTATCTCTTCGAGTAAGAATTTGGATTTCACCTCATTGATGTTAATAACAATGTATACTATATTTATATACTCCACGCTTAGATAAATGATTGATCTCGTGCGCTCGACTAGATACCGCCGACGTGCTTGTTAAATGCGGCAAAAAATACTACGCCGAAGTCGGCGTACCCGAGTCAGTCGCCTGCTGTCAGTCGCGTTGCAAACTGTGTGTGAGGTGCGCGTAGGTACCGAATGTTTTGTTAAATTTTAGTTATAAACCGAAGTAAAATGCCAGTTTGCGTAGTTAAACTGTGTAAAAATAATACTACAAGAAATAAGAAGGACACCGTTCTTACACACACTACAATATTGAGTTGCCGCATTCACGGAGCTATAGTTTTTAGGTAGCGCGGTATCAAGTCGAGCGCGCGAGACCAATCATTTATCTAAGACTCCACGTTTCATAAATTCCTATTAAATTAGATTGACAAATATACTTCCTCTAAAGTGACATAAGACGCTAAATAAATTATATGTATCACCAATGAGGTTCGTTATCACGGTTGTCTAGTTGTGTCATAGGGACGAAAAACTTTTCCTTGACACAACTGGTAGTGCTTAGGGGAGTAGCAGTTCCCTGAGAGACTACTGCTATTATTTGGTAGTGTCATAGTGAAAAAAGACTTACCTAGTGTGCATAAGGAAACAGTGGTTCCCAAAGACATTACTAGTGGTGCCGCACAGTTGTGCCTGGGGTACGCCACGGTTTTATGACAAGGCCAAAGGTGAGAGCACACTTCACCGCGATTCTCAATTATTGAGAAATTTCTCTGAAACGTTTACTGGTCGAATCGAAATTAACGCGAAATTTTACTACAAGATTACTGAAGATTTTTTTTTAATAAAAATACTTTTTTTATTACCCGCACTCATAGACGTGATTCAATGATAACTTTAGTAGCATCCATGATTTTTAATTAAACAAAAACGGGATTTACAACCAAATTGTGTGCAAGTGTAAGTTTTATTTCGAGTGCATGTTATACGGATCTATTTACCTATTTATTTTACATAATATTATTTTATTATGATGTTTCAACCCTTTTCAAGGTCTATGGGGACAAGAAGACTGAAAGCAAAATAGTAAGCACATATTTAAAATATAGTTAATTTAATCATGACAGTTAGCTAAGTAATTCATGAACGCGTAATCCAATATCTACCTTGACCTCTTCTTCACATGACAAGTCATTTTAATAAACACGGTCACAGTCATTTTGATGTCACTTCACACGTTTCTATTATATCACTACAAAACAAATGTAAAACCTATCAGCAAACAAAACACATGCGTTTACTATTATAATAATACAGTTACAATCGGCCATTGAAAGAAATATCGTGACCAATCGCTAGCGACTTCGTTGGCACATCAAAAATTGTGATTAGTTTTTTTTTCGTATGAAGAAATTGTACTTATTGCGAAACATTTTAAAGATGATAGGCAATCAAGGGCGTAATCGTAATTAGCCAATCGTGAAAATAACAGCGATTGTATTGAGACATTTGCTATAATACATAGTGTAATGATTGATTGTTGTAATATGTTACTGGGTTATTGTATATGCTAGTAAGGTAAATTAACTCGCATTTAAATATAATTTCGATGGACATAATGTATGTGAAGCAAGATAGTTCACACGATCTATTGAATGGAGCCTTTTAAGATTAGTATTGTTCACTGTTTTATCGAAAGTTTCATAACGGCACACGTTTGAGTACACGTCTCTATTATCTACCTCATCATTCAGAATTATCTTTTTTTCATATTGGCCTTCATCTCAAAAGGTAAGCATAATAAGGCCGAACGAGGAAAAGCACTTCACTAAGAACCGTTAACTACTGAGGAACTACCGTTAACTGCTGTGGCGGTAGTCAAAGTAACATTAAGAAAACGATAGCGAAGTTCGAAAAGAATAAAATGTATGGGATTGAAATAAGATTGACTACGTGATTTAGCGCGGCTTATGTCAATCCCATACATTTTATTCTTTTCGAACTTCGCTATCGTTTTTTTAATGTTACTTTGGCTAAGCCTACTGGCCTACTGGCTATCTATCTTGCTACAAGATGGCAAACGTTAATATCCACCAATAAGCCAGGCAGAGAGAGAGTGAATGAGTCACCAGAAATCGAAAAAGGTCCTCTTTTCTCGTTATTGCGTTATAAGTGTTATAACGTTATTAATAGTATGGATGGATACGGCTTCCGAAAAATCTACGCCTAACATACACGTGTTTTTTAATGAACAGTAATCCACTGTTATGAATTAACAGGGGGATACCTACGACTTATTTATCAAATAGTATTTAAGTTCATGTTTATGTTTTCCAGGAATATCTAGGCCTGCCTGTGCGAACATATTCTAAGCCAATATTGCAAAGGTACCTATAAATATTAAAAAAATAGTGAAAATCGTTCATTATTTACTGTGGGAGATTGGTATTTATTTAATGATAATTCTCAGCATCGCGGTCTGAATAAATTTTTGTGTGTTAATGAAGCACGGAGAGATGACTCTGTTGAGTATCAAATTGTGGACTCACCTCTCCTCCAGCATCTCGTTGAAGGTCTTGGACTTGGCCCGCGGCTGGCATGGCTCGTTTTCCATGCGGCGCACCTCCACGCAGCGGTCGATGATGTGCTCCACGCGCTTCCGTCGCGACGACTTCCAGTTGTCCAAGTTCTGCAGAGAAGATAAGATATACTCGTACAGCCTTAAATTTTCCTGATTCATTACGGTACCAATGGTAAAACAAGGTTTTTGATGTGTAACATCTTTCCTCTGGGACGGAAGTATGTAACAGGAAGTCAGGGAAGCACGCAAGCGCGCGCCATTTGATTTGACGAATGAGCGCGCGGTATTGCATTACTCTTAGTGTCAATTAAATAAAATACAATTTTCATTAAAAAAGAATTATTCTATGTTAAGAAAAATTATTTCAAATGATTTATTCAGAACATAATGTTAAAATTGCTTATTACTAAGGTGAGCTGTCAAATGTTACACATCATATGCGACTACTGTAAGATTCGCTCGTTTTTTTTTAAAGATTCCACTTTCGCAAAGGCTGGTCATCGGATAGGTGACCAAAATTATATGATCTCGAACTCCTCAATAACGCACGTAAAGCCGTTAGTCCCGCTCTGGCTGCATTAGCAGTCATTAACAATCGCCAATCAGCACTGGGTCCGCATGGTGATATCTGGACTGTTCTACCTATCCATCTATAGGGAAGGCTCGTTCCCCAACAATGAGGACACCAAATGAGCTGATGATGAGAAGCAGAGTCCAGCAGATGCGAGGAAAGTTAGTGGAGCTGGATTGTGCTACCTAGCCGTGCTCACTTTGCCGACACGTAAGTTGCTGCTTCACAATTCGTTTAAAGGACCCTATGTTGTAGAACACGTGTGCTGGGGAGCATACCATTTTTGGTGTGGTGCGACAAAGAAATGGTTGACAAAATATTGCTCGCGAAGGAATGCTTCAGCTAATCGGTGACAACGAAGAATAACACGCGTGGTCTTAAGTAGGAAAAGAGAAGGAGGGATAAGGTTTGCGAACTCTTTACAGGGATCACATAAAAATTCACGGACTGAGTGCCTTCAATAGTTTAATTTACTATTGGATCACGTATACGGAAACGAGAATTTGTAAAGCAAAATTGCAACTCACCTTGTTTGCCACCTGCAGGCATATCTCATTGAATTTGTATGCTTCATTGCCATATAGATTTTCGTTTTCATTGACGTGACCGAGTGGTGAATAAATGTCGTCTAGGAACTGACCGTTGGAAGTCACACCTCTATAAACTGCTGGTGTAACTTAACCGAAACGTTATTTTAAAAACCTTTTATACCCAGAATACCTATAATACTGTAGTAAAATCCAATAAAAATATTTTTCTAAAACCTTTAGCGTCAAAGCCTGATAGTTAACATTCGACCACGAAGGTGTAGCATTCCACATACAGATGCAAACCAAAAGAAGGTTTCTATGTCTCTTATGCTTTTCCCTTATAACAGTATACCATTTAAAATCATAGATTATCTTGACAGATTGATATGGACGGAATTCGATTTTCATAGTATTAAAATTCCAAGCACGATTGCAATAAATACATGGTCAACAGTTGATTTACAATTGAAAGTAGCTGCTCGGACATTGACTTATAGGAAATATTACCTTTATTTACAAACAAGCAAGTCAAAATACATAGCTTTAGCCAAATAGCCCACAACCGGAAACGAATCTGAATTTCCAAAATGTGTGAAATGAATTATTCGCATCCTATCATTCTGCATGTTTAAAATTATCTCTTTCAAGATAATGAGGATAGGAATTCTTAGATAGGAATTTGCAGCTCATCAAGACACATTTTATATACACAGACCCATTTTTTAGACGCACAGTGAAACAGTTTTCCGTGTTCTGGTAAGTGACGACAAGGCTGAAGGTTCTTCGCGCTTCAACCACAATTATCAGTACTGAGGAACTGGCTATTTACTAACAGTCGCAACAAAACAATGATACAGACATTCTTGTTAGTACGACAGACTTAGATAAGATGGTGACCATAGCTGATTAGAACAGGCCTAACAACAACCAAACCTAGTACGAGCTCTAGACCTCAGAAGCAGTTAAGGAGTAGAAAACAATAACAATGTAGAGACAGTAGAAAGAGTAGACAATAATTAATATTCAGTAAAAAGAGAGGAAAACAAAAATAATATACAGGGTCTAACAAAATCAATAAGCGAACGTTTAAGGGCGGTATCTATACATCATTCTGAATACAAAGACAAAAACTGGGCTCCAGTTTTATAGTGATTTTTCAAAGTTATGTTTTCTAACAAACTAAATCAATTAAAAAAATTCACATCTTGAAACATGCTGTATCTTCACTAACACGCACGCAGGCGTCGATAAAAAGATAGTGTACGGATACACGACACAACGGCTATCTTTGTGTGCGTGTAGTACCGCTGTACGGGTTTGGAAAGGGTGTATTTTTTGGTAAATTATGATAATGTTTTGTTGATTATCTCGGTGACGAGCCTGTAGTTTTGAACCAAATTTGGTGAGCATGCTCAGTGTGATGTATAGATGCTCCCCTTAAACGTTCGCTTATTGATATTGTTAGACCCTATATAGGCAGTTGAAAGAGAAGACAAAAATAAAGTAGATAGAGTAAAGAGTACAATAACATAATCAGATAGTTAAGAAGGAGACAAAAAATTGTTTACTCGAAGTCGTTTCTGAGCTTGGAACAAAGACTTTCCTATAATATATTTTTTCTTTGTTTTTGTGTCGTGTCGGCTTTCCACTTGGAAGCACATGACCTATCCCAATTACTTTCGCCTCACACTGTGTGAATGCGCAAACGCAACTTCGTGACACATTTATTGTACTTTCGGTGTTTTTTTCTAACGAAAGTCATACATATGTATAGCTAATGTTAATAAGCAACGAGACTTTTCAAACTAAATAGTACTTTTTATACAGACGAGCACAGCGAACCAATGCCAATTGTAGGCAATCACGACTATACTCGTTTTTAAAAATGGACTTTTTGCTATACAAGGTAAGCAAATATTTTTGAATGGTTATCTGTGTTTGGGGAGTTTGATGGCGCAGTGGTTAACGCGCCCGGTCTGCGAGTGCTGAGGTTAAGCCACTTTCGCAAAGGCCGGTCATCGGATGGGCGACCAAAAATTTATCGTCTCGAGCTCCTCCGTGCTTTGGAAGGCACGTAAAGTCGTTGGTCCCGGCTGCATTAGCAGTCGTTAACAATCGCCAATCCGCACCGGGCCCGCGTGGTGCTTTATGGTCCGTTCTTCCTATCCATCCATAAGAAAGGTTCGTGTAGCAGTGGGGACATAAAATGAGCTGCTGCTGCTGATGATGGTGATGGTGACGATAATGATGATGATGATGATGATGATGATGACGATGATGATGATGATGATGATGATGATGATGATGATGATGATGATGATCTGTGGTTAGGAACCATTTTTTAAAGTAAAGTAGAACTGTTTAAAAAAAAATTCATACAAGAATCCAGTCGCGTCAAATTAACTGTAGAATTTTCTTTTTATCGTGACTTGCGGTGACACGGGGTTTCATAGCAAAGGTATTTCTCACAGCATTAATAATAGCTGCATTATACATCAAGAGTATTGACCAGATGCGATTCCCTATTAGTTTAGCGTTTCTTAAATTAATTTTGGACTTTTCTATAAAGTCCCTTTTGGATTGCTAATATCATCATCTATCTACGTATCTTTTTGCGCATTTGATTTTCTAAAATGTATAATACTCTTCCAGGAACACTGTTGATTAGTCATATTAAACCACTAAGAGCCTACGACCATAGATTTCTTCAGATAACAAATATCACAATATTTTTCACAATCAATTTACAAGTGCGAATGTTCTACCTTGACCTAAAGACAGCGAATAGTTGTGATGCGTTAATCGTTACAATGCAGCGATCAGAATCTCAGGGCAAGGACGCCTGCGCATCGCCGCGTGATGCATACTGCAACACAATGCAGGCGCGACACCACTACCACATCGTCTCTGCAAGGTTTCTACGAAGTGTCAAAGTCGTGCAAAGAATTAATGGAAACTGCATTGGATATTCATGACTTTTAATTTGTGGAGGGGTTGAATTTACAACAAATGAATACCTAGTGTTTTTTTTTAATCTAAAGAGGTTGGCAAATGACTGCCTGATGTTGAAAATAACAGTCCAGATGCGAGGACAGAGCAGGATAAATAGTGCGTCACTACGTCACTAGCCATCCTAGATGTAGGACGTCCTCTGGTTAGGAGCGACGATATACGCAGAGTTAGAAGTTAAATGAGAAGAGCGGAAGATCGGTTAGAAGTTAAATAAGAAGTGAGGAAGATCGGGCTAAGTGGCATGCATAGGGAGAGTCCTTTGATTGAGATTGAGAGACTGATGATGCATACAAATCTAAGTAAAGTACGAACTAAGCCATATTTGCTAATAATTTACACTCATTTACACGGTCTTCTTATCTCAGTATTGTCAGTATTTTTCAAGCCACCAATTATTTTAGTCGCAAATATAGTTGGTTTTGTGGTAGCACTTCGGGAGTATGATTATAAACTGGAAAAATATTTTGGTGCCCCTTTCGGGTACCCCATCAAACCTCAATATTTGAGATCGTAGCAAAGAACGCTTGACTTGACCGCGATGCCACCGATCGTCTTGATAAGATAAACTTAATAAACATATTTTTTTAATTAACTAAAGCCATCAACAAATAACTATTCAGGACTAAATTAAATTAAATATTAATCACCTTCTTGAATTACCAAGAAGGTGATTAATATTTAAACAACTTTTGCTTTCTAGCATTGCGCATTGTCTCCCCATTATGTTTGCATTGAATCACGTCTCAGAGACGACTCATTAGCACAATTGACAGCTTACTCTCTATCGGTGCTAAAGGTACTTGTAGAGTGCAGTAGCCGCGTAAAGAGACGCGCATATTTCTCTACACCTCCAATGGAAAATCAGTCTTAAATAGATAAAGATATGGTAGCTATGTAATTCTCTAATTTTGTGGTAGTTGAAGTTGTACAAAGTATGAACATCGCGTGCGTGAGAGAGACATGTTGGTTTTTTTGTTCGCAATTTCGCTTTGCGGCGTATAGGAGATAAATACTTGAGTACTCTTTGGTCTAAGTCTGAGGAGATTATGGTTTTCCTATGGAAGATAGCCCCGATTTGCATATACTATTCAATCTCGCCATAACTAAAATTTTTTTAAATTATGTTAATCTGAATTAAAGGAAGCAACTGAATTTAGATTCAAAATATGGTTGCGAAGGTCATGATAATTTCAATTGATCTTTTATATCATAACTTCATGTTTACATTGATCAAATTATTTTGAGTATTTGATTCAATTATAAGAGTGTTTTCAGTACCAGTATTAAAGTATTAAACCACCTCATCAAAGATCACGATCTATAAAATATCAAATTTTCTTAAAAAAAATACTAATAATGTTTTTACACTACAGTCGAATAGAGCTTTAGCAAGTGCTTTGTTTGTTGCTTACATAATAACATTTCAAAATATAAAATGTGTCTAACAGGTATTATATTTATTGTATTATCACTAGTAAAATTTACACAGTACTTGCAATGAATTAAACTGTATATTGCAGTAGAATCACTAGCCAAAATATGAGAACTGTAGTTCTTATATTTTAAGCCACACCTGCTCATTATACTAGACCTACCTTTTGGTTTACCTCAACTTGAAACGATTTAAAACCAAGTTGTATTGCACAATTTAGTTGCAAGCCTCAGACAGTTTAACCGTGCAATTCTTAGCAACCTCCGATAATGCGGCCATTAAAAGTGTTACAGATTTAACGTTCCCATAAAAATACTACAGTAAATGTGTCTTTAAAATTGGCCATCATTATTGTAATGAAGCGGTTGTTACAAAAAAAGACGGAACGTAAATGGGAAACGATAACGCTAAGCTGCAAGTCGAAGAATTTAACATAACATAAATCTAGTCTATGCAATTATTTTTTTTATTTCAACGAAGAGTATTTTAAAAATGGCAATTCAAAGTTATGTTAGAAAACATCTAGCTGAGCACCTTAATTGTCACTTTGAAGAATGACTGGCACACTAATATTGTTAATTAGATGCCTTCGCTTCGGTAGCAGAGGAGGGAAAAACAAAAACGCCAATTCTGAGAGGCCGGAAACGGCGCATTCTATAGTCGACGACGTCTCGCGACGTATTTCCGTTCGGGGCACGGGTGGGAATACCAAAGAGACTAGCCGGCGGGTTAACAAAGGTAAACATACTATCCCATTTGAAGAAGTCACGATGAAAAGAACAATTAAAGGAAAAGCAAATAAATACGTAGCTCCTGTAGATTAAGTAAGCATAAGCACATTCCTTACGTGACTCATCGGTCGAATAAGGTATCGATATATTTTAAATATCAAAACTAAAAGTCCAGAAATAAGGAAAGGTGAAAATAATATTTCCACATTAAAATGAAATACGTTTTTAAGCATTTATTAATTTGTAATGGCAATGGTAAGAAAAGACATTACTTATCATCGTAAAGTCCAAGAAAGTACATAAAGCATATTTCATTAAAAAATCTGTTTTAAAAATTTACGACGCATAAACCCTTATGCCATAAAGTATCGTGAAACTTCATCAATAATTCAATGACACTTATTATAAGCATTTCGGGACAAGAAAGAAGAAACCGTCATATTGTGAAGCCTGATGCCAATTAACCTGATTGTGGAATCGGGACTAGCTTTCTTCGTTCCAAAGAAATGTAATTAAGGCCGTTTAAAAAACGACAAATCAGACAGATTCCAGGTGATGGCAAGACATAGGCTCAGCAGCTATTTTAATTGAAGGGCTAATGCATAGCTTAGTTATAATACTGATGTAGGTCTACGTTAGAATATAATTGTTATCTTTCTCTCAAAGAGTGAACTGTTGGCATGCAATCTCAATCGTTATGCTAGGTCAAGAGTTGAAATTATAATTGAAAGTTCACTACAACTGTGAAGGTTACACTAATTCAAATTTAATAGACTTCGATATCTCTTAGGTAATTTTAAACTACGGAGTGGTACGATAAGTTAACAATTAATAATATTTCTTGAAAGAAGTTCAATGACCCTTTAATTGCCATAGCAAATTTCTAAAGTCAAGCAAACATCCGAAAAACGAAGACTATATTTAAAAGAATGTCGCGATTTCAAACGTACACAAAAACATCAAATGTACCAGTTAATCTATACATGAAGAGGCAATGTTTGTGACTTTGTTTGTTTGTTTGTTTGCGGGAGGGTAATCTCTGAAACTACTCAAAAACTCTTTCACTGATGACGCATGTCACCTTTCATGCGAGTAACATAGGCTATATGTTTTTTTTTAAGTTTTTTTAAGTTTGGGAATCAAAGTTTTGAATTTGTATACATGTACAATACGAACTCCAAGTGGACAAAGTCGCGGAAGAAGTGCTAGTGTAAGTAAACATAATTCAGCACAAGAAATTACGATTACATTGGAAATCAAGCTTGGCCTACTTTCAGAAGTGAGACTTCGCGGTTATATTAAAAAATGAAGGTTCCTGGAGACGACCACATGTTTATAATCTAATTGGCGATAAACGAGAAAGTTTATTACACTTGGTACCACTTGGCACCTTGGTTAGTGGTCGTAATGCAATGAAGTTCCTACTTAACTTGGCGACCTTGAGGGTTTTGATCATGCATCGTTAGCAGGGCTAGTTTTCTAAACTTAACCCTCCTATGTGGACTTTCGATGTTTTATACATTTCCCACAAAGCAGCAGCTTTCAGGCACATAAACAATTACCAGGTAATATGCAAAATTTAAAAGAGGGTAGTTTGACTTTCCGTAAGTGGTTTCTGTCTATCAGTCTGCACTTTGCTGCACAAATTTGAAGCTTCCTTTCCTTATTTTTTTATATTAAAAATGGTAAATTTGTTTAATGACTCTTCTCCTTTTTTATAAGCAAAGACGACTGTCATAAGCTTGGCAGTGTCTATGGGCGAAGAGCCAAAGTATTCTGGTTTTTTCTGATATCAGGATAAAAGTTGGTGTTATAGTTAGTGACTAGTAAGAATAAAAAGAGAATAAAAAATTTTTTTGCCAGTCATGATAACAGAAATACAAATAATAATTTTGTCTAACCAGGTTTTTGACTATGATCAAATATAAGAGGAGCTTGATGGCGTAGTTGTTAACGCACCCGGTCTGCGATTGTTAAGGTTAAGCATCTTCCGCAAAGGCCGGTCATCGGATGGGTGGCCAAAATCTTATCATCTCGAGCTCCTTCGTGCTTCTGAAGGCACGTTAAGCCGTTGGTTCCGGTTGCTTTAGCAGTCGTTAACAACCACCAATCCGCCCTGGCCCGCGTGGTCGTTCTCCATATCCATCCTTAGAATCGTGCCCCAGCGGGGACATAATAATAATAATAAACTTTCTTACACTCACACCAATTATCTAGCCCAAGAGAAGCTTCGTTATGAAACTCGTTAAAATGGTTACTAGACAACGGATAAACATACTTAAAATACTTAAATACATACTTATTATACATAGAAAACACCCAGACCCAAGACAATTTAGAAAAACAATAATTTCTAAATTGACCCGACCGGGGATCGAACCCGGGACCTCAGAGATGGCGACACCATGAAAACCGGTGTACAAACCACTCGACCAAGGAGGTCGTCGCAAGCTAAAAATGAGCTGATGATGATGAAATATAAGAAAAAAAAATTTGTCTCACAGTACTCACCGACTGCCAGTCCTCCTGTGTCTCGATCCGCGCGGGCTCTGTCCTCTTGGCTAACTCGGTCCTCCGGAGTTGTTCGCGGGCGCGGCTGCCGAGGTCGGCGGGGCCAACGCGCACGAACTGTAACGGGTTGGTGGCCGGCTTGCCCGGGATCACCGCGGCCGTGTGCGCACGCGTCGCCAGGAAGTCCGCGCTGTCCGACGTCTGGAATGAAGGAATCCATTATCAGTTATGTTTTTAGAACTCTTCTTATCTAGTAATCAATCACATGGTAAACCCGACAAAAATCCGCCCGTATAGACTTCAGACGAAATTGCATGTTATTTATTATCTCTGATATTTTGTGATAACCAAAAGGATTAACGACTGCGCTAAACGTAACTTAAATTTTGCGATTGTTGCAAAGAACGTATGGACGCGGCCGATTCTTTATGAATCTTTATAATTAAAATAGGATTATTATTAGATTATTTACTTTATTATAATAGTTCCTTATCATATATGTTCTCTGTCCGTAAGGATTTGTCTTAAACAACAAGTCGTACACTACTTGCATCTAACGTCTTGCTTTAAACCACATCATCATCAGACATCAAAATCTTGGTGCTGAATTCAAAAAAAATCAAAATTTTAAATTATTTATTCAGTTTAGGCTACAAATAGCTCATAAGAACGTCATTATGCCATCATCGGTTCGTAAGTCTACACAGGCTGGACCTCCTCTCCCCTAATCTCAATTAAATTGTCACGTCGACACGCCTTTGTTGTATCGTAATTTTCCAGTGTCGTCGTATAATAATATAGTTATCGTTTACTAGATACTATAAAGAAATAAAAAAATATTAACAACTGCAGCTAATCAGACAGCGCCAAGAAAGTAGCACAGATTATTATCGATGAGATAAGTATAAATAAGGCGTTGTAAACAAAAAACACACCGATGCTATCTACAGACGGAGTTGCAAAGTAATTTGTCTAATTCCTATCTGTGCTGCACACGATTTAAAACAATGTAACAAGTGTTACAAGCGTTACATAAATGTTAACAGTAAAATTTGAAAGTAAGCCAGCGTCATCGCCAAATACTTAACAGTGTGGCGTTTGCGAACCGTTATATGTTATAGCTTTAATATTACATTTGTGCTTCGTCTGTAACAAATTTTGGGAATTCTTCAAGCTACAAGTTATTGAGATGGAGGCTGACATTGTGCTATATCACACAGACCATACATTTTTTTTTCTTTTAGTTGATGGCTTCGTGCGATTAGCACATTTAGCCAGTGTCAAAGTAATTTTTCTTTTAAGTAATACATAAATAAACAATATTTCCTTCTTCCTCCAGTAATGATGATGAATGATAATAGAAATGAGAAGTGAGAAATGATATACCCCCCAACCCCTAGAGTATCTCAGTAAAGATGTGGGGCTTTACTAAGTCCTCGGGCGAACTTCTTGAGAGAATTTGAAAAGTGACGTTGCACTGTTTTGTTTCATTTGCCAACACTCATGCACACTCACGAACACTTAACGGTTAATAAATCCACCATTATTTCACATTAATATTCGCCATAACACAAATTTTAGAAAATAAAACAAAATCTCAGACATGACTCTTCACTTTCCCGCCAAGAAGTCCAGACCACAATTTTCAAATCAACAAGCATGAACGAAACCTTCTTTCTTTGCTTAAGCTTCTTTACTTTCTTTCCATCTGAACGTCGCAAGGTAGCTAAGCAGTACGCGAGAGGAAAATCCCTCAATAGAATTACTTTATTTTCCTTGCAGTGTATAATGGAGTATTCTTATTGGTATTTTTTTTCCTTTCCCATCGCTTAGCTACCTCGCACAGTTCTTTTTACGAAAAGACGTTCATTCCTTGGTAATGATTGAGACAAACAATACTATATGAATGATATATACTATTTCTTCGTACATATAACGAACTACACGAAATTGCAATAGCACAGCAAGCGTTATCTTCAAAAGAAACAACAACGAAGAAATAATGTACAAAATTAGTTCTAATAGAACGTGTAAAGGAAGTAAGTTAATTATAAAGATAATTGGTTCCTGTTTATAATTTCTTAGTAATGAAATTGTGCGTCAGTCACTGTTACGATATAGTGTACCAAATTAGAAGGTACGCAGGAAAGATCAGATAGCGGTAAACAAAACGTCGAATGTCTGCTTTACATTTTACCATAGGACTTAAATTAAGAAATTTTGCATGCTCAATTTCAGTAAGCTGTTTAAACAAGTTGACATTATAATGCAAAGTATGATATGTTGCGCCGATCCCAAACCAGATTGGGAATAGGGCACAGGTAAATTTTTAAATGATGACAGATATTGTTCTATCATCATTTAGAAATTTACCTGTGTGTAACAAAGTATCCGTATCAGTATTTGATGCAAAAATATATTTCATCAAAATCAAAGAGGGTTCTCCCGACCAGAACAAATTAAAAAAATATAAGCAAGCTACCTTGTAGGAGAAAAAACCAGAAAGGAACTAGGATGAGTTAAGATATGCGTACGAGTCTTCTGTCAGTCGGTTAGTGATATAACTATGCAATGTCTGCGACAGCTAACACGTTATAGCTCAGGTGCTGTCGAACGGAGGTGAAAATATAATTAACCGGCTTCCCACATGCGAGATGGAAGGTAGGCTAAGTTCGACCAGTTTCCAAGATGTTTAATAACATGGCTTTTCTTTTCTTTAAGATAATAACCTTTCGCTGCATCTCTGATTAGTATAATTATGAGGAATCGCTTATTTATTCAAATAGTTTCAATTCCAAATTTAGAAGTCACAACCACACTAACTTTTCTTTTCTAAGATAATGCCTTTCGCTTTGTCACAAACTGGTATAATTATAACATAAGATAATGCCTTTCGCTTTGTCACAAACTGGTATAATTATAACAAATAGACTCTTTATTCAAATAAAGGTTTAAATATATTTTTAGTTGTCACAATACATTTAACAACATTATCTGATTCCAAATCCAAGGTGGCCGTTCTAAGTCTGTTTTCATTTTCACACGAATGTTGTTACGCATTTTACAAGTATGACCAATGACCATTTTTCATCAGAGCTTCAAGCCTGCTTATCCAAGAACGTCTTAATAATGTGTCGATAGCCTAATTTCGACATTAGGACTATGGGAAAATTTACAATATCAGGCTGAATCGAGGCCGTACGTATCGTATGATTTTTTCCTACCACTAAGCAGTGAATAAAATGCGAGTGTTAGCCACTGAGGCTGATCAAGGTGATAGAAGGCGTGAACCTTCTATAAATACCTAATGATGATTGCAAAGACTAACGGCCAACAAAGGCAAACTCTTTATATAAACCTGTATGATGTGTACTGAAATACTGAAATAGACATCATCATTGAACTTTAGAAGTCCTATTACTGCTCAATGTGGAGACTAGGCAATAAGCTACCATGCTACCATCAGCCCAATGCTGATGGATGACTACTTTCTTTTGTCAGCAACAGAAGACAACAGCATAACGTGCCTTTTGGAACGCGTCATATTTTCATTTGGTCCCGGTCGATGTCATAAGATAGAAACGTGTAAAGTGCTTCGGAGCACGGACCATAGACAATAAACATATAGCATTAAGACCTCGTGTGAATCTCACGAGGGAAAGTCTACACCCGGCTGGTGGTATACAAACTGATGATGATTCTTTATTTAACGTTCTATTCCCAGATCTAGATCGAGGCGTGCAACCAGGAATACTTTCTCTGTTACGCGGACGCTTCCTCGACGGCTCCGGATGCGCGCGCGCAACTTATTGCGATTTAAGTGCGCCACCCGCCACAGCTACCGACGATGTGCTCCTAAAATGTGTTCTAATGTCACACGGAATATCGCTATTTGTGGTTATGAGTGCTTTTACATAGGCGCTTTTTGTTTTTTCGTGGAGATTAATAATAAAATTAGTTTTCTTGTCATATTTATCTTTAAAAATATGTAGGGGACCTAATAAATATTTTCGGCGCTGTAGGTGTATAGTAGGTACATGAGCTAATTCTAATTATGTATTTATTGTTTTATGCATACTGTTACACTTAATTACACTTAATTTTTTTTAAAGTTGCGTCCATCTAAGTGTTTTTAAATGGGAATAATTAATATTGTAGGGCGCTCTTCGACTAGCTTCGCTTTCGAAGTGACGATTAAGCCAATTATAATTATAGCCAGTTATTAAACTGGCGTTGGATGAGAGCAGTCAAAAATGGGGCTTAGGGTCATCATGAATTAGGAGAAGCCTATGTCCAGCAGTGGGCTGACACGGGCGATGATGACGGGGACTATTATGCTGATGGTGAAACTAAACAATTGTTTGCAGAAAGCTAATGCTCTTGTACTTGAAGTTTTCTACAGTCTAACGTTACGAGAGGGGATTGAAGATGTTTAGCTTTTAACATGAAGATGTTTTTTTTAAAATATATGATTGTGATCATTAGAGACGAGATCAAAGTAAAATTGAAATCAATCGTTGAATATTTTAAACGTTAAAGTAATTGTTGTTAATTTTTATAAAAATAGATTAGCTGTATTTCTAAAGCCTAAATAAAATAAAAAAACTAAAATTTTCTAAGCACACGTTAGGTTTCAAGGTTGCGAAATATTCTATTCAGTTAAAGTCCACGTGGCGTGGAACGTTTAAATGCAAAAGAAGTAGGTACATCCTCTTTTCACATATTTGAACGGCATTTGGAATGTCAAATCACAATATTGTAGTTGTACGTTTTAACCCCGCTGACGTAACTTAATCGTTCAGAGACTCGCGTTACATGCAAATTGTGATGTAATAACGTGGTCACTTGTAATGTATTATAATAATTCAAAATAAACAACATTAAGCGTAAGTGCAATTTCTCATCTCATACGTATTCAACAACTTAACGCATACAGTCAGTGAAAGTACAGTCAGAGAATCCTGACTTGATACTGCACGCGGAAAACAATGGAAAATATTTACCAACAAAATCTGATGAGTTAAATGCAAACACTTTCACTGTCAATGCCAATTATGAAACAATCGATCCGACCACGCCTCGCGATCACGATCGACGCCGGTCGAGTTCATGCTGCAACGAACGAAAGTTACACGAATATAAGACCTATTTTCAGATACATAATTGCTGTCGGAACTCGGGTAGCAAAGAGGCCGGAGCAAAACATATTTAAAAAAAAGAAAGCGGAATCCCTACGACCAATGTTCACACCAGCGGCAGCTGCACTCACATTTAAAATTAGAACGTGCAATCCGTTGGGCCGCTCTAAATTTCCGTTCGGTATGCAGTTTATATTTAGCACCCTAGAGATAGTTCACTATTCGACACTGCGGGATGTCACTGGCTGCTTCTATTTTTAAATATTCGAATTACTTAATCGTTTTAACTTCGTTGCGGGTCCGAATCGTGTGTGCGCTTACGCGCGTTTACTCAACGCTCTCAGAAGAACTAACTTTCGCGGTTTTCCACGCCGGCGTCGAGAGAGGGGAAAGTAACGCGTTGTTGCGTTAATTAAAGCCTTATTTTAGCTGTAAAAATATGCCAAGCGGCAAGGAATTAATTGATAGATAAAGCAGAGGAGCGCAATAAATATGTCTGTTACCTTTTTTTGACGTTGCGTGTGGCTAAACTATTGTTAAAGTGATTAGTTGAATGTTACAGTAATTGATTCGCCTTGAGGAGTCGTACACAAGAAGATACACATCATCATACAGATTAACATCGATCACTATCATTATTGTTATTATTTTGAACTTTTATTCTGTTAAGTTAGGTTAACGCTTCGAATGTTTCTTTTATTGCTTTGCAGAAATCTCATAATAACTTAATTGCCTAATATATATTTGCACAATATACTTAGTACTAAGTTACTATGTAGTACTACAGATTACTTAATAGTTACTACGGTAGTACGTTACATATGACATTATGTTGAAACGTAATGATAATTCCTTTTGTTGGTCGAATATGTTAAAAGAATAATGGCCGCTGCAATATGTTACTCAAAAATGAAACTATACTCCAATACTTAAAGTTGTAAATCCTTTAGCGTGGATCCAGCAATGTTTTTTTATTGACAAATCTAGCTGACTGTAATGATGTGATTAAGAGCGATCTTTTTAATTAATGGTTAACTTAACGACGAAGGTTTAACGTTGACCCTAATGTTCAAGGCAAGAATTAGAAATACCAATAAGAGTAAATAAGATTATGAAAAAAGTATCTACTGCCATTTTAAAGCACTTTCATTTTCGCTTCATAGAATTGTTTTTCTTTAATTAAAATAAAACAATCAATAGGCTCGGTAACCGCTTTCCAGCAAGCGGACGTACGCCTCTTTTTTGCCACAACGGGGAAGGCTTTGGCCTCCATCTCAGCTGATGGTAAGTAACGCTGAACGAGGCTAAAGTTGGATGCGCTCTTAACCGGAACTCTCACTGCGGCAGTAAGTGATATTTTAATCGTAGCATTGTCAAATGACTCCACTCTACCTGATGCTAATCAGAAGGAGACTCCAGATGCGAGTACAGCTACGAGCAGCAGTGCTAATCTCTAAGCAAAACAGCGTTGACCTCGAAATTAAACTCGCTCATAACTTGCAAACGAATGTAGACTTCATTACTATGTAAAAGTAGAAATTCGTTTGCAAGTTATGAGCGAGTTCGGCGCTGTTTTGCTTATAGAATAGCGCTGCAGGATTGTGCCTCACGAACAGTCCTTACCTGGCCGACCCACAAGTTTCTTCTTCACGTATAATCGACCCCATGTTATAGGAAAGATATATCAGGATTTTTATAAACGACATTAAACATTATCAGTATATCTACCTACACGAACAAAAAAATCCGTATAGAAATTTCGTAATTCCGTATAGAAATTCAAATTACCTGATCACCACACCTGCAAGCCACAAATTAATTATCCACAAAGGTTTGCTATAAAAGCTAATACACGATTAAACTTTAAATACTGGCTGTTAAGAAGAAGAAAAAATACTTGAGAATAGCCTCTAAAGAGTTCCGCGACACAATGAGTCTTTAATCGCCACTATATTTGGATAGACTTCTAGTACTCCTCACACCCAACCTCGAATTGTTCAGGGAATATACTGCGATGTCCATAGCATCGACTCGGCTCGATCGTCCAACTACTTTCGACTTAAAACGTGATTGTTTTGCTAAAAGGTGTAACGTAATCACCACATTGAGTATGCGAGGTGGGCTCTTTGCATTTCTTGTTTGAATTGTGTGTGAGATTTCTCACAAGACACATTTTGGTATTTGTGAAGAGATACGAGTTTGGTATTAAAATAGACGATGGTAGGGTTTATGTAATCCTTCTGGAACCACCATCGGCTGGCAGTGACGAAGTAGAAAAGAGTAGAAGAAGCGTTAGAACCCGAAAGAATAAAAAAAAAATGTGAGACTACTGACGTGAACTTATTGCCTAACACATGTGTATAAGCTTTAATAGTATATCAATATTAATACGTGAAGCAAAAACTTTGTACACCTTTTTACGAAAATTGCGCGTGACGGAGGAGTATGAAATTTCGCACACTAATAGTTTATATAGAGAAGGTTATACGAATGTTAATTTTTTTTTAATTATACATAATAATACATTTAATAAATAAAACAAACATTACACACACTACCATGTATTTGACACACGCATTTATACTCTTTTCAAAAATTTCAAAAATGGAAGAAAAGCGGCCTAAATCTTTCAATGCCAATCCAAACTCACATTCTTTCTCTTTTAATTTTTCATTGCTTAGGATACAATCCGTGCAGCCTTAATAAAATTACGACCACTGGGAGACCACTAGTAATATATTAATAGAACATAAATAAATAACTAAAAAAGTGTCTTTCATTGCTGTTCTTGAATAGTGTTAATTTCAGTTTCAGTTAACTAATAGTTACTTACTAACCCCCTTATTCATAAAAACTATTTATGCATTTTTAGTTAAATATTGTTTTGTCAACGTCACGCAAACGTCATTTTGTAAATGAGAAAAAGAGACAAAACAATAATTAACTAAATAATGCCTAAATAGTTTTTATGAATAAGGGGGGTTAGCCTTTAAAAGGGAAAGAGGAAAGTCTCATCTGATGTTTAGAGGCGATACGGCAAAAGCGAGGATGTTGTGCACTTTACCAGAATTTTCAATTCACCAAGTGATTGAGAATTCGGGTAAAATTGCTAGTGTTATAGTGTCCTAATCCTTAGCCCCGTATTAATAAACAAAGTGTAAGCTTGGAGTAGTTCCTCCGTGTTCTGTTCCCGTCATGTAAACTTCATTTCATATTGGAGTAAAAGAGACAAAACACGGAGTAACTACTCCAAGCTTACACTTTGTTTATTAATAAAATAATAACAAGGAGGTCGTCAATAATAATATTATTGACGACCTCCTTGGTCGAGTGGTTTGTACACCGGTATTCATGGTGGCGCCATCTCTGAGGTCCCGGGTTCGATCCCCGGTCGGGTCAATTTAGAAATTATTGTTTTTCTGAATTGTCTCGGGTCTGGGTGTTTTCTATGTATAATAAGTATGTATTTAAGTATTTTAAGTATGTTTATCCGTTGTCTAGTAACCATTTTAACGAGTTTCATAACGAAGCTTCTCTTGGGCTAGATAATTGGTGTGAGTGTAAGAAAGTTTATTATTATTATTATGTCCCCGCTGGGGCACGATTCTAAGGATGGATATGGAGAACGAACTCTTGGGCTATATAATTGGTGTGAGTGTAGGAAAGTTTATAAATTATTTATTTATTTAATAAGCCCATAGAAGTATAGTATACTAGCGATAGGGTGGGAGGGGAGCTGACCTGCGCATCCTCGGAGCCGTCAACAGACAAAAGACTGCTTTTGACAGGGGAAGGTGGCGAGTTCTCGTCTCGGAGGCCAAGACTTTGGGTGGAGTAAGTAAGTAATCCCTAGAAGTAAGGTTAAATTGTGCTAGTCCCTGAAGCAGAATTAGCTATCTTATCTCATATTTTACCTTAAGTGTTTGTTGTCATTCACCACAAAAACGGTAACTATTATATACCATTATATTATAACATTATGTATTCATACAAAGCCTCATATTTGTACAAAAAACAGTCAAGTGGTGTTTTTAGCTCTCATACCGATGTCAGAGATGACATCGAAACCAAACAATAGTTCAAGTTTCGTCATTGTGGGTGTACCGGAGTGAACTGACCGTGACCCCACGCGAACATGACGCCATGTTTGTGGAGTGAATAATCGTAGGTATTCTTCAGAGCACAGGGTATTAGCACCAATCTAACACACTCTCGACACTTAATGCCAAGTTTTCGACGAAGTTTTCGTCGCCAAAAAATAAAATACAGATTTTATTTGATTTACCACGGGATGACAGCATGGAAGCAGGTGGGCGGCATTCAATTGCTGTTATAGACCAAAATCAGCTGTCAGCCTATTTTTAATGATTAGAGTACAAGAAGGTCGATCAATGGTTCCTGTCAAAACATTGGTGTTACTAACCCTTTACACTTGTTGAGAATGACAGCAAGGAAACTGTTTGAGGCTATAGCAGATATAATGTCTATCCTTTTATAACCCGGCTTTCAATGCTGATTGTACCAAACATTCTTTTGGACCCGCTGGGATAGAAAATGTTTTTTAGTTTTAATGTCGTGGACCTTTGGGAATAAGCCAATATGAGATATGCATGAAAACAAAAGACTGGCAAATTACATGTTCTTTTTTAAAAAGTCAAAAGACGATCGACTTTTAAATAATCACTAAAGCGATCGACTCAGTGGCAGTGTCTGATAGTAGGTACCTAAAGGAATCAAGATAATGTTCGTCGCAAAAAAAACTAGAGAAATCTTTGAACATACTAGCTTTTAAGTAACTGTTTTTGTTTTCTGTGTGTGAGCAATAAAGTATTTATCTATCTATTTAATCAATTGAATCAAAACAGAGTTCAAACAACACATGTTTATGCAAATAATTACAATAATAAAATACATAATAATGCCAAACTCTGAAAGTGTCTTTTACCCAAATTCAATAAAGCCATTTTGCATTCCACAACTTTGATTAAAGCAGGTCAAGTACAAATCATTTGCAGAACATACATTTTTGTAACTAAGTTCAATGACCTCAAATGAAAACATGAAAAACACCTAAAGGCCGTATCACACATTCGAATATATTTCTGAGCCGTTTCGAAGCAGACGCTACGTCACCAACAAGTGACAATGGAACTTTATCAGAACACACATTATCATACTTTTGAACAGTCTACAAGCCCGCGTCGCAGTCAAATCGTGTAATTCGGTTAATTACAAATGGGTTAGTCATTTTATTAATGTTTCTCGTTTTACGCATAGCCAGATATTTTTAATAAGCCTATTTGTATTTTAGTTAGGTACCTACAACAATTTCTATCAACAATGTATGCTTAGAGAAGGTACCTAGTAGTCATATGAAATTCAATAAAACAATTTTAAAGTCATAGTCAGTCAGGATAGGTACACACGCCTACAGATTACACTACCACAAACTGTCAAATTTACTCAATAGACTTTGAGCTTTATGTATAATTGGCATATGGTTGGTTATTGAAGAAATTTGATAGTTTAGGATAGGTGGATGTGCCGGCGTCTGTACTTCATAATACGAGTATGTGTTATTTATTAGTACCTAATTGATATATTTATTTATGGTGGTTCTTGTGGAACAATATTTCAACACTAAATACTTAGCACATTAAGAACTTAATTAAATTTTAATGGTTGTTTTAAGATAGTATAGTATGAAAAAATATAAAAACTATCTAAACTATCTACTGATAGTTTAGATAGTTTTTATATTTTTTCATACATTTTATATATTCTTCTCAACAATTTGTTTCTCTACCTACTTGCCGCCATAAATACTGTTTCCTTATGCAGCGCCACGCGTGGTTAAATATAGAACTAAATCGAACAATATGCGCGGCAACTTGTGAACGACGCGACGCTATTAATGCACTGAGGCATATAAGAAATAGACGAAATTTTTGTATGCTTACACGAACGCCTCAGAGGATCTAGTAAGGTAGGGGGATAAGCTTGTGAGAAAACCTCCGAAGATCATTCGGTCACTACTGCTTGAGGAAGGAATAAGTTTCTAGCCGTCCATATATCCATTAAGGCTCTGTATTCACACACTGAAAAAATATTACTTTAACAAAGTACCTTTTTGGCTCGGTTACAATCATATTGGTAAATTTTAGCTAAGACTTAACTAAAAATCTCTAAGTGAACTTGGCACAGAGTAGACCTGTGTATATTGCTAAATATTCTTGGCTAATAACAAATAAAACAATAATAATTTTTAAATAACTTACTTGGTAAATTTAAATACGGGAGTTAAATAAGGGACATGGGCGGAGAGAAAAGGAGGTATTGTATAATATATTACTGTAGTAAACAGCATAAAAATGGAGAGGAGATGGGTAAAAATGGATTCTATTTGCTTACTTACCTACGACTTTACGACACATCTCTTCGTAAATCCATATGTAAAGGCCAGAAGGCCAACATGAAATTTCTAGCCAAAAAACGTTTGCGAACAGCATATTTGAAAACGACGTATCTTAAGCAAACTGTCAATGCCGTTCGTAAAAGAACGAATTCAATTATATGCCTGCAACGAATGCATCCTAGTTTCCATGCCCGCGTCCGCTATCGCACAATCAAACGTGAGTGCGCAGGAGTTGACCGATACGCAGGGGTCGATGACCACGACCCACACACACCCACGTTATCTTACTTTGGAGAATTTTGTTCCCAGAGTCTTGTGTAACATATTTGTAACGAGACATCTTGTTTAGATGCAAAACTTACATGTTACTTTAATGATGATGATTAAAACACATCATGTCTAAGCGACTTTAAGCGACGTAATGATCAATAAAAACTTCTTGAATCAATCCCATTGGAGAATGTTTATAAAGTAATAATAATTCTAAGTATTGAGTGAAAGCCAAATTTTAGAAATCTAATTTATGAGACTGCAATATCTTACAAATGCATTTAGGTACTGCATTTCAATAATCAAATACCATAAGGAACTTTTAATAACTAAAAAACAACTGATGTAGCGAGTTCAATGATTCCTATTTAATAAACTAATTCATCAACAGCTACTGCAATCATTCACGTATCAACATCATCTGTTCCGGCTTGAACAGAATCAACTATTGTGCATTCATTTGAAGCATCTTGCATCTCCAACCAATGCTTTAATACCCCAATCATTTTCACATTACCATGTATCAACATTTCCTGGGAATGTTAATCTTAGCAGACGTGCAGGCTTATCAAGCTCGAGTACTCTCCAATGCATGTACGATGGATAACATACAAGTAACGCTTGATGTTTGAAGAACATTTCAACTCTTCAAGATGTTAACAAACAAAAGCTTCTTTAATACAAACTTCCATTACTTTTACGAATGTTGAACGTCTGTGAATGGGACAATCACGAGTGTTATAAATGTGCTTTCTTCATAGGCGATTATCTTCAACATTATGAGACCTAATGTGCATGTAACTCTTTACGATTGTTAATATGAGCGTCGTACAGCGCGCCCTGATTTCGAACTGTTGCAGACAATACAACTCTATCACATATGTCTCTTCGTGTCAGGTGTTTCTCTGGGCTAATGGAACGCTCCAAATAATAAGTCATCAAGATAACTTTAAGACTACTTAACATCTTTTGTACACGTCATCTTAATTCAAATCGCAGCAGAACTATAAATGCAAACAATATATGTATCATATTATGAAGTATAAAAACTTGTAGATGTAGACTTTTTTTAGTAATACTAGTTTCATCGTGTCTGATTACACGAATCCCGCAGTAAAAAACTTCACGTGACCACAGATCTCGTAACGGGTTTTTAAAATCTATATAAAAAAGAAATCAACACCAGTATATCGGTTAAAAGTATTTTTTTAATGAATCTTCGCTTTTTAAGTAAAATTGAGTTGATCTACAAAAACTGTACAGTAATTCGTTATTCAAGTCGGCTGCGTACGTGACTTAAAGACAACTGGGATGGTTGCCCTACTGTCGACACTATTAAAAGCGACAATTCGTGGTTACCTACAAGAGTGCATTGACGTTCTGCAAAAAACCAATCGTTACGTGAAATAGCGTTACCCCAAACGCGGCCAATTTCCACAAGCATACTCAAACGAAACGGACAGCTAAAGAACGGTACAATGGGCGTGACGGTCAGACCAACTGCCGCGTCACACCGTGAAATATCCAATTACGGGCATTTGTAAGGATTTGCGGCAGGTTCAAGGGGAGTTGTTCTACAGGATTTAAAGATTTCATTGACGTATTTAAAAACTTTCTACTCGCCTATGTTTAGGCTAAAGTCGCGACCCTTTACAGGCAACTTAAGAATCAAATTATAAACAAGTGTAAATTGGATAGATTTTAGAAAACAATATTTAAGTTGCAATATGTCGTTTTATTTAACCTCGTGTCAGTAAATTTATTGCAGGGTCCTGAACAAGGTGACTTAGATATAATCAAATACAATGTAAAATAAAGAAGGGTATCCAAGCTCCTAGAATTAAGAAAACAAGATTTATCTGTTAATGTTATCAATCAGCGTAACAGCAGTTTCATGGAACTAAGTCATCAGCACGCAATAAAGAAAGGGAAATTTACAAGCGATATACGTACATATGATAATATTGACAATCTATGATAACTATAAGGTGCAAAAATCAATTAGCAAACAAATTTTATACTAACATAAGATAGTGAAACCACACTTTTACTTTTGACTGTAAATGAGTTGAAAACAAATAAGTTCGTGAAGTTAAGATTACTTAACGTTGGACGATTGAAAATTGATATTGTAGACAAGAGTCGTGACAAGATTAGCAGACAAACAATTTGTAGCAAAGTTTTAGCACAACCGAAGGTCATTTTGGAAAGAAAACATTTCGAAAGACAAACTCAATGAGCCACATTAAAATCCTTATGAATGTCTTCTTAGCTCAATTATAATTGCAGTCATTTATTTTATCCTACACGAAGTATGCAAGAACAAAACGTTTGCCAGATCTTTGGCAATTATTAGAGACATGTTCCACGTCGAGGTACAGTACATATTGCAACACAATATCCCCTGCGGTGCCCACGGTAAAGTGATTGGATAAGAATAGTTAACTCGCTTCAAGACGAAAGAAAGCATACTTCTTAGTGTATTATATTAATAGTATCTTTATTTCTTTAAGTGACAAAGAAAATACAATAAATACCTAATAACAAAACGTACAATCATGGCTGCTAATGAACTGACAATAGCTTTCCCGTGTCAAAATAAACAATAACTAGTAAGAACTGTCGTGCTATCGCAATGATTTCAAGATTCACGATTCAATAAAGTTCAGTGAAATTAATGAATCCATCGTATGTATTTCAGCTGGCTAGGGTCGTGAACCTCTTGATTGCAAACAAGGTAGTAAACTATATCATCTGTTAAACAGTTAAGCGGCTATCGTGTAACTGTACAAGGCTGCGCGCACGCACCATGGTACTATGTTCTACTTTTTACGAGCTTTTGTGCGCGTGATACTTGTCACTTCTGCGTCACTTGTCATATCAAAACTTTCACGCTAGGGATTAGGAATATAAATAGAGAACTTATACGTTATAGGACAATTTCTTTTGCACTTTCACGATGTGGCGAAATTTCTTGGGCTATACAATTAATTCTATAGCTTACGTTGTTGAAAGTTTTTTTTATTTATGAGATCCATACATGTTTTGTAATCACTCATCGGTAACTGCGTTTCAGGCCTGCGAGCCTTGTGCGGTTGCCTCTGTATACATTAAGATTGTTAACTCTACTTATTAAATAAAAAAACTTTTGTTTTGAATCGCAAAATATATGATTCCCAATTCAAAGTAGCAAAACATTTCATCCGACTTTATCGTTGGATCACGAATGTAGTCAGACCTGTGTAATTCCGTGTCTTTGCCCAACCCAGCCGATTAGACCGTATTTAGCAGCACCGTGTGTACTACCTTATACGCCTCCGACCTGACTGCTATGGCCTGATCACGCCCCAAGTTACCTGCTTTACATGAGTTTGCTTTAGTCAAACAACGAAATAGTGAAGAATTAAATCTTTACTAAGTTTAATTCTAAAACAGGTAACAATAAAAATCGGATAAATATTATCAAAGTCGAAGTAAAACCAGAGATAAAATACAACTTCGACATTCTAACTGAAGCAAGAATGCTTGAAAACATTCAGTTAAAAAGTTTCTGAGAAACATCATTACGCCATTCCAATAGTTCTTATAAATATTTCGTTTCCAGTTCACAATGTCTTCGATTGTCTGTTCATCATAAATAGTAAATGCCATCAAACACCATACATAATCTACAACAAGCAGCAGTTTTCATATGCTTTGGGAAATGGGACAATAGCACAATGCACAATAGCAACGACATGAAGCCAACGACCTTGGAAAGAGAAAGTCTGACTATGTTTATTCTTACAATCGTGGTAATGATAAAATATGTTCACGAGGAATAGTAAAAAAAAGTATAGAATTTAATATCTAGTAGAATCATAAATGTTACATTTACGAAACAGCAGATATTTTTGTCCAAATCGAAGAACTGTTGAAATACTACTTTATTTATAAACGAGACTAAACTAAACCACCAAATAAATAACTAGAAATAGGAAATATGTATATGTACTTTTATCCATATAAATAGTCCTGATGTTCTGCCAGCTTTTTGAATTACTATTGGTGATGTCGGTCGTGTAGAGCCACCAAATCAAATAGAACATAAAAGAACCCCATAAAATCATCATTAAGACATCGATGTTACTGAACAACATTATTAATTGACATATTTTTTTGGAGAGAGATTGCTGATTGCCTCGAACGTCATTTTCAGCTTCACCGGGCTTGTTTGGGGGCGGCGAGATACTTCAAGGGTTCCTCAAACCGTGTCCCCGTACCCTACTAGATTCTCCGAAGGGCTCGGATCGGATCGGGGGTTTAATTGACATATTTATGAAAGATGTAACTTGTATGGATGGTATGCCATGTTACATAATAAAAATAGTATTGACATTTCAGAATCGATTAAACCAATTAATAAAGCTCAACAATTTTAAGTATGTATTTATATAACTATTGCCATGCCTTTATCTAGATTCCATTGGGGTCAAATCTAAAAGGTCAAGAACGATGTACAAATGTTGATAATGGCAGTGTAGCTCTAAATAGTTTTATATTTCACCTATTAACAGATTCACGACTAGCAAAATAACTCACGAAACTACGACAACATTAAGGGGCTATATTTCTCAGCGTATATTTTCAACAATGAAAAACTTTGCAATAAAATATTCAACGACGATTTTAAAGAAAAAGATTCTTAATTAAACCGTATTGGTAATTATAATAATACTGTATCAGTATCCGTAGAAGAAAAAGGAACATTTGATCAAACAGATGTCCAGCTGGCACACAGTAAATTGAATTAGTGCACCGGGTCAAGGCACGAAGAATTTGTTTGTACAAATGTTGTATGAATAAAGACTTAACTGTTACTAAAAGAGCTGGTCAAGGCACGAAGAATTTGTTTGCACAATTGTTATAAATAATGACTAAACTGTTGCTGGAGAGACCTGATAAGGAGAGTGGAATAACAATACAAAACACACACAGAGACGCACGCGATTTCGTGGTCGTATATTAGAGGGATTTATGAAGACTTATTTTTATCAAAATACAACTTAGTGAAAGTTTTTTCTCTATTATTATTATTAAATTCATTTATTCAGATAAGTGCACATCCAATTAATTCATAATAGCATTTGACAGAAACACATAATTAAAATCAAAATTTACAATATAAAATATATAATTTGAATTTGACTAGTGGCCAAAAAAAAAAAAATGTTTTTTTTTTTCTCTTTTTCCTTCCTTTTTCCTATCTCCCGCCGGAGGAATAATAATTGTGAGGCACTGGTGCATGCAAAGACATCCAGTGCCCCATGAAAGGGCCATCCATCCCACTCGCAATTAAACTCAGGAGGCTGTTGCCGCTGGCCCGCGACCGCCGCGCCATAGAGGTGGCCCTCTTACGCATGATGGTGTGAAAACCATCCAGGCGGGCTTCCGCGAACATTCCGGACGCACTACAAAAGCGGGGCAGCCGCAACAACGCCCTGAAGGCACTATTATATTGAACGCGAAGGGAGTCTAGCGCGCGTCGTGTATGTCTAACCCATAGGCTGCACGTGTAAAAAGGGGTGCAAAAGGCACGGAACAAATATCTATAAGAGAAATATCTATACATATATATATCGGATCTATAAGAGAAATATTTTTTGAATTGGTTCAGTAGTTCCTGATTTTTTTTGACATGCACAAAATATACCTCTTTAATAATAATACAAGTGTAGATAAGCGATGATAACAAAAACTAAGTAGTTTAAGCAAAGTTTGGAATCTGTCTGCAGCATGATCGTAAATCGTCCTAATTGACGAATAGGTATTTCGGATGGGCAAATGATTAAAATTTTAAGTTAAAAATTATAATGGAGTCAATTAAATACTTTTTTTGTGCCATACGCCGTTTTAGGCTAAATTATTCGGCAAAGAAGTTCCTGACGTGCCCGGTGCCAATGTTAATGGCAAAAGTGGTATGCACCTGACCAGGTGACCTAGGGCTATATATGGCCGGTATTTGGGTCCATAAAACTGGATTCAAGACACATGCATTTCACTCTCGAAATATTTACTTTCTTTTGTTTTTGCTAACATTGTTGTTGATGGCGGTTCCTTGACAAGCAAACTTGTTTTGTGAACGAAAACATTTCACTGATGGATGACAAGTCTGTTTATATAGATTCTATATAAACAGACTTGTCATCCAGTCTTGTCATAGATTATGCAACAAAGGCTATTAGAAGTTTAATTTTATCTTGTAGCCGTGTGGCAACATCAATGTGAATATAAAGAGTATTAGTCACCGTCGCAAGACCGTTTATACGTTCTAATTACTTGTCGTCTTCTTTGATATCATTAAGAATATTAACTGCACGAAAGAAAGTCAATAGGTCCCTGTCTCACTTTGAAGAGCACCGACGTCAATTGCCCATTTGATTAGTCCTTCCGTCCATCCTATCTATTTTTTCGTCGTGTCATTTTAATTGGTAAACAAAAGCTGCGTTATTGTTGTGGCCTTTGCCTCAATAATACGTCGTTTTAATAAGCACGCACAATTTGCATTGTTTGGTAATTAGCTACAGTCGTTTAGATGCAGTTGTGTGAATTTTTAAATTCCCGACGCATCTTTTGTTCTCGATATTGTTACGTCACTTGTTTTTGTTACGAACATGTACTAATGTTTTTTAAAGAGGATAAATTTTATTATGGAAACCCCTTTTTGTATTGTACTGCTGTAAGTTTTGAAAAGCAATCTACTCTATGGGCAAGGAGAGAAAGAGTTTTTATTTCTTGAAAACGCTAGTGTCTACGGATCGAATTGTATGCAACTCCAGACATTTGGTTAAGGTGACATCATTTCTCACAACTTATGTTACCACATCACAACTATTTCCGACATAGAAAACGAATTGTCTCCTAATTTGGGCAGTTGTTTAATTGCAAGGCCACCTTGTAGGTGTTTAAAAGCTTAACAGAGCTTAGCAAGTACAGCATAATGAAATACTTAGAACAACAATGGATGTTAAGACGATTGACCTTCGTGCTGCAGTCCAATGTCATTTAGCGAATTCGGTTTACAATCAGGGTTCACGGTTGATCAAGGGATTTCTGTTCGACAAATAACTTAATATCGCTGCAAATCACAAATGCATTGTCAACAATATATTTGTGATTAAGAAATTGTTATGTCAATTGCTAAGTGTTGATTGCATAATTATGAATACGTTGCCTACTATTTTACCTATCTTTCTTCCTTCTTTCTTTCTTTCTTTTACCTTTTTGCTATCCTCTATCTTATTGACACTATCCATCAGGTCAGATAAAGGTTAAGCGCTTTACTGTTGAGGAATAAAAGTAGGTAAAACAAAACTGCTAGTAGTTAACGCCAACAACCCGTGTTGGGCAAGCCTTATTGCCTGGTCTATCTAAATACTATTGTCTAGGTATATATGAAAAACTAAAGCCAGTAGCTGGACCTTTTCTAGACTTGATCAATGAATGAGATTAAATTTGGCTTGATTTTTGTATTTAGTAATTTTTTTACGTATGCTGCTTCCTCATTTGTTCTCGCATTTTTTTGTTGTGGCAACCCTAAACAAACTATGCAATGATAACCGATCTGCAGTTTGAATAACAATAAATGGCCTGTAGCTATATCACTCCACTCTATTAAGTAGTCGTGGTCAAGATGGTTTTCCCAGTAGATAGGAAACTAGAGGAATTTTACCTTGCATTGTGCAGTGCAGTTGTGTAATCGACCTCTCAAATTAAAATGTATAAACGCCTACTCATTGCAGTTAAGTCAGGGTAAAGTGCGCTTCAAAATTCAGTCTTGTCACCTTATCATGAAAGCAGAAAAAAATAGTAAGTTGGAAAAAACATTACTCCTGTTCAGTATTTGGACGTAGGTACCACCACGACGACGAGTTGATATTTTCCCCCATAATATAAAGTCTTTCAGGGCTAGATAACTACAAAATTTTGCAATATACGTTTTCATTCTACTTCTTGCAAATAGGACAAAGAATTATTTTATAAAATTGCCTTATACCTTCTTTGTTTTTACAACGTAGCAGATGGCAGCCAGAAAGATCTGAAACCTGCTACACAAGATCAACAGAAATGCTTATTACTTCTGTGATTCTTATGTCCATAGAATATGCATAATGTACATTTTTAACAAGATTAAATTTAGGTACCTACTCAAAGCTAAATTGAGAAATAATAACCCACCTTGTAATATAACAAGTTTTTAGATTGATTAATCATCATCAACGATGCGCCTACTCGCTTTAGGTACAGTTTTGATAGACAGACGGACAGAAAGGACGCACGCTGACGTAAGTATTAATTAAAATAACGATCTTAAGATAGCAGTGTTTAATGTGACTTTGTTCGGGTTTCAACACAGATTGTAATGCCAAATAGTTTTATAGGCGGTTCGCTAGAGTAAAGTTCGATCAAAAGCGCGTTCTCTACAATGTTTTATTTTCGGAATTAATGTACTGCTTCGAAAGCACGTAAAGCGGTTGGTTTTTTCAGCCTATTCAAAAGTACAAATCAAATAAGTTTATTTTAATTTAGAAATTTAAATAATTGATTCAGTAATTCCAGGATTGATCGAAGCTTAAAACGCAATCTGCCCCACTAGCTAGATAAGTGACAATACACTAATAGAATAGAAAGCAAATAGAAAGATTATTGTACGGGATTGACATAAGTCAGCGCTATGTATATATGTATTACGTTTATGTCAATCCCATACAATAATAGCCACTTGTCTAGGGGGGCAGGCAGGTCCATCAGTGCGATAACCCTATATCACATTTCACAAAATTCTTCTTTTCGGTTCCGATACCCAAACGAAACATGCGGTCTGTCTTCAAATGCAACCTTCATTTATTAGCAACGATTATTATATTTTGTTTATATTTTTAATTTTAATTAAGTAACTATGTTAAAAAACGCTTTGAAATTTTTTTTGCACGTTTATCCGTCTAGCCATATTAAAATAAAAAACGACATCTTTGTCGACTATAACAAATGCAATTTTTAAGTTCTTCTCTCAAGATTGAAATGCAGTGTTCCTATACAAAATTGTAACAGAAATGTTGAAAACCAAGTGCAACGCAATACAAATTCCCCATATATTTCACGTTTAGCGAAACAGACGCTACTCCTCCTACAATTAGCTTATGAGTATTACAAATGAGCATGACTTATGCATTCGTTCACTCAATTGAAAGTAGTTGCTCGGGACTAATGGACTTAGTTAGGAGACAAAGACACGAAGCGACATAACAAATGGTGGTGTACTTGCAAATGGTCTGGAGAAGAGTTGAAATTGCATATGTGACATTATGTAAATCTGTCATTGTCATGTCATGTCACTGTTTTCGATCTTTGGAGTCAACTTCGATTAGACATTTTGCTCAGCACAGTGCTTTTATCTCACCTGATGTTAAGTGATGATAAGGCCAATAGTGGAGGCGCACTTCACCCCGGATCCTCAACCACTGAAGCACTGGCTATCATCTCTTGGTGCCGCAACACAACAAGGCAATTTTTTTTAATGATATGGCAAAATGTCAATGCAGAGGTCACTAATACTCTCGAACCCCTGCAATTGCGTAGAGATATAGTGTCACTTAGCGTTTTCTATTGCTTATACCACGGCGAGTGATCTGAAGAACTGTTTGACCTTAACCCACCTTCTCCCTTCCTCCATAGGAGTACACGTGCTGCTCTCCGGAGTCATCGCTTCACTGTCACACATATCCCATCGCGCACACAAAGAAATTTGTTGACTTGTTTCTTTGTCGCACCTCCAAAAGATGGAATAGTCTACCAGCACACGTTTTCCCTCCTTCCTATGATATGGGGTCCTTCAAACGAGGCGTGAAGAAGCACCTTGTGGGCCGGCAGAGTGAGGTTGACTGATGCTGCGTTATTTTTACGCTGCACCAGTTGTCTTCGCGTCTGGATTCCATTTCCACTTAACATCAGGTGGTATTTCATCTTTTCTGAAGTCTTCCTTTTTCTATAATAATATAGCCGTAAATTTAAACGCTTTATATAAATCTATCTGCCTTTTTTTTTTTGAGATTTTGCTGATTGCCACTTGGCAATTTCCGGGCTATTTTGGGGGGTGGCGAGAAACTTAAAGGGTTCCTCAAGCCGTGTGAAACGAATCACCGTCAGAGGTTTTCTAGAGGGAACGGCATTACGCACTAGTGCGTGTCCCCGTGCCCTACTAGATTCTCCGAGGGGTTCGGATCGGATCGGGAGCTGTACAACCCGAGGGCGCCTCTAAAGGCTTGGACCTCAGCTCGGGTTGATCGGCTCGTAGGGGTGTGGGGAGAAGCGCCCAGGTACTACATGTCTGTACCTGGTATAGAGCGCGTGTGAACCGGTTCGTCGTACCCTTGTTCTACGAGTACGGTGTCTTGGGACAAAGCTAGTGTGCATGTTTAGTGTATTATCTAAATGTGTAGTGGCATTTAGAGGATCGGGCGGGGACCGCTCTGCCCTTCCATCAACTTAGAATGAAAAGAAAATAAACACGTCAAAGCGTGCCTATCAAAATAAAACAATGTCTAATTATCTTATCGGCTATTCAACATTCGTTTTGTGTCTCGCGAAGGTGCCTCATTGTTCTTTAATTGACAAATTAGCATCCCATGTAATTAGGAGTGGTAACGAGTTGTTGACTAACTAATAACATGTATTCAACTACAACCTGTTTTATTATGTACTTGTTTGATTACAAATTCGATTGCATTCACACACAAGATATTTCACAGGTAATATTTTTTTTTGTAAAAAAGACATTTCTAATTTAAGCTTTCTTCTGCTCAGTCGCGTAACATTATATAAGTTTGTTTGCCTGTGAACAGAATTAAAAGCGTTTACGATTCTTTTAAACATTATCTTTACAAGTACATATATTTTTATTTTAATACGAAAATTATATAAGTATGTACAAATTATAATTCAGAAAACAAATACTTCAAACGGGATTTAGGGGGAAGGAAGGGGACCATTAAGCTTTCTTGGTTGTATTTAAAACTACTAACTTTTTAACGTTTTTGTAAGTAGGTACAGTGCTGTAAAAATATACAATGATGTTTCTGAGTTAGTATAAGCTAAGTTTATTAGTATAAGCTAAGTTTATTAGTATAAGCTAAGTTTATTAGTATAAGCTAAGCCTGAGCCTACCGACCATGTCTAAACAAACATTACCAAACAACAACCACAAACTGCGCATGCGCATACCAAAGCGAATCATTGTTTTCTTATCGGCCCGCAGTTATTTAAACAATGTAATCAACTTCATGTATAAGTGGGAAATATTAAAGAAAATTCCGATTGTTATCGATATATGAGTAAATAACATTACGTGTTAAGCACGACATTGTTGCAAATCTAAACTGATGTGAGTGTGATGATCAAAAACAAAGTTGATGATAGGCATTTATAGCGTTAGCGTAGCGTTATACAAAAATAAGAATAAGAATTAATTTATTTCTATATAAAACTTATTCTAAATACATCTTAATTAATGAAACTATATTTGCTTTAGGAAAATACAGAGATCTAGTGTGCTAGTGGATAAATATTGAACTTTGAAGTTAGTCTAAGACATACCAAAATGCATAAACGCATAAAAGTTATTTTAAAAGCCAACTTGGAAGGTATCGGTTAAAATTTATTTTTACAAGTGGAAAGATGTGATCCTCCAATGTAGATTTTCCGATTTTCCACTCTAAATTATTGTAGTATGTCAACTTTACATTTCATGGAGATTATAGTAATGAAAAGTGAGGTTATGTATCGTATGTAAGTCGTATTTATTTATTCAATACCAAATAAATAGTAACATTATTATAAGACTATAACATAGCTAGTGCTACTAGTAATCTACTACTAATTAGTAATCTAGAATATTCCACGCAACAACTTTCCAGTTCCTTAGAAAAGATCAGAGGTCTTAGAAATTAACCAAGATTACATTAACAGTGGAATCATTGAAATGTTAATTACAAAGATGCAAAGTTATAATAGAGATAAACAATATGAAATAGTTAATGTTATCTTCTTTCCAATTAATTTATGATATTAATTAGTTATTTATTATATTGCATGATAAAATAATGTTTATGATCGTGTTGACTTCTTCATAGAATATATTAAGTGTCGTTGCATCAGCAAACCAATTGCATATAGCCTTTTAAATCATCATCATTTAGTGCCATATTCATACTGAAGTTTGGAGATCAGTATACAAAAATAAAATAAAAAAATTAAAATAAAAATAAAAGTAAAAAAAAAAAGTTAAAAAAATGCCTTTTAAATAATAGTAGGTAATGACACAGATTCAGTAAAAATTACTTATATTGACCCTTTTCACGAAGTCTTGTAAAAAGGATCACCTCAGTAGGGCGAAGCACGGAATAGATAAACCTTATTTAATTGTTCTGTGGGGCGAAGGATGCATAGGCTCGGGATTGTTCGGATAGATATGGCAATTTATACGCTATGGCAAGTTATGCAACTTTACAAGGCATAGAGGAATAAAAAAATTAAAAAGAAGAAAAAATACATCAAAAATTAATAACATGTAAAAAATATTGAAAAAACAAAAGTACATTCACAATAAAAAACAAAAACAACTAGGCCCCAGCTTCAGCAGTCAATGCGCACGCGATTCCCTCGGTGTTGAAAGGCTTAGTAAACATTTAAAAAAGTCGTGATATTGTCGATATACTCAAATATTTGATAGTTCATTGTTGACAAGAAACATCCCAGCAGTGTCATCCTTTGTTTGCAATCAATAAAGTCCTGTATCAACGGATGTTATTATTTATTGTGTGCAGTGGCAATATGCAAACATGATGATCTACTTCCATGTCAATTTGATGCGTGATTTCAGCTTATAACATTTTGTTTTATTAACTACTAGCATATTATCCGTGACTTCAACCGCGTGGCTATGAGATTTAAAAATTACCCTATTTTTATCGAAATAGAATTTACGCTATGTTACCCGCAAGGAATGTTTCATTGTATCAGTGAAAGAATTTTTGTAATTGGTCCTGTAGTTCCAGAGATTACTCTCCGCAAGCAAACAAACAAACAAAGTCACAAACTTTTAATTAATATTAACCTTGACGACGGACGACTTTGACGACCTCCTTGGTCGAGTGGTTTGTACACCGGTTTTTATGGTGTCGCCATCACTAAGGTCCCGGGTTCGATCCCCGGTCGGGTCAATTTAGAAGTTATTGTTTTTCTAAATTGTCTACGGTCTGGGTGTTTTCTATGTATAATAAGTATGTATTTAAATATTTTAAGTATGTTTATCCGTTGTCTAGTAACCATTTTAACGAGTTTCATAACGAAGCTTCTCTTGTTTTGAAAGTTTATTTATTTTATTTATCTTTATTAATATTAACTAGTCGATGTTTTTATCGAGGTGAAAATGTGTTGTAGATAAATAGTTGTCGGTTTATAGATCTCTGGTTGATTGAATTTAAGAAGTCAATATTATTATTATAGTATTAAAACCACAGATCTACGAGTTTGTGAATTTTATTTCAACTCGAGACTTAATTTCAAGTCGGAATATTTACTCACTTCGAATTTCTAATTCTTAGAAAAGTGTTAGGCCTATTTCAAATAAACAAAAGAAGACCTAAAAAATATGCTCTAATAGCTAAAGAACCGCGGCGTAAAATTGGTACCTACAGTCTCGATGATTTTTATTTTACTTTTTAAAGTCAATCGCTATTATCTCCGACCGCATGGTTTTCTGTGATCTCCTAAAAAGCTTGTTTACCTTGAAACCACAGTTTGGTGTTTGTAAAAGATTTAAAAAGTAAAAACTATATAACGGAACGGAACTATTAAATTAGAAAATGGATAAGGAATAATTCAAAATATTATTTTTACACATGATGAGGGAGGGCCTCCCCTCTAGTCCCCTCCCTATCCTGATAGTCCCACATACTCTGGTTAAACAAAAGCTTGCCTCGGTATTGTCGCCTTTCTTTGGATACCCACCATACAAGGAAAAACCCCATATAAAAAAGGCACCCACCACGACGATCTGAATATGCAATGCAGCTCACATGCCCTTTGACAGCAATCTTATAAAACAAATATTATGAATCTTCATTCTTCTTCTTTATTCTTTGTAACCTAAAAGCCTTGTCTAACAATCCCTAGCTGAGGGAAGCAGACGCTTTCAACATAAATGAGATCCAAATCTATTTGAATGCACTTCCTTTGAAACGTTTGCGTTCTATGAAAAAGTTGTTTTTAGAGCAGGCGCCACAGAAACAATACAACTAGGCTAGGGTGTGCCCCAGTTTACATCCTTTGGAGCCGTTGAAAACTCTGCGCATTGTAAATAAGGTTCATTTTAAGCAGGCCAACTAGAGGAAGCCTTAATATCCGCTGGCGTATGTAAATTGTAAGGTTTCTTTGACGACAAGAAGGCAGGAACTTTGGGACCAGTTTGAGAAATGAGTTACTTTCAGTGTGCAAGAAGTTGAAAGCGACACCAACTAAACAAATGACAATATTAAGATAATGAATCATAATATACTCCACGTGTTTGAAGACTAATTTGGACCGTAGCCTTTTATTATTGAACTTATTATTGAACTTGGCTTAAGTTTAAAATAGGGTTAAATACATTCCACATTTCAAACTAAAAAGAATAGCTATAATAGATTGACATCTATAAAAACTTGTAATATATGCTTATAAAGAAACTGCTCATGTATTAACGGAATAAACACGATGCCGGAGATTATAACTGATGGAATCCTACTACACTACACACTTAAGAAGAATCTTTTAAAAAGTATCTATTACTAATACGGACGGACATCAAAATCCGTTACAATCGCATAATCTCAATTACTGTAATGACAACAGTTAAAGCTTTAACACTCAAAGAGGAAACGACTCTTTCAATCGCAAAGGCACCATTTCTCTATACCACAATGTTTATTTTCGCTTGAACAAACTACTGAACAAACTTGTCATGCAAATAATTGTAAGAACGAGAGCATACTACGGGATTGTGGTTCTTATAACTATAACGATACAGATGATGTTGGCAAAAGAGAGATTGGTATCAGAACCAGTTGGCATTACGGTCAAGTTCGCCAAATCCATTGTGCACTTCCTGATATTGATCCTATCGGGTCACCTGGTTTCGGTGAATGGTTATTAGCGTCGAGTGTATTTTAATTGTCAACTTAAGAGTATTAATGCAATTCTATTTAAAGATACTGAACAGAATGTGAGGATAAGTATAATGAGATGACACTGAACAAACAAATAATTCCATAATGTTGAGGATAACAAGAGTAAGGATGTTGGTATTCTACACAAAGAAGACCCCAGTAACTATAGACCCATTTCAATACTACCAGCTCTAAGTAAAATTTATGAAAAAGTTATATTGGAACAGTTGATGTCGTATTTTAACATAAAGAACCTCTCACGAACCACGCAGTAGGGAACTGCGTACGGGAACCCCCGGGAACATTGTACTTAACCGGGATAAAAGGTAGCTTATATTATAAGTTATTCTGGGATAGTGTATATTTAAATGAAGAAAAAACTAGAATCAGTTTAGTAATACCAGAGATTTCAAGACACTATAAATAAAGACAACTACTACCTTTTCTTTATAATTTTATTGTAGGTAGATAAACCCCAAACGGCAGATGGACCCGGTCGCTGACAGGGTGGTGGCCCAGAAATACTCGTTGATCGGCAGATCTCCAGTTCGGTGTCGGACGACCTAGTCCTGGTGACGGGCAGGGGATGGATGAGATGGCGCAGGACCGTGAAGAGTGGCGTGTGCCCTGCATTGGGCGGAAGTGGGCTGATGATGATATCCCAAGTTATTATTTGAATCACAGTAGCATCTTCCGACACCCAAGAGAAGGGAAGCAAAGGAATTTCACCATTCTTTGATCATTCGACATCGAGTGGATCATAATGATTTTCCTGTACAATAACTGAATTTCTGATCAGTGAAATGAGAGTAAAATGCTACTGCAATTATTAATTAATTAACGTGCATAACTACATCGTTTCCTTATTACTTCTGTGATGGTGGAATCAGACTCAAATTGAAATTTGATTTCGACATGCCCACGATAACCAGTATAAATGATATTGGACAAAAAGTTGTTATGCGACAATTCCGAAATGCAGGTTGATTGGGTAGTTCAATCATAATATATGTATTTAATCTAGATCGTGTACTAATTAGGAGAATTTAATTAAACGTTTCAGTTATGTTTTAAAAAGGTGCAAATAAAAAGAATTATAAATGTTTAACTTTCGAACATTATTTCCCAAATTGAAGTGACTTACAATTTTAATTTTATGTGGTAAAAGTACTTTGGCTACAAAGTTGGGAAAGCTTTGTAAAAAAACAATTACATTATTATGAAATCTGAGTCATACATTTGATATTTATCTATCGTTGCCTTGCGGTGCGGTCCAACGATAACATTTATCATTATCTGATTCATAGATTAGATGTTGTGCAATTTCAGAAACAGTAGCGTTGGAAAGTGTTTAAATTGGTGACACAAAGGTTGAGTGAGACATATAGCAATTATTAATGAAGTACGAATAAAAACAGATTTGAAAGCTTTTAAACTAATAAGCAGATAATAATAAAACGAATCTCCTATGGTTAAGGAAAAAACAAAGACTTTGTAAGTTAGTAGACTTATTTGAAATAAAGTTTCTCTAGCTGAATAATATGCGATTCAAAGACAACAAAGTTTGAAATCGCGTAAATTTTGTAATTAAATGTTTTTTTAAGATTTAACCTGCGTCCTAAGATTTAACGTGCCTACAATAACCGATGGCTCAAAATTTTGTAGTTGCTTAACTTTTACATAACTTTTTTCTTTTTTATTTATGGCAATTCAAACGCTGCCGATAACCCATCGAGCTCCTCAGCTCAGGCAATTGCTATTCAGTCGCCTCGCCAAACTCTGATTACGCAAACGCTTTTCTTCCTGCATTGTCGCCGAAATGTAAGCACGCGCTAGGTCACGCTCATTGGCCGTCGAAGCACGAAAACTATCATTATTGGTGGCGTGTGCGCAAAGCGAATTTTACAACGGAATTGCGTGACGAATTATAGGACAACTCCACGTTTACAAATTTTAATCGCGTACAGTGTTTAATATTATGGACAATTTATGTTTTAATTATGGAGGAGTACATTTTAGCCGCGGTTTCGTTGTGTGAAATTTAATTTGTCACAAAGTCCTAAATATTTAAATTTTTCTACCAAAACGTAAGTAAAACGTTTTGAATAAAATATAAAAATATGAGTTCTGCCCAAAATCGAACTGGATAGCGACTACTCTATAAAACCTATTTCTGCCGCCAAGTACAGTATTTACATTGCTCCGCAAGCTCGAAGAGTAATTTCACTGGATTTACCAGTGAAATTACTAAAAAGTTCAGGATCGACATCGGTTGGTTTTGCAAGCGTCCGTGTGCTGCGGTAACCGCTTTCCATCAGGCGGGCTGTATGTTCGTTTGTAAGCTTAGTAACATAAAAGATCTTGTTTTTCTTCTTAAGTATTATTATATCTGACTAGCTGACCCGGCGAACTTTGTACCACTTTGACAGTTTCCATGACAACAAAACAAACAAAAATTAAATTGTCGTTTTTAATATTTTCCGTTACTTATTATTTATGTTTCTCACCGTTTAAACCTTCCCTGAACGTGAACTTCCACAAATATTTCAAAATCAGAATTAGCCAAATCGGTCCAGCCATTCACGAGTTTTAGCCACTCAAACGAACAGCAATTGATTTTTATATATATATTTTGCCTAAAATGTTATTTAAGTATAAGTTGCGTGGGACGCATAGTGGTACTTCCTAGCTAAAGGTGCCCATGGTCGGGTATCCACGATGCCTGGCATATGCTAAATTGGGCTTCTATTTGGATTATTCATATTATTCTTACATGCTATCACACTAATATTATAAATGCGAAAGTTTGTATGTATAGGTATGTGTATATTTGTTGCTTCTTCACGCTGCAACGGATGAATGGATTTGGATGAAATTCGGCATACTGATAGTTTATAACCTGGATTAAAACATAGGGTACTTTTTATCCCGATATTCCCACGGGAACGGGAACCACGCGAGTGAAACCGCGAGCAGCCGCTAGTAATTTATATTAATTAGTAATACCAGTGTAACCTGACCTCATTACTTCAAGTCAACAGGACATGTTTAATAAAGACAACATTGGTCCTGAATTAGAGCGTTAATAATGTTATTGAATCAACAAACCTTGACCTTCAGTCCAGTAATTAAATTACTTAGCAGGAAATAAATGAGCGTGTGTACTTTCTCATATTCGTCAGCATTACGTATGTTGTATTTATTGTACCTAATTGTTACACCGATAACTGCAGAATTGCAAATCATATCCACCTTACATCGCATTTCAAACTTTGGTACTTAAATATGTATTAGGTAAATAAAACCTCTTGCCTTGCCTTCCAACTACATTCATATAATTGTTTCCTTAAGTATATGTGAACAAGGTACTGTAGTACTATTGTTTTAGTATGCTAACACTTTTTTAAGTGCAACACTTGGTCTAGGATTCGCTTATTTGTAATTTTATGACTGAAGATTTCCCTAGGGTCTATGGTCCATGGTCACAACGAGTTCCTGTAGCGTTTATTTTAATAGTATCCCCATAATTACTTGCTCTCAACCTTCAGACTTTATAAAAACTCAACATGGTTGATAAGAAACATTGCTGGTAACATATGGTATCTCTAGAAAGATAATTATAGGACTAAGTAATTTCAACATTCCAACAACTTCGTAATAAATGCTTAAGCGAATAGTTTCGTTCGCAGAGGAGATCTACAGTAAAAGGATCTCGATCGAAGGTCGGTCGGCGCAGGCGCAGACGCAAATGGCAGCAGTGACGTCGACAGGTGCGCCCGAATATGGAGAAGGGACTGGGATGCATTTAGGTTGAAGGGCGCGGTCTGCCCACCTGTTAGTGTGTTTTGAATCGTTTATTTCGATTCAGTATTGGTCATTATGAATGAAACAGCATTGATTGAATACGGATATGGTTTTAAGAAGAATGGCGGAGCAATTCAAAATGAAATTCTGAAAATTGGTGTGTTGTTGTGTAAACAAATCCCTCTGCGACATATTGCAAGTTTCTTCTCTAAGCACGAGCGTATTGCGATGCAGCAAGCAATTTCTATCTCATTGTGCGTTATACTACGGTGGTCAGAGTCAACGGTAACAGAAATTACGCAATGAACCATAAATTTACTCGTCGCGTCGCTAGACGCCAGTGGTCGTGGCTGGCAAGGGTGAAGTAAAAACGCTTATGTAACCTAAGTTTACGGTGACGGCTTTAAGAATTGAATACTTGCAGTGATTGCTGTGATTGCAGTGACATCTGGTAGTGAAGGCCGAGCGGCGGCGCCGGCGCATTCGTGTCGGCGAATGTCAGACAGCAAGCAGGTGCGTCTGCGCCGTGGGAGAAGGCATGGGCGTAGTCAGATCTCTTTATCTTTATCCTGTTCGGTGATTTGTTGTTTAGGCGTGCGTACCAAGCATTTGTATAGGAAATATGTGAAGGGGATAACGGAGTAGATCTCTCGTGTATAATACCGGACTTCGGAACAATAGTTTGATGTTGAATAAGTTTACCTAACTCTGAAGCTTGACAATCTTTCCTAAATTTACTGGGAAATAAGATCTGATCTGTTTTTTTAACGTGGTTGATTTCATTCGAATCCTACCTAATTAAACACGAACTAGGCACCCAGGGGACTAGCCTCATGCAAAATGATTCGAAACTGCAAGCAAAGTATGTACGAGTAAATAAACACTCGATATTACTAGAAATACTTGATATCCAGCATATTTAGGGCTGTCATCCGTGCCCGGGTAAAACGCGGGCACTTTTTATGTCAGGGGAAATCCGATTAACTTGACAGAATGGAATGATTAGCAATAATAGCATTTCATAGTTAAAAATTCGGTGCGGCAAATTATATCCGTGCACTCGTAAGTCTCGTGATGTGATGTGACGTGACGTGACCCCCCCCCCCCCCCCTAGTCGATTAAGTTGAAAATACCTATATAAAAACATGATAACTAGGTAAGTTTTTATTTTATTGTAATTTTTTTTTTTCGAGGGAATCCGGGGAATTTTTTTTTATTTCACCCAAATGTCCTGGGTTTTTGTCTTGGGTCTGTAATTTAGCTGATGGCAGCCCTAAGCATATTAGATGAAAAACTTGATAGTAAATTGATCCCATACAGGGTCAAGGTTGTAGACATTAACTATAAAAGGAGTTTTAGTAATTCCCTAAGTTCACGTGATAGATGTCTTCGAATACGTGTAGTTCACAGGCGGCCGCTAAAGTATACAATATTTTTTCTTTCCACAAAGAACAAAGATTTGTTAAGAGACGAACGTATTAAAGTTTCACAATGTTTACTCCAATTGACATCATCTTGGTATTATCGCCTCATCCGTCATCACTGCAGTGACTAATCCGCTAACCTTAGGCATTTATAAAGTTTCCGATCGTTAACTTAAACTTAGTCTCAACATTATTTACTCTGTACAGAGTACAAAGAGACAGTCATCATATGTACCAGGATTAGCTGCGCTTAGTAAACTAAGAAGGTTCCGTGCTTGCAGAGCTCAGCTTTTACTAGATGCACACATTTCCAGGTCTGGGAATTGTACCCAGGCTCTCTGGATTTCGCTCTTGATGTTATAAAGTAAATACTGTTTTGTAAATTTATCCTTTTTTATTTTTATATCGACTGTCAACTCTCTTTTATTTGTTCTTTACTTTTTATCGATGCTAAGCTGATTTTGATGTGGTATGCTTGCGTTCGTTTATTTTATTTATTTTTATTTGCAACAAGTTTATTTCTTCTTTATTTATTTGCCATCCAGTCATATTTCATCTAAACCCTCCCTCCGTTACAATTTGGCAGCAAGGCGTGACTACAAGTGTCGATAGAAAAATGCAAAAAAACAACCTAAATTATATACACACGCCCTACGATGCTCAAACCTTGAGTTCGCAGCGAAAGGTAAGTAGCTGTGTGGTGCCCAAACATGTCGAGTGGGACCCGGCGACCTTGAACATCGGCGCGAGATATCAAATGTTACCATTTACGCCAATCGAATCGAGATCGATTTCGTATTCCGAATCATTATCAAGATTTGGGACGGACATACTGTACTACACATAGAAATTATGATTGTAATGATATGTGACACAATCGAAGTCGAACGGAATCGAATCGAAGAAGAACTTTCTAGTGTAGCGGATAACGTTAGTGTTTAATAAAGCTAAACGACTTTCGTAATGGCCGATTATTTGATGGGTGACCGTGTTTAATCTTAAGCTGTCTTCGGATCGGAATGATACTCCTGGTGTCACGGAGGCAGTAACCAACTAAATAGCCAATTGTAGGGATTTGATCTAATTATGTGCATTTTTGTAGGTGTTTTCAGGGTCTAGGTTTCCAATCAGTTCTCTCACCAACTGCGCTTCGCCATCTTGCAATTACTCCTGGTAATGGAAGCGTTCGAAAACATGAAGCGTGCAACGTTTGCGAACATATAATTACCCGGAGCAGTTGCAGGAACGCGGAGTGCGAGTTATTCGCTAACGTAGTGGACTACCTATAGAGTCTAGTATAGTGAAAGAAGGTAAATAAAAGTAAAGTAAATAGCCTATGACTGTCCCACTGCTGGGAAAAGGCCTCTATCATTGAGATCAAGTCATCACTACAATTTATGGGCTTAGCCACCACGCTTACCAAATGCGGGTTGGTGATCTCAACCGGGCTATGCATCGAAAAATCCGAAATAAATTTTGCCCGACCTAGAAATTGAACTTGGGACCTTCGTGTATCGAGCCGAGCGCCTTACCACTCGGTCTACGAGGCATTGGATGAAGGCACTTATTAAAAAAAATACAAAAAATCTATGTGCTCGTGTGTAAAATTAATTTACCACATATATAAAATAATGTTTAAAGCATTGTTTGCTAACATTTTCGTAGATGTATTTGGACATGTTTTGTGGTTTTAAGTAAATATTGTGCTTTTGTCACCGAATTCAACCTTAGCGTTACAAAAAAGTTATTTTCGTATTCCAGCTACTTATTACAATTCACAATATGAATAACAAGGTTGTAGATAATTAATTATTCATACACAGTATACATGATGTTTCCTACCAAATACAGTAAGCGACAGAACCAACACCATTCTCCTTAATTTAATACCAAAATTTGCATACTGTTATTTATCGCTAATGTATGTCCATCACACATATTAGCATCAACTAGTTCTAGACGATGTGTTCTCATAGGACCATAGACTATTTATTTAACGCAAATGAGACCGTATGTAAAAGCAATAAAGAGCACTTATAAGCATATTATCGATTGATCAGTGCCGTGGGAGTCTTAGGTAAGGATACGGTAATTGTGATTGATTGGGAACATCCTCAATCAGGCATACGTGTTGTTATAATTACGATAGGAAACGTGGTTTTTCGCGAGCGTAAGTGTCAATCCGGCAGAGATTTAATTTTGTACCTACCATGTGTTTGTGGTCAGTTGGATAATGTGTCAATGCGGTGTGAAATGAGTTGGAATAATACGAGTATATCGCACTATCAGTACAATACTGGTACAAGTCAAAATATACTGATATTTGAAATTGAACTGTACTGTTCTTCAATACGACAAAATTTCCAATGTCAGTATGTTTTGACTTGCACCAGTATTGTATTGGTAGTGCGATATAGTGTTTGTAAAGGAAATCTTTAGGCTTCCTAGGATCATTTTTATGTTACCTAAGTGATTGATTTTCTGTTTAATTGTTACATCATTTCATAATTTAATCTTAACTCTGTTAAAGCTAATGCAATTTGGTTCCTGAGCTCGTAATGTAGATAAGCATCGAATTAGGGGGGACTGAACGATGACATCACACGAGTTGAGCGAGCGAAGCAAGCGTGCCAATGCGGCGGCCGGTGAAGCCCAGAACCACAGCCATTTTAATAAAGCTGAAGTACCTACTTGAATTCTAGAAGAATAGTAATGCCTGGTAAAGGCCAACGTCGAATTTAGACTCTCGAAACCATGTGACGCTTTACTCTATACTACGTTGCCAGCTCTCAATTGTAATGCTTCATGCCTGGTAAATGTCACTTCTACCTGGGATATAATATTCTAGGACTTTTGCTTTGCAACTGAAATGGATTAGACATTCAAATATAAGCGGAAACGGAAATCCTATCAGCCCCACCCTTTTACCATCTAGCAAAGCTTTTATCTTCTCAGCAAAACGAAAGCATACCAATATCAATAATATGATTGACCAATGATATTATACGAGTCAGAAAGGTAGGTTATATAGAAAATCCCATATTAAGATTTAGTTTTCGATAGAAAATTGACAAATTTCAAACACTAGCTGTTTTTTTTAACATTTATTGCTGTAATTACGCTATCCCTTCTACATAACTATAAGAAACGTTGAAATAAAAATTTGTTGTTTTGTGGGGATGCGGATGGTATGTGAATAAGAGCAACGGATTTTAGTTATTTGGTTTTATTTCTTTTAGCACAAGTTTTAACTTTTAATCGAACGTTGCTGCGTTCGAAATTCGAACTAACGAACCATTTTCTGCGGTTGTTTTGTTTGCATACGTACGAGTATCTTGATGATATCATTACTAATGATGACGGTCTAGATCTGTATGTTATGCACTATAATAGCAATACATCCCGCTATACTGTCAACAAACAATTGAAGAATCAACACTACATTCTCTTCGCCTTTCAACTGTTTCGCGATAAACGCCCGCCATATTGGCACTGAGCTTACTTTTTTGTTCTTCAATAATAGCATGGGGTGGTTTGTACATTTGGCCAGTGTCAAAGTTAGGGAGAAGAGATTAAAGAGTATTGGTAAAGATGTGGGACTTCAACGAGATCTCAAACGGAGTTCTTGAGAAAATTTTAAAAGTGAGACATTGCTCATTTTTTATTTGCCTACATTCATGCACGTTTACGAGCCCTAATATAATCCATTATCATTTCACATTAATATTTGATAAAACACAAATTTTCGATAATAAAACAATACTGCAGAGACATGGCTCTTCACTTCAAGACTCCCCACGCCACCTTTGAGACTATCGAAGATTTCTTCAGGGTGTCTCATGCAAATTTTATTTGTCACGATCACGTTAACATAATAAACATGATTTTTGTAGCAATAGCATAACAAAATTGGTATTAAAAGTGTAGGTACGTAAATATTACGCAAATTACAATTTAGAAAAGTGTAGAAGATAGAAGATGTTTCCACGAGGGGGATTCGGCCACTAATAGCATCATAATATAATATACATCGTGTTTAGCACAGGGTTGTCCAAACGAAACGGGTTGTGGGCCATTGGCTACCTTGTTCAGACCCAATAACCTGGATTTTGCTTCACGGTTATTTTAGCATAGCTTTTCGTTTTTTTTCTTTAAATCATCAAAACTTATCTATGCATTAGAAATCTTTTAAGTGGACGAAATTAGCGAATTATGAATTTTGGGTCTTTTTATTTTTGAAATGGGTGATATTTTTTAATTATTAGGTCTGAAAAAGTTTCTATAAACATTAAGCAGAATCCAGGTTATTGGCCCTGACAAGGCAGCCAATGGCCCCCTTAACTAAAGTTGCCAACTATTTTTCAGGAAATTGGCACTGAGCTTACTTTTTTTGTTCTTCAATAATAGCATGGGGTGGTTTGTACATTTGGCCAGTGTCAAAGTTAGGGAGAAGAGATTAAAGAGTATTGGTAAAGATGTGGGACTTCAACGAGATCTCAAACGGAGTTCTTGAGAAAATTTTAATATTTTTTTAAATTATAAACATTAAGCAGAATCCAGGTTATTGGCCCTGACAAGGCAGCCAATGGCCCCCTTAACTAAAGTTGCCAACTATTTTTCAGGAAATTAAAGTAAATCTATCATTAATTCTAGTATAAAACAAAGGATTTGAAGAAAAAATAAAGTGTTTTCTAAATTTATTAATTTAAATGTTTAAAAAACATATTTCTTTGTACTCTTGGCACTATCTAATATTTTTTTATTGTTTTATAGCGCGTTCAGAAATTGCGTTGCGTTTCGTTTCACTTCACCTGAGTCTGAGTATCATTCAGTAGTTCCGAAATTAAGTCAACAGGAATATTCCGTTCAAACGCACGAATTAATCGGAAATATAATATTTTCCATACTTTATTTTTATTAAAAAGAATAAAGTATGGGGATGGAAAATAACGTAGGATACGTTATTTTAAAGTATAGTTGGCAACCCTACCCTCAACAACCCTCTACCAAACACCCTGTATAAATTATAGTTGGTAGTGCACCTTACCCGATATGTCCGGGGGTACAGGTTCAAATCCAGCTTGTTTCTATAAATCATTATCAAAGTAGGTATTTATTTTATTTTGTATGATAACTTTTTTAACTCTTCTTGTTTGTCACAACGGGCGATGATACTTAGTTTTAGAATAGAATAGATATATTTATTTGCAATTAATGCAGGTATAAATAATCAGTTGTTATATTTTGTTAGCGAAACCTTGTACACTCTGCCTTAATGGCATGCACATTTTTACTTGCAAACTAAAGAAATTAAACTAACTTTATCCGTTAAGAAATCTTGTACTGAATAATAACATTTTAGCAACAGTAATGCTGTAACATGTTTTTAAATATCCTCATTGGTTGTTCTTTTATACTATCGGGTACTTATTTTATTAAAAAAATATTGGTGCCATAAATATTACAAAATGTTTTTGTTTTGTTTATATAATTTTTAACGCAAATTTTGTTGCGAACATATCAGAATGTTCAAATCCAGCTCGTGGAAATTTTTTCAACATTTGTGTTTTTTCATACATGTTACATTTTTTTTAACAAAGTAGCGTTATACATACTCCAGTGTGCAGCAGGTTTTCATATTGAGATCTCATACTTGTTGATTGTTTTACAAAGTCATATAATGTGACAAATAAATTTTGATTTGTTTTGACAAATATGGCTAACTAGCGGCCGCTCGCGGTTTCACCCGCGTGGTTCCCGTTCCCGTGGGACTATCGGGATAAATCCTATGTGTTAATCCAGGTTATAAACTATGTGTATGCCGAATTTCATCCAAATCCATCCAGTAGTTTTTACGTGAAAGAGTAACAAACATCCATCCATATTTACAAACTTTCGCGTTTATAATATTAGTAGGATTCCAGGATTTAGAATTTTAGAGTTTAGTTTATCGTATTGCATATTAAAAATCACACTACGCAGTAGGCAGCCTGAACGAAGATGGGTAAGCCTTCTTATAGTAAATTTGCAACTGTAGCGACTACCACGTAACATCTAGTGTTATGCAAACATTATCTAAATCATTCGTTGCATATTATCCACTATTCAGCGGACAGACACGTGTTATGTTGTGTATCATGTTGCACAATTCCTACGTTTTAATGTCAAGAACTGGTGTTAATGGTGCTAGCTAATTGGCTTTATTCTTAGTAACGGTTAATAAATAACAATAATAACGGTCGAGTTGTGAGATCTTGTTTGGCTAACATGAGATTTTAACTTTTTTATCTTAACGATGATAAGATTTTTTTTTAAAGATAATCTTGTGGTTAGAGATTCTGGGAGCATAATTATGTATTTCCATAAGTACCTATATTATATTTTTCACATTATGTATAGTCGACCATGAAATTGCTTTATCACTTTTGACAAAAACTTCCATTACAATAAAATTTCGCTAAGGCTTACTGTCAATGATGACAACGTGCCTGTCACTTGGTCTTTTAAACAAAAATAGAACTTGTTGTTTTATTATTTGCAAACAAAATTCACTTCTAAGGTGGTAAAGCAATTTCATTGTCGACTATACTGTGTTGTGTTGTGGTCATTGTTTGTTTATATAAATGAACTAAATAAAATATAAATATCAGAGCCCGGTGGGAGGTAACTACATATATATATACTGATATAATTCCATAAAATACAACTTTTTGTGCGTGTGGGTTGTTTGTTGTGTTGCATGCAACACAAAGTTGTTGAAAAATGTTCTCACTTAGTAATCTGTGTTAGAATGTAATAAAAACAAGATTTACGGTACCAGAATTCCATTTGAGCAATGTTGAATGCAACGTGAAATAATTCCTTGTCCGATACCTGTACTTAAATAATAAAATCGATAATAAATGAGTATTTATAACATTACATTACATTTACATTTATTGATAGTTGTCGCAGGCGGGGACAATCACCTATTTTATATATTATATGATATGATATGATATTCATAAAAGAAAGTATGCGCGGAACAAGTCAAAAAACAGCTTATTTAACCAAAAAATAACGAAGAGAAAGCTTAAAGAGTTTTTCTACGGTTGAGCGCACGCTTGATTTTCGCGACGTAATTCGGCGAACGAAAATATTGGTTTAGCGGTACAGCCACTAGGATAAATATGTAACTATGGCGCACTATGGGCAAATCGACAGTAGGTAACGTCCGCACTAGAAAGTATTACCAACAATTTCTATCAACACAATTTTTTTTACATTTATTTACAAAGATAACTAGGTAATAAAGACTCGTTTTTAGAGTACACACATAAACTTTAAAAAAAATGATTTACTATGTAATTAGTCTAAAAACAAAAAAAAACAGTATTCTTACTAGTCAATATTATAACAAATTGCAACTTAATTATATGACAACAAGCGGCTTTTAATTCTAGCGAAAAATACTCATTAATATATGCGTAAACATTTGAAGAAAACTTGGCATTACGTTAACATATTTATGGTCGTGACAGTAGGTACCACGTCGCTAAAAAGTGTGCTAATAAAAAAAGATTAAATCAGATTTGACAAATAAGTTCGCAACACTTCACCGTTTTCTTACATGTCCCATTGATTAATAACTGACAGCAGTGTTGTTATTACTTCTGTCGTCACAAACGTGCAATTCGCTCAAAAAACCGCTATTTCTTCGATTACTTCAATTTCAAATGACATTAATCGATGTGACAATCGATTGTTAACAGAATATTATTTGCACCAAATTTCTCAGTACCGTTTACAAATCTTCAATATAAGTTGCGCAAAAATATTTCAACGCTAGAAACTATGTTCTTAGTTCTATTGTAACTTCATAGCGGAATGAAGCAAAAATATTGGTAATGCAATTTAAAAATTATTATTAGACAACATCACATACATTGTTCTGATCCCAAGGCAAGTAGTTAAAAGCACTCGTTTTATGGAAATCAGAAACAACGAGGGTACCACAACCACCTAGACCTGAAGAAGTTTTTTTCTGACTGTACAAAGCAGCTATTTTTATTGGTGTCCGAATCGTCAGTGAAAAAAATAATAAAATTAAAAAGTGTCAATTCGAACATAATGTGTCCGAAACGTCAGCGAGTCGACACGATATCACAGAATAAGTAACAGTATACTAACGATATCAAAGTTCGTTTTTCGACATTGACCCGACCGAGAATCGAACCCGGGACCGTTGTTAGCGCCGCCCAAAGTCCGGCGTGCAAGCTCGGCTACGAGGTCGTCTAATTTTAACCGTGGTCCTGGTTATTTAATAGATTTATTTTGTTTTTTTATTCAATTATTATTATTATACTCAAAAACAACATTTAAAAAATGTTTTAATCTTGGGACAAGGGTTCCAGAAGCTCGCAAATCAGGAGATCGGCTAGCAACACTGATGTTACCTATTTCACCTTATCAGCCCTATTCAATTTTGTTAAATGTAGCGTCAAGGTCATTGAGTTTACTAAAAAATTGTAATTTTAGATAAAATTTTAAAATTATTAAATGGAAATAAATTGGTTCAAAGATGGAGACAATGAAAAAAGCCTTCCGAGTTTCTTGCCAGTTCTCGTTCGAAGGCTCTCCCAAAATCAGAACTGGTGGTAGGCTCATTGGAATTTTATACTTAGTTTTGACGTCATTATGTGCCTGTAAAGGCTACATTGAATAAACGATTTGTCTTTGACTTTGTCTACCCATTTTTAGAAGATGGACGTAAGAGTATATCTGTATGTGCCATCATCATCATCATCATCATCATCATCATCATCATCATCATCATCATCATCATCATCATCATCATCATCATCATCATCATCATCATCATCATCATCATCATCGGCTCATATATGTCCCCACTGCTGGGGCACGAGCCTTCCCTATGGATGGATAGAGAGAACGGGCCATAAACCACCACGTGTACCCAGTGCCGGCACCGGCAGCCGGCACCAACGGCTTTACGTGCCTTTCGAAGCACGGAGGAGCTCGACATGATAAATTTTTGGTCACCCATCCGATGGCCGGCCTTTGCAAAAGTTGCTTAACCTTGTCAATCGCAGACCGGGCGCTATAACAACTGCGCCATTCGAGCTCGTATGTGTATTGTGAATGTATGTATACTAATAAGTTTAGGCTACAAGCATTGAGCTCTTTGAATGTCCTACAGCATCGGTACGCAGGTCTGTAAGGGAGGGAAAGAGACCTTGTACTGAGAAAGAGACAGAAAAAAACAATTTTTAATTTAGTGTTAGCCGATCAACCCGTGTAGGTCCAGCGTAGTGGGGTATGGTAGATCTCCTGATGTTTCCAGTATAGTCTGACGGTGATGATTAATGTTCTATACGTTTTGGTGAAGCAGTTTCATTTCCAATAAACATAACACAATTAATAAGCCTCAAAATCGATATGTCGTTACCGTATTGTTTACTACTTTTCTATAAACTATTAAAAGTAACATGTTACACAATTTTCTGCTATTAGTTTTAATTTTTAACTTTAATAATGATTTCATGTACACCCCTTCACTTTTATGGGTATCCTTTCCCTGAATACGTATAAAGGTGCAAGCATGGTGTTGCTTTCACTAAATTATCATCCGATCTCGATATAGCACTGGGTTTTTTAATGAGCTCTCGCTGTATTGGAGTTAACAACTGCGGCAGCTTGCTTCAAAGGCGCGTTAAGCCGTTGGTCTCGATTAGTTTTTGTTTAACGGTTATTTGGCCTTCGTCCCACGTGATGAGGCCAGAAGGTGGAAGCGCTCTTAACCTTTTTACCGCCAACAACTTCTATAGAAGTTCGAGATTTTCGTGCCGTCCACGCCAGCACTTCTATAGAAGTTCTTCTTTGTACCTACTTGATTAAAAAAAATAAGCGTTGACTTACATAAACAATAACTTTATTAAGAAAAAATATAGGTACAATTATTGTTACTTTTGGAGTCGGTGCCAGCCAAGGTAACTTTAACATAAACATTTAACGACATATACTATATTATAATCATAATAGTACATTCAATCTTATGCATGAAATTTTGACTACAAACGAGGACTGGCACCGGCTTTAAAAACTTCGTTGGCTGGCACCGGCCCCAAAAGTAACAATAATTGTACCTATATTTTTTCTTAATAAAGTTATTGTTTATGTAAGTCAACGCTTATTTTTTTACTTTTTAGTGCAATTTTATCATTAAAATTTTTTGGAGTCGGTTTTTTTTTTGTTAAAATTTTTGTTTATTTCTCGCTTTTTAGTGATTCGTCTCGATCTATTTATCAAAAGCGAATATGGGTAGACCTACTAAACACGCTGCTCGTATGAGACAGCGCCGTTTAAATGAGACAAGCGAAGAAAACGAGAAACGCCTATCTCAAAGTAGGAAATCAAAAACTGAGTTCCGATGCCTGTCTTCTTTTGCTTCGTCATAGTCGCTTAACTATCTTAATCGAGATATTTTATCGCCACCCGTGAAATACTTATCATTGAGGAGTTCCGATGGCAATCTTTTTCATCAGTTACACTTCATCAAATGATACTTTCTGAATGTAAATGCTTGACTTATTTCTGAAAATACCAAAATCGCGATAGGTATGCGTACAATATTCGAGGAGTTCCCTCAATTCCTTGAGGATCCCATCATCAGAACTGGACCAAATTAAAATGGGACCACACGGGAAGCACCAGCTTTCAAATAAAGAAAGAATCATCAAAATCGGTTCACTCAGTCGAAAGTTCTGAGGTAACAAACATAAAATAAAAAAAATAAAAAAATACAGTCGAATTGATAACCTCCTCCTTTTTTTGAAGTCGGTTAAAAATACATTTATACGTTGGCGTACAGCGGGACATTGCGTGCAGGATATTTGGGCGGTGAAAAGGTTAATCCGAAATCCTGAACCATATTAACGTTATAGCGACTTATTTAGATGAGATGGTGGTAGCTTAGACAGGCAGACTTAAAACTCAAGCACCAACCAAACAAGAGTACAAACACATACCTTCCGTATATACTTCCACATATTTGTGTTGTATTGATAGCTAATATTTATTGACTTTTGTGGAAAACAGTTTTTACTATTTTTACAACCTTGGGACCTGATTGGTTTTACTAATTTTTTAAGTAAAACAAATCAAGTTCCTTTTTTTGCGTATATATTACTAATCTATGAACTCACGCTGAGGACAGGGAGCTATGGCGCTCATTAGGGGAGGCCTATGTCCGGCAGTGGACTAAGATAGGCCGATGATGATGATGATGATGAACTCACGAGCCTAAGCAATAGACGTAGGTATTTGTTTGTAGTATATTACTTACAGTCAACAGCTGTGGTCAACAGCAAAGGAATCTGAATATTGATTAAACTTCAAAAATACCTATATATACCTATAATCTTTTTCTCACTTATTTGTTATCCTTTTGTAAGCTCTTAGAAATAAATAAAATTATTATTATTAATCAGTATGTAGGTACATGTCAACATTTTCCTTTCTAAAATGTTTATATAATTTTTAACGCAAATTTTGTTGCAAACAAATTACAAAAACACAAATGTAAAAAAAAAATTTTTTTTCTGGGTTCAAAATTCAAATCCTGCTCGTGGAATTTTTTTCAACAATTGTGTTTTTGTAATTTTCCTTTCTGTCAAAATATCAACTAACAACTAAAAAACGACTGACGGTTAAGCGGAGTAAGGAATTCCTCAGACGACCTGGGACCTTCTGAACCACGCCGTTTCGTAATGATGATAAGTGGTGACTCAGTATTACCTCGCTAACCAACCAGATTCTTTTGACATTTAGCATAAAATACCATAATGTTGGACATGACCGTCTTCTAGAATTGACGAAAACCTGGCATGTTTGTATGCTTCTAGTTTGTATGCTCACAAATTGAAATTTTTAACAATTATTCTTATTGACAACTGTACAGATGGCAGCATATCAACCTACCACAAAATGTCAAATTTCTTTAATAAATTTTGAACATTAGTGTTTGGGTGTAAAGATCAATATCGATTAGAGAAATTTGACAGTTTTGGATAGGTTGATGTGCAGGCGTGTGTACATGGATTCTATTTAGCTTTTTGAAACGTACACAATCGCGAATGATGAAAATAGTTTGTAAGATGCAGAATGTCGTGACTTTGACAATTGAGCTATGTATTAGAAACGTCTTAGATAATTAGGTATTTCCTTTCCACTGTCGATATATTGATCAAGTAGGTAAAACTTAAAGAATGCAAGTAATTTAATTATCCTTATAATTAGAATTTATTGACAAATAAAATAATAGGTATAGGTATTCCTATACCTATTAATGAATTAATGAATTCTATAGGTATTCCTATACCTACCTTTTACCTCTAAATATAGAGTACAATATAATATAAAGTTAAGTCATCAAATCAAAAGCTAAAATCCCATTAAAAACGTCAATAAATTATTTTTTTAAATATGTAGGTATTTAACGTGCCGGATGTCTATGCTGACGATTACAACAAATTCTAGTATAAGTAAACATAATAGGTATGTACGCAATAGTTTCGAACAAACAAGTAATCTCCTACTATTCGGGTAAAGGTACCTATAAATAAATGTATTTTTAAACATGCCTGTGAGAAACAAAACAAGACACGGAAAGGTATGAGGGTAAAATGTTTACATTCTCTTTTCAAAGGTTATAGTAATAATATGGTAGGTAACGAAGAATAAGACCGTGGTTTCAACTGGAATATCTACAGATTCCACATATTTTTTATTTTTAAACGACATTTTTGTTTGTAATAGTTGTTATTTCTTGTTTAGAAAGCTGTGCAGTTTCTTGTATTCCTTCCTACCTACATTCTTTTCTACAAATTCCTGAAAAAATTAGATTTATATGCTTATTAGTTAATGAATTAAATACTTTAGTGAATTTCACAAATAAAATAAAATTTAAATTAGACTTTGATTGTGTCGCGATTCGCGAAGCAGATATTTTCTTCGGTATATTTTTCAGGTTTGGGTGCGACATTGAGTTACATCTACTCTCCACCTCTTCTTCTCTCTTATCGTCGTCTTGTTTATTTTATTATTAGTAGGTATTTTACTAAACCGTATTTCTTCTTCCGTCTGTTTCAGTTATTTAAATAATACCTATTATGTTTTAAATCCGTACAAAACGCCGTATTTTTTTAAAGCTGATAATAAATGATAAAAAATTGGATTGAGTCACAATTTCATAGTTGGTAGTGCACTTGACCCGGCATGTCATGGGATGCGGGTTCGAATCCTGCTCGTGGAATTTTTTCAACACTTTTTTTTTCAAGCTGATTTGTATTATATTTTTTAACCATACAAAAGGCTGTATTGTTTACCGGACAGGATAATCAGCCACGGTCGCGTTTCCGCCATTAACGATGTTCGATCAGTAGGCCAAGGGACCGGTAGTGGCGAAACCATTTCTCTGAGACATTGCACAAGGGTGGCCAGCCGGCTTAATTGTCTTACAGCATTCAATAAAGTTATGTTTCTAGGTTATTGAACCAAAATCAATTTGTAGGTCTATTACTTTTTCATAGTTACAAGATTTATTCACTAACTCATAGTCATAACTCATAACGTTATCAATAGTATAGATAGGCCGATAAAATGAAAGGAAAAATACACTTCATATGCACGTCAAACTATTGAGGTATGATTTTATGTGATCCACTGTTCAAGACAGAGGTGAATACCATATTTTTTTTTTTTTTTTAAATAACTAAGCTTGTCTGGGTGTATCCATGTTATGCCAACATTTAAAATTGCATTCGATATATTATAGTAGCCGCGGATCGTGCTCGGTGGCGTGCACTTGGAGAGGCCTATGTCCAGCAGTGGACTAGTGTAGGCTGATGATGATGATGATTCGTTATATGCTTAATAACAGTACTTATTTGTCATACGGTTTCTATCCCTAACTAGTTTACTCTGAAACCATCATCTTATAAACGTCCAGTCCATCCAGAGCGACCCAGCAGAGACTGGGCGTAGGTCTTCCCAATATCACATGGAGAGATTGGACCATACCTTACCAAGCTGACAATATGCGAATAGTGAAAACTCATAATTCAATGATTTTGGTTTTTTTTACAACTAAAGATCATGAAGCCTTCAGCTCAGGTGATGGTAAGGTAACTAAGTGCCGAGAGTCGTAGGCTAAATGTCGAAAAATTTCTTACTAATAAATGATTGTATCGTGAAGATTACGCTTCTGCCACTAAGCACTTCTGTGGTATGTAGGTATAATAGTTAGACCAACAAACTCAGACACTGCGGTTCAATTCGGACACAGAGGTTCGATTTCGACGATGATATTTTATGCCAGCTTTGCTTGACAGTAGGTTCGTTTTTGTCCACTTGGCTAGCTATCACCATTTTAACTAAGTCTGTCCAACAAAAAAATTACTATATGTTCCGTCCGACAGAGATAAGATAGCCAGTTCCTCAGTGCTTGAGGATTCCGGGTGAAGTGGAAGCGCAATTCACCCGGCCTTATCACTTTACATCAAGTAATAAGATGAAGGCCAAATGTTGTCCAAAGACAAAAACAGCAAGTAGGGTAAAGGCTCCAGTGTTCGACACAGTAGCTTACGTATGTAGGTACTTACAGTTTTAGAGTAACCGCTGCAAGCGCTGCCATCTGAAGAGTTGCTCAATCTCCTCTCACTGTTGGACGCCGGCGGCGACCACGCAGAACCACTTTCCGAAGGCATTTTGGGCACTTCACATCAACAGTCCATCTCACATCATAGCTGATCAACAGCGTGACACTAGCGTGTTGATTACAACCGATACACGACACAACACTTCACTGAACTATGTCTGCGTGGTGGCGTGGTCCATAATGCGTCTCCCTTACCTGAAATAGAGATTTTACAGCTTTAGTTCTCAATTGCTTGTGTTTTTTACAATACTATAGACTCAGGTAGTCGCACCGAATAACGCTCACAGAAATTGACGACGCACGGGGAGGAATTGAAGGTTGATTTCGTTATAATAAATTATCAAGATTAAAGCAAATTTGTAGAAATACAAAAGTAGTGTTGTTAAGCAATAACCATGAGTATTTGAGTAATAATAATCGTTCAAACAATCTCAGTAAAGGCGTGTTTCAATTGGATCTTTTTTCACACTCATATCTATGGCGTCGAGCTCCACACCGCTCGGACCATGCCATACCATTCACAAAACCTTTTGCAACCACTCCTTATGTAACGTTCACATCAGCACAATAGCATAACAATGAGAGTACACTAATTACCCGAATGTTAGAATAGCACGGCCGACCGATTTGCAACAATAACACGGGAACAATAAAGTTTACAATCGTTCGGATATTTTGCAACGAATAACCGTTATTGCTGTTTACGTTCCACGCGTGCGGTGCGTCGCGCGGCGCGATCGAGTCGAGACTGGCGCGCGCGGCCGGCCCGGCTGCTTGCCGAGTCGGTCGAATGGCCGCTTGCGCTAGCACGGAATAGCGGACGACGGACGCCTAGATAATCAATTTTTAATCGATAACGTGTTATTATGTTTTATTAAGATTCACAGTCTAGAACGTTTTATGAAAACAACAACAACTTTTGGTTTGATACCAATTTTTTTGATTGTTAATTGAGCAGGTTGCTAATTAAGTAATTTTAGGCAGCTAAGATTTAAGTAGTTTTAGCTAGCATGAGCTATCTAGTCGTATTAAATTTGATGGCACCGGCCTTCGACACAGTAGCGCAGGGTTCGATGGTATCAGTTTTCGTCGCCAAAAAACAAAATATGATTTAATTAAAATCATACTTGGATAACAGCTAAGGTGTTTTGTAGGGTAGGTATTTAATTGTTGCCTAAGTTAAACAATTAGTTGCCAACCTCTATTTTTAATTAATTTTGGTGAACATTGGTGATATTGCCCTGCTATATAGGTAGGTATACCTATTCTGTTTTTTGAAAGATTAGTAATCGATCGATAGGTAGTACCTTTTCTCTTATAATCTAATTTACAGAAGCAAAATTTGTTTGTTTGTAGTAGCGTACTTGCTGCAGATTTGCGCGCGATTAAGATCAGTCTGTCACAATAGCCATGGCATCGCATCGTCGGCAACATTGACCAGGATAAAAGGTAGCCTATATTAAACAGGAATAGCGTAGCTTTCAATCAGTGCAATATTTTTTTAATCCATTGATTAGAGCCAAAGATTACACTGTACATACCGACAATTTAAAAAATGTGGTTTTACTAGAGGCAAAATTTAGCCGTCCGAACTCCAAATAAAAAGAGCTTTAACCGTTTAAAAAATGTGTATAGAAATTGAATGCTTGAGATTGCGTAATGCGTATGCGCCTCCGTCATTTTTAATGTTGACGGCAACAAAATATCTATTCCAAATGCCAAGCTAAAAGATGGTGTGTTTGGGTTCAATAAATATGCTGTGGGATGTAGTTACCTGCGTCCATTGACAATGAGACGCGCGCACAATGTGAATGGGCAATGAGCGGTAGAAAAAAACGATGGTGTTCGCCAAACTGAGACGAATGTCGATGAGATAGCATCTTAAAGAATGCACGCACATTTTTAATATATATATTTTATTTTGTTTTAAAGAACCGATAACATAATGACATAATTTTAAATACCTAAGTACCTACATAAACATTTAAATAAGATAGAATGTCATCATAAAGGGAACCTAACATGCGTCGGTTCACATTACATATCTATGACAACTGTTAACTGATAATAAATCTTTTAAATTTAAAAAATATTTGGACGAACGACTTGCAGTTTCGGCGAAAGACAGCAAGCACTAGCTCAATTTATGTCCCCACTTACCTTCCCTATGAATGTACGGCTAGCCGAGACAAGCCCGAACGCTTTACGTGCCTTCCGAAGCGATGATGATGATGGATGAGTGATGAATGAGTGACGACTCTTGAAACATTGTGAAAAAAAGAGGCAACCGTCATGAACCTAGCAACAAGTTTTTGATCGTGACTTTGGGAATAGGTAAACGTGTCAGTATTACATAACTTTATATTAATTTGCATCTCTGAATTTAGTCACCGTATTTAATTTAGTATTATTTGTATTGGGCGTGGGCAATGGAGAAACGATGAATGGGCTATGAGCGTTTGAAAAAACACAATGATGCTAGGCAAACTATTCAATTAAAATTATGACGAATGCGGCATAATTTTAATTGAATAGTCTGACAACTAATATTGTTTAATTTAATGGATTTTAATTATTATTAGAGTAATACGACTAATGTGTATTATAATGTATGTTTGCATGCTATTATGAAATAAGCTCGACATGTGATCGATCTATGTTTACTTATATTGTAAAATCTTTATACCATGTCGAAGTGCAAATAATTAATTATCTTATCTTATCTTTGTTTTCGTTACATATTTTATATTCTAAAACGATGTCATCTTAATCATTTTAATAAACGGCATGACAGAGAGTAAATAAAAATACATAAAATATAGTGACAATGTCGTACTTAACCGCAAAGCATAGCAAAGTAGTGCAAGGGTAAATAATTATAATTAGCAAGATCAATTACACGAGACACATGACACAGATAACCAATAGAACAATAAAGAGGATATGAAATAGCAGATGGCATCCTAGTCAAAGAGCTCAATGTAGTTTCGGGTTGCGTTGCGAACTTGCATGCTAAGCAATTTTCGCAATGGCAAGTCAGCAGATGGGTAACCAACTTAAATATCTTGTTTTCTTCTATTCTTAGGCAGGCAATTTAAGCCAGAAAATAAAGATCTTAAACCACATGTCAATAATCATGTCATGTCACATGTCAATAAGAATGTGCCCTGTAAAAACTGTCACACAACATGTCAAATAACCTCTTTTTCTAACAAACAAACTGTGTGCAACCTCAAGAAATATTTAATTAAATCGTTATATGGATAGCTTATTAAATACCGTAACAGAGATTGATAAAATAGAAATTGCAGCGTCTAATACATGTGATGTTATTAATTTTCCATCCTTGGTAGGTAAAATACTTAACACTGAACTTACAATTATTTCACAAAACATAAGGAGTATCTACAGTAATTTTGATGATCTTTGCCTTACATTGTCGCAGTTCAACTTTTCGGTAGACGTGATAGTATTAACTGAATGTCGTATTGATTCAAAAAAACCCATACCACAGTTAAATAATTATGTATCTTTTTCAACAACAAATCATCTAAATCGGTGTGACGGTGTTGTAGTATATGTAAGAACAGAATATAAAGTTAAAGTTACCGAGATCACGCTTTCTAACGCCTCATGTCTCCAGATTACTATAAATGACCTTACTATCCTTGGAATTTATCGTTCACCATCAAATCCCAACGGAGAAAATTTCGTACATTCGTTAGATAATCACCTAAATAATTTAAAAAAGTTCAAAACAATCATTATTACGGGAGACATCAATATAAATATAATAACCGACAATATACAGACAAATGAACGTAAAAACAAAATAAACTACTTAAACATGCTAGCAATGCATGGTTTGTTACCAGGGCATACCTTACCGACTAGAGACAAAAATTGTTTGGATCATTTTATCTTAAAATTAAACAAAACTAAAAATTCAGCATCTATATACATTTTGAACACGACTATTACTGACCACAACATGATTTTTTTTAAATTATCTGATATAAAAAATGAAACTAACACTCCTAAAATAAAGACCTCTATTGACTTAATTAAAGCAATTGAATCATTTAAAAGTTTGGATCTTCTTAACATGCTATCATATACTAACCCCACTATTCTTACGGATTTGTTAATTTACAAATTGAGGCAATGTATCTTGACAAACACAATAACTACAAAAGTTCCATGTAAAAATCGCATAATAAAACCATGGATGACATTAGGAGTACTTCGTTGTATTAGAAACAGAAATGATATGCAGAAAAAACTGAAACGTGACCCAATAAATAATATTCTTAAAATAACATATAGACGCTATCGTAATCATTGCAATGCTTTGATTAAAACTTTAAAACGCAATTTTCATAGAGATCAACTACTTAAAAATAAAAAGAATCCAAGGCTACTATGGAAATCCATTGATAACATCACACACCGTAAAGTGAATAAATCTAAAAATATAGAACTGCTAAACTCTAAATCAACCCCTAGAGAATCCATTGATTACGTAAATACCTATTTTGCAAATATTGGCAAATCCTTAGCTGATAATATCTTGATGCGTCAATCAAATCGGGACACACTCTCTGATAACTCTTCTGGTTCACAACTGGCCTCTTCTTTTGTTTTATTAGAAACCGACCCAGGTGAGATCTACGAAATTTTAATGGGATTAAAATCTGATAGTGCAGCGGGTTGGGATGGCATACAGACTAAATTTCTAAAACATATTGGCAAAGAAATAGCCCCCGTTATTGCCCACTTAGCTAACCTTTGCATAAGACAGGGCATCTTTCCTACTGTGCTCAAACAAGCAATTGTCACTCCTATACATAAGGGTGGGGACAGGGACGAAGCCAGCAACTACAGACCCATCTCAGTTCTTCCGGTTCTTTCAAAAATATTAGAAAAAATTATTAACAGTAGATTAATTAGCTTCTTAAACAAATACCAAATAATATCTAACTCCCAATTTGGCTTTAGGCGAGAGATTTCTACAGAAGACGCTATAATTGCTTTAACATCTCATATTTCTAGAAATGTCGATAAAAATAAAAAGTGCATTACAGTTTTTCTAGATCTTCAAAAGGCTTTCGATACCGTCTCTGTCCCCATCCTTATCCACAGACTGGAATCGGTGGGTATCAGGGGTACTCCCCTGGCCTTACTGTGTGACTATTTGCGTGATCGTAAACAGAGTGTTAGAGTGGGAGACTATGTTAGCGGACTCGCGGATACAACATATGGTGTGCCCCAGGGGAGTGTGTTGGGACCAACGCTTTTCCTAATTTACATTAATAACCTTTGTAACTTAGATATTTCTAATGGGAAACTTTTTTCATATGCAGACGACACCGCTGTAGTTTTCTCTGGTTCAACATGGGATGAAGTCCATAGTTTTGCTCAACAAGGTCTTGCCCAAATAGCTCGTTGGCTAGATAACAATTTACTGACTCTAAATGCCTCTAAAACGAACTATATATGTTTTACAAATTATAATAGTTCGCAGCCAAATTCAGACTATGAAATAAAAATTCACTCATGTAATAATTTCACCAACCATAATTGCTCATGCTTTCACCAACCATAATTGCTCATGCTACAGTATAGACAAAATATCTAAAACTAAGTATCTTGGAGTAATAGTAGATCAGCGCCTATCGTGGCACGCCCATATTGACCTATTGAGTAGCAGGATTCGTAAACTCTCTTGGATTTTTAAGACTCTGAGACATGTTGCCGACGCAGTTTTAATAAAACAAATATATATATCGCTAGCCCAATCTATCATCAACTATTGTATCACAATCTGGGGCGGAGCCTCCAAAACCAAATTCTTAGAACTAGAACGAGCACAGAGATCTTTGCTTAAAGTGATTTATTTTAAACCTTATAGGTTTCCAACCGATAGTTTATATTCCCAATGTGGCCTTTTATCTGTAAGGAAACTTTTCATTCTACACGCGATCTTAAAACTTCATAGAAAACTCCCTTTTAACCTCACTAGACAAAATAGAAGAAGAATATTAAATGTTGCACCTGTAGCCCACGTTAAAACTGCCTATGCCAGGAGACAATTTACAGGACAAGCAGCACATATTTACAACAAAATAAATAAAATTCTTAATTTTCACCCCACAACGATACGTACATGCAAGAACACTCTACAGAACTGGCTTCGAGGTAAAAACTATAATGAAACAGAAAACCTTATCTTAAAGTAACAAATATACTATATATATAATATAATATATATATATAAAAATACACACACACGCTCACACACGCACGCACACACACACACATACACACACACACACACACACACACACACACACACGCGCGCGCACGCACACGCACGCACACACGCACACGCACACACACACGCACACACACATACACTAGCTACGCGCGCGCGCGAGTGCGTATACGTACACCGAACACTATAAAATAAATAAATAAAATTAATTTAAAAATACTAATTATTTATATTTGTATTAGTTGTTTATTAGCTTCATTTGTTTTAATTTAACAGTAACATTTAATTATTAATTCTATAATATTTAAATTGTTGCCGTCTACTCATAGCGTTTTTGTTATAATACAATGTATCTTTTGTAACTTTAGGAGAGAGCGGGGTCTCCTAACACGGGTATTTATACATATAAGGAGATTCCAGCCATTTGTTATGTAACTATGTAAAAGATACCGAATAAAGATATTTCATTTTCATTTTTTTTTCATGTCAACCCAGTCTTAAACACATAGGTACATTAGCAGCACAAAACCGATACATGGCCCAGATTGCCCACAATCTGGTCACTGATTGAAATATTTGTGACCACGTGATTCATTATCCATTGAAGTGACACGGTGATCTCTAACAATGTGACAAGCTCACACGGGCTTAGGGTTGTCAACACGACATTATACCACCATAAGGAGTTTAACTCCTTTCTGGCAAAATTCTGGATCTATTTGGACCTTTGCCCATCACCATGACATTATAGTAATCTTAATTATGTATGTATGTATACATTACAATTATCTTTAAGTATATATTTACGATAATTTTGTAACTCAGTCCCATAGTATGTAAGCATGTCAGCTGTTGTACAAAGATGTTCTTAAGTATAATCTAATAATAAATTAATAATATTTTTCGTTATTATGTATTACACGCAGCACTGTGTGGTACCGGGGATAAAGAATTGCACCACCCCATCTCTTCCCGTGGGTGTCGTAAAAGTCGACTAAGGGACCATTCCAGAGGATGGGCAGCAGCATCTCTCTGAGGTTAACTCTCAACATACTGCGATCGCCAACACGCCTGCCAAGCGTGGCGATTATGGCAAATCCCCTCATGTATCCTTGGGGGAGGCCTTTGTCCAGCAGTGGACGTTTTTTGGCTGAGATGATGACGATGACACGCAACACCTTCATGTTGCGTTTTAGCAAATTCTACTCAAATTTCAAAAATCTTTATGGAGTAACTAAAAAATGTTCTGATAATTAAACTGACATTACTTATAATTTTTTTTCAGTTAGTCTTATTAAGTGATTTGAATTTTTGAAAATTCCAATGAATATTTTTCTATTTTATTAATTGCAAAGAACTAATTAGCAACCCTGCTGGCTATCTAAGCAGCGCGTGCGCAGAGAAATGGCACTATTGTACTACGACGTGTGACCATTTTGATAAGTGACATATTGGGACAGTTCTGTTACCAAGAATGTGCAACTCTGTCAAGTCAAAAAGACATTAGGTAAGTAGGTACTTATATTTAACTCTTAAACAAGCACATTACAGCTTTTTATCCGTTTTTAAACATGTTAGTGTTAACTGTGGACTGTTATTACTTAACTAGTGTCTAAATATTGAAGTATATGAATCTTTTACTTATTCTTGACTCTGTTATTTAAATACAATATACATTTTCTTTGGAATACAACAAAGTACTTACTTAACATAAATTTAATAGACAGGCAAGGTCCAAAACAGAAGAAAGAAAACGTCAAGCTGACAACATTCCTACAACAAACACACAATTAGGAGTGAATACGGTTCTATTGGCTGTAGTTTCTTATTGACCATTGTCTGACGAAGGTTTGGTAATTGCAACCCAAATTCTCGACTCTGGTAATGTACGTGCTATTTAAAGTGAACACACAAATTAACGATCCATCAGAAGTCACGTTTAAGAAATCGCGAAGACATTGAAAGAAAGAAAACAATGCAAGATTAGTCTGTACAATATTCTCATTGCAAAAGAGTGAAGAAATTTTTTTTTATAAGTCTTTCGCTGCCTAAAATACCATGTTTTAACTAATGGTCGCCCTATCCATGGGACACTTTCTACGGTCCCAAAGTTACACCACAACGCGTGAGCGAGATAACGGCAAAATTGTGGTACTCCCATGTCTTTGACACCAACCACTCTAACGCAACAAAAATAGGGTTCAAGTTCGCACCGCGGGGCAGTTTAGGTCACCGTCTAAGGACACAACAAAGGGCTAACAAGAGAAATCGGTCGGTTGTCCTTATTTGTGGATTTATGTAATAGGAAACTATTAGTAACTGTAGTGTCAGGGCGTAAAACTAATATTGTATTATAAATCATCAGTTCAGATCTTGGTGATTTGCCGTTAGAAATCCGTATCTTAGGTTTTCCGTTTTGATTTAAACCGCTTGTGAGCACTATCTAGTGTCTACGTGGCCCGATTGAATTATGGAAATCTGATTTGCACTAGAATAGATTTAATGCTTCAGTTGGAACCCTTTAAAACAATTGATTAAACCAACCCTTTTTTGTGTGACACAATCAAACTATCGTCGTTCTTATTAAATTCCACGAAAAACAATTGAACAAAGACGATTCATTTAAATCTGGAACATAAAGTTTACTGTTTCTCATAAAAATAAAAATTATAGGCAAATCCGTATGATGAAAATGTCAGATATGCAAGTGCACTTTATAAGAATAAAATGTATAAGTAATCCGAACTTAAGAGATTTAAAATGTTGGGAAATAACGGCTTTAAGCAGCAATATCATCATAAATTCTTATCCTGAATCGTACTTTGCGATAAAAAATATGATCTTGTTTCTGTGTCCACCCTTTCAACGCGAACAAAGAAATTTAAAAATATTTTCTTCTAAAGAGCAATATCTCCTGTATTTTTAACAACGTAAGGTCTTTAAAAAAAGTCAGAAAAATCTTTTGAGTATAATTGGGGACATCACCACCAATGTCATCTTGTTTAGATGCAGTTCTACAGAAATGGGATATACCATACCAGATAAAATACTCCCCTTATAAATACATTACAAAGGTTATATTTTACCAACTCAAACAAAAAATATGAACCCCACATTCTACGAGTTCCACTTCTCGAAAAATCAAATGTCATCACAATTTTCATATATCTGACGTGTGTTGAATTTTCACAAAAGCCCTATCATCCTTTAATGTCAAAGTATTGGAATAAGCTTCGTCTGACATCCTGCTATATTACTAAAGAGAAATACTTAAACGCAATTAATTCTGCCTGACATTTAAAAAGAATCTCAGTCGCACAAGGAAGCTTCGAGGTCAACCAGTAACATATAAGCCATTTGCGATACTGCACCCAAGCGTGCATAAATATATCAATCATGACGCGTATGCTTAAAATAATTTATAGAGGATACATTATTTGCTACAGATAGAAGATAAAATATGCCGTTTTCTGTGATTAATAACAGATATCAGATGTAACGTAAATGTTGGATGGCTTGCCCATTGGTTGCGAATCAGAGGGTGCATCTACTGATTTACGTTTATCAAGACGGAGATATTCCACGACTGGACTCTGGACTATCCATTTGAACAGTTATACCTTATCGCAGTAAAGATTGACCGAAGACAAAAGTGTCTTTCACAATTATTAAATAAAATTAAGGTTTATTTGAAAACGTATTAAACTACAGTAACATAATTGGGGAACTAACTGAAATCGACTTGATTTTTTTTGAATATAGAACAAAGAAAAGGTGATGAAGCGTACTAAAAAAAGGCAAGAATGCGTAAAGTGGCTTATGCGAGTTGATGAATATAATGCATTATCTCAAGACTGCAGATAGAAGAACAACCCCTGAGGTTTCCAATTCTTATGTCTTTAAACGTCTACAATTATTGTGTCGGTGGTCTGGTTGAGACAATTATCCCATAGCATAGCCCTAATATCAAAATCAGGATACAGACTTTTAGTCTTTATTGAAATAGTAGATTGGATTCCCATCCCATGGAAACAGTAATATAATGTAATAGTGATAAAAAATATTGTATGTCACCAATTCAGAAAAACATTAGTGACCTAATACAAAGTATTTGATGCTTTTTGTAAAGTTTGTAGCTGAGTTTACCATACACAATTATTATTAAAAGAAAGGTAACCAACCGCCACTTTTTAGTAATGCATGAAATATAAAAACTGAAAGTAGTCCCGACGGGAAGTACCCGATCGTCATTGTAAGTAAAGTCATCTCTTCTGTATTCGTCTAATCAAACAGAAACAACAATCTGTATCTCGCATTGTTGCAAATGCCGCAACAATTAATGTATGTAAACAACGTTGTATAAATAACAATCAACATAAGGGTCAATGCACCCATTGAGATAATGTCTGAAACGCACTGCCGTTTCTAGATATTCTGGATCGTCTAGATTGTGGTTGACTTCTGTCACGAATACTGCATTACCAATTTGCTTTACTACTTCAGTTATACGTTTATCATCTTATCTTATTTTAATTTTGAAAATCTTGCAAGGCAAATTGTAATTTGGTTTGATTTTCAGCGAATTTTATAGTACAAACACTTTCGTCAATTTCTTTGTCTTTCGTTTAACCTTAATGTCTAACATGACCTAAAAATCATAAAGATCCATTACATCAACATTAAAGACTTGACATTTATAATATTATGATGGTCCCATCATCTCCTTGTAATGTCGATCACTCTCGTCAGAATCCGTCAGATACCGACAGGTATTTGGACAAACCATGAAGCGTTAGATCTACAGCTTCATGTGACAGACTCATCAAGCTCGTCTTTTGTCATTATCGCATTGTCTCGTTTTAGCAATAGTGCGTGCGAGCAAGACGACAGTAAGTATCAAAATAGCTGTATTGTGCTCGCAAAAACAGTAGCGTAACGGTACGGGCACGCGTCGCGAATGACCGGCGCAGACGCAGGGCTGGCCACACCAGTTTTTATCGATAGCCGTTAGTGATATGTATTTCATATGAATGTGTAGCTATTATAGAGTTGAAGTTAATGTTCTAGAAGATCGAATGTACGAATGATTGATTCTTGTCCTTTTTTACGTGATTGATTGATATGACACTGAAAGTAGCTATAGCAGTGTAATAAAGGCCATCAAATTTTTGACAGAACTAGCTCTTGACCGCTAATGCTATTAGAGCGTCAGCGCAAATGATTGTAATGACTATGTGAATCTTGGTGGATCTACAAATATGTCACAAACATGACTTAAGTTATGACGGGTGTTTTCCATATATTACATATGCGTTGTCTTATTCGCCATATAATCTACTTGTACAAGTAAAAAGTTTACTACGCAACTTAAAAAGCCGGCCAAGTGTGAGTCGGACACGCGCACGAAGGATTCCGTACCATTATCTATGAAAACGGCAAAAAAAATCTCGTTTGTTGTATGGGAGCCCCCTTAAATATTTATTTTATTCTGTTTTTTAGTATTTGTTGTTATAGCGGCAACAGAAATACTTACATCATATGTGAAAATTTCAACTGTCTAACTATCACGGTTCATGAGATACAGCCTGGTGACAGACGGATGGACGGACAGCAGAGTCTTAGTAATAGGGTTTCCATTTTACCCTTTGGGTACGGAACCCTAAAATTACAATATTCTGCGTACGGCATAAAACAAAAGGTCAAAACGGTCTATAGTGGTAGTTGAAAAATGGTTTTTTTTTCTGGACGTTTACAACAACAACTTTTACAAATCAAAATTATGTCATTTCAATTTCTATTGTTCGCGTTAACTTTCAAATAACTAAAGCAGCCTCTAATGCTATTTTCAATCAATATAATCCCGTACGTTTCTTTCTCCCAAATAACCATATCAATCGAACTCTAAGACCGATGTGTATAGATAGCGGAATGACAGACTGACAGGGCTCGTCTTATCACGACAATAACATGCTGATCACGTACCGGCGACGGATCTAGACGTCCACCAGGCCCCAAAATAAGGAGACTGCAGAAGTTAAAGTCATACGAACGCGCTTGAGTGAGCAACACACTCATAAGACAACCTAAGGTTGCCACCCGTACTCTAAATTAGAGTATTGTCTTCTTTTTCATGTAGGCGTACTTCATAATCTACGACACCAATAAAGTGCGCTAAAACACTCTATTTACGTAAAACTGATTGTTACTGGCTGGCGTTACTGGTTATGAGTACTTACTTATGAATGAGACTAAATAAATTGGTATCCACAGCAACAAAATATTTCTTAAATGTCGCAAAGAGCAACAAATAATACGTTTTTAAGGACAAATAATTGAATACTTTTTTATGCTATGTACTTTATTTTTGTATTAACAAAATGAAAAAATACTTTTATCCGTCCTAAAAAAGGTGGCAACCCTTCATACTCTCACGTAGGAGGACTTCTTGGCGGGAAAGTGAAGAGTCATGTCTGCAGTCTTGTTTTATTTTCCAAAATTTGTGTTATGTCGAATATTAATGTGAAGTAATGGTGGATTATTAACCGTTAAGTGTTTGTGAGTGTGCATGAGCTGGCAAATGAATCAAAACAGTGCAACGGCACTTTTCAAATTCTCTCAAGAAGTCCGCGTGAGGACTTAGTAAAGCCTCCACATCTTTAGAGATACTCGAGGGGTTGGGGGGTATATAATTTCTCACGTCTCATTTCTATTATCATTCATAATCATCCTATATAGAGTTTAATTTTGAGAAACGTATCAATTAAGTTTTGGACTGAAGGACAAGTATCCATGGTCATGAATAAATTATAAAAAAAAACTCACGTAGCACGGAATCTCGCAACAGCTGCGCTCCGAGTGCTCGGAGAGCTCGGACTGCTCCGAGATCCGTGTCCGTGCATGGGGTCTGTGTGTTGCTCAAGCGCTGTATGCTGCCGCACAATTTATGAACGCAGTAAGTACAACTTACTGTGTTTGTGATTGTGATATTTGAGGTGCTGACATTACGATCTATTTTCTCGAAACTGTTCACATGTTCTTTACTGCGTGCGTTCATAAATTGTGCGGCAGTATGTATGAGTTGTAAAGTTTATCTTCTACAGCTCCTTATTTTGTGGCCCGGCTAATATTTCAATTTAGTAGGCCGATGTCTGCAGTAAGATATGTATAGCAGGATTATCATAGGAGGGATAATAGTGTCATCTATACATACAATAAAGCTAAAGAGGGTCGAACGTCTGTCTGTACATGGAAGATATTCGAAAAAAAGTTGGCTGGGGATACTTAGAATCGATAACAGAACCCGTTCCAACAGTTTTTAGAATTTTTGTCTGTTTGTCTGTTTATTTGACCGCGCATCACGTGAAAATGGCTGAATGGATTTGGATGAAATTTTGCACATAGACAGACCATGACCCGAACTAGGATATAGGATACTTTTTATTCCGGTAATAGGTTCCCGTGGGATAGTGTAGTCTTCGCGAACGAAGTCGCGGGCGACAACTAGTTGTTGATATGGCAATTCAGGATCTTTTTTATTTCAGTAGTATCGGTATACGGAAGGCTTTTCAACACCATATCAGGAAGTATAAACGGCAATTAAAATTAATCTCTGTAGATTAATTTATTAATTGCAATATTTATTACATCTCTGTAGATGCAATCAATTTATTAAATGTTTTGTTTATTAGATATTATTACTGTTAAAAAATGCAATAAATTTAGCAGAAAACGCAATCTAAATGTATCACCCACACACACACCACATACATGTCAATTATTTTAATTATTAAATAAATAAATAAACACTCCTACATTCACACCAATTATCTAGCCCAAGAGAAGCTTTGTTATGAAACTCGTTAAATGGTTACTAGACAACGGATAAACATACTTAAAATACATACTTATTTTATACATAGAAAATACCCAGACCCGAGACAATTTAGAAAAACAATAATTTCTAAATTGACCCGACCGGGGATCGAACCCGGGACCTCAGAGATAGCGACACCATAGCGGGCTATGGGCTTGGGCGGCCCACAAGGTCGAACTGTTACGTACCGTCGACTGTACTTCCAGTCACGAAACTACAAACCGTTACCAAACGCTAATAAAGCACAAAAACGCTCAGAGCTAACCTTTAGCGGACAAATCAAAGACATTTGTCGGCACAAGAAATTCCATTGAAAGCGAATTGAGGTTCTATATAATGAAATATAGGTAGTGTAACATGGCTTGCGAGCGTACGGCACTTTTAGGAGCACTTAATGTGTGTGTTTATAAAATTCAATTCAAAATTCAAAATTCAAAATCATTTATTCAGTTTAGGCTACAAATAGCTCTTATGAACGTCATTTATGCCATCGGTTCGTAAGTCTATCTACTCTGGGCGAGAAATCTTGTACTGAGAAGAACCGGCAAGAAACTCAGCAAGTGTCCAGCTCTTTTCTCCCTTACAGCGTCATAAATATTGGAAAATGCCCTTTGATAAAAGGACACTTTCCATCACAAATAAAAACACAAAATTTAAAGGACAGTCACAACATGTAAAAAAAAAACACAAAAAAAAAAAACACAAAAAAGTTTGCACAAACATCATTTACCAGTATAATTTTTTACAATGTCATACAGTACTAGTAAAAGTCAAAAACCGGTTTTAAGAAAAAAAACAAAGTTAAACTATAGTTAAAAATAATAAAAATAAGTACGCTAGAGCAGACCAGCCTCCACAGGCGGCACCCGTTCACGAGTATGACATATGAATCAGTGAAGAATATAACAACTAGTGGTCGCTTAGTGGTCGAAATTCAACCGTATATACAATGTAAAGTAACACATCTTTATATATATATATATATATATATATATATATATATATATATATATTTATATATATATATATATATAAATCTTCTGTGCGTGTGTAACATACACTGTTGAACTCCTAAGCGGTTGGGCCGATTTGGATGAAATTTTCTGTGTGTGTTCAAGTGGATTCGAGAATGGTTTAGATTTACAATTGGACCCGGTAGGTGGCGCTGCTATAGGGGTCCTACATGGGATACGGGTGTTCTTAAGCGGACGAATGATTTGTTTGTTTTGTTGTCATGGAAACTGTCAAAGCGGTACGAAGTCCACCGGGTCAGCTAGTTATATATACAACTAGCGGCCGCTCGCGGTTTCACCCGCGTGGTTCCCGTTACCGTGGGAATATCTGGATAAAAAGTATCCTATGTGTTATTCCAGGTTATAAACTATCTGTATGCCGAATTTCATCCAAATCCATTCATCCGTTGCAGCGTGAAGAAGCAACAAATATACGAACATACATTCACACAAACATTCGCATTTATAATATTAGTAGGATAATTATCTTTCTGCACTCCATCTTCAATTATGAATTTCAACTATGCCAAATGTAACACTCTTCCGTGCGTGCTATGTGTTTAAAAAAGGGTACAAAGTTTTTATTTTTTTTTATTTTTTATTTTACGGGTAAGCACAGTGCCTTGATCTCACCTGAGTTTTGTAGGGGGAGCTCGATAGCGCAGTGGATAACGCGCCCGGTCTGCGAGTGTTGAGGTTAAGCATCTTTCGCAAAGGCCTGTCATCGGATGGCTGACCAAAAATGAATCATCTCGAGCTTCTCCGTGCTTCGGAAAGCAAGTAAAGCCGTTGGTCCCGGCTGCATTAGCAGTCGTTAACAACCACCAATCCTCACTGGGCCAGCTTGGTGGTTTACGGCCCGTTCTCCCTATCTATCCATAGGGAAGGCTCGTACCCCAGCAGTGGGGACAAAAAATGAGCTGATGATGATGTCAATAATACATGAAATACCATTTCTACATGGATCGCGGAGAAACGGCACTTTTAGCGCTCTTCACTATGAGCAATGCCTGTACCCGATCCTCTAAATGCCACTATATTACAGAAAACACTAAACCTGCGCACTAGTTTAGGCCCAAGACACCGCACTCGTAGAACAAGGGTACGACGAGCCGGTCCACACGCGCTCTATACCAGGTACATACATGTACCTGGGCGCTTCTCTCCACCACCACGGCCCGGTCAACCCGAGTCGAGGTCCGAGCCTTTAGAGGCGCCCTTGGGTTGTGCCAATCCCCGATCCGATACGAACCCCTCGGAGAATCTAGTAGGGCACGGGGACACGCACTAGTGCGTGATGCCGTTCCTTCTATAAAACCTCTGACGGTGATTCGTTTTACACGGCTTTTGGAACCCTTCAAGTTTCTCGTCGACCTCAGTAGCAATCAGCAAATCTCTCAAAAAAAACTTCACTAGCGGCCGCTCGCGGTTTCACCCGCGTGGTTCCCGTTCCCGTGGGAATATCGGGATAAAAACTATCCTACGTGTTAATCCAGGTTATAAACTATCTGTTTGCCGAATTTCATCCAAATCCATTCAGTAGTTTTTACGTGAAAGAGTAACAAACATCCATCCATACTTACAAACTTTCGCGTTAATAATATTAGTAGGATACTTCAAGTTGAGATATAGGCCCCCTACATTTAGATTTTACTTTATTAGTTCGTGGAGTACAAAGGTACAGGTAAACTTATCTCTGAAAGAGATATCTTCTAGTTGACTTTTGTATGCATGTAGTTTACACCAATATTAAGGTAACACTTATCAAGCGTCTGATTAAGCAATGTTTTTTTTTGTGTAATGGTTTTTACTTTGTTGGTGTAACAATAAAATAAATAAATAGACCATTGAATAGAAATAATGTTTAATGTATACGAAGTGAGTATAAGAAGTATGTAGATATCCCCGGCACCACACAGGGGTGCCGGGGATAAAGAATTGCACCACCACATCTCTTCCCGTGGGTGTCGTAAAAGCCGACTAAGGGACCATTTCAGAGGATGGGCAGCAGCATCTCTCTGAGGTTACCCTTAACCTACTGCGATCGCCAACCCGCCTGCCAAGCGTGGCGATTACGGCAAATACCCCTCATATCCTTGGGGGAGGCCTTTGTCCAGCAGTGGACGTCTTTTGGCTGAGATGATGATGATGTATACGAAGTGTATTTTAATGTAGCTAGTTATTAGTAGTGACTTATGCATCAACTAACTTGTAGCTACAAAAGATTAGAACTTATGAACGATAGTGCAATTCTATCAATAGTTTTGCAAGCCAGCTGATTTTGCAATCCAAAAACTCTTTTAGATTTCAAATACCTAAAACTCTGATATAACTTGCGCGCGTGTGTTCCTTTGTTTCCTAATTATTATGTGTAAGCAGACAGTATACATAATTTTATGGGTAGTAGAGTATGAAATAAAAAATATAATTATGAAAATTTTGCAATCCAAAACGGATGTTAAGTGGGTAAGTAGGCAATACGCATTCGTAGTATGTTAATGTTTTACAATAAAAACATATTATGTCATAGTTAATATTTTGTTTTGAGTTGCATTTGGTCGAAAATTTTGAATTGGCGAATTCTATGCGAAATTTCTCTGATTTTTTATTTAGAGCTCGATGGCGCAGTGGTTAACGCGCCCGTTATGCGAGTGCTGAGGTTAAGCAACTTTCGCAAAGACCGGTCATCGGATGGGTGACCAAAAGTTTATCATCTCGAGCTCCTCCGTGCTTCGGAAGGCACGTAAAGCCCTTGGCCCGGCTGCATTAGCAGTCGTTAACAACCACCAATCCGCACTGGGCTCGCGTGGTGGTTTATGGCCCGTTCTCCCTATCCATCCATTAGGGATGACACGCGCCACAGCCAAAATGAGCTGATGATGATGGCAAATTTGTTGCGTTACATCTCCTAACGTATGTTCAAATGTGTATGTAATACCTTTAAACAAGTAATTCTTGTATACCAGGGGTCGCCCAGTGGTCGAAATTCGACCGTAATTTTATTAAGGCTGCACGGATTGTATCCTAAGCAATAAAAAATTAAAAAAAGATAGAATGTGAGTTTGGATTGGCATTGACAGATTTCGGCCGCTCCTCTTGCATTTTTGAAATTTTTGGAAAGAGTATAATAATGCTGTTTGTTTTATTGACTTAATGTATTTTTGTGCATAATTTTACAAGGGTACAAAGTTTTTGCTTCACGTATTATTATTGTTTTTTTCTTTTATTATTATTATATAGATATGTATATAAGTATATACTCTGAATCTCGGAAACGGCTCCAACAATTTTCATGAAATTTAATTTAAATCGATCTGCTAGGTTTCATTTTTAACAAAAAAAATTAACGAGCAAAGCTCGGAAAAAGGGGGGCTTATTTACCTTGCCAACATGACAAGCCTAAGGGCGGCGGTTAAAACCAGTAAAATATTTTAAGTTCATTTTTTTATATATATTTTTACGGGTAAGCACAGTGCCTTGATCTCACCTGATGTTAAGTGATGATAAGGCCAATGATGGAAGCGCACTTCACCCGGGATCCTCAACTAGTGAGGCACTGGCAATCTTATCTTTAGTTGCCGGAACACAACAATGCTACAATCATTGATGTTATGGCGACATATTTATAGTATAAGATGGTGGTAACTAGCCAGGCGGACAAACAAGCCCTACCACCAACCAAACCGAGTACACGAACATGTACCCCCCGCTGGGAAACGAACCCGGGACCTCTGGGTCTAAACCGGTGGTCTTAACCACTAGAAGAGGCGGTTAAATTTTTATCGAATCTCGGGTCCCGTAAATAATTTCACTTCTCAATTGTCTTAGAATACATGAAATTACTTGTATTCTTGTTTTTTACAGCAATTCCAACATTCCGCTTTTTTTTAAAATGTTAAGAGCGTTTACGCCGCACACTAGCGCCGCCAATGTAAAAAAAACACCTGACATGTTATGGTTTAGTTAAATATGGCGTTATAGTTAAAAGTGGCCGTAACGTCTTATTTAACTAAACCATAACATGTGAGGTGTTCATTAGGTGACGTAAAAATGCTAAATTACTTCATTCAAATAGTTTGTTGAGCATAATTTGATTTTCTATCTCTAATTACTAGATATGTTTATTTTTTCATTAGTGGCGCTAGTGTACGGCGTAAACGCTCTTAACAATTCCACAATTCGGCGATCAAAGCTTTTTTTAACCGTTTTGTGTTTGTTTTTATGTATGTTCGCGCATACCTACGATACAATGACATATGCCCCGATTTGGCTTTTTTTGTGTTCAAAAGAGTTTTATTAATATTGATGGTCGATAGATAATATCGACAGATAAAGCGGAATATGAAATTAGAGGTAACTGTCTGAGCACCCACGCCAAGCCAAAAAGCGTATTTGATAGCCAACTTCATTAACAACGGAATTTATTAATGGAAATAATTCTAACTAATTTTATATTCAAATTTTGTATGTAGAACAAAGAATTCCTATTAATTAACAATCTATTCGATAGCTTTGGTGTCTTCGTTAATGAGAATGACGCAGGTTTAGTTTGTTATTTTCTATCATAATGTCTACACGAGGTTTGACATTTATTGTAGGTGCTTGATTTGGCTGGGGGAAGGGCTTTTTTAAGTCAGCCTGGTTAAGAAACACCATCTTATGCGAATCGGTCGTCATAACAACAATTTCCTTACCCACACGCGGGGGGAAAAACATCTCTCCACAGCGAAGGATACGGGACGGGTGAGTGTTCTAGGATTCTCCACTATCCATGAAGCCCAAGGCTAACCTTTTAGGTTTGATAAGTATTTCAGCTTAAACAATAACTTGACTCTAAGTTAGTTAAGACACTATATTTGCTGTGGAATTAGTGTAAATTATAGTGTAAGTTATTATTTAAAACAAAATAAGTATACAATAATATTAAGCCACAACAACAATGCATTATAAATATCTAACTTACCTATAACGTTGTTTTTAATTGTAAATGAAAAATAATTTTAGTGTTTGTCCACCAAGTCATTTGCATTGCAAATCAACACTTATCACAACTGCATAAGGTTTAAAAACAAATCACACAAATAACTAATATTCATCCCAACCCGTTCGATACGTATTGGAGAAATAGCATAGTATACTTTTTCAATCTTCTCAGTAACATTTATTTGCATGCGCACAGTCAACATTTGCATAATAATATAATTACTTTGACCAGTACTTCACTGTCATCACAACTTTATATAAAAGTCGTCTTAACGTCGCAGGGAATAGAGTTAATTACCGCTTAGCTATTAGAAGTATGCGGGATAAAAAGGCTGGCATGGCAACAAGAGTTGTGCCTAAAAAGGCGGCAAACGCAGCAGCGCAGCCTACATTCTTTCCATGTCGACTTGTGAAACTTGGAAAGAGGTAGGGCTGCTAACGATTGCTCGAATACCAATTGGACATTGAAATAGGTGAACGGTGGACCACTGAAAATGCGAAAGAGTTTTTAGCACATTCTCGGTCTACAATCGGCACAATCGGCCATTATGCTGTAGCACTTGGAGCGTTTTATAGGTAAAAAGTTTATTTTCTCAAAGGATTTTTTTTTTTATATTAGAAGGAGGCAAACGAGCAGGCGGGTCACCTGATGGAAAACAATCACCGCCGCCAATGGACACCCGCAAAACCAGAGGAATCACAGATTGCCGATTGCCTTTAATACACAAATCTTACTAATATTATAAACGAGAAAGTTTGTAAGTATGGATGGATGTTTGTTACTCTTTCACGTAAAAACTACAGAATGGATTTGGATGAAATTCGGCATACAGATAGTTTATAACTGGGAATAACACATAGGATACTTTTTATCCAGATATTCCCACGAAAACGGGAACCACGCGGGTGAAACCGTGAGCGGCCGCTAGTTCACTTAAAAGAAAATATAAGTCATCAAAACAATTATTTTATGTGGATAGAACAGATTTACTGTAATTATACTGTAAACTATAAAATTGGACTAAATGTCACACCAACCCCGATGTTGGCTTATAGCGACGCATTGGAAATTTACGTGGCGGGGATCTTGATTTTTCCCAACAATTACAAAACATATGAAAGTGATGTTTGATGACATGATTTTTCAATTAATTGACTTCTTTTTGCTAGTTGCAGAAACACGATTTGTTAACTTTTGTAATAGAGAAAAAAATATCAAAGTAACCTCTTCTAAAACATAGAATTGCATTTTACAGGCAAACCAGACCGATCTATCATCATCTAAATTTTCTTAGTAGATTAGTCTTAACACATACTTCAATATGCTAGTTAATTTTTTTAAACTTATTTGTAGTTTTAATTGGAAAGAAAAAAAACAGTATTTTTTAATGGTGAAAAACGCAAACGCTCCGTATTAGATTAATCGTTTAGCGATGCGTCGCCTTAAATAAAGTTTTTGCAAAAGTCATGAGAAAATTCCATTACTACTTATGTAAAGTAAAGAAAGGTTTTTATTTAGTCAACCATTTTTTATCCGGCTTTTAATATCGCATCCCAAACGCTAGACGTACTACGGTAGGCTTATTACCGAAAAAGCAACCGGTTGTTAATTGTACAATTACAACGCAACTGCTCTAGATGCGGTTGCAAAATTGGTATTACGGACACAAATCGCTCAACGATCGCTCGCTTAATGCATTTGCGAGTAATGTATGTAATATACTATATAATATTATAAAAATCCACATTTTATTTGGATTTATCATTATACTTTAATATCTTAGCGCTGATATGATAGCCTATATCAATAATGTCTTACAGTTTACAAACAATATTTATGTTGCGTTAAACAATTCATTAAGTTCTTAGATTACCTTGCTTGCTTATCTTATTTTTATTATTATTATACTCGTATACTTTAACTTTGTTTTTCTTAGATAATTTCGGATTTAGATTAGTGCTGTATGACATTGTGAAAATTGAAATTGGACCTACCTGATGTAATTTTTGCAAACTTAGATTTTTTTTATTTTGTTGTTTTTTTTTTGTGTTGTGATTGTCCTTTTTTGTGTGTTTATTTATGATGGAAAGTGTCCTTTTATGATGGGGCACTTTCTAATATTTTTGACGCTGTAAGGGAGAAAAGAGCTGGACACTTGCTGAGTTTCTTGCCGGTTCTTCTCAGTACAAGATCTCCCGTCCAGAGCAGACTTACGAACCGATGGCATAATGACGTTCTTAAGAGCTATTTGTAGCCTAAACAGAAAAAAAATATTTTGAAATTTGAAATTTGAAATAGTTTACAATTTTGAGCGATTTGTGTCCGTAATACTAATTTATCAACCGCAACTCACGTTGCTATTGTACAATGAACAACCGGTTCCTTTTTTCACTAATAAGCCTGCCAAACTCCTGACTAATATAAGTAAAGTAAGACTCAATCGACATCCTTAAGAAAGCCCTTAAAAGGGCACAGCACATGTCCTGGCGTGGCGATACCTGATTCTGGACATATGCGATGACGAAACAAGAGCCCGGCCAGATGGCTTCTGGCCAACGAGGTTGTATAACAGGAAATATTGGTGCGGAGTACGAGACGAATGAAATTAGATACGAGACCTCAGATTTCGCAAGTGATGTGGGCTAGATGAAACAATAGCTTGATACTGACTTTACAGCATATTGTTTGGTTTGATTTCTTATTAAGTTGTAATATACAAAATTTCAAAACACAATTTTAGATGCGAGCAGCACAAAACCGGTCGTTGCAGAGATCTTTGCGGGAGGCCTTGGTCCAGCAGTGGACTTATTTTGGCTGGGACAATGATGATGATGGTGATATAAAATATATACAAATAAATTGTATTCTGATGCGCGAAACGTAGACTTTTTTTTTCAAAATCTTAAAAAATTGAAAGAGTTTCAAACGGTTAATTTGTATCCTTTATTTTTTATAACTATTTCAACTATGTACAATGTCTTTTAGAGTAGGGTGCAAAATAATCGGCTATCGATTAATCGATTGTGTTCACCCAGAATCACTCGTACTATCGATAGTATCGATTTTCTCGATATAATCGATACTATCGATGTCAATTATACAGCAATACTATCGATTATAATCGATTTATCGATTATGATTGTCTAAAAGCCTAATATAATCGATTATATCAATAGTATCGATTACGATTATTATAGCAATATAATCGACTTAATCGATGGTATCGATTTAATCGATTTAATCTACACTATTTTAGAGTCTGTACTTGTAAACATGCCTTAGCTATTCCACATTAAAATATTAAAATAAAGCAAAGACTTCCGAAGCTTTTTATTCGTATCCCTAACTTGCCATCAGTACTTTAATTAATACTTCTATTGCATTGTAATGTTTTTTTACGGTCGATCTTATAAAAGATCAATTTCAACTCAAACAAAGAACAGCCAGGAAAGAGATCTGATCGGGTACGTTACCTTATAATTTGGTTGAACCTCAAAAAAAAGTTTGCAAAAAACAAAACACTATAGCCTTAGCGACCTTTGAAATTCCAGAAAAGGTCACAAACCATTTCGAGCAGCACGCATGGTGGGTTAAAGTTGAAGATTGTGATAAAGGAGGAGTGACTTGTGATGTTTCGGTTACGTGTAGAAAGAAAGGCGGTACAAAAAAGAGGAGTATAAAAATTGTGGTACCCGAACGACCTTGGGGCTTAACTGTAGGCCACATACCGGCTTGCTCTGCCGCGCCGCAGACCGGTTCTGTTTTTTGGGCTCGCTTGATGGATGGAGTTTGGGGCCCTTGATACAGTGGTACAGATGGCGATGCTGGTGATAACGTAAGTGATTTTGACTTAAATCTTGAGGCGTAATGTTTCAATATATACCATGGGCTTTATGATAAACTAAAAGATGTGGTAACAACAAACATCAAACTACATAAAACGAAACACGTTTTATGGATCTATCTTGCGTTCGATTTACATACGACTGTAAACTTGGAATTAAGCATAATTTGTATTTTTTTTTAAAGAGTAACTACATTTGTTGCCGGTCTCTTCTCGATAGATCATTGGATTCCTTATCGGTGTTAGAACCCATGGTTACTCAACGTAGGTACTACTTTTTTAATGATAAGTACTGAGAGTGAGTTTCCTTAAATAAAAACTGTACTTTAGTTTTATACAAATCTATTCTGTTATTTCGAACTCTATGCTGGGTTCGGGGTCACAGAGACACTACCTAAATTCTATATTAAACACTAGCAGAACCGTGTCTATGGTGTTTTATTTCTTTTAATCTAAAAAAACTAGCATATTGTCATTGAAATGAGATATATCAGCATAATTTAAGATACTATAAAGAAATAACTACACTATAGTATAATAGTAACGTTTTAATTTCGTTTGTATCGACAATAAAATGTATCAACTCTATTACAGTAGCTGATTCTTAATAAACATTTGTGTTTAATATATTATAAGTTTTTTTTATCACTTGACTCCACTCTACCTGATGATGAGCAAAACCGGAGTCCAGACGCAAAGATAGCTATAGTGGAGTAGGATTGTGCTTTACTACTCGTCTTAACCTTGCGGATGACCCACAAGTAGGTTCTTCACGACTCATTTAAAGTACCCCGTATTGTAGGAAGTTCCTATTTTTGGTGGTGCGACAAAAAAAAGATTGTATAAAAACTCATTTTGTTTTTAAACTACTTACAGCCTTAAAATATTCACTTTGCATGATTAATGACAGACATTCAACGCTACCGGGGTCGCTTTGACCAAACCCGTTGCCACATCGATCGCGATCGCATCTATGCAATTATTACTTTTACTTTCCTGTTTTTTTTAAATACATATACACATTATACATATGATATGATAAACAGAAAGTACCCGGACGAGGCGTGCAGTGAAATTTTTTTTATGTTACTGATAAGTATCTTGCATCGTGTGTAACGTAGCAACGTTATGTTTTGTAACAATTCTGTTTTGGTAAACACACCGCACGTTTGCTGGTCGCACTCGCATGTAACGACAGTTATGTTGCTGGTGAAATGCTTAGAATTTTCTCTTTTCTTTTTAAATTGCCCTAGGTGTTATACTAAAGCCGAAAGAGTACCGGTCTGATAAATTATATTCGTCAGTGAAAATATGCTACTACTAGGAAGGCAGGAAGTTTTGTGTACGGATCTCCGAACTTCAGTATGAATATGGCACTAAATGATGACGATGAGAGTTTGTACGGTAGCACACAACTATTTTAGTTTTGCATAATTATACTTTGATGCACACTTTTTAAAAAGTTATTTTTTAATTCCACAACAGGAAAGTATTTGGCTTTCATGTCACCAGCTCGGCCTTAAGTCCGCTAACTCAATAACGTCTTAATAGTGTTTCGGTAACCCGATTTTGACATTAAGACTACGAGAAAAATTTACAGAATCAGGCCACCGGAATAAGATTGTAACCATTTTGAAATAACCCAGTATCCCATAAAAATTTCAGTGTTGCTATTAAAAAATGAGAATTTTGACGTAGGTACGGGAAAAAAAATGGTAAATGTGTACAACCGCGAAACCAAAATTGAGGGGTTTGGGGGGAGGAGGGAAGTAGGGGTACCCCAAATTAACTTAACCTAACCAACAGTATTGGACTTTAAATTCACTTTCTTCCGTGACTGGAATAAATTTTTTTTTCTAAAAATCCTCAATTTCTTAAGTCTTGATTCTTACTACATAGAAATGACGCTGATTCTCACCTCGACCCGAAATCGTGTTATCCCGACTACAAGAAGGCTGAATCGGGTCCATTTCGTCAACACCAAACCGATATGAGAGAACCAAGGTGAGATCACGGTCAAATACTTTAACATAAATACGCATATTTTTTAAAGTATACATTTGAATTATGAGATATTGTTTGTGAGTTTTAAGTAATTTTATTAAAAAAAAAAACTTAATATTCGTGGCTCTACAAACTCATAACCTTTGCTTGAACACGACTAACAAGTACTTAGGTACAATAAAAATCAAACCTGTCGAAATCCGAGCGAAAAAATATCGACTTTCATATTTTTTTTTCTTAATTAATCTCCTGGATGTGCAACTTTGCACAAGTTCTTCTTCTTTAATACAGACCTTTACAATAAAAAAATTACGAACATTCTACTTTGGTTTCGCGGTTGCGTTAAAAGGTTTACAATAATTTTGATATAATAAAAGTAAATGTTATTATATTGGGGAAAGAGCCTCTAATATAATAGTTTTGGGACTTATTTACCTCCACCAACTAACAGAATAACCCACCATCGGCAACTACCGTTCACCGAAATTATGATCCGAAATAATTCTTACAATTAAACAATTAGAGCATGAATACATAATTGACACTTGTGTGTTCTAGATATATAATCTGATGCGAGATAATACTGTCGAGTTCGCGTCAGGTGGTGTAGCAAATGTTGAGAAATTGCTGGCAGAGACATATTCTTGTATTTCTTGTGGTTAAATAAGGGTGTAGGCTTTAAAATGTTATATTTTTAGGAATATTTCAAAAAGGTATTTTTTTTTTAAATTAATATCGGGAGTAATGACTGAAGCTGCTGAACTGTTTCTAAAAATATTTCGCTTATTGAACGATATACAATCCTGTAGTAATATGGGTTATAGTTAATGTATTTTGTTTAATAATTTATACGGCAAATAAACAGCACAAATTGCATGCATCAGGCTCGAAGCCAAAATAGCAGTATATTTTTTTACACTATTCACATATATGACAATCTTTTTAACTTACGTTCAGTTTAACTAAACGTTTAACGTTTTTCTTTCGTTTAACTTACTTTCTTGTGCTCTCTGATATTATATAATTAAATAAATATTTGCATGCTTAATTATAATAAGTAGATTTTGAAGGAATCTGTAATTTTTTAACCGACTTCAAAAAAAGGAGGAGGTTATAAGAACACCATATTGAAGAAAATTCAAGCAAATAAAAATATTTCATTTCATTTCATTTCCCAATGTACTGTACAAAATATTGCGCAAATAAATGTTTGACTTTAGTTAGATAAATTACGACGTTCTACAACTACGCTTCAGACTGATGCTATTAAAAGCACAGTTACTATTTCAATTTCATTACTTTTATTTTTACTCTGCGTGTATTAATGATTGTGAACCGCGCCATCATCAGATAAATGGTTACACCTCTTTCTGATGCTATTATGATTGTACCGTTGGTTGCTTGGTGAAATGCTAAATGGTCCCTGACCTTAACCACCGAGCCAGTGTTTAAGATAACGTCAAAATAATGCAATCACCATAATCCCGTGGAAGATCCCACGTTTAGGCAATTCACACACGGTGACGGATGTCGGAGCGTCATGCGACTGCGTTAATACGGCTGCTGTATTAACGTGCGTCAGTGCGACTTGCCGTCCGTCACCGTCAGAAGGACGCAACGCGGGAACGATGGACGTAGCTGGTCTACGCTGCCATATGACCAACGTCCTTCACTCTCAAAAAGCCGCGCGTCACTACTGCGACTCCCATTTAGGCTTGACAGACGGCCGAGAAATCCGGGATTGTCCCGCATTTACGAGTCTAGTCCCTAGTCCAGGAATTACACTTTATAGTCGTTATAGGCTTTCGAATACCTACCTACCACTAGTTTTTTGGTAGGTAAGTAAGTTCGTGTTTATCTTAGCTATAATAGTGTGTTTGTAAAACATTACAACAGACGAACGACAGTCCGGCTGTCGCATGCTTGCTGCATCTACGTGCGTCAATGCGTCATCCGACTGTGCTCCTACGTGTGATTTCAGAGAACTCCTTACGTTGTAAAAGTCGAATTGACGCACGCCGCAACGACATCCGTCATAGTGTGCGAATCGCCTTCCCACAACTGATGAGGATACAGAAACAAGAAACCTCGTCGCTAATTAGACAATAACTCAGGCTGGACAACGTACCAAACCAACGAGGGAAATTACTAAATGAAAACTTCGTTTGCATGTGGTAATTGGCGTGAGCCTGCCTTTAGTTTTGCAAATGAACCCAACAATTTATGCTTCAGATAAGTGGAGGTGAGATGGTCAATTGAATTTGTGGACGTATGGGCGTTAATCATGGCGCTTGTTGGTCAAGAGTCAAGACCTGGTGGTAATTCTGTGGGACTGGTGTCATTAACACTTAATGCGGTAAGGAGCGATGGGTTAATGCTCGTATATGAGTATAGGCTAATTATTTATTGTAATTTGTATTAGAAAGACAAAAAAAACAATTTTTTTTAATACAAAGTTAAACAAAGGCAGTCCTATTATCGCTTAGGCTTAAGCATAATCTAAGAGCCTTCGCCCACGTCCGATAGTCGTTGATCGATTTTTTAGTCGGTGAAAATTTGAAAATTAAACGTATGGAATTAAAACAAAACTAAACTTTCCTACACTCACACCAATTATCTAGCCCAAGAGAAGCTTCGTTATGAAACTCGTTAAATGGTTACTAGACCACGGAAAAACATACTTAAAATACTTAAATACATACTTATTATACATAGAAAACACCCACACCCGAGACAATTTAGAAAAACAATAATTTCTAAAAATTTACCCGACCGGGGATCGAACCCGGGACCTCAGAGATGGCGACACCATGAAAACTGGTGTACAAACCACTCGGCCAAGGAGGTCGTCAAATGGAATGGAATTGTATGTTGCAACGCACACGACACGTCCTACGAAATGTCGGTCACAAAATCAGTACTAAAACCTCGGCGAATAAATCGGTCTGATTATCGGTCCTACAAAATGTCGGTCGTGGGCGGGAGCCGTAACTGAGGCAAAATAAGAGATATGGTAGCAACAAGCTACTACTAGTTACTACTTCCTACTAATATTATAAACGCGAAAATTTGTAAGTATGGATGGATGTTTGTTACTCTTTCACGTAAAAACTACTGAATGGATTTAGATGAAATTCGGCATACAGATAGTTTATAACCTGGATTAACACATATGATAATTTTTATCCCGATATTCCCACGGGAACGGGAACCACGCGGGAGAAACCGCGAGCGGCCGCTAGTCGTACATAAATAGATAATGTCGTTACAGACCGTGCTACGTTGGTGATGTCAAGGGTGTGGGTTCAAATCCCTCACGAGAATTTATCAACATTTTTTTCCGACAATCTAATTATGATTAACGTGATCAAATGGCAAATAAAACTCGCACTTAACACCCTGAATTAAAAGTGTCCATTAAAAGTTAAAACACATCCTGATAAAGAAAACGATCAAATCAATTGGAGCATTTGTTTATGGACACTGGGATACGGTGGAGCAGCGATGGCGACATGAAATGGGCGGGTGTGGGGGCGACACATCGGAATACTGGAAATATGGAGCTACCACAAACTATATGCAATAAATGAGAACACGTGATCTCTTTGCCTTGGCTTTTGTTTAGGCTGTTTAGTCTAAATATTTTTTTTAGTTTTTTTTATATTTTATAGTGCCTGTTAAGGCTTAAATTGAATAAAGGATTTGACTTTGGCCTTGGTTCTTAATACAGTCACCATCGAAAGTAGCTGACCATTTCAGCGTCATGTTCAATGTTTGTGGCATTGTTGTGTACCGGCAGCTAGAGATAAGATAGCCAGTGCATCAGTAGTCGAGGATGCCGGATGAAGTGCACTTCTACCATTGGCCATATCATCACTTAACATCAGGTGTAAATGGAGACACTTTGTTTACCCTTAAGTTATTTAAAAAAGTATTTAGTAGCTTTATTAGATGTTGACAAGTACCTGTTAGATAATTAATCGCTCAATGATCGCTCGCTTAGTGCATTTAGAAGGAAAGAAAAGAAAGAAAAAAGAATTATTTTATTGACGATCACACAGACGTTACAGAAAAACCTTTTTTTTAACAGCGAATAAGAAAACATTAAAAAAAAATTAAACGACAATAGGGAAGCATGAATATGTGTGAAGGTCAACTAGGACCCTGCCTCAGCTTGTGCCGTTGCGGTGCTGAGAAACAAAACACCATCACAACGACGCTGGTATTCTGACAGGGCATATGGTGTGTGAATGTGACTGTAGCGGTTGTGTGTGTGCGTGTACATATATAGAAGGTATAACATAAAAAACATAGTTACATATTTTATATTATTTATTTGCGATTAAAATGTATATAATAGTTTACATACATTGAGCGATCTGTGTCCGTAATACCAATTTATTATTGCAACTAGAACAGTCGCGCTGCAATTTTGCAATTGACAACTGGTTGCCCTTTTTGGTAATAAGCCTACCGGGTTCCATTGTCAGCGATGGGTACATATGTTTACTCGGTTCGGTCGGTTACCACGCCAGCGCTACTGCGGTTATCCTAAGGGTCTACATACACGGGCTGCTCGACCAGTTAGGCAGTGGTCAAAATACACGTACCGCTTGAGCAGTCGTAGTGAAGCTGCCATTTTACCGAGCTGCTGGCCCGGAGCAGTCGCAACTGCTTGAGTGGTTCCACGTATCACTACATAGTATAAAACAAAGTCGCTTCCCGCTTTCTGTCTGTCCCTATGTAGGTATGTATCTTAGATCTTTAAAACTACGCAACGGATTTTGATTCGGTTTTTTTTTAGTAGATACTTTAGAGTGATTCAAGAGGAAGGTTTATATGTTTAAAACATGCATACAATTGGACCCGGTAGGTGGCGCTGCGCTGCCATAGGGTTCTATAGGATACGGGTGTTCACTCAAGCGGTCGAAGTTGCGAGCGGGCCGCTAGTGTTTTAATATAGAAGAATGTAGAAATGAAACAACGTTTACGGATCTACTCGCGTTTATTTTACACATTACTTATTTAATGTTTATCCTGACGTTTCGAACTCTTTGTAGGGTCCGTTGTCACAGGGAGACAGGGAGACAGACAGTGGAGAGAGTAGATCCGTAAAAATTGTTTCATTTCAATGTGTAGTGTTCGCGTAAACTTTAGAAAACTATATAGAAGAATGTAGTTAACTATGAAGTCGCATCTTGAAGCAGTCAATCCTGACTGCTTCAAGCTGCCCGTGTATGGCCGCTCTAATACTCGGTTTGGTTAATGGTAGGTGATAGCGCTTTCTGCCCTAAATTCAATGAGTTCGATTGGCAAGCCACCTCATCTAAAGCATGTCATGTCGCCATACAGCAATATTGGGAGCATTATTGTGTTCCGACAGTTATGACGTTATGAGATAAGATAGACAGTTCCGCAGCGGTTGAGGATTACAAGTAAAGTGCGTTTCGAATTTATCTTAGCTGAAAAATGCGATTTATTCATATTTTTTTACAATTCAAAATAAAAGTTTTTGCATTCTGTTCACGACTAAATGCGCGGTAGGAGTACCTAACTCCTACCGCGCATTTAGTCGTGAACAGTAAATATGCAAGCACGTCACTTAGCCAACAAACATCAACGGTACTAACAAACACTATAAACAATGGGGCCACCATAATGGCTACTCCCGTAATACCTGGCCACCTTTCATTGCGGCAATAGGCAATAGCATTCAATTTACCACACCGGCAATTAAATACCATTGTGCACCTCGCCAGTCACAACGGCATACGAAACGCAACAGTATTAAAGCCAAGCCCACTTTACGGTTTCGCTGGTGAACCAACCCTTGGCCGCGAGTAAGCATAATGTAGAGTCAGCATCGAAATTCAAAATAGTTTATTCAGTTTAGGCTACAGATTAGCTCTTATGAAAGTCATTATGCCATCGGTCCGTAAGTATCCATTTGGGCGGACTTTGTTCTGAAAAGAACCGGCAACGGCAAGACACTCAGCAAGGGCATGTCTTTTCTTCGTTTCTTTAATGTCACAGTGGGAGTCTCATCCTGTCATAACGTAGTTCCGTCTGTCGACGTAGTGTCTGTCGAACTTCAGTCTTACACTGATCAAAAACGTACTGTCAAGAAAGACAATATGGACGGCTTTTGTGATAATGAGTAAATTTTGTTCTTTTTTTTATGTCCTCCTCCTTTTAAGGAGGCAAACGAGCAAGCGGGTCTCACCTGATGGAAAGTAATCACCGCCGCCCATGGACACCCACAGACCAAAGTAATCGCAGATGCGTTGCCGGCCTTGAGGAAGGAGTTAAGAGGGAGTAGGAATTGAGAGGGGGGAGGGATGAGAGATGGGCCTCCGGTACTTTCACTCACCGGACGAAACACAACAGCAACGAGTGCTACTGTTTCACGCCGATATTCTGTGAGAGGGTGGTATTACGCCGGGCGAGCCGGCCCATTTCGTGCTGCTCACTCAAACAAACTATGTTCTATTCTATTCTAAATGCCAAGATAGTTATATCCAATTATTCTGCATCAATTAATGTTTGTACAAGTGTAAAGTACGAAATAAAACCGCGGACCCACAGAGTACTGTCGTTAAGCTTGTATCATCTAAATATTGGTGTGCCTATACATTACGTACAAGAAACCCTTAGAGCGCCATTCAGAGTACATGCAGCTTCATCTCTGTTTAGAAAGAGGTACTAATAATACAAACAATAAACAAACAACGAAACAGAAGTATACAGCTGGCCCACTAAACAACTGTAGACAATACAGTCTAACGAAGGAAAACGAATGGTCAGAATAATGTCTTTAACATGTTTAATACCACACTTTATGATGCTGATGAAATTTGCAGAATGCGAACGAAATTAAAGGATATCAAATATACATTACATTATGATCGGTGCAATATTTGAAATTGTTAAGTATGCTAATGGAGTTGCTGTCGGCAATAGCAGAATTGATAATGATATTATAGTTTAACCGTCTATGTGGTGTACTGTGTACACTCTAGAGTTTCGGTCTTGAGGTTGGGCTTTAATTCTAAAGGGCCTAATAGTACCATCTGAAGAGATGGCAATTCGTTACAAATTATTTAACGACGTGTGTTTGTCGGTTGTTTTATTTTATTATATTATCGAGGAACTCGATAGCGCAGTGCTTAACGAGATCAGACGCGATTGCTGAAGTTAAGGAATTTTCGCAATGTTTCAATTTCGCCGGTCATCGGATGAGTGACCAAAAATGTACTATCTCGAGCTCCTCCGTGCTTCAGAAGGCACGTTAAACCGTTGGTCCCAGCTGTAATACCAGGCGTTAACAACCACCAATCCGCACTAGGCCCGCGTGGTGATTTATGACCCGTGCTCCATCCATAGGAAAGACCGTGCCCCAGATGATGATGATATTATCATTAATATTGGCCCTATACGCAAGTACGTGTAACATATGAAATTAATTGAAAAAGATTCAAATTATTTTTCTTCGTATCAAGAAGAGTTCTTGAGCAAATAACAGTAATAGAGACATTGGTTTCATATTTAAAATCTTTCTCCGCCTCACAATCACACACATGCGGCGTTATTCTTTGACGAACCGTTCCATATCATACAGTGTAATATCATAAATTCCCTTGACGATCCAAACAAGAGACAGCTTTTAAGTTAACACGTAAAACTTGCTTGGCAACCAACGGATATTCCTCAAATCCGCTTGAACCGAGAAAAACTGGCTTTATCAAATGTCAGCAATGCATGACTTAGATTAAATCTTAAAGGGCTAGAGAGCACGGCGAAACAGTTTAGACACGCCATCAGCTCCGGGCATTTTGCCATTTGTTAGGAGTTGCGTCAACAATGTGATACAGAAACTTAGCCTGAATACTAATGGCTGTTTAAAAAAACCACCAATCTCCATCCAGTGATCACTAGTCTCACCACACACCGCAACGTTGAATAATGAAATATTAGTAGTAGGTAGACATTCTGCAAGCGATGATAAATCGCCAGCGTTACGTAAAGATATGTGTTCCATTGATAATGCGATATTAATTGGAAACATAATAGCGGTCACCAATGGAGTGCAAGCTTGATGAGATGAGAAAGTAAAGTGTACCCCATAATTATTGGAGAATTACACAAGAAAACGGTTCGTTACTGTACCAAGTGAACCGTTACATGAAATAAGTGTTACAACTTATTTTAATTGAAATGAGTAAGATACCTTATGAGGCCTTTGTCCAGCAGTGGACGTCTTTTGGATGAGATGATGATGATGATGAGTAAGATACTACAACCTCAACACAACCTCTCACATAAACGGGATCTCGCAACAGCTGTGCTCGGACTGTTTCGAGCTGCTCCGAGATTCGTGTCCGTGCAAGGGGTCTTGTGTGTGTTGCTTGACCGTGGTATACGTATTAAGCTTAACTTCTCTCTTTTTTTGGTGCTACAGCCCTGACGTGAACCATGTTAAAACTAGGGTTGCTTGTTGTTGTTTTTAAGACCAAATATAGTATTTTTGGATTCAGTACCCATAAAAATATACTAGATAGGTAATTAATTAAAAATATATTTATTTAATTTCTTAAATGAATATTTTTTGTGTTCTGTTTTAGATAATAGAGACTGATTTTTAGCGACTTTGCTGATAACATATAGTAGTTTCGCCTACTATAATATATTTTGAAAATAATAGTAGTTAAACATCTAAAATAGTAGGATACTATATTATATAGTAGGGTTGGCAACCCTGGATAAAACGATTTTTTTTTATAAAATTACTGGTTTTCAAATCAAAATCAAAATATGCAGCAACTAAATTACGAATATTGATGTTATCAATATATTTGAGTGATTTCAAAACATATAGATTAAGTAATTTCATTGTAATTTTAGCATTAATGACTTTTTAGAGGTGTTTTCGTAAAGAATTACGATCGAGTCAAAATTGCACAATCGTGTTTTTGAGCAAGGGTTTCAAAGACAAAGGCATGAAATTATCTATATCAAAATTTCAGATTCGTTGGTCTTGTCATACTCCTACAACTTTCGATGAATGTTGATGTGTTTTTTCCAAGTGGCGCCTTAAAGTGCATGACGGCGCTCTAAAATAAAGCGACCGATTTTAGCAACCGCAACTAGTAGCGTCGCGTTGCTATTGTGCAATAAAAAGCAACCAGTTGCTAATTATTAGCAACTGGTTGCTTTTTTAGGTATTAAGCCTGCGGTGTTATATTTTTGAAATCAATATTATAATACCCCAACATGTTAAAGCCCAATTCTCGCTATGATTATGGCCATATATCACAGACTGGACTCAACTTTTTATAGTTCGACTAATACAACTAGACACAATGCATCATGATTACTGGCTGTCAGGCGTCGTAAATTACACCAAGTCAACGTAAAATTGACATTTCGATTTTGGACTTTATCCCCCACTTAATAGGGTTCGTTTGATATATATTGTTTGGTTCTAATCACTTTGTAAAAAAGGTTCTAATGTTCCAGCTGTGTCTGATTAGTAATTGGTAGGAGCTACCGGAGATCACGAATTTCTTTAGTTAATAATGTACCGTTAGTCGGATCGCTTATTTACTACGAAAAGGGCACAGTTATAACATAGTTTAGAATATGTAGTTTTATTTATTTATTTGATAAGATACACCATCGACAATATCATTTTACACAGTGCCTAATAAATGGAAGTACACACGCCTGCACATTAACCTATCCAAAACGGTCAAATTTCTCTAATCGATATTGATCTTTATACCCAAGCACTAAGGTTCAAAATTTATAAAAGAAATTTGACATTTTGTGGTAGGTTGATCTGCTGCCGTCTGTACTTAAGGGACTAGTTTTAATGACATGCCTTTACAGGCGTATACAGCCTTCAAAAATTGGGTTGCAACCAATAATAAAATAAGGTTATAAACTAAAACTAATAAATAGTTTAGTTTAATAATAGATTCGTTTTAACATAATCGCACTACCAATACAATACTGGTGTAAGTCAAAATATACTGCTATTAGAAATTTTGCCGTATTGAAGAACGGTACAGTTTAATTTCAAATATCAGTACATTTTGACTTGCACCAGTATTGTATTGGTAGTGCGAATATACTTTAGCAATGTTGGTTGGCATAGCATGGATACACCCAGATATGCGAATTTAGTAGAGATAAATATGTTAAGAAAACTTTATAAAATGATACGTATATGGCTGTATGTCGATCACATTGAATCAACTGAATTCCAGATATAATATCGCAATAGTTAATTACGATGCAGTTTTTCTTCTTTAATTATTAATGTTATTTAGATTATTACTAAGGCACTCTCATTATTATTAAATCAGAAACAGTGTGACAAAAATTTATTTTTACCGCACACGTGTAGTGACATATAATAGACAAAAACATACATACACAATTTCATTGGGTTATCCATACCACTGACAATGTTATGACGTCATTCTCAAAAATAAAATCTATTGCGATCTATGGTTATGATGTTCAATGAGACCAATTATTTGATTACTACGAATAAATAGACTTAACAAAAGAAAAAACTACCTAATCATACCTATTTCTACACAAAAGCAGCAAGTGACCTATTTATTGGCAACCTAGTTTTAAAGGTTTGTTATGAACAAAGTACATAGTAAGAGTAGACAGTGTTAATTAATTTCGGCGGGTTGAACAGAGCCGCGATTACATAGTTGGTAGTGCACCTGACCCGGTATGTCATGGGGTGCAGGTATGCCAACCATACTTTAAAATAACGTATCCTACGTTATTTTCCATCCCCATACTTTATTCTTTTTAATAAAAATAAAGTATGGAAAAGACTTTATTTCCGATTAATGCGTGCGTTTGAACGGAATATTCCTGTTGACTTAATTTCTGAACTACTGAATGATACTCAGACTCAGACGAAGTGAAACGAAACGCAACGCTTAATTAAATAAATAAATTTGGAAAACACTTTCTTTTTTCTTCAAATCCTTTTTTTTATACTAGTTAGTGATCTATTTACTTTAATTTCCTGAAAAATAGTTGGCAACTCTAGGTGCAGGCTCAAATCCCGGCCGTGGAAATTTTTTCAACACTTGTTTTTCAAATTGTAGTTTTTTAGTTTTTGTAACAGTTCTGGACTTGGTCCTTTGTTATCAATAGTGTCAGTAATATGTAATTCATGTGTATTGTATAATATAATTCATTTATTAAGACTACCAGAGCCATATTATTTACGATTGGTAACATGACCTATATGCTGTTCCGATTGAAAGCGTAAATGGACTTCAATTAAATTACTGGGTACAGATAGAGGCATAATAACTAGGCCCTCAGGGTTACCTACAGTGAATTAGGCAGCGGTTACCGCAAATGACGAGTATTTACAGTTGTAGAACGAGTTAAAATCATTGCCCGTTTCCCAAATTTCAAAAAGTCAAAAATATACTAACCTAAGTTTTTAAGTGCAAAATTTTTGCAATCAGTATCAGAAATGCCTCGGTCGCCAAGTGGCACGATGCCCGAAGGCCTTGGGTTCCATTCCCAGGTCGGGCAAAGTGATTCGGATTTTTTCGATGCATAACCCGGGTTTGTGATCACCAACCCGCATTTGACAAGCGTGGTGATGAAGCCAATACCCATTAATTGTAGTGATGACTCGATTTCAATGATAGTCTTTGCCCAGCAGTGGGGCAGTTATATGCTATGCTATTTACACACACACATTAGAAATGTACCGAGTAGGTACAGCCTTTTGCAACCGACTATATGCCATCATCATCTTTGAGTGTCGTGGGGGTATTATGCTGAGACAGGGTCTTTGTTGGCCTCACACACTGTTTTTTGTTTAATTTTTCTTTTAATTGTTTTTTCTTTTCTTTTAAAAGTTTTTTTTTTGTATTGTATTTTGTGTGCGTGTGTGTGTCAATAAATATCTTTCTTTCTTTCTTTCTTTCTTCTTTCTTTCTTTCTTTCATCATCATCAGCCAATAGATGTCCCACAGCTGGGCTCAGGCGTTTCCATAAAAATATAGCATAGTGGTCATGGGCAGTTCGAGCTATAGCCCAGTACACAGGCCCTGGTGGGTTTTTAATCGCAGTTGGCATCATCTTATGACATCCACCGGGACCAACGGCTTAACATGTCTACCAAAGCACGAAGGGCTCATTATAATCAACATTAACACCTAACCTCTAAAATTCGTTGTCATTAAAATACTTACAAAGATCTCTATCTTCTTATATTTCGTTAAACATGATTTTGTAACTGGACCCCGAAACCCATCGTTGGTTAGTCGGGTCGATCAGATCTTCCACGTTAATTACGCTAGAATGACCATAGTGAATGTTAATTTTTGTTGCGAATCGTTTGAGGTCGTTGCCCGGCCGCCATGTTGACCATAGACTATAGTGGTACCGCCAGTTAACAGAGCGTGACCATAAATTACAAAAGCTCTGTGTTTGATCTGTCGTTTAAACGGCGACGCGTCTCTTGTTTTTATTTGTTTTCACTTGTTTTTTGGATTTTACACTTGAGTGTGAGAGTTTTTTGTGTTACGAAAAATACGTTTCGTTTGTTATAGCGTGCGTTTTGTTAGACCATGGGCGTTGTCATGTATGGGCCTGCTTTGTTAGAAGGTGTATAGATAATATTTTTTGAACTAATACAAGGCTATAATAACAACCAAACCTAGTCTTCCAATGGTGTTCAAACTCAAAGAATGGATTTTAACTACCTCTAGACTACAGAAGCTTTTAAAAGGTAGAAATTGGAGGCTTTCCTACTCTATGCATCGTTTTTGCAAACTCGACCCAACCAATGTTTTGCCTCTTAAAAACGCAAAATTATAATTACCATTATTATACGAATCCTTCCGTGTATTGGCTACCTACGTGACATTGGCGGAATTGTGTTAGACACAAAACATGCCATAAACAAAAGAAGAAGAAGAAGGATGTTTTGCCTGCCTCTATGGATTTTAAGATTGTGTTTGTGACCTTTCAGCGTTAAAGTCGTGAGCTTTATAATTAGACAAATCTAAGTATAACAACAGTATTTTGTGTTTGTAAATTCGCAAAAGTAAATGTTACTCTTGAATCTATTCCTTCATACCTACGTTGATTTATGTTATTCCTCTTTGGTCTATAGTAGATTTATCATATTTAAATTATTATTAATTTTATTATACAATCCATTGATAAATGGAACAACTAAATACTCGTAGTACAAATGCAACTCGGCCTCCGTCTGAATATCAGTGTCATGGCGTTGGCTTTGCTAATGCCGTCGAGAACTCGTGACACATGCTGAGTCGGAGCCTTTTTGGCCACCGTTTCACTGTTCACCTTAATATCTTTCTTTATGTTTTTTTTAAACCCTTATCTATGCTACAATGTGAAAAATAAAATGATTTTGATTTGATTTGATTTTCCAATATATTTATTTATTATTTATTATTATTTATTCCCCGTGTGGTGCCGGGGATAAAGAATTGCACCACCCCATCTCTTCCCGTGGGTGTCGTAAAAACCGACTAAGGGACCATTCCAGAGGATGGGCAGCAGCATCTCTCTGAGGTAACCCTCAACGTACTGCGATCGCCAACCCGCCTGCCAAGCGTGGCGATTACGGCAAATACCCCTCATATGCTTGGGGGAGGCCTTTGTCCAGCAGTGGACGTCTTTTGGCTGAGATGATGATGAGATGATTATTATTTATTTATTTGTATTTAGGAGTCTTTCAGCAAAATAGTCTAGTAACTAAATAATACACATTAAATAAGGCGATGCTAACAACAAGTCTCAATATTTGACGCTTTATAAAAAGGGAACGAACCTTTGCCGAGTTTCTTGACGGTTTTTCTAAATGCAAGGTCTCAAGGCCGTTTACTTATGAACTGATGACTTTTAAAAGAGGTCAATTGCAACCAATTAAGAATAAAGAATTATCGAGCCACGATTACCCGATTGACAATCAACTTTACAACAAAACAATCATAACTGAAACGCCTATAACTCCATCAATTATACATTGGAATTGACAGTTAATCCCAATCAATTTAAAGTTTCTTATTGTTTCACTATTAACTGTGTTATAACCTTGTAGTCATTGCTCGTATGTGTTTCGTAACCATACAAATCGGATCGATCGATCTTACGAGATAGAGAAATAATATCACTTAATTGACCTTACTGAATGGCTCTCGTTTTTGCTGCTAACGAATCGTGTCTATACAGCCTAAGAGGCCTTAAAATTAATAAAAACTGCAATGAGGAAGCGCTTGGCTTTCATCACATCTAATGATAAGTGACGATAAGCTGAAGATGGAAGCGCAATTAACCCGGAATCATTAATAACTGGAGAACTAGCTACCTTATCTCGTAACACATCAATGCGCGTCCCGCACACGTGTTTCCCTCCTCTTTCTCTCCCGGGTTATTTAAGCGGGGCGTGAAAAAGCATTTATGCAGGCCGCCATAGTGTGAGCGTTCGGCATAGCGTGGTAGCGCTGTGATGAACGCTTTCACTTCTTGGGCTTCACTGGCTGCTTTTTATCAGGCAGGGTGAAGCCATTATGGCGTGTCACAATAAAAAAAAAAATACAGTGCTACTCACATCCCCGCCCGATCCTCTAAATGCCACTACACATTTACAGAATACACTAAACATGCACATTAGTTTAGGCCCAAGACACCGTACTCGTAGAACAAGCGTACGTAGAACCGGTTCACACGCGCTCTGTACCAGGTGCAGACATGTATGTAACTGGGCGCTTCTCTCCTCCTCCACGGCCCGGTCTACACGAGCCGAGGTCCGTGCCTTTAGAGGCGCCCTCGGGTGCTTCCGCTCCCCGATCCGATCCGAACCCTTCGGAGAATCTAGTAAGGCACGGGGACGCGTACTTTTAAGTGTGCGATGCCGTTCCCTCTAGAAAACCTCTGAAGGTGATTCGTTTCGACACGGCTTGAGGTACCCTTTACGTACCTCGCCGCCCCCAAAAAAGCCCGGTGACGCTGAAAATACCGTTTGAGGCAATCAGCAATCTCTCACAAAAAAACTAACTCACATAGAAGTTTTGGCAATCAATTAGCTACTTAAGAGGACTTAAAACAAGCAGTAACACATACTAAATTAACCGAATACAATATAACGCGGCTTAGGAATCAAACGCGGGACTTCTAGTTCTGAAAGCGGTGATCCAAAAAGACCGGTTGAAAGTCCTTTCTAGGCACTAATGAGACAAAACCTATGTTACTGAGTTAAGCCATTGTAGGCTACCGGTACCTGTACCTAGGAGGATTTAAATCAGCACATACCTACTAAAGCACATAGCACGTAGCACATACTAAACCGAACCGAATATAATACATAACGCGGCTTAAGAATCAAACGCGGGACTTCTAGTTCCAAAAGCGGTGATCTAGAAAGAGGCCGATTGAAAGTATATTCTAGGCACTAATGAGACAAAACCTACGTTACTGAGTTAAGCCATTTTAAGCTACCTCATGGCGTCACTTTTTTTTTCGGTAAAGATTTGCGATCGGTCGTCAGACTAAGCAAATTTGTTGCAAGTAAATATGTGGCTTTCTAGTGGGGTAGCCAGCGCCGCACCGCCTCTACCAATCAAATAATGTGGTCCCGTTTAAGAGCGTTTACGCCGCACACTAGCGCCACTAATGAAAAAATAAACATATCTAGTAATTAGAGATAGAAAATCAAATTATGTTCAACATACTATTTCTTTGAAGTAATTTAGCATTTTTACGTAACCTAATGAACACCTCACATGTTATGGTTTAGTTAAATAAGACGTTACGGCCACTTTTAACTATAACGCCATATTTAACTAAACTATAACATGTCAGGTGTTCATTAGGAGACGTAAAAATGGTAAATTACTTCATTCAGATAGTTTGTTGAGCATAATTTGATTTTCTATCTCTAATTACTAGATATGTTTTTTTTTCATTGGCGGCGCTAGTGTGCGGCGTAAACGCTCTTAAGTCTCTTGACTTTTTTGAATTTGCGAGAATTTTATGTCCTTGGTTAACACTATCATTCCACAGAATTGGTTGCACTGGTTCTTTTTTATCTGTAATCATCATCATTTTCAGTCCACTGTTGGACATAGGCAGAAGCCTAGCCTATATCTAGGAGAACCTAATGGCTCCTAATCTTCGGCTCTTCGATCCGATCTACATATAATGTTATGAACTCCAGTAACAAGTAAACGCCTCCACCATTCCTAGTTCAGTCAACTTAGTATCTTGTAAAATCTGTCGTAAGTGTCATTAAGACTTAACTGCTTTGTATGTTGCTTCACCGCACATACAATAACTTCTTCTCAGTCCACCGACTGGGCTAATCGGCTGGCCCACGGCATATTTCTTCATAAACCACATAGTGGGTGTTCATCTTTGAACCACGAATAATTGCACAGATAAGCATATTAACATCACCCACACGAGAGAAGACTTGTATGGGACCGTCCACGTAAGTTACATCGACGGTTCGAGTTATGGCGGGAAACGTCATCTTTGTAGCGTTTCCTGGATAATATTGGCATGTAGAAAGTTCTGATGCAACACTGATGAATCTAAGTGCTGTGGCATGGTTTCCCGATAAAAATACCTAAGTATTCATAATTCCATGTTCAACCCTATAATGTTTTCCATATTCGATCTTCTAGAGGTTAACAAGGACTACTTTTTTATATTTTAGTCCACAATTAACCCCAAACTAGACAGTAGATAAAGCACAAAAGCTTTATTCATCTTCTATATATTCTATATATTCATTCTCTATATATCAACTGAATTGGCTTTGAATTGGTCAATAAGTCTGGTATAAAAAGGTATATATTGCTCACAGACCAAATATAACAGCAATCTGTAGTCTTTAATACCTGTACTAAGTAGATTGCGTAACAGCTAGTCAAATTATTTGCTTTGCAATCATAAAACTCTCACTAGACACTGGGAGCCTTACAAATGAACATGGTATAAGCACAGAATAACTAATAGTAGTATAAGCTCTTAATAGTCAATCCGTCTATATTTTGTCTCTTTTTCTCTAACCTGAAATGAAGTTTACATGACAGAAACAAAACACGGAATCCCAAGCATTCTTTGTTTATTTGTAAGGCTCTTAGTATTTGCATAGCAGATGGCACTGCGCACCTCCCATTGCTATCGGCATATCACACAAGTGTCGTAACATCTAATTCCAAGCAATGTCACATTCAAATTAATTTAAATCGACAAGGTGATCTTAAAGACTCCTGACACTTCACCCGAGATAACCCGCCAGTGATAATGTCAAAGCCGTTTCTTGTAAAATAACGTACGCCCGCTTTCGTGATAAGGTGACCGCAGAGTATATAGCCTTGTGTTGTGTTTCTAATGAATTACATACGCTTTGTTGACTGCTAGCTATCATGTTTCACGTTTCCAAAACAGGTGACGTTGTGGCAAGGCGTAGTCTTTTGACGGCACGGGTAAGCTTGGCCTTCATTGTCGAACTGCCCCATTAGACATGTGGCATAACTCTGGTATAGAAATGGTAATTATTGGTAATATAACCGCCTCTGTGGTCTAGTGGCTAAGACCACCGGTTTAGACCCAGAGATCCCGGGTTCGGTCCGCAGTAGCTCAGTCAACTCTTAACACATTAAATTGTGTAGTAAACTCAGCATTTCTAAGCTAAGCCACGCACGCGCAGTGGCGATGACGCATCATCGTCGTCACGCACGTCACAAGCAGCATACTTCTCATTAACTTAGTAGTAAGTGAAACTAAATACTTCTAAACACTTATAAAATACAGTGAAAAAATTAAACGCCTACCCGACCCAGCCAGGAGTCGAACCAGGGTCTTCCGCAATCCGGGCGGCTGCACTGTACAAGTGCAAGTGCAAGTACAAGTGCACAAATGAAACTACCACTTAAAGTGACTTTTTAATATAACTAAGACTTGTTTTCATTTCCTAAAATAATCTTTGACAGGTGTTCGCGGAATGCTGTTAAAGCCGAACATGACACCCACCTAGGGTGTCATGTTCGGCTTTAGTCATGTTCCTCACTGGTCACGTTCCGATTTGGTCATGTTCTACCCTAGTTATGTTCTACCCTAGTCATTTTCTATCCTAGTCATGTTCTGCGTTGGTCATGTTCTATCCTAGTCATGATATGCTGTGGTCATGTTTGTTTAAATTATGAAAGTGGTCCGCGACTGCAAAAAGTTTAAGAAACCCTGCACTAAGTAATGTTAAAGGTCTTAGTGCTCTATCTACCGTAACTTGTACTCGACCAAAAGGCTGGAAAGGGAATAAGTGAAGCGCTGTCTCCTGTAAGAGGTAATTATGCCTCCATATTTATCTCTCACGTGTCATATAAATAAGATAGGGAGCTAACTGGTTATCTAAACGTTCTCGGCAGAACAAATATTATAAATCTCGGAAGATAAGGGCATCTAAACACCTACTCTTTAATGCTAACTAACACCTCGAATGGCTTATAACGTTAAATTACGACAATCTATTTGATAAATACAGTAATAACTTAATACATTTGCTTAGTTATTGTACTCAAAGTAAAATTGTAGTATAATATTTACAATTCTTTAATTAGGTACTTATTATAAGAAAAAAATATAGTAAAAGAAACATTTTTTGTGGAAATAGGTCTTATATCTATAAATTAGTATCTGCTTTCTCATTTGATTCAATGTAGTGGGTAACTGTTCCTAGTAGTAACCTAGTTCACGACCTAGAGAAATAAATAGGCAGGTAATCCAGAAGGGATCCACCTTGGCTACCATAGAGGAGCAGAACGCGGTTGTTACGGACAGAAGCCTCATTTTTTGTATTGTATAGGATTAGTTAGCGAATATAACTTTATAATTGTAATACGGTTAATATATTTAGGTTTATATGTTATTTAATAAATATTTCTTATGTTTGTCTTTTCATTTAACACAAGGTAACTGTTGTATGTTTTAAAGAGGGCCAGGTAAACGTGCCCAGAGGCCTAATGCCTCACTAAGTAGAGATAATTAAATAAGTTAATTAAATCTTAAAGTAAATATAATATTTTAATATTGTAAGGTATCCAGATTACGAGAGATACCGTAGGGTAGATAAAAATACATGTAAGAAAGAGAGGTCCAACACGAAAGGGACAACTGCAAATTACGACGGTTTATGTGGGTAGTGGAAAAAATTGTATACCTACATGGGCCGGCATTTGCCCCCACCACGCTCACGGGCATGACCCAAAATGTATAAATACAGGCCGGTCAGAGCAAATTTTTGTAAGCACTCCGGACCCCACCTATGAAGAATAAAGAAGAAATAATCAAGAAACGAGTTTTAATACAGTCCACATCGAAGCACAACGGCTGACTTGTTTGTAGCTGCAACCAGACACGAACAGCGGTCTTGACCTAGGTTACTACTTAGGAACAGTTACCCACTAAATTAGTATTAGTTTACGTATTGTTGATAAGAAAAAAATATATCAACAATTAAAAAAATTCTAAAACAGGTAAGTAAGCCTTCATCTCGATTAAGCGAACGATAAAGGCCGAATATAGGCACTATTCTACAGAATTCTCTATACCACTAAGAAATTGCTTATCTACCTATACTATCAGTCGGAAAAAATAAATTTTATGCTGCATATATCAGTTCCAATCCGTTGTTTTCTTATCATTCATGACTGTAATATTTCGTTTAATTCGCTTTTTCATCCTATTATAATACATATATTTCTAGTAAGTAAACAGCTTATAACTGTCCCACTGCTGGGCAAAGGCCTAAATCATTGAAATCAATCGCTACAATTAATGGGTAATGGGTATTTATCACCACGCTTGCCAAATGCGGGTTGGTGATCACAAACCCGGGCTATGCACCGAAAATCTGAAATATATTTTGTCACTTTTTATACTTAATATTTATTTTATTTATACATTTTGTTTTTTTGTTTATTATGTTTTTCAATGCAATCGCTTCTAATGCTTATACTGGTGACCTTTTTGTCATACGAGTACATGTAACCAGCTAATGTAGTTAAGCTCACTAAAACATCTAATTCGTATATGAACTTTGATTTTCCAATACATGAAGGATTGCTCACATTGATGATTGCTTCAGATTTCGTACAACGCGACATTTGAAACTCGGTAGCGTAATTATGCTTACACATGCAATAGTAGGTAGATGTAATGTTAATTTAATGACTGTTGCTAATATGCACAATCAACAAAATGTGCCAATTTAGATATAGATAAAAAAATAACGTTTCTGTTTCACCTCTGACGATGTTTTGATAACACTGCTTGTTTCTCCAGCAATAAGTTGTGAGTTTAGTGTACTTGTTCCTCAAGCACACTAAACTCACAGCTACGTCACATCCCGATCCGATCTGAACCCCTCGGAGAATCTAGTAGAGAACGGGGACTCGCCGGGTAATGCCGCTCCTTCTAGAAACCCTCTTGACGGTCTGACACACGGCTTAAAGGGTTCCCCTTTAAGTTTCTCGCCGCCCCAAAAAGTCCGGTGACGCTGAAAAACCCGCCTAAATTCAACAGCGAACTCCCCCACCCAAAAAAAAAGCACGGGATTGACAACCTAGATTCCGCGCTAACACGATTCGGTCGCAGGATGATGTAATGGGCGTATCTTGTTCGAACAATCTCATTATTGCAAGTGACATAACGCTCGATCGGCTGCGGTGCAATTTAGTAGGACGAGCGATTTTACACTATTAAGCTTTTTCTTTTAGAAAATGAGCAAATTAGTATATATTTTCTCACTGTTAGGCAAAGGCTTTCCTCATTGACGCACATCGCTACTATTGATGGGTATTAGCTTAATCACTACGCTTGCCAAATGCGCGTTAGTGATCAATCTAGTCACAAACCTGTAGGCTTAGCCAAAGTAACATTAAGAAAACGACAGCGAAGTTCGAAAATAATAAAATGTATGGGATTGACATAAGCCGCGCTAAATCACATGGTCAATCTTATGTTAATCCCATACATTTTATTATTTTCGAACTTCGCTGTCGTTTTCTTAATGTTACTTTGGCTACCGCCACTGGTCTGGTTTCTAACAAATACCTTCTTACGACAACAACCAGGTCCAACAGTTTAACGTGCCTCCCGAAGCACGAGATATTTCGACATCCATCCGGTGACCCTGCATTGCAAAAGTGGCTTAATATGCAAGATCGCAGCCCGAACGCAGTTGCTTAGTGGGAAACGGAGACATGCTTGCGTGATGTAAATGCCACTCCCCATAGAAACCCTGTGACGGTGTTCCAAGCACACGGCTTGAGGAAGTTTCTTTCCACCCCGGTGAGGTGACGCTGAGGAGGTCTTAGACCAACAACAAACACAACGAAAACATCGTCGAGGAAAACTACGCTCTCCTCCAACTTGCGCCAAACCCGATTGCATGGTCGTCGTGTGAGCAAAATACTGTTAACTGGCTTTTGTATGGCTAAATTGGCCATGTTCGGAGCGATCCGATGAATGGTGCATGCGCCGGCGCCGCTGAAAAACGCGTTGCAACAAACTGGATTAACTGCTTAGCCGTAACGCACTGAACTGTTGATTAAACGTACTCGTAATTGTTGTGATCTGGTTTTGTGTTGACTGGCTTGCTTTTTTTGTTATGTACACATTTTTTTATCTATATATTAATACGTGAAGCAAAAACTTTGTACCCATTTTTATGAAAATTGCGCGCACGGAAGAGTATGAAATTTCGCACACTTATAGTTTATATAGAGAAGGAGTACATAATGTTAATTTTTTTTTTAAATTATGCATAAAAATTACATCAAGTCAATAAAACAAACATTACACACACTACCATGTATTTGACAAACACGCATATAAATACTCTTTTCAAAAATTTCAAAAATGGAAGAGGAGCGGCCGAAATCTGTCAATACAAGGTCAAACCAATCCAAACTCACATTCTATCTTTTTTAATTTTTCATAGCTTAGGATACAATCCGTGCAACCTTAATAAAATTACGGTGGAATTTCGACCACTGGGCGGCCACTAACTAGTATCACTAAATGCCTCTTTAGCAAAGTGGTAAAGCTAAAGGGTCGTTAAAGAAGGCAATAGGTTCAATTCCCAGATTTTTCGGGTTCGTCCACCAGGAGCCCCTACGATGCATAGCCCGAGTTTAGCACAGCTGCGTGCCTGTACTGTCTTGACATTTAGTGGCTCGTTACCTTGTTGCACTTCCAAGAGATTGAATAGTCTACCAGCACACGATTTCATGGAATCCTTCAAAGAGTAGTGAAGAGACAGCTTGTGGGCCAGCAGGGTGAGGGTGATTGATGCTGTTTTGTTTTCACGCTACACCAGTGGTCTTCGCGTCTGGACTCCATTTCTACCTAACATCAGGTGGAGTGCTGTAACTTGCCATGAAAACGATAATAAAATAGTTTGCGTTCACCGACCCCTAACTTGGAATTCGTAGAGTGTGGAGATAATACTGGCAAGCGGCAGGGAAGGGATTGCACTAGGTTTTTATAAGTGGATGGACCTCATTCAATGAGCTAACTATCTAGCGAGATCACAACCTACATGCAATAGCCGCTGCACCCATCGAGCACTTCATAATAATACATTATATACTTTACTCACATTAACCTATACAATTGATTTGAATATAACCACAGTTCGCTTTCAACGTACCAAACACTAGTTATGTAGTATTTTATAACTTCCACGATCATATTAGTACATAACAACAGTTTTATCTGCCCATTGAATCTTATGTACGCATAATATTTCTATTTAACATATTTTATGGGATATAATGGCTACTACGTAATATACACTTTGTAAGACACACTATAATGTTTCGCAATATTGCGTGTGGTGTCTCTGCAGACGATTTTATTGATTTCGTCTGGCAGATATGCGTGTATGAACATATGTTATTACGTGTTTTAATATAGGCATAATTTTCGGTTTCACAACGGTGAATCGATTGCCCTCCATCTCATCTGTTGGTAGGTGATATGGTCAAAGATAAGCCAGAATTCTCATCCACAGAGGAACAGGCTAGTAAGCAATACATCATTTCTTTTCTTTCCAGCAAACGTATTTCTTCTGGAGCTATGAATTGAACCACGATTTCTCGCAAATAATTAAAGTGCGTTAATGCCCGGGGACATCTCTCTCGGGGGTTCTGCTAGAAACGCTTCATTTAGATCCATATTCATCACCTCCTCATATTTATGTTCTTACTGCTGTGCCATTGAGATGGCAATTGTTTTCTTTTGCCATTGTTTTAGTTTTACAACTTCTTTTGTTTTTATTTTATTTTATTCTTTATACGCCAGTATTTGAACGCAACCTCCTTCTTCTTGATTGTACTCGTATTGCGTTACTTAGTTCTTTTTTTGTTTTAAATTAGTTAGCCATATTCATCACCTCTTCATATTTAGCTCACTGCTGAGGCACGAGCCTTGCATATAGATGGAAATAACACAGGGAGAACGGGCCATAAGCCATAACGCGCCCCTAGTGCGGATCGGTGGTTGTAACGACTGCTAATACTGTCTGCACCAAACCAACAACGGCATTATTTGCATTCAAAAGCACAGACACCACATTGAGTTTTTTTTGATGTGTAACATCTTTCAGCTCGCTTTCTAAAGCAATTTGTGGGAGTGATTTCGTGAAATGGGACGGAAGTATGTGTAACAGCAACGACAAGCGCGCGCCATTTTGTAAATTCAGTTATCGATATTATGAACATGACTCTGGGTCTAAGACCGGTGGTCTTAACCACTAGACCACTAGGTTAGAAGTGTGTTTCAATTCAACAATAATATTTTCCGAATCAAAGTTGCCCAATCACATTTAACAACATTAGGCAAGTTAAGGCAATTAAATAAGTGAGATATTCGTGTAACATGTTGCAGGGCAATTGTCTCTAATTCACTACTGTACGAATCGTCCATTGTCTGTCGGCACAACATAAGGGTACCCCAGAAGGTAAGCTTGAAACATACTGCGCTGAACAACCCGCATTAGACCCTCTCACGAACATGAATCTCGGAATAGCTAGCAACAGTCCAAACGCAGCTTTTGCCAGATTCCGTGGCTGTTCACTAAAATATGGTTGAGCGAAGCGATGGCTGATGCATATGTCATACTCATGAACTTAGACCCTCTCACGAACATGAATCTCGGAATAGCTAGCAACAGTCCAAACGCAGCTTTTGCCAGATTCCGTGGCTGTTCACTAAAATATGGTTGAGCGAAGCGATGGCTGATGCATATGTCATACTCATGAACAGGGGCCCGACCGCCTAACCGATCGCTTTGACTTCGTGTGTGGTTCATGACGTCATCTTGTCGTTTCGCACCGCCTATGAAAGCAATATCGAAAGTATAGCTTTCGATATTGCTTTCATAGGCGGTGCGAGGTTAGGAGGAGGAGGTTAGGAGGTTAGGTGGTCGGGGGGCAGGTGCCGCCTGTGGAGGTTGGTGTGCTCTTGCATACATAACTAATTTTTAGTATTATTCACGTATTCGCTATAGTTTGACTTTATTTTTCTTAAACATTTTTGACTTTGACTAGTGTACTGTACCGGTACCTACTGTATGACATTGTGGAAATTGAAACTTTTACCTGATGTAAATTTGTTAACTTGGATTTATTTTTTACTAGTTGTGGTTGTTTTCTATATTTTTTGTGTTTATTTGTAATGGAAAGTGTCCTGCTATGCTAGGGCATTTTCCAATATTTTTGACGCTGTAAGCGGGAAAAGAGCTGGACTCTTGTTGAGTTTGTTGCCGGTTCTTCTCAGTACAAGATCTCCCGCCCTGTGTAGACTTACGAACCGATGGCATAGTGACATTCACAAGAGCTACTTGTAGCCTAAAGTGAATAAATGATTTTGAATTTTGAATTTTGTGAGAGGTTGTCTATGAGAACGTTGCTCGAGCGCGCTTGTATGAGCTTACCTTTTACAGTCTTCTTATTTTGCGTGTTTTGTACTGACGGCCTGTTGCAACGAGCTCGCTAATAGCTGACCCAGATATATAAAGATTGAGCTGTTGTCTGTGTGACGTAGTTTTATTGTTATATATAAAAAAACTGACATTGGTGAACGTTCTTATCGCGGTTGATGATTGTTGAATATATTCTTATTGTACCATCTAGCTTATCTAATAAAAATCGAATTGAATCAAAATATTTATTTAGCTATACATAATAAAAAGTAAAATTTACTTAATCGAAATCGATTTTTTTTGTGGCAAGTTTTTAAATTTCCTTTCTCGTCACTAGGAAGCGTTGCAGTAATGCTATATAAAATCCGCTTGACAAATAATCCACACCTTTGGAAGGCACCCTGTTCATCTCAAAGTAACATACAAACTAAGAGTACCTACGATTATTTATCACTAGTGGACCCGGCGGACTTCGTACCGCTTTGACAGATTCCATCAGGTGATTAAATTAACTTTGGTTTCCATGACAACAAAACAAACAAATCATTTTGTATTGGAAAATGACATTGTCGTTTTTAGTATATTTATAGTGTGATTCCCGTGGAAATATCGGGATAATAACTATCCTATGTATGTATCCAGGTTATAAACTATCTGTATGCCGAATTCCATTCAAATCTATCCATCCGTTGCAGCGTGAAGAAGGAACAAATAGGTATACAGACATACACACAAACTTTCGCATTTGTAATATTAGTGTGATTATTAGTTGACCACTCCCACGACCCTGTCAACCCGAACCGAGATCCTATTAGCCTTTAGAGTCGCCCTCGGGTTGTTCCGCTCCCGATCCGATTCGGACCCCTCGGAGAATCTAGGAAAGAACGGGGACACGCTCTAGTGCGACATGCCATTCCCTCCAGAAAACCTCTGACGGTGTTCCGTCCCACACGGCTTGAGGAACCCCTTAAGTTTCTTGCCGCCCCCAAAAAAGTTCAGTGACGTTGAAAATGCCGCCTAAAGCAATCGAACTAAACTAAACTTTCCTACACTTACACCAATTATCTAGCCCAAGAGAAGCTTCGTTATGAAACTCGCTAATGGTTACTAGACAACGGATAAATATACTTAAAATAGAAAAACGATAATTTCTAAATTGACCAGACCGGGGATCGAACCCGGGACCTCAGAGATGGCGACACCATGAAAACCGGTGTACAAACCACTTGACCAATGAGGGCGACTAACTATCTCTAAAAAGAAATCCGATTTACGACAAGACACTATAACTTTATTATCGAAACCTTATTCGAACATCAGAGGAAACCTCCACAGTGCTTCGTGTACCGTGAAGGTTCCACAAAAATGAGGTTTCGTGGCAGCACGCGTTCCACTCTTGCGCAAGTCGGCCGGGTGTTGGTTGGGCGACCTACGACATTTCCTACGGCATGTTTTGTAAGACAAAGCTTAGCTACTGTTATCAACATACCTATTTATAGCGTAACTTTTATATGAATTCGTCGTGTGTTCGTGTTATAAGTAGCCAATCATCTTTTCTCTTCTTTCTCTTTCTATAACTTTGAATATTTGTCGCCTTTCCCTTACGTTCCTCTTTTTTCAACTTAAGTATGTAAAAATGAGGACCTCGATGGCGCACTGGTTAACGCGCCCGATATGCGATTGCTGACGTTAAGGCGACGCACCACTAAACAATAAATCTAATACGGAGCGTTTGCGCCCCGTACCATAAGAAAATCTGTTTTTTTTTTGAAGTGAAAACTTCTTTTGCGGCGTTGTACACTTTTTTTGTAATGGGTAAAAAATGTTAAATTCGCGTCAGGACACGTGACCGTCAGGATACGTGGCCTGATCGAAAATTCGTAAGACGGATGACAGCCGGCGCGGCGTAGGAGAGGAAGTATTTCGTTTAGGCGGCGCAGGGCACTTGCGCGAATGTTCGAGTGCTTTTTAATGTAATATAAATTGTCATGTTTGTGTACGATAGCGCAATAAATAAATATTGTATTCTACCACATAAATGATAGTAATACTGATAATTGAAGCAATTCGTGCAAAATTATTCCCTAACCATTCCAAAATATCAAAAATGCACAACGTTAATATTCAAGTTTTCACTTCTGCCGGCACTCCCGGAGTGCGGGTTGCACTCCGGGAGTGTTTCGTCGTTGGTCGTTTTTTTTTTCCTTCAAATTATAACTACAAATTATTTAAAAAAAATGAACCACAATATTGAAGTGTGTGTTAAGACTAATCTACTAAGAAAATTTAGATGCTTAAATCGGTCTGGTTAGCCTGTAAAATTCAAATCTATGTTTTAAAAGAGGTTACTTTGATATTTTTTTCTCTGTTATAAAAGTTAACAAATCGTGTTTCTGCAACTAGCAAAATGAAGTCAATTAAATGAAAAACCATGTCATCAAATATCACTTTCATATGTTTTGTAATTGTTAGGAAAAATCAAGATCCCGCCACGTAAATTTCCAATGCGTCGCCTTAAGCAATCGCAAAGGCCGGTCATCGGATGGGTTACCAAAAATTTATCATCTCGAGTTTCTCGTGCTTCGGAAGGCACATAAAGCGGTTGATCGAATCGTTGATTGAATTTAATATCACCAATCCGCACTGGGCCCGCGTGGTGGCTTATGGCCCGTTCTCCCTATCCATCCATAGGGATGGCTCGTGCCCCAGCAGTGGGGACATTATGAGCTAGTGATGATGTTAAGATGATAAAGTTTAGCACGGTACGAGTAAATGACCATGACCTACATGTGGTACAATAATGTGGGGGTGGTACATTGTTTGACCTCGGTGACCTTCATCTGGGTCATTGCTCCCAATTAGCAAAACGGACTCTAATACAGCTCTAATGATACTAATTATACCAAAGACCTGTCGATTTCATTTTTAATTATTTTTATTAAAAAGGTGTGGGGTTCTTGAACGTAAAAGATGGTAGGTATGAGATCTTATTCAATGGCACAAATTAATGCAACTCTCTTGACTAACTATCTACTAACTTATCTTATTTACTTAAAAAATGGTCAATTTTTTAATAGACCTTTTTTAACACCGTGATTGTTATAATTGTTAGATTATTATACGAAAAACTTATTATGAAAATACCTCCATTTACGTTTCCGTGGTCATAGGGAAACCCTGTAAAGGACACGAAGTAATTTTAGTGCCTAATATGACTGAGTAAATGACGTAAAAAAATATTTTCGTTCTGTGTAGTTTTTGTGGAAAGCCATAAACTTTACAAAACAATGTTGCCTTAAGTTCACTAATATACATCATTTATGAAACCTATTTAGAACTGTAAGTGGATACAGGATTGTCTGTCTACTGACCCTGCGAAGGGTTCAAATCTTCAAGTTAAAATTATTAAGTATAATGTAATTAAGCATTATTGTTCTCATTACTTTGTTTTACCGCCATGTATACCATGTTTTAATGCGAGTTGATAATTTATATTATTTTATAATATTAATTATATTATAATTTATACATTTATTCGATGTCTGAAAGATAATAGAAATGTATTTACAAAGACAATAATAACAACAAGATAATAATGAAACTACTTGAAATTAAACTTATAAAAAACTATAAACTATAACTACTACTAACTATTAATAAAAAAATGCCCCAAATCATCCCTAAATTAATATATATTATTATTATTATACTCTTTATTTATTTTCTTTTTTGTAACTAGATTTTTACAATATTTTAATATAAAAACAATAAAACATTATAAAAACCTAATCCTAGAGTACCGCCAGCAGCGGGGCAGGGCCCAAGCTACCGGTGGTCAGGGCTGCAGAGTGAGGAACCTACTGACAATACCTACGTGCCGTGTCAAGGAGTACTGCCTTTTGCATCTGACCCTTGACCTAACCTTTCAGCGAGAGCCTCTCTAGGCGTTGATCGAGGCTCTTGGCTAAAAGACCGTTTACCGAAACGACTATCGGTACAATAATGGTTGAATCCACATCCCACATGGCGGTAACCTCGTGAGCCAAGTCAAGGTACTTACTGAGCTTGTCCTTCTCGGCTTTTACGAGGTTCTCAACATGAGGTATGGTGATATCAACCAGTATTGCCCGGCGCTGGGATCGGTCGACCACCACGATATCAGGCTTATTGGCGACAATAGTCCTGTCCGTAATGATAGAGCGATCCTAGTAGAGCGTTGCATGACCATTTTATTATTATTATTAATAAGGAAAGGGTATGCTAAATTAAACTTAATTAAATACTGTGCTTTAATCAACACGAATCGAATTGTAAATATATTTTTTAAAACAAACTAATAAACCATAGCTTCTCAATGTCGTTACAGATTACAGACGCTAACAGCCATTTGGCAAAGTATTTCACGCAATAAATTAGTATTAAAACTATAATTTCCAACCAGAATAGTGTAATCTTCGGACAGGTTTGATATATACCTATTTAAAACAAACGCAACATATAATAAATTGTGTAATATGCCATTCCTTTGCAGAAGACATACAAAGGCAGGGCTGTCAGTTTTTTAAAATAAATTATCATTATATTCATTTGCATTTTTGCGTGCCATGGATTACCGCAAAGTAACGCCTGATTCGATGAATTAATTATTATTTTGTCATAACCCATACAACGGACCAGCGTGGTGGGCTATGGCCCAATTTGCCCATGTGCTATTATTGTTCACCCCAACACAAGTATTTTACATTACTCTCTGGGGTTATCTCACTACATATTATGTATTTTATTGGGAAATAAAAAACTTTTTTATTTAAAAGAAAAACTGTAAAAAAACTATTTTATTAATTATGTGGAAAGGCCTGTGCCAGAGTGGGACGTTCAAAGGATAATGATGAATGATGGTCAAACAAAGAGTACACCAGAGTAGTGGCAGTGTCCGACACTTTATGCCGAGAGTTCTGTCGATTGCTGGTTCCTGTCAAACCTTTGTAACTTTGTAACTTTTCAAACCTTTGTAAGGCTAGTTAGGGCTAGGGGGTTTAGTTCGTAAAATTTGCCACTACAGCTTTCTCCTCCTTACCAGGGTTGGAAAAAAACAGTTTTTTTTTATATTTTATAAAAGAGTTCAAAATATTTATAACTAGTGTTTTTTTTTACTTTTTACCTTTACGCATCAATTTCAAATTAATTATGGCGAATAATAATCCATTTTTAAACTATTTCCTAATTCACATTAGTAAAAATTAACAATACGATAAATATGTACTTTTTGTTGCTTATCTCAAATTATTAAAAATTATTATTATTTTATTATTAATCAATACACTTTACAATTTAAATAAAAATACAAGAAAGCCTCAACTTGTAAATTTATTTTAAGCTATTTAGAGTCCTACATATTTATTCGTTTGGATTTATTTCCATTCATTTGCAATTAAAGGTAGTTTTAAACCCTGTTTTTTTCGTCATGTTTTAAACATTGTTTAAAACTTGTTTTAAACTGTGTTTTGAAACACTTAATAAAAAACACAGTTTTATTTCAAACTGTTTTAAACACATTTTAGACACGTTTTAGACACAAAACAACTTGTTTTAATCATGCCAACCCTGCTCCTTACACAAGCTTTAACAGGACACGGCGGGCGGGTTCTCCGACTACTTACACCGTTTCAAGAGCAAGGAGAGCCCTCTATGTGAATGTGACACTGATTCCAACGAGACCATCCAACAATTGATGTTAGACTGCCCAATAAACTCAAAAGCGAAATATGAAAAGAAATTAAAAATAGATGGTCTCGTGGACATTAACACAAAAAGTGCACTAATAAGCAACAACAAGTAGAGACCAGAATTAATAAAATATATGGAGGCTGTTGTTAAAGGTGCATCATACGAACAAAAGTAAGTTATGATAGTGTATAAATGTGTACATAAATATGTATGTGTGTTACAATTATGAGTTTTAAATTTAAGTAAACAATTGTATATAAATATTAATGTAAATAGATTAAGAGAATTGTATTAACCTTAAGAATATTTACTATTATTTAGTAAGAGGATGATGTTATAATAAAAAAAAACTTATGTAAGGCTAAACTTACTAAATTAATTCTTATTAATTTAATATAAGCTTTCACAGGCACTAATTGACGTCAAAAACGATTTTAAAGCTCTTTAACGGTACCGACGTTTGATGCCCCATATCTCACAAGCTTTTTATAAGCAGAAACTAGCAATTTACTAGATCATTTTGTTGATTGGCAACCCTATGCAGATATTATGTTAATTCCACGAATTTGCAAAACAAATACAATTAAGCAGGGCGGAGGTTATCATCAAAGGAATATTAAATGCCGATAGAAATACCAATAGTTTTACGAAAGAGCTGGACAAGATCACAAATATCACAATAGCCAATCAACATATTATTGTGTAGTATAGTTACGAAAGGAATTGATTAAAGCTTTATAAGAAACAAGCTGACCGGCGGACTTCGTATCGCTTTGACAGTTTCCATGACAACAAAACAAACAAATCATTCGTCCGCTTAAGAACACCCGTATCCCATGATGGACCCCTATAGCAGCGCCACCTACAGGGTCCAATTGTAAATCTAAACCATTCTCGAACCCACTTGAACACACACAGAAAATTTCATCCAAATCGGTCCAGCCGTTTAGAAGGAGTTCAATAAAATACACACGCACAGAAGATTTTTATATATAAAGATGTCAAATTTACTGGTGAAAATAAACAGAATACAATATTTGCTTAAATTTGAAAAACTAGCAAGAGAGCATATACTTTGAGCTAAGCTAGCTAACTAAGAACTTATTCTTCGAGTTAAAGGTTCTCTCTCAATACAAGCTGGTATACATTTTACTTTTTTTAATACGGATGATCGCCAGTTGCGAAGACTCTTATATGCTTTATTTACCACTCTAGCAAATTCCATCTCAGCCAAAAGACGTCCACTGCTGGACAAAGGCCTCCCCCAAGAATCTCCACAACGACCGGTTTTGTGCTGCTCGCATTCAGCGGCTTCCAGCGACCTTTACCAGATCGTAGGTCCACCTCGTTGGTGGCCTGCCCACACTGCGCCTTCCGGTATACGTTCGCCACTCAAGGACTATCCCGCCCCAGCGGCCATCAGTCCTGCGAGCAATGTGCCATGCCCACTGCCACTTGAGCTTAGCAACTCTCCGGGCTATGTCGGTACCTTTGTTCTTCTGCGGATCTCCTCATTTCTGATTCGATCACGCAGAGAAACCCCGAGCATAGCCCTCTCCATTACTCTTTGAGTGGCCTTGAGCCTTTTTATGAGGCCCTTAGTGAGCAACCACGTCTTAGTCCCGTATTATATCATCACTGGCAACACACACTGGTCATATTCTAGTCTAGTCTAGCAAATTAACTGCACATAATTTAAGCCTAACTTTTATCTTTCAATTTTATGTAGCATTTTTGGGTATCTTAGAAACCAGTCTCTTGCACACTTGTTTATGTAAACAGATGTTTTTACGAACTTTAACTAGCTATATAATAATAATACTTTAATGACCAAGAAAACACATACTTTAAGGAGACTTAAAACAATGTTAACAATATTTTTAACATTATTTTGTTGTTTTGTTTTTTAATTGTTAATTTATTTTATTGATTTTTTTTGTCATAGATGCTGGTTAAAATATATATTACTAAGTTACCAAAATTGTCTGTAGAGCCAAATTCATTAAATAATTGATAGAAATTATGAACTTATGAAATGAAATTAATGAAGTGGAATGACATTTACTACCTGCAAGTAGAGGGCGTTGCCATGGGTTCCCCTGTTTCGCCCTTCGTCGCCGATATCTTTATGGAAGACTTCGAGGAGAGGGCCTTGAGCACAGCACCGGTAACCCCTAGGTTCTACAAGCGTTATGTAGATGACACTTTCACTATCCTAGATCATCTTAACTCCATACATCCAAAAATACAATTCACAATGGAGTAAGAGGCTGATAGTAAGCTAGCTTTCTTGGATATTTTAATAATCAGGAATCCGGATCATAGTTTGAGTCACACTGTGTATCGTAAAGTAACCCATACAGATAGGTACCTCAATGGTGATTCTCACCACCATCCTAGACAGTTGGCTACTGTAGGGAAATCTTTGTTTCAGAGAGCACGCGGCATCTGTGACACCCAACACCTGGCTGCTGAGCTTCAGCATGTCAAGCACGTACTACAGGATAATAAACTGAAAGTACCACGGCTTTGTCACAGAAAACGCAATAAACCAACCACAGTCGAGCGCCAACCTGCTGTACTTCCATATATGAAAGGTGTCACTGACAAGATTGGATTCTTAAAGCGAGCTTCAATCAACACTTACTTCAAGCCGCCGAAGAAGATCAACCAATTTTTACGACCTGTCAAGTGCAACATACCCCTTCAAGATGCAGGCGTGTACAAACTGGACTGCGACTGTGGGCTCTCTTACATCGGGCAAACAAAGAGAAGTGTAGGAACCCGTGTTAAAGAACACATAGCCGACGTCAAGCAGGCAAGTAGTCAAGTAGGCGCGAAAATAAGTCTGCAGTATGCGAACATTCCCTAGAGGGGCCCAACCATTACATCAGATTTGATAAACCACAAATACTCGCTAGAGAACAACGATTGATCCCCAGGATGATACGCGAGGCTATTGAAATTAAAAAACATCCTAATTTTAATAGAGAAGATGGTTGGAATCTACCACCAGCCTGGGATCACATCATACAAAATATTAAATCCCAGCCCCGGCACCATACTGCCAGACCAAAAGATACTGTAAGCTCTTTCTGCGTAAAACGGAACGCACCTGATTAAATTTAAATGAGGGTATACAAGCTACCAACTAATTATGAGATGACCAACACCTCAGTCTCCCTGTGACCACGGACCCTGCAAAGGGTTCGAAACGTCAGGATAAACATTAAATAAGTAATGTGTAAAATAAACGCGAGTAGATCCGTAAAAGTTGTTTCATTTCAAGAAAACAATATTTATGAACTTATGTTTAATTTTTATAAAAACTTTTACACTTAACTCCACGACTCTAAGAAAGTTTTCAATCCGATAATGTCGTAAAACTTATTGACGAACATTTCTATCACAGCAAAATTTAACAAACAAACTGAGTTTATAAAATGGCAATTGTTTGACTTCCTAGCTCCAATGTGCGTTTGTGTAAGTACAATGTTCTCGTGACCTTAGTACCGACCGATGTATTACACTGAGCGACACGATTACGACTCGACTGCTTTACAAATTGTTTCAATCGTAATAAAAAAAAACTCTATTGCTTGAGGTTTAGGCTAGCCGTCTCTAGCCTTCGTATAGAAAATAGCTTGAGCTGGCACTTGAAAACACAAGTCGTCTATTGCAAGTGCTTTTTCTAGTTTTATTTAACTTTATATTATTGTATTTTATTCTTAACACTTTAACATTCTCATTACATTACATCTTTGATTATATACATTACATGAGATTTAATTTTATATACATTTTTTTTATATTATAAAGTTTAAGAACATTAAAAATCAAATAGTAAGCAAAAATAATAAGCGTGTCTTATCATTTCTATACTTCGAAAAAGTAAGTGGTGTATATTATAAACTCCATAACCCATAACCTCCAATAACTCTAACAATACATATCCAATACCAAAACTTTGATGAGATACATAGTGGCATCACAGTCTATCTATCCTCTTCCTCTTCTTCTCCTTCTAAGTCTTTACGCTCTTTTTTAAGTCGTTACGCTCTTTACGTCTTTACGCGTCTTTACGCTGTGCTACCACAGCGTAAAGACTAACTGCCGTACTCAGAGACGTCAATTAAGTTTCAATGATAATTAAATCTCTTGCTGTCACTTTCTTATGTGCTAAATAGAGAAGGAAAGACATTTAATTGTCATTAAAATTAATTGACGTCTCTGAGTACGGCAGTTAGACTTAGGCTTATTAATTACGTTAAGCCCATACATTTTTTATAATTGTTGCAATAGCAAGAAAACGACCAAATCGTGAACAGTAAAAGGGTTTCTGACAATTGTGTTGCACTACCGATCTTTAACTCAATAAACGATGGTTATGTATGATTGTTACAGTGCACATGGAAAGCCTTCATTGGTGCAGAGAAATCGAATGTCTATTGTGACGTAATAAGCTAGTTTAATATTAAACTTATGTTCGTTTCACTTCACAAAAAGTCTATTCAAACATCTAATTTTCGACGGATCATAAAGAACGGTTTTGCGCCGACAAGATTGAAAAACATCGTTCTTTTTATTAACAAAAAAAAGGAACTAATATAACCAACCGCGATGTTTGTCGGTGTAAAAACGACACAAAAAGCCGGCCTTCAACCTAAGGCAACAAAGCCATATCAAATTCACTTCACAGAGGCTGATTCGCTCAGCCACCGTGACAGTTGACAATGGTTGCGGACCTCTGACCGTTTGTACTTTCGCTGCGCCGACGGTATAGCAGCCAATTGCGCCGCGCTCTGACATCACAAGTGCAGTTATCCTCAACAGTTTTGGGATTGGATTTGCATAACAATATCGGTATCATTTAAATGCTTCTAAATAAGCCTAAGGGGGTATTATTTTAATAGTATTTTAAGATAAATTAAATTTTAAAATCACAACATGTATTCTTTTAGCTTTTATCTTATCTGATGTTGGCTGACGTAGCGTAGGGTGATACCGATAAATAATAGAGGTGTCGGTACTTCAACTGAAATCCCCAACTCTGAGGAACTGGCTATGTTACCTCTAACAGCACAATGCCTCAAAAGAGATATATGTACCTACTAGCGAGGTGGACTTCGACTTAACTTCCTTACGAAGAATTGAATCAAGAACTTCCGAATCAGAGACCGATAGTGGGACCACTATATCACGGAAACAGTTAATATGTCGTAAAACCTACAAAACTCCAAATTTAATATGCAACATTTCTTAACTGTTACTAATGAATGTTCAAACGGGCACAAAGGATGTTTAAATCATAAAGTTGCATATCAGCGTCTGGTCGGACTGGATTTTCAAAATACCGACGTTTCGCTAACACGCGCCGTTTTCTTCGAGGTCACAACACTGTTATAAATTATTCGAATGCTCTATTAATAACAAACTCCTTTTCCGATTTGTTAGGGTTAATTTTTTATATTTCGTAACGGTAAAACGCTTAGGTTTTAAAGTTCCAACTTACAGTCCCAATGCAGTGCAATGGACTCCGTAGTTGAAATAAAATCATCGCTGCAATTGACGAGCAATTGTTAAATTTTTGCCAAATGCAGATTGATGATCACAAGCCAGAGTTATGCACCGATTAAAATTGTAAACTTTATAAAACGCACCGAAAGGCCTTTGCCCAGAAGCACGACGAAATAAGCTAAATAAAACACATTGTTTTTAACTACGCTCTCAGTTACCTATAAATTAAACTGTTTATTTAATTGACAATGCTATTATTATGTTATGGCAAAACCTGACACATCATTAAGACGTTTCTAGGCGATGTTCCTATTAAAATTTCGATTAAAATCGAAATAAATGTACGGAATCCTTTAAGAGCAAACCGTATAGCCACTTGACCGGTCCAATATTTCATGAATGGCGAAAGAACATCGTCTCCGATGGAATTTTAACAGAATATTATCGCTTCAAACTAGATCGTGACTTACTTTAGCTGCTCAGAATTCATTGCAGATAATGAAAGGTGAATATTATATATGCGGCTCGGGTTAAGCGTGTGGCTATTCAAATGTTTTACCTAGGCTATTCATTTGCGCCGTTGTTTATTGCATGCAATGTAACCTATTTTGATGACCTAGTGTGGGGTTAATTGTGATTATATAAACTAGGAGGTTAGCATCGGACCGTATCTCTTTAATTCGCGTCGAAGTAAAAATAAATTATTACATTTTTAGATCCTCTCACCTTAGTATAATATTTAGTTAATGTTCTGAGTCTTCAACTATCTATGTGCAAAAATAACACGAGAGAAGGGCGAACCAACAAATAAACACACTTTCGCATGTACACACGGCGGCAGATCAACCTACCCAAAACTGTCAAATTTCTACAATCAATTTTGAACTTTATTGTTTGGTTATAAGGATCAATATTCATTGGAGAAATTTGTCAGTTTTGGGTAGGTTGATCTGCTGCCGACTGTACTTTTTTTTTGAGAGAGATTGCTGATTGCTTTAAACGGCATTTTCAGCTTTACCGGGCTTGTTTGGAGGCGGCGAGAACTTAAAGGGTTCCTCAAGCCGTGTGAAACGAATCCCCTTCGGAGGTTTTCTAGAGGGAAACGGCATCACGCACTAGTGCGTGTCCCCGTGCCCTACTAGATTCTCCGAAGGGTTCGGATCGGATTGGGGAGCGGAACAACCCAAGGGCGCCTCTAAAGGCTCGGACCTCGGCTCGGGTTGACCGGGCCGTGGTGGAGGAGAGAAGCGCCCAGGTACATATCTGTACCCGGTATAGAGCGCGTGTGAACCGGTTCGTCGTACCCTTGTTCTACGAGTACGGTGTCTTGGGCTTAAACTAGTGTGCATGTTTTGTCGGCGCGCGAGTGGCGTTCGGCCGCTCTCAGCGACACGACGGCGTAGCGGCGGGCGGTGGTAACAGGTTCGGACCCCTGGCCCGCCGCACACCGCCGCACTTAGCTTCGCGACAGCTTAGGCACCGGCCGATTTTACTTTTGTACGGACACACGAATTGCTTGTACCTAATAATATTATATCTCTTGAAATACAGTCCGCTTTTTACTCCAAGATCACTTGAGATCAACATGTTTATTGTATATTGTTTTCTAAAGTTTACGCGAACACTACACATTGAAATGAAACAACTTTTACGGTGTATCCCTGTGACCACGGACCCTGCAAAGGGTTTAAAACGTCAGGATAAACATTAAATAAGTAATGTGTAAAATAAACGCGAGTAGATCTGTAAAAGTTGTTTAATTTCAATGTTTAGTGTATTCTGTAAATGTGTAGTGGCATTTAGAGGATCAGGCGGGTTTCGCATGTACGTATAAATAAATTCTGCGTGGAACGGATCACATCCAAAATTTCGTATTATGTTGGCAGCACCGGAAACGAACGATTCAAAAATAACGGAAAGTCAGCGAAGACTTGGAAGACGAGTATGACTTAAGTCGGCTACAACAACACAATGTCATAAGTGCGATTCAAAAATAGATCCCCAGGTGACGAACTGACGACTGATAGAGTGGAAGAAGTGAACGTTGTGCGCCGACCCCAAGTAACATGGGACCAGTGGCAGTAGCCAAAGTAACATTAAGAAAACGATAGCGAAGTTCGAAAAGAATAAAATGTATGGGATTGACATAAGTTTGACCACGTGATTTAGCGCGGCTTATGTCAATACCATACATTTTATTCTTTTCGAACTTCGCTATCGTTTTCTTAATGTTACTTTCGCTAAGCTTACAGGGTGCCTAGCGTAAGTTTTGTTTACTATCCGTATGCATTCGATTACGTTAACGAAAACGAAAATTAGTATGGCATTGAAGCAGCGCCTCCTGGCGGCATACGAGAAGAGTTAAATTTTGCCATACAAATTCTCGTTTTCGTTAACGTGATAGAATGGCGAATGGAACTCGGCCTTGGCACCCTGGGCAGGAGGAAGAAGTAGTATGTTGTATATTTTTTATAATAAATAAATAAATAAAATGAAAATCATTTATTTCGGACAGGGTCCATATAGTGTTAGTAACAATAATCTTATAAAACGTGATAGAATGGCGAATGGAACTCGGCCTTGGCACCCTGGGCAGGAGGAAGAAGTAGTATGTTGTATATTTTTTATAATAAATAAATAAATAAAATGAAAATCATTTATTTCGGACAGGGTCCATATAGTGTTAGTAACAATAATCTTATAAGCTACGTTAGTACAAAAAATGGTTAAATGTAATTTAACTGTCTTTGACGAGCTGGATGCGAGTCCAGTGCTGCATTATAGCACTGTCTACGTCCAGTCTCGCCGCGACGGTCTTCAAGAGGCTGTTGGTGCTGCCACGCACACGCCGCATCAGGGACGCAATGCGCTTTCTGATGATAGCAGAGAGGCTATCAACCTCTGCTGTAGCTAGCATTCCTGACGCGCTGCAGTGTCGCGGCAGCCCCATCAGCCCCCTGAACGCATTATTATATTGGGTACGTAGGGCCCTGTACTCTCCTTGTGTGTAATTTGTCCACAAGCTGCATGTGTACAGGGTATGGCAATATGCTTTGAAGAGCGTAATTTTTAATAAACCTCAGTTTTATATTAAATATCAGCGTCTTAAGAGCTAGTGGTAAACCACCAGGTGTCTCCTAGTTATGAATATATATCTATACTAATATTATAAAGCTGAAGAGTTTGTTTGTTTGTTTGTTTGAACGCGCTAATCTCAGGAACTACTGGTTCGAATTGAATAATTCTTTTTGTGTTGGATAGTCCATTTATCGAGGAAGGCTTTAGGCTATATAACATCACGCTGCGACCAATAGGAGCGAAGCATCAGTGAAAAATGTTGCAAAAACGGGAAGAGCCTAAAAAATTAAAAATGCTGCCGAAAGTCACTATTCCACGCGGACGAAGTCGCGAGCACAGCTAGTACTTAAATAAAAATGAATCGCTAAATGTGTTGCTAATCACAAAACTCGAGAACGGCTGAACCGATTTGGTTGATTTCTTTTTTGTTATGTTTGATGAAGTCTGAGGAAGGTTCTTATGGAGAGGAAAAACGTAAAAAATACGAGGAAAATAGTAAAAACAACAATTTTCTTTTCCCACACAAACCACTCTCTACTGGACCGATTTAAAAAAATCTTTCACCATTAGAATGCTACATTAGCGCTGAGTAACATAGGCTATAAAAAAAATGTCCACCCGTGCGAAGCAGACAGGCCGCTAGTTTAGAATATAAACAAGAAAGCCGATTATCCTTTTACACTTTATACGAAGGTAATCTCGCACACAACTCACAATCTTATCACAAATAGAGCTGTGTCTGATATTGTTTCAATATCTTATCAGCACTTGTCTCTTGTCATCGTTGTTACAAGTACTTATCAAACAGCTGATAAGCCGATTACACAGGCACAGATAAGATGCAAGTTGAAAACACCCTGTTCACAAAGCAATAATTCAATCTGTAACTATATTCTTACCGTCCGTTGTAGAATTATTGGCGACGTACCTGAAATAAAAATCAAAACATTAGATTTTATGTAGGAGTTTATGAGTTATTTTAATATACCTTAAATTGTTTTTTTTAAATACCTAGCACGGCAAATGACTTCATACCACCTGATGTTAAGTATACTAAAACAGCAGCATCAGTCAGCCTCACTCTGCCGGCCCACAAGGTGTCTCTTCACGCCTCGTTTGAAGGACCCCATATCATTATAGGAAGGAGGGAAAACGTTTGCTGGTAGACAATTCCATCTTTTGTCTCTCATATTAAAACCATGTGCAATAATTGCCTCAAATCATGCAAAAATGAGGAGCTCGATGGCGCAGTGGTTAACGCGCGGTCTGCGAGTGCTGAGGTTAAGCAACTTTCGCCAAGGTCGGTCATCGGATGGGTGACCAAAACTGTATCATCTCGAGCACTTCCGAGCTTCGGAAGGCACGTAAAGCCGTTGGTCCCGTCTGCATTAGCAGTCTTTAACAACCACCAACCCGCACTGGGCCCGCGTGGTGGTTTAATTTAAGGCCCGTTCTCCCTATCCATCCATAGGGAAGGCTCGTGCCCCAGCAGTGGGGATATAAATCTGAGCTGATGATGATGATGATGCAAAAATAGAAATTGTAATTACCTAAACTTGATTCTGAACTGTTTAATAAATTTGTTATCGAGCGGTTGTCAATATCTTAAAAATAATCTTGCCTACCAAAATTCAAATGTGTAAGCTTTGTAGTTCCTAATATTTTCGATTAGTCAGTTAGTCTGTACATTAAATATGAGTGAAAATTTTATTTTATTTAAAAAATGAGCAATCCAAATGGATTAGCATAGGGTTTGTCTGAAACCGAAACACAAGACAAGAAATTATTTTTAAGGTACCTACTACTTATGTCATAAGGTCAAATAAGTACACTGCTCTTCGAGTTTGCATTGTCCCAGCCCGTTCGTTCATTTTAATTCACCATCACAATCATTATAGCAGTAAATACTTTCAATTTCAGTACATAATGGAATATATTCAACGATAATCGAACTACTTTAAATATAATATGTTTTAAATATGCCGCCGCAAAGATATGGAACAATATCCCACCACCTATTCCCAGTTCATCACCCGTTACTACATTCCGACGCAAAATTAAAGAATATGTTTTCAATTGCCAAATTGAGGGTGTATCAGATATGATTATAATATGATTATTTAAAATTAAAATTAACTACTTGTTTTTATTATATTTTATAAATCTATATAGGTATATATGTAATGTAGGTATAATCTAAAAATAATTATAAGTATGTATATTAATTCATTAATAATAAATAAGTAATACTTACTATTTAAACATGTTATTTTATCACAACTACAGCAACACGAGTTTGTCACAACAACAGATATTTTGTATTTGTTTTTACTTTTAATTTAATTTTTTATGGGTCCAGCTGAAAATCAGCGTTGTGGCTACAAGTTACAACATGAGCTGAGCTGGTCAGCCCTTTCAGTTGTTTCTCACTATACCTTAGATATAAGAAACCTATTGTAATATTTATGTATTGGAAGCACTAAATAAATGATTACTTACTTACTTACTTACTTTCAATGTCTGAGTATTCCCAGATGCAAACGCCTCGCCAACACAATACTCAAACAGAGAGCCACATTATTCATATATATTTTCTAAATGCATAATTAACTTAGCCAGCTAGCTCAGTTATTTCTAATTAGTAAACACAATTGCCACCTAACACTAACAATAGTGCAATAGCTCATCTCTAATGTCAATACATTAGTTGTCCGTTGTGTTTGCACTTACATAGATAATAAACAGAGTAGCTCAGTCGTCAACGCGCCTGGTCTGCGATTGTTTAGGTACCTAAAGCAACTTTCGCTAAAACCTGTCAAGAGATGGGTGACCAAAAACTTTTCATCTCGTGCTCCGTTCCGCCTAGTCCATTCCGGCTGCTTTAGCAGTCGTTAGCAACCACCAATCCGCATTGAGCCAGCGTGATGGTGATACCCTGTGTGGTGCCGGGGTTAAGGAATTGTACCACCCCATCTCTTCCCGTGGGTGTCGTAAAAGCCGACTAAGGGAGCATTCCAGAGGATGGGCAGCAGCATCTCTCTTAGGTTACCCACAACCTACTGCGATCGCCAATCCGCCTGCCCAGCGTGGCGATTACGGCAAATACCCCTCATATCCTTGGGGGAGGCCTTTGTCCAGCAGTGGACGTCTTTTGGCTGAGATGAGATGAGATGATGATGATGGTGATAAGAGACAGAGGTATTTAGAACCAGCCTTATCACCAATCAAACATACAAAATACAGACGTTTTATAAAACAAAGTAGGTGTAAGCAATTGAACCCGTACCTTTGGGTCTGACAACTGTGGTCGAACCTAAACCACAGACACCGTTAAAAAGGGTCTTTCGTCGATTCATACCATGAGTGGTTCATACCACGGTATGAATCGCACAAGGACGCTTTTTGAATTGGCTGTTTCATACCGTGGTATGAAACGGACAATATCTTTTTTGTACTTCTGCGATTCATACCATGGTATGAAACACGGAAGCATTTTTTTGTCTTCGTCGATTAGAACCAATTAAACTTTATTGTAACTTAACAGTCGTGCACAAAGGTGTTAACAATGTGATATGACTATCGCTAGTGGGCCAGTTTTACGAATTACGTCTTTTAGATGATAAACGCTTCACACTTGACATTCTTTGCATCAGACGGTATTCAACATCATAATGCAAGTTCACTAGTAATTTCGTAAGCCCTTGAACCAAAAACACAAACAATAAAACAATTTGTTAAAAAAAATGTTTTTAATAACACATCGCAAGAATTACAATAGCCACACATAGCGATATCACGATTAGACGTGCCACTATCCCACAGTTAACACCTCAAACGAAGCTGTTACCACATTTAAGCCATAACTTTAACGAGCACATTTTAATGTCTTAACGAAGTCGAACGACTTAGTTGTTACCATAAAGTTGGGCAACTCAACTTCTTGGCAACTTCGAAGGTATCACATAATTAAAAGGCTTTTGTACAGCTGCCGAGCTTAACGCTAGAGTGGCGTAAGATCGTGCTAATTACTACAAAGATATAGGACAGGCGTCACACGGAACTCGCCACGCTTATGCTAGTTCCACACCGGCTCGACGCGTCAGATCCAGAAAGACATGACAGGAGTAAATACCACGCTAGAGCAACTCACACATCATCATCAGCTCATTTTATGTCCCCACTGCTGGGGCACGAGCCTTCCCTATGGATGGATAGGGAGAACGGGCCGTAAACCACCACGCGGGCACATTGCGGATTGGTGGTTGTTAACGACTGCTAATGCAGCCGGGACCAACGGCTTTACGTGCCTTCCGAAGCACGGAGGAGCTCGAGCTGATACATTTTTGGTCACCCATCCGATGACCGGCCTTTGCGAAAGTTACTTAACCTCAGCACTCGCAGACCGGGCGCGTTAACCACTGCGCCATCAAGCTCCTCACACATAGTCCAGGCGTGAGTTGCTCACATTTTCCATGCGACCATGTGCAAGAGGTATGCGGTCTGCGAGTGCTGAGGTTAAGCAACTTTCGCAAGGGCCGGTCATTGGATGGGTGACCAAAAATGTATCATCTCGAGCTTCTCCGTGCTTCGGAAGGCACGTAAAGCCGTTGGTCTCGGCTGCATTAGCAGTCGTTAACAACCACCAATCCGCACTGGGCCAGCGTGGTGGTTTATGGCCCGTTCTCCCTATCCATCCATAGGGAAGGCTCGTGCCCCAGCAGTGGGGACATAAAAATGAGATGATGATGATGCGCAAGAGGCGCGCGTCCCTGGTGCGCAGCGTCTGGGCCAGCTTCAATACCGTCGCGTCCTGAGGATGATTGCGGACAGGGTCGATTGTCCCTTTATCCGTAACTGCTGTAACGGGCATATTTCCGTGGTTTAGGGTGTTTACTATGTATAATAAGTATGTATTTAAGTATTTTAAGTAAGTTTATCCATTGTCTAGTAACCATTTAACGAGTTTCATAACGAAGCTTCTCTTGGGCTAGATAATTGGTGTGGGTGTATGAAAGTTTATTTATTTATTTATTATAAAGAAGAAAGCTTTGTATTTTTGTATGTATGTTTGTAACGAATAAACTCAAAAACTACTGGACCGATTTTAAAAAAATCTTTATCCATTAGAATGCTACATTAGCGCTGAGTAACATAGGCTATATTTAAAAAAATGTCCACCCGTGCGAAGCTGGGACGGGCCGCTAGTAATATAGTATATAGCTAGTAAGCAGCTAGTATCGGCATTGGCCACGCTAGCATGCCGCATCAGGTCGACCAGCTAACAGTCAGTGTGACCAAATAGAGCTGTACACAGCACAACCTTCCCACATGAACCATTGCACATGTTCCCATGTGATCAGGCCATCTACGCAGGAACAGGAACAGGAACCATGCGGGTTGACGGCACCTGAGTGTTGCGACACAGTGGTGCTGATGACCGCCATTTTTCGACAACGGCTTAACGTAGAATCCAAAGAACGGAGACCATAAAAAAAAAATTGCTTACCTATATTTGCCAAAGTAATTTAACTTGCATGACTGCAATCCTAACCCCAAGCTCGTCTTAAGAGGCCTATTACATCTCAACTGTGATTTTTGCGTAAAATGCCCATTTTCGCATTTTGTAGTAAGTAATTTTCCAGTTGTATTTATCGTTTTTATCGAAATAGGATAATAAATTCATGCTAAGTATTTAAAATTTCCACTCTGCAATAAAAAGCTGAGTTCGGACGGCCGGCGCATCGCATTTTGTAGTAATTTTGCAGTTGTATTTATCGTTTTTATCGAAATAGGAAAATAAATTAATTATAAAATATTTATTCCTCATGAAGTAAAAATTATTCTGGTATAAATTTTGCTCAATAATATTATCGTAGATAGTAGAAATTCACAGCGCGATTTTCGAAGTTTTTTGGTTTAGAATAAGATTTTTTTTCTATGTAAAATCAATGATATCTAAAAATTCCGAGGCCGCTACGAATTATTAATTTTAATTATTATTCGACTATATAAGAGATAACATTCTATTTTTTCTATTTCATTTGTTTAGAACAGTACTAGGAGCTCAAAAAAGTGCCTTCGCGCATTTTGTGAAAATCTTTCTCTGCTATTTTGGGTTTCATTAAATCTTAAGCAAAATTTACAAAAAGCGAGGCCGTTACGAACTATGCCAATAGCTATTCTACACTATTCAATAAGTCAAAATTGTTAATGTATTTTCGTTTCTGAGATCGAGAACGCCAAAAATGGCCATTTTACGCTAAAATCATAGTCAAAATGTAATAGGGCCCTTAAGGCAAACAATCTACTAGCGTGATAAAATAATAAAATCAAAATCCTATAAATGGAACAAGGTCAGAGTTTTCGAATTCCCACGTGTTCAAAATATACCGGTGCTTGCACGGATGCAGTCGCAGGCGGTCGCTAGTGTTAAACTAAACGCGAGTACATTCTTTTAAGTGCTCGTGTAAACTCTAAAACAAAACAATGCAATCGCGATCATCTCAAACAGTGGGAAAGCATTGATCATACAACACTCAAAGGTCAGCGATCCGTATGATGGCTGCTCAAATTCTAGTTAAACAAGTCAGCTATTAACTAAAGAAAATAACGGACTATACCTGCGCAGCGTATGTAGATACCTGTCAAAAAGCGATGCGTGTTTTCACTCAAGCCGGCACAGAGAAAATCGGTTAGACACAGACAATCAAACTTTTAAATCCAGGTTTTTAGCTACAGACTTCAGGTCGTAGATGTTTTTAGTCTTGCTATTTATAGTGTACTCAGACGCCATCTTAATTTGAGCTCGTGAAGCATCAGGAATACGAGCTCATTAACCACGGAATTTATTGTGCAACGAACCTTAGCAGGGTGTAGCGTGTAGACCGATTTAGCAGTCAAAATAAACTTTCAAGGGCAATGCACCGCAAGAATCCGAATGGGTGCTAAATTTAATTAGCTGAAGTGAGTACGAGGGTAATTTGCATTCGGTAAACATTTCTGTTTGAAACATTTCTGTTTGCTGCGTAGGTACACCGTGAAATCAATTTCGATCAAGGTGTTTTGCACCGTTCGCTTGCAAAAAGCAAAGCCCACTAAAATCTCCGTCGAAGTACAGTTACCGATAAGAAAGGAAATAGTGCATGCATTTTCTATGACACGCTTAGACCGTTCAAAGATAAAAAGGAGAAATTCCTGTGGCATATATTGGTACTTTCCTGGCATTCACTTGTTTATGACTTACTTGATTGAGGGTCCGCGGAAGTCTGTTAGATGTTGATCACGTTCAGATCATATAATTGGCGCTTGTGATCAGCTATTAACGCAGTTTATGTTAGTCTTAAGAGCTGTAGGTCAACTCCTTAACTAGATTTTCGTAATAAATGTTTGGAATTTCGCCTCATCTCCTTTACTTGAATGTGTATCAAGGTTCACTTTAAAGATTGACCAGCTAAGAAACCAGTTTAGTCAGCTCAGCTACGTGGTTATTTTCTAAAAATATTAAAGACGATAAATGACCACATCAGTTTAAAATATTATGACATGCCCAGTAAAATTTTACTGGGGACTTAACAAAAAGTTAAAGATAGCGTTTGATAACAAGACAAGTCAAAATGTCTGGCCGTATATCACAAGACGGATGGTTTCCAGCCAACCTGACGTTGAAGTATCGGGATCAAGCCAGAGGTGCAAAAGGAAAGCGAAAGAATGCCATTATTGCGAAATATATCATACTCAAGGCAGCCGCATTTGACCTCTGTGCAAAAACAACAATTGCCGATATTAACTTGAAGAGAGTAAAAGTAAAAAGTACGCTCTAGCGCTGCACCGCCTATTTCATTTATGTTTTTTGTGCAACACACTTGCTAGATTCATCGCTAAGTGTGTTAACGGATCATTATGTTACCGATGCAAGCGAACTGTCTCTGTAACCACAATTCCGCTAACTTACTTCATACTCAACAACATATTTTACATAGAATATACTATTATACTTTTTAAAAGGTAACAATACCGTTTTGTGTTTTGTATTTAATTTAAGTTCTTTCATTTCATCTGATGATAAATCATATTCTAAAGACTGGCTTGCTATAACCATCTTATCTAAGCCTGTCCTAATAACAATAATGTTAGTGGCAGTTTACTAACAGAACAGTAATGTGTGATAACCTGTTCTTCAGTAGTGATGATTACGGGTGAAATGCACCATCGGGCTTTATTTACCATCCGCTAATATGAAGGCCATAAAAACACTTATCATCATCATCTCAGCCAAAACACGTCCACTGCTGGACAAAGGCCTCCCCCAAGGATCTCCATAACGACCGGTTTAGTGCTGCTCACATTCAGCGGCTTCCTGCGACCTTTACCAGATCTTTGCCGACGACCATTATTTTTTAGGTGATACCTAACCCTAAGCTATTTGATTGGCGGTTTAACTAGCTGAGGGGTCCCTTAAAAGTTAGGGGTCGTCATTAAAAACGAGATTTAAATGATCTGGGTGCGGCAAAACCAAAAATAAAAACTGTCATAAACAAATAGCATCCAGCAATTGTAAGGAACGTTAGTGACAACACAAATCTAGGACAAGTTAAAATAGAAAGGAATAATTAAAGGCTCGCACTAAAATATTACGGTGGAACTAACGAAGGGATAGATAAGGGCCCGGCTAACTTTCAATCTGACGGCCCAGATTCAAAGCATAATGTCGGTCATGCATCACGGGGACTTGTAAACGTGCTGTGTTTAAGCACTCGAACACAAATCATGGACAGCTACTGCAAAAGTAATAGCGATACCGTAGAGCCGTTTCTGGGATGCAAATAAAGAACGGGCAAGCTCTAGATAGAGTCTGTGAAATCTTTAGGTTTGTGTTGGGGAAATTGAGAGAATATTAATTACGGGAAACATTGTGCAAGCACTGAATTGGACACCGGTACTTTTGAAAAGACATTTACAATTTATACATATTTTGTTTGTTAGCTGATTAGCTGGCCTAAACTATTTGTTAATTAATGAAAGATAGGAACTTAATTAATGGAATTAGGCGTTATTTTGCGGAAATCCATGATACAAAAAAATTTAATTTGAATAATGTGTAGTGTTGATTCCGCTAACTTACTCGTTTTTCCAGCTTGGATGCAGTACGCATGCACTGCCCATGCATGCGTACTGCATCCAAGCTGGATAAACGAGTGAGTTAACACTACATGTTATTTGAATTACATTTTTTTGTACCTAGATAGCAAATTAGTAAAGGAGCTTTAAGAATCGGTTCAGTAGTTCCATTGATTAATATGTACGAACTAACATTATCTTGTCGTTGATATAAGAAAACCAGCAATTGACTTTTAAATTGAGAAAGTTTTATTTTCGTACATTAGTTTATTACACTATGTTGTGGTCTTAACATACCTTTCAATAGTTTCAATAGTGGCTGGTGAATAGGCTGAATAAACCCTTCTATCCGGTAAACGAAAATTGATTACGATCAAAGGTTTCACATTTCACGCTTCTAAGAAATAATCTGTCAGTTAAGTGCACTTTCACTTGATCAAAAAAGTCGGGATTCTGTATAGTCAACAGAGTTCTAAGTGCATGATTTATTTGTCATTCGATCACTTTAATCGATAATTGAAAACGAAATATTGTATAGCAAATTTGGTTAACTCGTGTTGTCATATGGAGCCGCGCTGTTTCAATATCTTAATAGTTCTTGTTTTCGTAAATACTATGTACATTCGGTACCAGATTTATGTAAAAAAGGCCACTAGACTTTCCAGCGTTACATATTTCAATATACTTATAGGTAATGTTAATAATAACACATCCATATCCATAGATTTTACTGTCAGACTGGATTGAGACACCAGTCTTAATATATCTTACTAGCTATTTGATAGGGAAAGCATTTTTCAATTGTCTGCCACTGTAGAAGAAAGGTAGAAATGGAAGGCCACTGCTAAGTGTCTTGAAGGTTCCTTCCAGTATATAAGGATCGACTCACGGATCGATGACGTGTTGAAATTAATCAAAACAACATTAAAACGACAACAAAAACAAAACACTACGCATCGACGTCGAAACTCCAAGAATCAACACCCCTAACTCTCTTCCTCCATCATTTCCATTCCATAATAAATAAAATCGGCATACATTACTATGTCAGCCGATAGGAAAGGCGTCAAGTATCACTAACTCTCGATCCGCTGTAACTCATGGCTCAATTAGGGGCAACCGCGACAGTTATTAAGGAAGCAGGACTTATAAATCAGACTGGAGCAAAACGATACATTGTTCAACGCTTGATGGGGATTTGCGATGTTGTATATATCCCATTGTAAATTGTAGAAGTTATGAGCGGAATGCCAATTGGCGCCCGATTATGTGTAGCGATACACATGTAGCGATTAGTTTTTGCGTAGATTGAGTCGCTGGATACTGAATCTGTGCTACGACTTTGTCATCTTTGAAAGGTATTGCGGTTCTGTTTTGTATGATTATTGTACACTTCATCATCTCAGTAAAAAGACGTCCACTGCTTTAGAAAGACCTCCTCAAGGATCTCCACAACGACCGTTTTTGTGCTGCTCGTATCCAATGTACACATAAAAATTCACCATTTCTTATTGAGCCAGAACTAGAGTGGTCTCTCTTGCCTGATCTTGCCCTGTGCTAGTTTATATGGCAAGGTCTGAGACCACCATTGCCAGTAAAACGTCTATATAGGCTTAGGACTATAGTAATTATGAGCAAATAAGCACCTTTTTAAAATTGCATCAAAGTGTTTTTAATAGTAAGTGCTTGGTGGTTCTTTCTACCCCAATGTGAGAAGGCCTGAGCTCAGCAGTAGGCCGTTTTCAAGCTGTTAAGGATTGTTCTTAAATTAAATATGTTACTGAAATAGCGTTAATCATTTCTGCTCCTTCTATGAGTTTATTATTTTCAATAAAACCAGAAACAATGAAATAAACACGGTAGAAATGAAGTAACATAAATTTGAAGTCGTAAATGGAATTCAATTTATATTTAAACTTATAATGACCATATAGGTATTTTCAAGAAAAAAGTAATGTATTTGTGACTTTACACTTCTATTGTTATACAAGTTATTAGCATAAATCGACATAACAGTAGTGACGTCAGCGGCATGTACATAGCAGAAAAAACTACAACCGATTTTAATTTGAAAACAACGGTTAAAAATGTTATTTTTTATTTAATTGAGATGGAAGTACCTACAGTAAAGATTGAGAATAGTGGCTATAGTAGAAAGTTTCTTCGGATATTTCGATTATAGTACGAATTGGTGATCTTAGACCCACATTTGGCAAGTGTGGTGAATAAGCCAATACTCATAAATCTTAGTATTCGTAGTGATCTAGTGATGACTTGGCTTCGATGTTAGAAGCCTTAATTTGACAGTATAAGTCTAATTACTTACTTACTGTAAGATATTCTGGTTCTACAACTTTAAACGAGCAGGTATAAACGTCAAATTCACAGCATCCCGCCATTATCCGTTCACAAGCACACCAATTGCATTCGCACTTGTCAAATCTCGACCATTAATATTAGCATGATAATAAGAACAGCTTGCAACCTCAATACGAGCTGTGGCACGCAAATGGCAATTTATCGCAAAATGATCCTTCTTATTTCGACATCTTTAATAGTCGGAATATGCATGGCGGTGCAATGAGATCCAATTTAAATAATTCCTTATTGCGTCCCGTCAATGATGACGGAATAGTTGTGAGCAGTTTTGTAAGGAAAGTAATCGTCTCATTTGTTCCTATATACACATCCAGGAAGGTAGGAAGGTGCAGATGGAAATATGGATCTGACTGTGAGACTCTTTGGTGCTAAGATCTGAGCCCCTATAGGTTGTTGTAGTTGCAAACGCTCTGATGAGCTCCGGACTTGGATTTGGGGTTTTGGAACCGTGGGGATGTGTTGTCCACTGCAGGGAAAGGAATGTTTATCTGCTCAGTAGTATGTAGACATATGGCTTCCATCTCGTAGCGAGCAGTTCTTAATAACGGTCTAGGCAGTACCCGAAACAAGCGGTTCTGCGGTGCGCGTCAGTTATCTTACAGTTGGTTCCGATACCTTTCTGTAAACTAGGGATTAGTTAGACTATACGTATACATGTTTCAACTCTCCTGTGACACCAGTTTTATGAATCCCGAATAATAAATGCGCTTTGGCGTCTTATAATCCGGCATTATGACGTAGATAAGTGATATTTGCACGATTTGTCTTTAACGGGAAACATTGTTCTCAGAAGACGCTTAAAACACTCCATCGGGATCGTTATTATTATAAAATAACACAAACAAAATTCTGCAATGTACAGTTGCAATCATAAATTCGTACTATTGCAAAGTCAGTTTGACCGTATTCTATTCAAAGTAATTACGGTAGCTAATGACAAAAAGCTGTCTGAAACTGCAACAGAAGCTAGACATAAACGGTACCCGACCTCACAATCATTAATCTTAGTTATCACAAAAGTGGCCAGAAAACCGCAATTAAGTCTGCTAACTGTTAATTCTGCGAGAGATAAACATTCCTGTGACGAAGTTAGATGTAAAATTCTGGTGCCACTATAGCTTTGTGTAACGGCAAGTAATGACTGGCACACGCGGTATTGCAAACTATTACATAGACGACATATTTTACGGTGCGCTAGCGCAAGGTCGTATAGCATGCGCCCGTCACGCGTTTCCTTATTTATGCTATGGTTTAAGCGATAGGCAGAAACTGAATGTGAAGGTGCAAATTGTTTTTTAAAGTTTACAGTTTCTGTATGAACACTGCGAGCACGAAGATCGACCCTTCATTGATCACGACCACTCTGTCAAGACTCAAGAGTGACCGACTAAAAGGGAGAGTAGAAGATGAACACTCTCCACTAGTCTCTACAGATAACGCAAAGGGCTCCAAACGCGAGTTTGAACGTACGTATTATGTTTACGACGATGCCTAATGAAGTAAGACACCGTAGAAACAGAAAAATTCCTTTATTCGGATTAAAATATAATTTATAAAATAAGGACGCGCGTACGATATGAAATCACGTTGAAAGATGTCGTTGTCCGGCCGTCGCCGGTGTCGCTGGTGTCAATGCGTCGTCCTTGCTCCTTCCCCCATTGCCGTCAGTATGTTTAACATCCTCTGTTTCATATAAATGTGAAGTTACAAATTCGAATGGAGAGGTATATGTTTAAGAGGCCTATTACATCTCAACTGTAATTTTTGCGTAAAATGCCCATTTTCGCATTTTGTAGTAATTTTCCAGTTGTATTTATCGTTTTTATCGAAATAGGATAATAAATTCATGCTTAGTATTTCAAATTTCCACTCTGCGAGAAAAAGCTGAGTTCGGACGGCCGGCGCGGCGCATCGCATTTTGTAGTAATTTTGCAATTGTATTTATCGTTTTAATCGAAATAGGATAATAAATTAATTATAAAATATTTATTCCTCATGAAGTAACAATTATTCTGGTATAAATTTTGCTCAATAATATTATCGTAGATAGGAGAAATTCACAGCGATCTTAAAGCGATTTTCAAAGTTTTTTGGTATAGAATAAGATTTTTTTTTCTATGTAAAATCATTGATATCTAAAAATTCCGAGGCCATCGAGCGAGGCAGAAAATCTTTCTCTGCTATTTTGGGTTTCATTAAAAAGTTAAGCAAAATTTACAAAAAGCGCTACAAACTATGCCAATAGCTATTCTACACTATTCAATAAGTCAAAATTGTTAATGTATTTTCGTTTCTGAGATCGAGAACGCCAAAAATGGCCATTTTACGCAAAAATCGTAGTCAAAATGTAATAGGGCTCTTAACCATTTTTGGGAAATAAGAAAGTTCTTTTTAGTTGTAAAGAATAGGGTTATATAAAATCAACAAAGCCTTCGTTGAAATCGATATCTTCAATGCCAGATCACTTCTATTGATTGGTTACAATCACATTTAATGGTAAGCCAATAAGTAATATGCAGGTACTTTTGACACAATAAATGGGCATTGACGACACATAGACACATAAACTATGGAATAAAAAAAATAGAACATCATGATTCAAAAGTGAAAACTTAAAAAAAAAGTTGCATTGTTATTGTAAACAAATTGTCTCAAACAATTTTTTACATCTATCCTATTTGTCAACATGCAAGAAACTCAAATTGGTAGCCGTCTTGGAAAATGTATTCCAAGAAATTTAACTTGTACCAACTAATAGGTCCATTACTAAAACTGGAATGTTTAGACTACCGAATCAGATCTAAAGATGTTGTAACTCTACTTTCTGCGGTAGCAGGTTTCGGCTTATACTGCTCTCTATCAAGATTTGTTTTATAACTTAATTTGCGTTTATCAAAGTCCGCATTACTCTTTACCAAGCCAGCTTTTACTCCCGACTTGTTTATTTTAGAGATAAGTTTGTTACCGTGCTTTATGTCAGCTGAGACTTGTCTTTTGATAATAAGATTTGCTGGGCAAACTAGTGGTTCATTAACATCAGTCCTGCCATCAAAGAAAACGTTGACGGAGTTATGGCTAGAGGTCAACCAACTCTGTAGTCTAGTCGTAAAATCACTGATCGTAGACCCAGATCCTACCTGGGTGCGATTCTCAACAAGGATGCATATTGTGCTCGGTTTGGTTAGCTTGGACGACTTCTTCTAAGTCAGCCGGAATAGCCTCCACTCATCCTAAGTCCATCACCGAAATAAGAAGCCAGTTTCTCAATGGATGAGGTTTTCGTGAGAAGTGAGGTTCTATTTCGGATGTCGGCTTTATCGTCACTTACCATCAGATGAGATGACGGCTAAGCTAATTTTAGCCTGTCGTCTGCTCTGAATACAGACAATAGAATTTAATGGTTTATGTCTGATCAGTGCTCGCCGCAGATGAGAAGTTAAAGAAGGTGTCAATAGTTCCAGGAATTATCTTCTACAATACTCTACCTACACACATGTCGGTTAGGGTGTAGCAAAGGGGGTCCGAGACATAGCCGATTTTTCAATCATGTTTTGTATGGAGCTAGGAATTTTTCACTTTTTGCAGTAGGTCGCGTGATAGCTTAGAAATTTAAGACAATCAAAAAAAAAAAAAAAACAATAATCAAAAAATTTTATCTGTTTTCGTTGGCTGTTTTTTGGCATTTCGTGAATAAAAAAAAATTGTGTTATTTTTTTGGGGCCCCTTTTCTACACCCGGACCCACATGGCCTACAATCTTTTACATCTAAATAAGCTTTTGTCTTTCTCATAAGATTTTTAAACACCGCAATTTTCATAGTTCTCATTTCTCCTTAGTTTTTGGTAATCGTCTAGTCACGATTGCTTTTCGGCACGCACACGTATCGATACCATTATCGCAAAATGTATGTCAAACCACATTTTTTTTCCTAAAAAGTAACGAAACTTTCCACTATACAATATTAAAGAATATTGTCGTTTTTTTCCCTAGCAACTTCTACAGCTGATTGCTAGACAACGGTTAAGGTCATTCCGACTAATTAACTTCGACATAACAATTTAGTGGTATATGGTATCTTCGGATGGTCTATGGCCCGACTAATTATTGCCCATGCGCAACTCATACCGTTATGGGAACGGTAACTAGGTTCGTTGTCATACTTAAATGCTTTCGTATGCTTTTAAAAGTCATATGTTAATTGTGTTTTTCGCACCTTCATTTCGGTCTTATTGATGTGTGTGGTTGGAGACATGTTTGGAACAACTGTTGTTCGAATATCCGTATACTCGTATTCAAAAGTAAAATCTGTCAAATTAATAACTAAATCGTTCTCTCTGTCCGTATTTAAGCGGGTAAGTCGACTAATCATGTAGGTATTTGCAAAACAGTGCTAATTATAGCAGTTACAAGACGGACGTATTTAAACGATATAATATACGGAACGATAATTTACCAGTGTGTGATTTTAACAAAACAGTTTTGAAGATCAAGTTTAGCTATACCCTTAGAAGTTAAAAGTACAGTGGCCCAAGAAAGTGGTGTACCAGTTTTGATTTAGTTTTCTAGTCATCGAAAATTACAACATCGTTCATACTAGATATCACTGAAAGAAATGCATAATAATGGTGTAAACTATTCATAGGTACGTCGTAGGTCACCTATAAGGGCATGACATTTTAACCTTTATTACAAATGAATAAGACATTAATTACTGTAAAGAAAATATAAATTTTCTAAACAAAAGTAATAAAAACTATTTATATTAGACAGCTAAATTCTATTTGATAAAAAGAAAACTGACAATTGACATTTTGTCAAAACAAACAGTAATCTAATCATTACTAAATCTATGAATATAATCAAATAAAGATGGCAATAGAAGTTGTCAGATCGATCTGCAAGCGAAACTAATCTTTATCGCCTATGAATCTGCCATGCGACATTCAACCTTAGGGTGGTAAAACAATTTTTTGGGCGACCGTACCAACATTGCACAGTATTGAAAAAGGATTGGCAGAAGAGAAGAAGCTACTTGGTTGGGCGAGCCTACTGGCAGCCGTCGCGTTCTGATGCGTTTAATTCGAATGAAGATTAAGAAGACACGCAAAGAAGAAAACAAGAGAAGAGAACTTAGATGAATGATAGGTCTCGCTGTCGAGCGCAGCGAGACCTATCATTCATCTAAGGAAGAGAACTTCCTTATCATCCGCGGCTACGACGACATCTATTTATTGTATTCTTCTAATAATTGTGACGACCTCCTTGGTCGAGTGGTTTGTACACTGGTTTTCATGGAGTCGCCATCTCTGAGGTCCCGGGTTCGATCCCCGGTCGGGTCAATTTAGAAATTATTGTTTTTCTAAATTGTCTCGGGTCTGGGTGTTTTCTATGTATAATAAGTATGTATTTAAGTATTTTATGTATGTTTATCCGTTGTCTAGTAACCATTTAACGAGTTTCATAACGAAGCTTCTCTTGGGCTAGATAATTGGTGTAAGTGTAGGAAAGTTTATTTATTTATTTTTATTTTTATTGTGAATACCTAAAAATACCAATATAAAGTAATCGATTGAATCGTATTTATTGTAAACGCCCCCGTTATTATAAGTTCAACCACGCCGGTTGTAACAGTATTGTCGGTATAATGCATTAAGAATCCTATGTCCAGCAGTGAACTGACACGAGATAATTATGATGACGGCTTTGCTTTGCCATTCAGCCTTCGTGGCGTTCAGACTTTACTACTTTACTAAAAACCACTGTACATCCCTTCACGTGTCACACGGTTTCACTAGAGTGACTGGGACTCCGGCTTGGCAAATGAAATCACAGCCTGCCTTAGGAAAAGCTGTGAATGTAGAAAAGTGCGTTGGTCACGCCGCTCGTAAGTACGGCGCGGCGGCGGCGGCGTCGCCGGCGCACGCACCGTTAGAAGCGGGTATTTGGGTCGGCGCACGCGCCCGCTACAGTATGCCACCGGAGAGCGTGTCCCAAGTCATAGGCGGAAGCGGGGGTTCTACATAAAATTATGTAAGCAAACCTCTAGTGGGTCGAGCATCGTTCTTAGACTAGGCGGGCAATCATGAGCTCTCAAAGCAGTATTGTAGTGTTGTTGCAGTTGTGAAAACGAAACGCGTGAAGCGGTATACGCGCGTCTCGTTTTCACAACTACCAAAACATTGCAGTGATACATACTCCTATTAGAGCTCATGGTAAGGTCTCAGGATATCAGTACGATTCCCAACGAGTGGTATCAACTATTGTACTTGGTTTAATTGGTGGTATGTGGTATGGCCATCATAAATCCACCTGACCAGCATCACCTGTGTATGTGGCTTATAAGAACCAATACTGAAATTACAGCCGCTGCAGTGATGTATTAAAAGATGTTAAGTAAGAAATGACTACTAGAGATAAGCTCAGTTTTGTTTGTTTTGTGTCTTGTGCAACGTGTGTATCATCAATATACGAGTAATAATCGTTTAACAAAAATGTTGTAACGGACAAATTTCAATTAGGAAAATAAGCTTTGGCTGACTAAGTAAGAGTATAGTGTCGGTTTTGCACGGGTTGCAGACAGAGCCTTTAGCGTAATTGAAAGCGCATTTAACCTATGTCAGAGCACCTTATCTATTTCAGAGGCTGCTGGTTCTATCCCGCTCAAGGAAATTCTTCTAAACACTTTCCAAATTGGAATAATACTATTTGTATGCTACCAGTTTATCAATATTTTTTAATCCGTTCCGCTTGTGTCTTGCGCCTCTACTGCGGCCAGCAATCTAGGATGTTATGTGTAATGTACGTGACATCTCGCAGACTGTGAGGGAATGTTTTCGGTTTTATAATACCGACGACGCGGAATTATTCGTGCCTTCGTGGCGACCTGTACACGTTTAGTGAGTTTGTATGTGGTGACAGTCCACGATTGGAAAACTTCATTTAAGACTTTTTTGTAAAAAAAAAATCAATTGTAATTTCGTATTTTGTCTATGAGTAGACAAATGAAATGTTTTCTCTTCGCCCTTTAGTAAGAGTTTTTTTTTATTTGTTAATTTAGTGCCACACACAGGTATACCGTGTGAGAATTTTCAGTGTCAAAATAGTCTAATTTCGATTACGAAAACGCTTATTTGATATAATTTTTTTTTGAGAGTTTGCTGTTTGATACAGTGCATTTTCAGCTTCCCCGAGCTATATAGTGTTACACTTGTATAAGTCCACTTACCACTAGAGACAAATCTTTTTGGTGTTTTGAGTCCGACATCTGAAAAAAAGAAGAAAAGACGTTAGTACGGGGTACGTACTTATCAATAAAGTAAGCAAAATGCCGTTATCGCGATCGCGAATTACATGTAAGTCTTATAGTCTTTAAATACAAATCAACAACAATTCAAGAAACCAAATAATCACGCATAGTACAAAAAAGGTTTTACTTTTTTTTTAAAACAAATAAAAGTGTTTCGAGAATCAAATAATAATCAAAACTTATAGCACAGAAAATAGTTTTATAGGTAATCATCACTAATCATATTTGAAATTCGAACAAAGAGCGTATTCAAAGAAAAGACAGATGATCAAGAACGGGAGCGGGTCAAAATGTCAAAGAGGTTTTATTTCGGCCATCAATATTATTGAAATAGAAATGAATGGCATTGATCATTGAAAGCGGGCAAGGTCGTGGACCACACGAAGCGCGAAGTGACAGCTATCTTTTTTCACCGCTTAGAAATCTGAAAGAGAGAGCATATTAGTATTTGTATTGTCGGGAATGCTAAGCAGCCAGATGATGGATAGACTTATTTACCACCCGTTACTGTGACGGACTGGAAGGTCACGTTCGGCGAAAGTAAGAATAGATATTGTTTTTCGAAAGGAATTTAAAACTGGATTTGTTTATAACTTAAAAGCTTTTTTTAGAGACTTGCGTTTGTTTATCATTTTATTTTATTCTGTTTTTTTACGTTTTGAACTCTTTGCGGGATCCGTAGGCAGGAGAACTGAGTTATTGGTCATATCAAAATTATGCGTGACTTTAAATCTGATTAAAACTTTAAATTAGTCGGTCTAAATGAATTTTGTAGTAGAGTGTAGTGTTCAGTCCCTAGACTAGTGGCAAAACGCTAATAGAATAGAAATTAAATAATATAGATGATTATTGTATGGGATCATAAAGTTAATATACCAACGGAATAGAGCAACAAAGGGCTGAGCGAGCGAGATGTCATCAGCAGCAACACTGTGATAAAAAGAGATGCGTGATGCGACGTAACAGAACTGTTTTGGCAACTGTTTGACAGTTCGTCACCACGCATCCGCACGTTGAGAATTTGAGCTCTGTGAATTTTTCAGATTTTACGTGAAATCATGGAATATTTTTGAGAAATAGTGCTTCAGAAACATGGTGACTTGTTCAGTAATTGATTGTTGTACAACACAGCTAAATAACCCGGAAAAATGTTCATTTCACAGGTAAATTATTCCAAATCGGCACCTCCTGACCTAGGATTTATTTTTGCCAATGCGCTTCGAATTGTGTGATAATTCTCTTCTATGAACATTTATTTTTGTAAGAAGCAAATATCGAGTCCACATAATGCAGAATAAAAGAATATTTTTTGTAAAGAAATAATTTTCGTTTTACACTAGGGCTGCATCAAGTTATCGATATTTCGTGTCCACTGTCTAATAATAAATAATAATAATAATAAAACATTTATTCGGCTTTTCAACACATTGAAGACATGAAAAAAAATATCACAAAAGTTATAAAAAAACTTAAAATTAAAAAAAGAGTTACATTTCACAATTTATCAACAACAAAAATAAACAGAAACAAACAGAAATAAATAAATACACTAAAAGCCGAATGGGCTGACCAGCTCCGCTTAATGTTATGGCAAATGCCTCAACGCTGGTATTCTGCTGGACCCATGACAATGAAGGAGCTCAAAATAACAAAGAAATGAAAATAGTGTGTTGTGTAGAAATACGTCTATCACGCGGTAAACGAATATGTGTACTGTTGTTAAAGTACCTATATGACGTTTAGATATGAATCACACGGGAATGTAATCCCATTTAAGATACTTAGCCGATCCCTAGGTATCCGTTTTTGACTGTTATAGGACGGTTCTAGATATCATTCGTCATATTGATTTGGGAAATCATTTTGTTTCTTTGGTTGTCCATTCATTCAATCAAGATCCACTTAATAGTCACAGATATATTATTATTAAATGTATCATTGAAACATATTTGCCTGTAAGATTGAGGTACGAAACGAAATTGAAAAATGTGTCAAAGCTAACTTCGAGTTGTTAAATAAATTATTTAAAATATCTTCTGAGTTTATATAGTTTCAGTCATGCGAAATCCCCCCACCCTTTTTTAGTTCTATTAATATTGTAACTATACTACTATTACTATTCTATACTATCACAGTCAAGTTTTTAACACTGTGATACTATACTATATCAAATTGAAGATTTTAGTAACAATCTTGTACGCGCAAACGCCTTCTCTATACGTCATAAACACCTGCGTATATTTCTAAGTAAAAAGAGCTGTCCAGCTACAAATTTCAGGCTAAGTGGAAAGTCTGATTAACCAATCAGATCGCACAAAGCAGGTTCGAATGGCAGCATAATTTTCTTTCTAGCAACACTGAATTGTCCAGTGCAAATAAAATCATAGACACCACTGTAACAAAGGAGACCCCAGAAAGTAAGCTCTAAACATACGTGCTCGAGAAACGCACATACCCATAGACTCATAGATCAAGGATCACGGACAAGGATCTTGGAACAGCTTGGAAACAGTCTGAACGCAGATGTTGCGTCCGTGAGAGGTCATGTGCGTTGCTCGAGCGTTTTTGATAAGATAAGATAAGATAAAATTTTATTGCCATAAAATTGTGTAAATACATAGCAGGTGTTATGCATATAATAATGGGACAAACAACCCTTCGACTATATAAATCAAAGGTAGGTACAGTCGGCGGCAGGTCAACCTACCCAAATCTGTCAAATTTCTCCAATGAATATTGATCCTTATAACCAAATGTTAAAGTTCAAAATTGATTGTAGAAATTTGACAATTTTGGGTAGGTTGATCTGCCGCCGTGTGTACCATGTTACATAGAAACAGCTATACTATGCTGTTTTTGTACGGAAATATTCAGTCAAACTGTAGAACGCCTTATCTATAAGCCATCTTTTTATTTTAATTTTAAAACAGCTTAAATTAACTGAGGCTTTTTGATCTGTGGGCAGATGATTGAATACTTGGATACCAGTTACATAGTCACTTTTGTGATACGGGGCATTATTAATATTTGGTAAAGACAAGTCATATGCAAGTCATATGCTCTTCCGCAAATTACAATTATTTGCGCTTTTACTTACGTTTAAAATACTGAATATTGATTTTTATAAAAACAGCCATCTCTAACACATAAATACCCGCCAGTGTCAAATAGGGTTGCCAACCATAATTTAAAATAACGTATCCTTTGTTATTTTCCATCCCCATACTTTATTACTTTTAATAAAAATAAAGTATGGAAAATTCTTTATTTCCGACTAATGCGTGCGTTTGAACAGAATATTCCTGTTGACTTGATTTCTGAACTACTGAATGATACTCAGACTCAGACTCAGACTCAGGTGAAGTGAAACGAAACGCAACGCTAATTTCTGAACGCGCTATAAAACAATAAAAAAATAATAGATAGTGCCAAGAGTACAAAGAAATGTGTTTTTAAAACATTTAAATAAATAAATTTGGAAAACACTTTATTTTTTCTTCAAATATTTTTTGAAGTGAAAACTTCTTAGCGGCGTTGTATACTTTTTTTGTAATGGGTAAAACATGTTTTATTCGCGTCAGGACACGTGACCGTCAGGCTACGTGGCCTGATCGAAAATTCGTAAGACGGATGACAGCCGGCGCAGCATAGGAGAGGAAGTATCCCCCTCTCTTTCTACGGCGCGGCAAAAATGTATGCCTGCTGTTCCGTTTAGGCGGCGCAGGGCGCTTGCGCGAATGTTCGAGTGCTTTTTAATGTAATATAAATTGTCATGTTTGTGTACGATAGCCCAATAAATAAATATTGTATTCTACCACATAAATGATAGTACTTTTTTAATGATAATTGAAGCAATTCGTGCAAAATTATTTCCTAACCATTCCAAAATATCAAAAATGCACAACGTTAATATTCAAGTTTTCTCTTCTGCCGGCACTCCCGGAGTGCAACCCGTCGTTTTTTTTTATACTAGTTAGTGATAGATTTACTTTAATTTCCTGAAAAATTATTGGGAACCCTTACTTGGATATCAGTTGCATAGGCACTCTTGTGATACAGGGCATTATTAATATAAGGTAAAGACAAGTCATATGCTTAACTCTTCCGCAAATTACAATTATTTGTGCTTTTACGTTTAAAATACTGAACATTGCTTTTTATAAAAACAGCTATTTCTAACACATAATACCCGCCAGTGTCAAATAACCCTTTTGTACGAAGGATACCTCCTGCAGTCTGTTTATTCTGTGCCACGGCCACGGTCCCTTTGAATCGCCGATACAAGTATTTGGCACAAGGGAGTACTAGTAAATAATTAGTCGACGATAACCACAATTTACTACTGTAATTGTCTGTCAGCGAGGTCCGGGAGACGGAGTTTAAACCAATTACGACAAGCAAAAACGCGACTGTCGCACGAGATGTGAGCCACCGCAAAAAGGGAACAGTAGGCTGGCTGAATAGAAGCGCCTGCGCATCTGTGTACGCGTCCTCCTTCGTTAAATACTGTATGGAAAGCGAAAATTAACGCTTTGGCGGCTGAGTGCCTTGTGCGAATTTGATTTACCATTACTTTGAGCTGCATGAGAGAGTAGCCGCGGATCCTGCTTAGTCAGGGCTTACCCCACTGCTGGATATAGTCCAGCATTGGGGTAATATAGGGATGATTACTATTAGTACTTTTTGTTTTATATATCACTAGCGACACGCCCCGGCCTCTTACGGGTGCAATGCTGATACACGCAACCGCTATGTCCCGGCATTTTAATAATAATAATTAAAAAAAAACAATTTTTTTAAAATGTAAATTATTAGTAATTGTAATATGTAGTTTGCATAAGTTACCGAATTGTATCATCAGCATCATTTCAGCCGAAAGAAAGACCTACCCCAAAGACCTACACAAAGACCGGTTTTGTGCTGTTCGCATCCAACGGCTACCCTCGACCTTCACCAGTTCGTCGGTCCACCTTATTGAAGGCCTATACTGCGTCTTCTTATGTGAAATGTATAAAGGCTCTGTAAATGTCATTATTAGGAGTAAACAACTCCTGCGGCTCCTGTTTCATGCTACCACCAAAGAGGTCAATAGATCGCGTCGTGCGAATTTGTAATTCGACCGCTATAGTAAGTTATCGGTAGTAAAAAATACGTCTATCGCACCGCACGCGCGACCACCCGGGTCAATCAGACCCGTGTGGCGAATCGACCGGCACGAGCGTCCCAAAGGCCTGGTTATAATTATTAGGGTTGGGACCACTGTTAGCGGGTAGCAGGAGCAGAGCCGGATTGATGAGCTAACAATGTTATGGTACCTATATAAATAAAATTGCTGTTCCCACCTTTAGTGTCAAGTTCTGTTTTGCGAAAAGAGTTCATGGTTTTTTTTAAAAGGTGAATATTGTATTAATAATAATAAGAAGAAGAAGAAGAAGAGTCTCGACCAACACCTTAAGAAACTCTCGCTCAATGGTTGGATCAAGGGTCAGATACAGAAGGTGGTACTCTTGGACACGGCGCGAATAGTCCGAAGGTTCCTGTCTCTGCAGCCCTAACCACCGGCAGCATGAGCCCTGCCCTGTTGCCGGCGGTACCCTAGGCTAGGTTTTTTATAATATTTTTATGTTTTGTATGTGCTTTTGTATTTTACTTATAAATTAATATTATAACAAACCTAGGCTAAGAAAAAAAAGAAATAAAGAGATAATAATAATAATAGGAGAGATAAATGTTGACCAGAGCAGCATCACGACGTGCACGCCCACCATCCCCGGACTCGTTGCTCAGCTCCGCCTTGCTGCCGCCGGAAACCAGCCCCATCGTGAGTGCTGTGACACCGGCCGCGGCAGTCGTGTCGAGCTTGAGCGACGAATATTTTTCGCCACCGACTTCGCCACCACCTGTGCGTCGGCAGGCGAGAGGCCGGCCACCGAACGGCTTAGGACCTAGGGGCCCACCGGCCCCGAGCCGGGTCCCCGCTGCCGGTGGTTGTGTGCAGCGCATGAAATGGACTCAAAAAATAAATGAGAATGTCATGCGCGCATATTACGGGTCTACAGAGGGGGGAACTAACCTCACTGCATACCGAAGTAGGATGCTGTCTCTGTTTCAGGAACTGGAACCAACCGTCAACGTTTCGGCCCAACGACTGTCGGATCAGGTGCGGGTCATCCAACGTAATCGCAGATTGGACGACGCCGCACTTGATAGGCTGCGCTCAGAGGTGCTAAACAACCGTATCGTCTCCATCCCGTCACAGACCGCGGCACAACTACCAAGTACCGCCATATGGCCAACGCGGTCCCACGTCGAAGAAGAGGGAGATGATAGGGTTGCAACAGTAAGTAGCCAGTGCAACGATCGACTTAGGAGCGCATTGGAGGATGCGATTCGGGAGTATAGAGTCGCTCCACCCGAAGCTAGACCGCGACTACCACGCTTACCCATGCACAAAAAAAATAGGGCGCTGGTGTGTGCCTTGGATTTGCTGCTTGAGAGTTATTTTGAAAGCAGCGATGAGCTCTCCGATACGCACTCAATTTTGTATTGTGCGGCTGTTGCGGCATGTCGTATAGCTGCTGTCAAATTCCCAGAGTGCAACTCAGCTATACGACCAAAACTAGCCGTACCAGCCTGGCAGTACAGGATTGAGCGGCGTATCGAGGAGACCAGGGTACTCATCGGCAAACTCTCCTGTTTCAGGGAGGGTAATACTCGACCGAGAGTGATGCGTTTTGTGAGGCGGGCGTTCTCGGGGACCGGAGTTAGTCCTCGAGAATATATGTCCTGTATCACAGAGCGCATCGACTTCCTGAAGCAGAAGGTTTGTGCATGGGCGAACCGTATTCGCCGGTATAAGCGTCGGGTCGAGCGATATGCTCAGAAAGCGATCAGAGGTGGGTATATAGAGCTTGGGAGCGACCTGAACAAAGTGTGGCTGACGCGCGGCGACCGGATGATGACGTCACGTGTACATTCTGGCGAAGCATCTGGTCGGTGCCCGTCTATCATACTGAGGCTGACTGGATGCGTAATGTCGAGCAAGTGTGTGAAAACATACCAGAAATGGAGGAAATTATAATCTCTTCCGCAGACGTAGCCAGTGCAATCCGCACGGTACCGAATTGGAAATCACCGGGACCGGACGGACTGCACAACTTTTGGTTAAAATGGCTGCGTAGTTCACATACTCGCTTAGCATCCCAGTTCCAGTCATCTTTAGAGTCTGGGTCGCTACCACAGTTTCTAACAACAGGTGTTACCCACCTGCTCCATAAGGCAGGCAGTCCCGCGGAACCCAAGAATTATAGGCCGATCACATGTCTGTCAACGGTCTATAAACTTCTTACATCCATTCTGAGAGCGAAAATTACTACCCACATAGACAACAACTCCATTATGTCTACCTTTCAGAATGGATGTAGGAATGGATCCCGCGGTACGAAGGAGCTGCTCCTTATTGACATGGCCATAAGCCAACAGGTTCGCCGTTCCCGAAAGGATCTGTCGACATGTTGGATAGATTATAAGAAGGCCTATGACTCGGTACCACATACATGGCTCATGAGGGTGCTGGAGTTGTACAAAATAAATGCAACTCTGCGTACCTTCCTGATGTCGTGTATGGGGCAATGGAAGACAGTCCTTCGCTATCCCGGATGTCGACAAATTCAAGGAAACGACGATCCTATAAGGATTGAGCGGGGAATGTTACAGGGCGATAGTTTGAGTCCACTATGGTTTTGTTTAGCCCTGAACCCTCTCAGCACATTGCTGGAGGATTCGGGACTTGGCTATTCATTGCGAAGAGGAGGTCAGGTAATATCCCACCTGCTTTATATGGATGACCTGAAACTGTTTGCCCCCAACAGATTGCGACTGATGGAGTTACTGAAGGTAACTGAAACTTTCAGTAATTCCATCAGGATGGAATTTGGTGTAGACAAATGTGCAGTCATGCATGTAAAGCGAGGCAGGATTGTAGAATCTGAGGGATTACAACTCTCAGATTCTATAAACCTGAAATCACTCTCCGCAAATGATACATACAACTTGTTGATTTGCATTCACGCCATATTCATAGCAGCAGTCGTATTGCTTATACTTATTACAAATAAATTATAAAAAGAATATGAAAAAATAATAATCATATTTTCAAAATCTGTAAATACGAATCGCACGTCTGCGTAGCACTAAAAAATAAACGCTCGTTCGCGTACGCCCGCTCACCCGACCACGAGTAGGTAGCAACAAGCTCGAGCTTCGCGGCGCGCCCGCAGCTTTGTCGGCGCGGCGAGCGCCGGCGGCCGGCGGGCGGCGGGCGCACGCCGCACGCATTAAAGCCAGTGTGCCGCGCAACCCCGAACGAGTGACACATTTCTTAGCCCTAGCGAATTTGGAGCGAAACGTGTTCTTAGGTGTGTTGTTTGTGTGTGTAAAAAAAGTAAAATGACGGAAAATTATTCTAACGTAGAACTTGTGGAGATGGTGCGATTATACGCAATTAGTGGGAACAGTCTACGTCGAGCCGTGGTCATGTTTGTGGAAATGTTTCCAAACAGACCAACTCCATCGCGCGAGGTAATGCTTGCTGCCACGCAACGACTGAGGGATCATGGCCAGTTCAACGTTCCTCGACATGCGCAGGGTCGCGGCAGTGTGGGCCTCTCAGTCGATTTGCAAGAGCAAATACTCGAATACTTCGAGAGGGAACCACGTGCCAGTACTCGTGATGCTGGCCGCCACTTCAATGTCCACCACACAACAGTCTGGCGGCTTCTTAAGTCGGAGCAACAGCACCCGTTCCACTTCAGAAGAGTTCAAGAATTGAACGAGCAAGATCATGCCGCCCGGGTCACTTTTTGTCACTGGGTACTAGAACACCGAGAAGCCAGCATTCTATGGACGGACGAGTGTATGTTTACGCGCATCGGTGTTTACAACGTCCACAATGAACATTGGTGGGCTCACCGCGAACAGAACCCGCATAAGACCAAAAAAGATTCGTTCCAGCATAGGTTTAGCATCAATGTGTGGGCTGGCATTGTTGGTGGACATTTACTCGGGCCCTATTTCATCGAGGGTTATCTCAACAGCAACTCGTATTTGCAACTTTTGCAGCACGTAGTTGACGTAATGCTTGACGACGTGCCACTAGCTCTTCACCGGAATCTCTTTTACCACCAGGACGGGGCGCCTCCGCATTATGGACGCCAAGTGCGCGATTATTTGGACGAAGTGTTCGGAACCGAGTGGATTGGTCGAGGTGGGCCAGTGCCCTGGCCTCCGAGGTCGCCAGACTTGACTCCTTGTGACTTTTATTTGTGGGGAGACATAAAAAGAATGGTTTATAAAGACGAAATCACGAGTGTTGTGCAGTTAAAACAAAATATTTTAATGGCTTTTGAGAGTGTAAGGTCAAATCGTAGTGTGCTGCAAAAGTTACCTAGAAACTTAAGGCGCCGTGCTCATTTGTGCATAGAACGTGAAGGTGCCCACTTTGAGCAGTACCTGCGAGTATCTTAAACATGATCAGTAAGTACCTAATAATAGTTTATTGCAACAAAGTATACTTATGCGTAAGAGTAAGCCACTTTACCACAGAATACATAATAGTACCTACAAGTTTACGTAAGTTCATCGACTTAATGTCCGCCCGCTGCGCTCTTATGTACCTACTACGGTCTGCACCCCTTTTCTCGTCAGTCGACGGTCGCTATTCTAATTTACACTGAGATCATTTTATTAATCAATCGGTTCCTTATTACTTTCTCCGTGTTAAAAGTATTTTTTAGTCATTAAGTGTACCAATTACGATCAGCTGTAAATTTATGGCGGGAATGCAAATCTACAACCTGTATAAATACCTGGGTATGTCAGAGGGGTTAGGAATAAGTGTGGCTGACATGAAGCAATCGTTGCTGGAGCGTTTCTTTGGTCGCCTGAAAAAGGCGCTCATAAGCTCCTTATCAGGCGGCAATAAGGTGCGCGCCTTCAACGGTTGGGTCATGCCAGTCCTGATGTACTCCTTCGGCGTACTCAAGTGGACTCAGACAGAACTGGATGCCCTGGATAGGCGAGTCTGTACATTGCTGACCGCAAATCGGATGCATCACCCACGATCGTCGGTAATGAGGCTGTACATCCCGCGGAAGTGCGGGGGTCGAGGTTTTTTAAATGCTAAGACCCTCCACAACCGTGAGGTGTGCAGTCTCAGGGAATATTTCCTAAAAGCCGATGTGGGTATGCACCGAGATGTGGTATCAGTGGACAAGGGACTCACCCCGCTGTCCTTGGCTAAAGAGAACTGGCACAAACCCGTAGTACTTAGTGCCAATGACCGCAGGGAGGTATGGCAAGGCAAGGAGCTCCACGGGCGCTTTTATCGGGCCCTCCACGGACCCGATGTAGACTTTTTAGCGTCCGTATCCTGGCTGCGTTTCGGTGACCTCTTCGGGGAAACTGAAGGTTTTGTCTGTGCAATTATGGACGAAGTTATGCTAACGAATAACTACCGGAAATTTATTATGAAGGACGGGACGGTTGACATATGTCGGGCATGACACCGTCCGGGTGAGTCTATCAGACATATTATTTCTGGCTGTTCTCGTCTGGCTAACGGCGAGTACTTGCACAGGCATAATCAAGTGGCCAGGATTATACACCAGCAACTTGCTTTGAAATACAAACTTGTGGATTCTGAGGTACCGTACTACAAGTATGTGCCCGACCCAGTTCTCGAAAATGATCATGTCACGTTGTACTGGGATCGATCTATCATCACCGACAGGACTATTGTAGCTAATAAGCCAGACATTGTGGTGATAGATCGATTAGCGCGCCGCACGATGATTGTCGATATCACCATTCCCCATGACGAGAACCTCGTGAAAGCTGAGAAAGAGAAACAAATCAAATATCTCGACTTAGCACATGAGGTTGTCGACATGTGGAATGTGGACTCGGCTGTCATCGTGCCGATTGTTGTTACGGCCAACGGCCTGATGGCCAAGAGCCTCGATCAACATCTCATGAGGCTCTCGTTAGGCGGCTGGATCAAGGGCCTGATTTAGGAGGCAGTTCTCCTCGATACGGCACGCATTGTGAGGAGGTTCCTGTCTATGGAGCCCTAATCACCGGTAGTTTGGACCCTGGTCCCGATGCCGGTGGACCCCTATTTTTATATTTTTAAATGTTTGTTTTGTTTTTTAGAAAATATTTAAAAATGTAAATTAATATGTAAAAAAATAAATAGAGAGATAATAATAAAAAAACGGTCTTTTAGCCAAGAGCCTCGATCAACACCTTGAGAGGCCCTCGCTGAAAGGTTGGGTCAAGGGTCAGATGCAAAAGGCAGTACTCCTTGACACGGCACGTATTGTCAGGAGGTTCCTCACTCTGCAGCCCTGACCACCGGTAGTTTGGGCCCTGCCTCGCTGCTGGCGGTACTCTAGGATTAGGTTTTTATAATGTTTTATTGCTTTTATATTAAAATATTGTAAAAATCTAGTTTTAAGGAAAAAAATGAATAAAGAGTATAATAATAAATCTTTATTTGCATAGAACATGGTATTAAAAGATGTAAAAAATAAATAAATAATAATAAATATATTGTTTTCTAAAGTTTACGCGAACACTACCTACACATTAAAATACCATTTAAACGTCAGGATAAACATTATTAAAAAGTAATGTGTAAAATAAACGCGAGTAGATCCGTAAAAGTTGTTTCATTTCAAGGTGGATATTGGCTTAGTGCTGGAAGTGCTTTTGAATCGTCCATACATTTTTTACCTACTACCCATTCAGGACGTCTATTTTTTAGCTGCGGAGAAGAATGGGCGCAAGAAACTAGCTGGATGAGAGTAGCCGCGGATCGTGCTCAGTGGAGTGAACTTGGAGAGGCCTATGTTCAGCAGTGGACTAGTATAGGCTGATGATGATGATTGACTTATAGAGGTTAATCAATATAAACTGTAAAGTAACCTATAGTGCACAAACGCCTAAAAAATTCCGTTTTTTTTAAATTTTATTTAGTGCTATATTTTAATAAAAATATGAGTTGATTTTTATATCGTTTTTTTTTGTGGAAATATTCCAGCATTAGGTATAGGTACGTCATATAATATTTTAGCATAAGTATTTAAAAATATTGAACACTCAATAACAAAGAAGTAATGGTTATATTACCGTTAACAATTAGGTAAGTACCTATTCTAATACTATGAACTAAATGTAATAAGTAGGCAAAGTCACTTTTAAATTTTAGGATTTACATGCTTGTTCAATGTTTCAATTATGCAATGGTTGATTTACACAAAACGCTTGTAGCGTTCCGCTAACGCCACCCGCTGTCACTGGCCCAACACCAATTACTCCATTGATATGAACTCGATTTCCATTCATTTTAACTGCGTATGACTGATTCAGGTTACTGTTAGGCGAATTTGTGGAATTATGTGTGTTTGTCACGAGACTTGCTTTTGTGTTAATAGTCACCTATAAATTGGATTATAATAACCTTGTTAACACTTGTACAGAATGATTGCCGAGCGGTTTTTTGCAGTAATTTATAGTGTCTCGAGAGACCGTTAACTTTAGCGCTTGTATTGACCTTAAGTCAACATTAGCCTATTAATGCCTCAACAGTGGAGTATAAGACTTTTTTAAATATTTATTCGTCACCTTCATATTTTTTCGTTTTTATTTATCTTTCTTTTTTTTTTTGGAATTTTTTAATATTTTTTTTATGTAACCTCATTTTTATAATTATGTACTGTGTGTAATTTTAATATTGTTTACAGGTGCTGTCACTGTGTAAATTTTGAAATTCATGTCTGGAGCTGCGCCTCTCTTGCTGGTTCCACAGAATATCAGCGCCTTGGCACGCCAATGTCATGGCATAAGCTGAGTGGTGACCATTTCGGTTGCATTATATAAATTTAAAATGTCCATTATGTTAAGTTGTCATAGATGCTCCTACTAAATATTTTACATTATCATTTGAAATGAAATGAAATGAAAATAAATTTATTTAGGACATAACAGTTTAAACATAAAGATCAAAGTGGAAATTTAAAAAAAAAACAGGAGTCCCAAAACGGTTCCGACTCAGCAAGATGCTAGCCTTGAGGTTAGCGCTGATCTTCCGTCGGAACCGGTTTCAGTGATGCTGCGATAGCAACATAAGCGTAACACAAAAAGTAAAAAAATAAAAAAAATATATATATAAAAACAAAAATAGAAGATTAAAAATATAGGCTGTATATCCTAAATCCCTACATCCAACGGTACAATAAAAATAAAAAAGAATAATAAAAAAACAAGACATTTCATTTCATATTATAGTGAAGTTTAGAGAAGAAAGAAGTGAAGAAGATATAACATATTTAAACGGAACTACGAATATTGCGTGGTTACACAAGATGGATGCAGAGAAGAGATAGCAAACGATATATATGTACCTCTCTTTCGCACGAAACAACTATTATAAATGCAAAGGCATTATTGTTTATATTGCCAAGAGGTACACAAAACATCCTCCATCTTTTGAAATATAGGAGTAGTCAAATGACCCCACTCCAGACTCCACCTGTCAAGTAGAATCGGAGTCCTGATACGAAGACAGGAACAGGATCGTGCGTTTACACAAGTTGCTTTATTACACCTCGTTCATAGGAGCTAAGACCTTTGTATCTAATATAATGAATGTGTATGTGTATGGCTTTTGGTATACTTCTTAAATAAATAAATAGGACCCATGTTGAAGCATTTTTCATTTTAACAAAAACAATGCAAATAATTATAAAATACACAAAAAAAATTAAAAGCCTACCCTACCCAGCCAGGATCGAACCTGGGTCTTCTGCAATCCTGGCGGATGCACTGACCATTATGCTACCGGAAAGGCTGACGTAAGCAGGCAGCTTAAGTGGAGCAATTAGCACTTAAAAATAAAATATAAAAATTAAAAATTATGCATTTTGATTTACTCCGCAATCAACATTTTGAACTATTTGAGTAGTTAGCCAGGTGTACTTATTATAACGACCCTTACCACCAATCACTCCAAGTACAACATTTACCCTCTGCTGGGAGTTGAACCTGGGGCCCGACCGCCTAACCGATCGCTTTGACTTCGTGTGTGGTTTATGACGTCATCTTGTCGTTCGTGCCGCCTATGAAAGCAATATCGAAAGCTATAAGCCTTTAGCTTTTGATATTGCTTTCATAGGCGGTGCGAAGTGGCAAGATGACGTCATAAACTATATGCGTAGTAAAAGCGATCGGTTAGGCGGTCGGGGGGCTGGGCTGGGTCTAAGACTAGTGTCTAACAACTAGACCACACGCGATCTCATGATGAAACGAGGACTCGCTCATAGCCTTACTCAGCCATATATATTTTTTTTATTTTTGTTGATGGCTTCGTGCGATTAGCACATTTAGCCAGTGTCAAAGTAATTTTCTTACAAGTAATTAAAAAAAAACCGACTTCAAAAAACAAGAAACTAAAAAAAGTAAAAAAAGCTCTAAAAAGCAAAAAATAATATTGAAATCATATTATTAATTGCCTAGATAGGCATGTCAGCTTTAAAAATGTCTATTGAAGTCGGGTGGTTGGTGGTCGGCTGGGGGACAATTTTGTTTCATTTAAACTTTTAAAAGTGTACTTGGATTATTTCCACTATTTTATTGTAAAAGCCCCACCCGACTTCAGTAGACATTTTTTAAAACTGACATGCGTATCTAGGTAATTAATAATATGATTTCAATATTATTTTTTGCTTTTTAGAGCTGTTTTTACTTTTTTAAGTTTCTTGTTTTTTGAAGTCGGTTTTTTTTGTAAAAAAAAAATTTATTTTACGATTTTTAGTGATGGGTAGACGTAGACCTAACAAAGATGCTTCTCGGATGAGGAAACGATGGCCTAGTAGGTAGTGGTATTCCTATGTAAAACTTCAATCTTAATTAGGTATTATTTTTGTACGAACTAATTATTATGGCATATTGAACCGTATGAAGTAAGCCCAACAAAAGGTTACTGCTGTAAATCGTTGAGGAATTCCCTCGACTGTGTATGGTCTCCATCATCAGACCTGAAATGGCACTTATAACCCATATAGGTGCAAAGTTCTTATCAATAGAAATGAATTAAGACCAAACACAAGGTAGCTACTGTAAAACGTTGAGGAGTTCCCTTGACTACCCTTCGTCTTCATCATCAGACCCGTAATGGCAGTCACAACCCATCTAGGTGTAAAGTTCTCATCAATACAAATTAATCAAGCCCAAACACCATGTAATTGCTGTAAATCGTTGAGGAGTTCCCTCGACTGTCTTTCGGTTCCATCATCAGATCAACTCCAGACCTTCAGCAAGTAGTAGTGCTTTAAAATATTTAATGAAAACATTAACAAACGCACTAGTCGCCACTACAATTTTCGAAAGTTCCCCTCGATTTCTCTGGAATGCCATCATCAGATGCTGGTTTCCTTATCATGGTACGACCCTTGAAATATCTCCTTTCCAACAAAACAAGAATCATCAAAATCGGTTCATAAACGACGAAGTTATCCGCGAACACACATAAAAAAAAACATATATACGAGTCGAATTGAGTAACCTCCTCCTTTTTTGAAGTCGGTTAAAAATAAACAATGTTTCCTCCCTGTATGATGATGATGAATGATAAAAGAAATGAGAAGTGAGAAATGATATACCCCCCCCCCACTAACCCCTCGAGTATCTCAATAAAGATGTGGGGCTTTACTAAGTCCTCGGGCGTAGTTCTTGAGAGAATTTGAAAGTGTCGTTGCACTGTTTTGTTTCATTTGCCAACATTCATGCACACTCACGAACACTTAACGGTTGATAATCCACCATTATTTCACATTAATATTCGATATAACACAAATTTTAGAAAATAAATCAAAACCGCATACATGACTTTTCACTTTCCCGTCAAGAAGTCCAGCCATATTTATAACTTTGTTAACCATTCATCATTATAAGTAGGTGGCATTCTGAAAATGTCACTTAATATCCCGAGCATGACACAAAAAGAGTCACGATATAATCCTTTTTGTGACGATCGTGACATGTCCAGGCATCCGATGTGACAGAAGTAAGTCAATGCCTTTGACATTCTCATGTAGCGGTTCCGCTGTTTAGTCATTAATGCAGTATTAATTTAAGCAAAATTATTGCGATTTGAAAAAAGATTAAGGCGACGCATCGCTAAACAATAAATCTCATACGTTTTGATACGAGCGTTTGCGTCCCGTACCATAAGAAAAACTGTTTTTTTTTCCTTCAAATTAAAACTACAAATTATTTAAAAAAAATTAACTACAATTTTGAAGTGTGTGTTAAGACTAATCTACTAAGAAAATTTTGATGCTTAAATCGGTCTGGTTAGCCTGTAAAATGTGAATCTATCAATTTTCTTCCACATTGTGCGGTCTGTGGCTTTTCTGATCCAGGCCTTCTGACATTTTAATATCATCAGACCTTCTGGCCGACAACCATATCGTGGCTAAACAATGAAGTCCCTGAAAAACCTCCGGGGATGAGACACCACTAATATTCACACCGACTCTGGTCTCCAGTCCATACCGCTCTTAATAGATAGCGATTGGCCCCAAGAAAACTTCCGAAAATGGAAATCCACTAATATTGTAGATTTACAAGAGTGAGGATCCACTAAGATTTCATTGGGTAGCTCCAAGTAAACTTCAAACGTTGATACTACCAAGATTCTCACCGTCCCTACCGTAAAGCTCAACAAAAAGAAATGACTTTAATCAACCTCACACTAACACCAGCCCACTGTCAATATACTCTTAGTACTGACGGCTGCACATCCAAGACTGTCAAACTTCTCCAATAAAAGTTCAACCATATGCCATACCTATAAAGTTCCAAGTCTATTGAGGAAGATTGACAGTTTGTGGTAGTGTCCCACGGCCGCGACCCGAAGCGATTAACATTTAGCGCAGCACAAATATTTGTCGACCGATTGACAATGTTTCGCCTGTCAGGCCACCGGAGAGCGTGTGAACTTATTTGGGGACGTGCGACAATCGCTGAGAGACTGTGAGACACTAATTGTGTGGTTGCTCTGTTTATTATACGGTGTTAGATAGCATCAATGTATGGTCAGCTACAAATTCATCGATGCCATTAATAACCTTATTTAATAACCCTTTGCAGGGTCACAGAGAGGTTGTCTCCCTGTGACCACGGACCCTGCAAAGGGTTCGAAACGTCAGGATAAACATTAAATAAGTAATGTGTAAAATAAACGCGAGTAGATCCGTAAAAGTTGTTTCATTTCAAGGTATGTATGTCTTTATACGTTATTCTTGAGTTTATTATACATGAACCAAAAATGTCGATGTGTTTTGTCATAAACGTTCTCTTATCTTACATAGTAAAAGTCCCATTTTCCCAAGACTCCTTGCCTTTCATTAGGAAGGCACTTTATATTACTTCACCTAAACGTGAAGACGATTACGCCTGCAGGTTTAGATGTAGTATATCTTTATACGTATAAAGATATACGTTATTCTTGAGTTTATTATACATGAACCAAAAATGTCGATGTGTTTTGTCATAAACGTTCTCTTATCTTACATAGTAAAAGTCCCATTTCCCCAAGACTCCTTGCCTTTCATTAGGAAGGCACTTTATATTGCTTCACCTAAACGTGAAGACGATTACGCCTGCAGGTTTAGATGTAGTATATCTTTATACGTTATTCTTGAGTCTATATTTCATGAACCAAAAATGTCGATAGTGTTTTGTCATACGTTCTCTAAACTTACATAGTAAAAGTCTTCAAAGTCGTAAAAGTCTGAGCCTTTTTTTCTATCCTGGTGAATGCATTACGCATACCCGACCCAGAAGGGGCCTGACGGATATGCGGAACTCACCCGTCCGCCTTTCCACACCCACTGACAAATGGAGAAGCCTCAAGTCGGTTGTCAAGGAGAAGTCTAGACCAGGAGGGTGAGATGGAGGAGGATATCCACTAATGGGGATCATAGGGATCATCTATCTGTTCAGCTTCAAGGTCGCGGCATCCGACCACTAGGAACTGACCTTTTTTTCCTTTTTTTTCAAAAGAGAGTTTGCTCATTGCCTCACCCTTCGTTTTCTGGCGGGAACTGACCGCGCGAGGGTTCCCGACAACATATAAATTTAAGGAGACTGTTAGGTCATTTTAATGTGACGGTTTTACTCTGGATATCGTCAATCGGCTTATGAGGCTCAGGGGTTACCTAAAACTTATAAATTGTCAAAAAAGAGGCATAAGTTTAGTTTTCCTTGAATGCCAAGATTGCTATGTTTATTCGATAAACATTTTGCAATTATTGACAAGACGTCACTATTCAAAAGAACCTGCTTTAATAGTTAAGATTTATAAACATAATCAGATATAAGATTTGATCGAAGCTTTAACGTCGGGTTTTGACGTTCACTACCTATCTTTATTGCAACGCGAATGTCTAAAATGTCAGCTGGTTTGTCGCAACGCAACGCAACCCCTTGCTCCAAAGTATGCCGTGAGATTGTTTACATCAAAATAGGTATGCTAATTAATCGAAATGTTTCTACATACTCAGGCTCGCAGACTAAGGGCGTCCACAGTCTGGGCCAACTAGTCGCGGCCACAGCAATGCCACCAGTCATTGCCGCCACAAGTTGCGGACAAGATTTTTTATATGTCTAGAGCTTGATAACGTTATCAAATTCACACTATTAGCATCGTTTAGTAACGTTAAATAACGTTATTTCTAAAAAAAATTAATTGGTAGCGGTAATACAGGTGTCGTTATCTACGAGGAGTACAAGTATCGTTTAATTTTTTGTTACCTAGTGCGCTTTAACCAATCCTCTTCAGTAACGATAACAAACATAACGTTACCTTACGTCTAGTGGTGGTCTTACGTTTGGTTGCCAACACTAAAGGTCGCGTATGGCTGCCACCACTAGTTTTTTTGGGGAGAATTTGCAGTCGAGACAGCCTTTTCAGCGTCACCAGACATGTCCACTACTATTGGTCTCGTTTGGGGCAGCCACTAGTGGTCTCGTTTGGGGCAGCCACTAGTGGTCTCGTTTGGAGCAGCCACTAGTGGTCTCGTTTGGGGCAGCCACTAGTGGTCTCGTTTGGGGCAGCCACTAGTGGTCGCGTTTGGCTGCCACCGGATTAAGGATGTAAATTTGATAACTTAGATTTGTTTATTTTTTGTTTTTTTACATGTTGTGGTTATCTTCTATATTTTTTGTGTTATTTGCAATGGAAAGTGTCCTGCTATGATAGGGCATTTTCCAATATATTTTTTTTGACGCTGTAAGGGACAAAAGAGCTAGACACTTGCTGAGTTTCTTGCCGGTTCTTCTCAGTACAAGATCTCCCGCCCAGAGTAGACTTACGAACCGATGGCATAGCGACATTCACAAGAGCTACTTGTAGCCTAAACTGAATAAATGATTTTTGAATTTGAATTTGAACCACTTGATTTTTTTGAGAATTTGTTGATGGCCTTTGACGGCTTTTTCGGCATCACATGACATATCCACCACTAGTTGTCTCGTTTGGGGCAGCCACTAGTGGCTCAGTGCGCGGGGGCCCTAACAGAGGTTACTGTTAATACTGGTTTCGTATAGTATTCGCCAAAACTGGTTCGTAGTAATTGATGAACACTATTTCGCATTAATCGCCACGCGATGCTGTCTTTTTTTTATTAAAAAGGAAAAAGTTTAAATAATTCTATAATTACTACTTATGTTCCTTGACAAATTGTTAACAGTTTATGTTGGATGATTTCTTTTTTAATTATGGGGTAAAAGCTTTTTAACAGTTGTGGCTATTAAAAGGTTGGGTTGGGTGTGAGCAAAATAAAATAGTATAATTAACTAATAATTTACTATAATATTACTAGTAATTAAAATGAAAGTCGAGGAAATAAGGTTTTTTTTAAAAATGAACATTGATAATTAATCACATTTTAATTTTCTTTGTTTCGAATGCTTAGCGAAGGAGTGACTTAATACTTAAATTAAAGTACCTTAATACTTAATTTTTATTTTATTAGGAAAATAATCCTATGTTAATAAACCATGGATGTATTTAGTAGCCAATTCTTAACGAACTAGTTTTAACGTGTGCGCTTATTGTGTTACAGGCTCAAACTAAACCTTTCATTAGGGCAGGGCGGTACCTTCATAAGCCGAAAAGCCCGGCTTGCCCTAGGAAACACGCACTAAATTTTGTGCTGAATCACACTTAATAACAATCACTTAATATTTTTTACGAATGTTAATTTTCTTTGTCAACATTAAATAAATAATCACACTAATATTATAAATGCGAAAGTTTGTGTGTATGTATATTTGTTGCTTCTTCACGCTGCAACGGATGGATGAATTTGGATGAAATTCGGCAAACAGATAGTTTATAACCTGGATTAAAACATAGGATACTTTTTATCCCGATATTCCCACGGGAACGGAAACCACGCGGGTGAAACTGCGGGCGGCCGCTAGTTTTAAATAAAGTTTTTACAAAAATGAGTCGCTAAACTGAGTACAAATCCCAGAACAACAACTTAGTGAGAGGTACGAAAAATACGACTCTTTGTGTCTCACTCGCACCACTTGGCTTTATAGAAATAACGTTATACCAATAATTTTAGTGGAAATTTGGTAACGGTAACAAGACCTGAAGGTATACCTATGATTCCTATACTAAGAATTTTACATTAAATCCCCTTAATAAAACTTTTTTAAATGGAACGCGAAAGTTAAAATGGTATGTCTATTACCTGTTTAATACACGAGAACGTTTTGTAAAATTTCACTACACAAATTAAATTTGACGGGACATTATGCTTCATTTGACGCAATGACGAGAACGAGTATTGAAATATCGATAAGTAAGTGTAGATATCGATAGTGAAAGCGAAATTTTAAGCTAAGCGAGCGCTTATCGTCGTGGCATTGACCATGAACTGACAGGACTTCTATTACCAACATCGAAGAAAGGAGGAAAGTCATTTCGATAGCTGTTTTCGTTGTCGAAGAGCTCTTGATAAATAACACATATTGAATAAAAACTGAGGAGCTCGATGTTGTTAACGCGCTCAGTCGATTGCTGAAGTTAAGTAACTTTCGCAAAGGCGAGTTATCGGATGGGTGACCAAAAATGTATCATCTTGAGCTCCTCCGTGCTTCGGAAAGCACGTTAAGCCGTTGGTCCCGACTGCATTAGCAGTCGTTAACAACCACCAATCCGCACTGGGCTCGCGTGGTAGTTCATGGCAATTCTCCCTATCCACCCATAGGAAAGGTTCGGCCCCAGCAGTAGGAACTTAAAATGAGCTGATGATGATGATTATGATGATGTATAAAAATCATTATGTATGTAGCCAAGTTTTCTACGGGGCTCACCACACTACACGGGACACTAGTCTTAAAGGTACTGGATGAAGGATGCGTGTTCTGATCTGGCGTTATGACCTGACGTAGATGGTCCCTTGCGCAAGGTTATTCTGACACCTACTTTGTAACCGGAAGGTTGGTAGGGGGTGTCAGTATAAACTTTAAAGTAGTGTATAGCGGGTTGTTGTTGGGGCTCTCCACAAACTACTGAGTGTAAGCAGTATCCTAAATACCCGACGTTTCGACCACAAAGTAAGAAGACTGCCAGGTAAGCTTTCTAAGCATATCTAACGCTCGGCCTGGCTCGAGATGGTTCAAAATTCCGTGTCTTGTCTATGGCTAAACTTACCCTCTGCAGACTCCTTAGTTTGTGGTGTCGACCTAGTCTCGTGGTCGAGTTTCGTGGTCACAACACAAGCCAATAGGTTAAAATGGAATGCGAAAGTACCATCTCTGTGACTCAAGCCGAGGACCCGTGAAACCAAATCCAACCAGACTGCAAAGGGTTAGAAAATAAATAAAATATTTATTAGGGGAAGAAGAGAATATTCGAGATACATAGGTTTATTCCTAGTCCGAAGGTCTGACCGCCTGACTGACCGACGACGATGCGGTATACATTTGTTTTTTCTAGCTTTAAGAAACAACATTTTTTTTTAATTATTTATTAATATTTATCTATAGAAGAAGAGCAGAGGCCTATGTCCAGCAGTGGACGTGTGTAGGCTGATGATGATGATGATGATAGAAGAAGAAGAAGGTGAAGAAGAGAAAGAGAAACCAAAAATACTCACCTTCTTAATTTTCGCTTAGACGAGTTTTTAAACGGTCCAGAGAAATCGGGTGAAATCAAAGTCCGACTTATCAGTATGCTCGCGATAGCGTAAATAGCCGTTAGATATAATGTAATTGGACAACCAATGATCGGAGAAATGTAATGCAAATACTTTTTTTTGCAAATTAGTGTACCGGCAACTATAGCAAATACTTTCTATCAGTTTATATTATTATATATAGTTGTTTGTGTAAACTAATTTCTAATTTTCAATTTGATTGATTTCTTTCTTGTCCCACCATGTTTGATGGGTTAACCGCCTCTGTGGTCTAGTGGTTACAATCACCGGTTTAGACCAAGAGGTCCCGGGTTCGATTCCCAGCGGGGGATACATATTTGTGTACTCGGTTTGGTTCGTAGTAGGGCTTGTTCGTCCGTCTGGCTAGCTGCCACTATCTTATCCAAATTTGTAGCCATGTTTGTGGCATTGTTGTATTCCGGCAGCTATAATAGCCAGTGCCTCACAAGTTGAGGATTCCGGGTGACTTCCACCCGACCTTATTACTTAACACACACAGACTTTAAAGTTTATACTGACACCCCCCACCAACCTTACGGTTATAAAGTTAGGTGTCAGACATCCTTACGCAAGCACAAGGGACCATCTACGTCAGGTCATAACGCCAGATCAGAACACGCCGGAACGCATCCTTCATCCGGTACTTTTAAGACTAGTGTCTCGAGCTAGTTGCCCCGTGGACACGTATAGTCCACTACCTAACATCCAGATAGGTTACCGGAGCTGTAAGCTCGCTCATTTCTCGTTGCACTAAGAGCACAACTCGCAAACTCCATTGCTTGGGTCGTCAACTCTAAAGTCGACTACCAAATGTCCTCTTTGGTGGCGGAGTTGTAAGCCCATTTACTTCTAGGCACCTAATCAATTCCAAAATCGTACGCGGCTGATTCAACCGGAGACTTTGCATCTAGCGGGCGCCTATAGTAGTTGTCCAGACTAGTGCCGGAGATGTTGGAAGCCTACTCAATGAAAACCAACAAGCAGAACAATCAACTATATCAGGCACCCTCCGGACCGCTACTCGGAGCCGCTCGCTGTGCACGAAATGGAAGCCTGGCCAGACCTCAATCAGGCAGACGAACATTCCAACTTTTACAGCTAACCACATAGCCACCACGAGTCCAACCCATCTCCGGGGCCTGCCGAAGACGCCCGCGAAGGCATAACCGGCAGGGGCCTAGGATCCGGAACTCCTGTGGTACCCTTGAAAGAACAGCCGGACCCGTAGTTCCAACTGCCATACCCTATCTATCAAGGTGAGTAGATAGGGACTTCTCACATCACTTAACATCAGGTGAGAGGAAGACGAAGTGCTTACCCATAAGATATTTGAAAAAACAGTTGAGGTACGAATTTTTTTTTTAAACAACGAGAAATTTATCATACTAATACCAGCGGCTTTGAGCATGCCCGCAGGTTATGTAGCGACTCTCCCCAGTAGCCTGCCTTCCTACCAAGTTGTGAGACTGCCCCACTTACTGACCTACCCTCCCATCTGACCTCTACTTCTGCTCAACATCACGCAGAGCAGGTCATTTGCCAACCCTCCTATTAAAAAGTAAAGCAAATGACGCTAGAGAGGGCTGCTGTTTTAAAAATGCATAGCTGAAGCTATTAATTTATTAGTATGTAGTTCACATTACTGACCGCAGCGAGAACTGGGGCGTCTCGTCTATAACGTCGGTGCTAAATTAAAAACTGTCACGCAAACCAGTTTGTTGTGTGGTTAGTTATCACATAATAAGGAAAAGAATGCAGAAGGTAAGCTTTGTACAGTCAACAGCAAAAGCAGATGATGTTTACTAGATTTCAAAATTAAGTTTCGATAGTGTAAGTCGGTATTTTCTATATAACACCAGTCAAAGTCAGACACTCGAAAGTTTTTCGATATGCGTTTAAAAAGTTTTGATTTTCATACTGATTTTATATTTTGAAACTTGACCAATCATCAGTTACCTTTGCTGTTGACTGTACAAACTGAGCTCACACATAGATCCTATCAGGGACACGGATCTCGGAACAGCTCGGAATAGTCCGAGCCGGGGCTTGATACAGATCCAATCCGAACCCTACGGAGAATCTGGTAGGGCACGGGGACACGCACTTTTAAGTGTGTGATGCCGTTCCCTCTAGAAAACCTCCGAAGGTGATTCGTTTCACACGGCTTGAGGTACCCTTTAAGTACCTCGCCGCCCCCAAATAGCCCTGTGAAGCTGAAAATGCCGTCTGAGGCAATCAGAAATCTCTCTCAAAAAAAAAAAAAAATACTATTGCGAGTTTCCGTGTCCGTGAGAATAGCGTTCCTCGAGCGCGGTATGTAAGAATAAGAATAATAAGAATAAAAGACATTTATTGGAATCACATAACAAAACACAATTAAACAAACAACATGTAACAAAAAGAATAAAAAAATAATAACAATTAACATTGCGCCCTGTTATGTGATGCCAACACTGTGCACAGCTCAGTATACGCAGCAAGCGAGGCCTGCTGCACTGGTATTCTGCTGTACACAGTAGTGACATCATGGTACGAAACAGGAACAAAAAAACAACTTACATAAATAAAAACACTAACATAAAATAACACGAATAATATTAACAACAAAACGAATACTATGACACAAAAAAATATCAATAACAAAACGCCGAGGCGCAAAACGGACTGATAAGACATGATGACAGTGACAGAGTATATGAAGCTGACTTTCTGCTCTCCTTAATGTGTGGTGTTATTGACACCCATACGTTTTGTTTCACGATGCCGACTTTTTGCATTAAGCCCGTGATAGAAGATTAAAGCGATACAGCCATGATAGGCTAATTGGTGGCGCACATGACCTGGATTGTTGGTTCAAATCTTGCTGGGTTTTTTTTAACACTTTTTAATTTAAGAAAAGCCGTTGTTCACGGCTGCATTAGTAGTCGTTAAGTACTTATTTACCAATGACATATGGAACCACAATACTATCTAGTATTGGGAAGGAGCGAGTGGTTAGTTAGTCAATAGATAATTTTTTTAGCAATTCTCGAAATGTTTTATTTTTAATAGAAATTGTATGGGAATGCCTAACTATGACGTCACTATTTGGTTCCGTCAATTTAAGTATTTAATACTAGGTCTTTGGTTTACAAAACAAACCTTTTTAGGGTACAGAAATTAATGCTTAGTTCGAATAAAAAATTGCTTAATGTTACAAAGAACTGTCACGTGATTTCATTTATACTTTTACCGCCTTACAAATAAACAATTCCGTGTTTTGTTACTGTCATGTAAACGTCATTTTAAATTAGAATAAAAGAGACAAAACACAGAATTACTATTCGGACCATATTCTTTGTTTATTTGTAAGGGGGATAATGTTCATGAATTAATTATTGTTGTAAACATACCAATTGTGGTTCTATATGTATATTGCCTACGTATTAACAATGTAGAAGTGGAACTGGCCTCCTCTGGCATTCCAGGCCAGGTAAATGCCATTTAATTTTATTAGTGGAAGAGTGCTTAAAATAAAAATGTGTGAATTAAAAGATGATTAAGTTCCCTTACCGGTCTTGCCGGTTAGCCCGGTATAAAATGAATCGGTTAGTGCGATGAACCATTGGGGTAATTATAAGATGGGATTATGATTAACGCCTCAACGTGATTGCTGTGACGGATTCCGCTTTAATGCAATCTGTAGACAGGACACAATAAATGAGTTTTGATAGGATTTCTGAAGTAAAATTAAAACTACAAAAAACAGAATGAACTGTCAATTGCTTTTGCTTTTAACGATTAGACAAAAGAAACTGTTGTTATAAACGTCATTTTTTTTTTCTTTAGTTGATGGCCTCGTGCGATCAGCACATTTAGCCAGTGTCAAAGTAATTTTTCTTACAAGTAATACATCCAATACAATATTTCCTACCTGTATCATGATGATGAATGATAGGTAATAGAAATGAGAAGTGAGAAATGATATACCCCCCAACCTCTCGAGTATCTCAGTAAAGATGTGGGGCTTTACTAAGTCCTCGGGCGTACTTCTTGAGAGAATTTGAAAAGTGACGTTGCACTGTTTTGTTTCATTTGCCAACACTCATGCACACTCACGAACCCTTAACGGTTAATAATCCACCATTATTTCACATGGATATTCGACATAACACCAATTTTAGAAAATAAAACAAAACCGCAGACATGACTCTTCACTTTCCCGCCAAGAAGTGGCTGAAAGTTATGGAGTTTGTAATTTTGTTATGTTTGGTAACTTAAAAAATGTAACCTCTTTAAAATAATGTTAATTTTAAGCCCCTTACAAATAAATAAAGACTAAGAGATCCGAATAGTTATTCCGTGTTTTGTTCCTGTCATGTAAACGTCACTCAAATAAGAGTAAAAGAGTAAAAGAGATTGTTTATTTGTAACGCACTAATGAGTTTAATATTTAACGATACCTAGACTTACGGTATCGAGATGTGGTGCTGGAGACGAATGCTAAGAATACCTTGGAATGCGAAACGCACCAATGCATCGATCCTTACTCAGCTCCAAATTAAATCTCGCTTTCGCTTGTCCACCATATGCCAACAACGAATTCTTTCATATTTCGGCCACACAGTGCGCAGAGGCGACGAAAGTCTGGAAAAACTGATTGTGGTTGGGAACACCGAAGGCAAAAGATCGCGCGGTCGTTCACCAACAAGATGGACGGATCAAGTGAAAGACTCGTCGTCCTCCAAATTCCACACGGTCGTAAGAGACGCGCTGGACAGAAACCGGTGGAGGCAGATCATCCGCTCCAGATGCAACCCTGATGCTGACCACGACCCTCAGACATGAGGGGCCGAACCCAGAGAGAGAGACTTAGGGTACGCTGCCTTTCCATCGGCAAGTATTTTTAAAGGAATAATTAAATTAGAAAGGGGAAGGCCTTGGCCCAGCAGTGAGACGAAGTTGGCTAACTTTACTCATTCTGGTAACCTGAGAGTCCTGTATTCAACACACCTACCACAAAATAAAGAGACCCAAAAGATAAGCTTCGTACAGACGCCTGCACATCAACCTATCCAAAACTGTCAAATTTATTCAATACATTTTCAACCTTATTTTTAAGATTTATAGTTCAAAATCTATTGAGGAAATTTGACAGTTTGTGGTAGATTGATGTGCAGGCGTGTGTACATACCGCCCTCGACCAACGCACACATAATCTCTCACGGGCACGAAATCTCGCAACGCATTAGACATGTGGCATAACTCTGGTATAGAAATGGTAATTATTGGTAATTTAACCGCCTCTGTGGTGTAGTGGTTAAGACCACCGGTTTAGACCCAGAGGTCCCGGGTTCGATTCCCAGCGGGGGGTGCATGTTTGTGCACTCGGTTTGTTTGGTGGCAGGGCTTGTTTGCCCGCCTGGCAACAAGCTATGCTTCAATGACACAATAGGTCAATTCCGCGAACAAAATTTATGAAAACAAAACAAAAAACCCGACTGCTTAAACAACTATATAAAAAAACAATAATATACTCGTAAGAACCGGACTAACATAAAAAATAACTGCAAAGAGAAAAAACTGAAAAGAAAAAAAACAGGCTCTTGATAGTTTTCGCAGGCGGGGACAATCACCAATCAACCAAAGAGAGTGCTGATTTAATTGAGCTAGCCACGCGTGCTACGGTCGCTTGGTTCATGATTGTCTAGCAACCACCATCTTATCTAAATATGTCGCCATAACATCAATGTTTGTAGCATTTTTGTGTACCGGCAGCTAGAGATAAGATAGCCAGTGCCTTAGTATTTGAGGGGTCCGGGTGAAGTGCTCTTCCACCATTGACCTTATCATCACTTAACATCAGGTGCGTTGAAGGCCAAGTGTTTCCCCATAAGATATAAATAAATAAATAAAAATAATGGGTGTGGAAGACAGGACTCTCAGGTTACCAGAAGGAATAACACCGGAATTAAAAGCGTGTTGACATTGCATACGGTGCGGTGTCGCGTGCTCTGCCAAATAGTTAGCCTTGCGTCGGCATTGAACCCGTGTGCTTACAAGCTCAACTCCGGATACTATAAAAATGTTTGGTTGGCACATTGCAGAGTTCGTAATTGCTATTATGCAGAATAAGTAATAGTATACGTAACAGTCAATTTATTTAATTAACTAGCGACCCCTCCCTGCTTCACACGGGTGGACATTTTTTTTAAAATTATAGCCTATGTTACACAGCGCTAATGTAGCATTGTAATGGTAAAAGAATTTTTTAAAGAGGTCTAGTAGTTTTTGAGTTTATTCGTTACAAACATACATACAAAAATACAAAGCTTTCCTCTTTATAATATTAGTATAAGTAAGTAAGAAAGTAAACAGCCTATAATTGTCTCACTGCTGGGCAAAGGCCTCCATCATTGAAATCAAGTCATCGCTACAATTGATGGGTAATGGCTTAATCACCACGCTTGCCAAATGCGGGTTGGTGATCACAAACCCGGGCTATGCATCGAAAAATCCGAAATACACTTTGCCCGACCCGGGAATTGAACCCGGGACCTTCGGGTATCGGACCGAGCACTCTGCCACTCGGCCACCGAGGCGTTAATATAATTAATTAATATTAGTATAGATTACATAAATTTGGAGGAGCTCGATGGCGCAGTGGTTAACACGTCCGGTCTGCGAGTGCTAAGGTTACGCAACTTTCGCAAAGGCCGGTCATCGGATGGGTGACCAAAAATGTATCATCTCGAGCTCCTACGTGCTTCGGAAGGCACGTAAAGCCGTTGGGCCCAGCTGCATTAGCAGTCGTTAACAACCACCAACCATCAGCTTATTTTATGTCACCACTACTGGGGCACGAGCCTTCCCTATGGATTGTTAGGGACGGGCCATAAACCCCCACGCGGGCTCAGTGCGGATCGGCGGTTGTTAACGACTGCTAATGCAGCCGGGACGGGCTTTACGTGCCTTCCGAAGAACGGAGGAGCTCGAGATGATAAATTATTGGTCACCCATCCGATGACCGGCCTTTGCGAAAGTTGCTTAACCTCAGCACTCGCAGACCGGACGCGTTAACTACTGCGCCATCGAGCTCATAAAGTTAACTAGGTTAAACTACCCAACTATTGGCACTGAAAGGGTAATCTGCAGAGTTGTCAGTAATATAATAATAAGGTAGGTACCTACTTTTGTTGAAACTAATAGATAATACAGAATGTTACCAATGTATTAGGATTGCTATTAAACAACAGTCGGTATTCAATTTCTCGATTTAGACAAAAAAAAACTGAGTGGTGTCAAGCAGATGGTATGTTTACCCTTTTTTTATTTACTATTTTATTAAGAAGAAAACCATACATACAAGGGGAAAACAGTTACTCCAGACATAGTTTAACCTAGAGGAAGTTTAATTATAGACATGTCATTCAGTACAGGGCTCCAATAAACAATCGGTATGGCCCAAACCGAATCAATGGGTATTGTTTCAAAGGAGGTCGGACGGTTACAATACTTGCACGTAGAATGCGGGGAACGCTTCGGTATCTGGGTTTAAAACGCCATAACTAATCCTAAAGTAGTTTATACATTAAGTAATTATGAATTCATCATCTGGTTCCACTGCTAGTCTCAGTGGAGCTCAGGATTTCTAACATATCACAATAGTACATGGAGAGACTGAGCATATAAACCTGATACAGTAACCGTCAATCGAGAATATTATAAATGCAAAAGGAAACCAATCATCATCATCATCATCATCTCAGTCAAAAGACGTCCACTGCTGGACAAAGGCCTCGCCCCAAGGATCTCCACAACGACCAGTTTTGTGCTGCTCGCATCCAGCGGCTTCCCGCGACCTTCACCAGATCGTCGGTCCACCTTGTTGGAGGCCTGCTCACACTGCGCTTTCCGGTACGCGATCCCCACTCCAGGACTATCCCGCCCCAGCAGCCATCAGTCCTGCGAGCAATATGCCCTGCCCACTGCCATTTGAGCTTAGCAATTCTTTGGGCTATGTCGGTTACTTTTGTTCTTCTGCGGATCTCCTCATTTCTGATTCGATCACGCAGAGACCCCGAGCATAGCCCTCTCCATTGCTCTTTGAGTGACCTTTAGCCCTTTTATGAGGCCTATAGTGAGCGACCACGTCTCAGTCCCATATGTCATCACTGGCAACACACACTGGTCAAAGACCTTTGTATTGAGACACTGCTGCGACAAAAGGAAACCAATCAAAACCAAATCAATCGGTAACCAAGTAAAGTCAAGACATGCTTAGGATTAGGCACTGGTCCTTCATAAAGCGACAAGCGAGCGAGTACCTAGTAGAGCTAGCGAGTACGGTGAGCGAGCAGGGGCACAAATTAAGGCCTCTTCCTCACCGGATCGATGCGTTTACGTTTCGGTACCGCCTCTGCACCGAATTCGAAAAGCGAATACATATAGCGTTAACATGTATTCGCCTTTACCGTTTATTATGTTTGAAAGTTTGCCAATTCCGTCGTGTGAACGACAAATGGTCGGTGAAGGTCAGTAAGTCGATCCGATTGGGTAACTCATTTAAAATTGTTTTAGCAAACAAAGTGACACGTTCCGTTTTTATGTAGTTAGGTATTTGCGTCATGTTTTCGTGGATCCGTGAATGAAAGCTGTTTTTGTTTTATGAGGTAATTTATGTTTACATTTTTGTTAGAGCATATTTATTATGCTTGAATTTTGTTAATGTGCAATGGATGTTCTGCAAATGTAGATACACGTTTCAATAAATAAATAAAATTTTCTATATGACATTGAATCCAAGCAAGATCAAATACAACAAAAAAAACTCGAATGCATATGACCCGGCAACTTAAGAGGCCATTGTGAGCGCGCAAAAAAAAAATCTTCAATATTCATAACACCAACACCATACCTAGCTGACAACAAAAGGCATAATAAGGAGCATTCATTGCAGCATTACCGATGCGACTCGCGAATCCATCATTATGCATTCTTAGCGACGCATGCTTTGAAATGTCCTTGTAGGTACACCTGACAAGTTTCTGGAAAACCCCAAAGAACAAACTGCGACTCCTAACCCCGAAGCTTAAGATTCAAATTTAACTGTCTCAATCGCAAAGCTATCTAATTGACTTTTACAGGCGATAACTCTTAGTACAAACACTTTAAGGACTGTATTGGCGTATGCTTAACGCAATAGCGGTCCTGAAGGCAACTACAATATCTGCGGTTATGCATGACAAGACTGTCATAATAACAGGGCAATTTTATCGTAAATACTAAATGGCTTAAGTAGTTCTTGTATTCAAATAGGCACAGACAGGCAAGTGATTGATTTTGTCAAAGGCCTTTGGGAAATCTATTGAAGTTTTTGAAAGGGCATGCAAAGGTTGCTGCGTTGCAGTTGTTTACCGTTAACTGACTCTACTGTTGAGATAAATGGAGGCGATTTGTACGTGAAAAGCTTTGTCACAGGTACAGAAACAAACTTTACAGATTTTAAGACAGAAGAATCTGCCCTCAATACACTTTTGGAAAAATAATGTTAAAACTGGTAAAATTGAGCAATATTTATTAAAGACAGACATAGGCAATCATTTTATTTACTACTATAACACACAACAATATTACACATTTTAATGTATGTAAATAAAACTTAACTAATAAAAACAACTAACTGTATATACGAGCACAACAATAATAATAAAAACACAAACCGTTGTGCGCCACAGCAGCAAATAGGACTCGACGATTATACGTGACAATTTATTAAAATTAGTGTCTAAAGACGCTGAACATTTTCATACTTTCGTACTACGTCACAATAAGCTGACACATTCTCAATGAAGTTGTCAAGTTGCTTCAGCTGTGACAAAATAAAAAACGCTGAGTCGCTTTCTTTGTCGACTATACGAGAACACACCAAATGTCTGCGTCCGTCGCTTAATTGACATCCCAGACTCATTACCATCCCGCCCCTCTTCCGAGAATGTAACATCACGTAAATACAGCCTTGCCGTTTCCAAAGTAACAATCAACCTTATGCCCTATCATATAAAAGAAACACCTCAGAGTCTACAGTGTCTCATCAAGGTGCATAACAAAAGAAACTGCACTCTACTCCCGGGTTTAAAGGCAGGAGTTTGCATGTCTCAAGTCTTAATTTGGGAACCTTACGTGCTCAACAGTTGGTGTCTGGTGCTTTTGTTTCACAAGGGCGCTGAGGTTGGAGACACGCCTTTGTAAAACCGCTTTGTTTGGAGAAGCTGTCCCTGTTATCTCAGTCGACAACGTATGATAGTGGAAAGTGTCTGCTAGGATGTACACACGCCTGCACATCAACCTACCACAAACTGTCAAATTTCCTCAATTGACTTTGAACATTATGCCTTAAGCATATGCTTGAAAATGTAATAGGACAACATAGACTAGATAAATAAAAATAGACTACACACACAGGACAAAAGGAGTCCTTACATCATATTGTATCTCATAGGAGCTTCTTAAGTTCAATATTTTTAAAACAAACAAGCCATTTTCTTTGCTTAGTTTAGAAATTAGATAGATAGATAGATAGATAAACAATAACAAATAACAGGAAATTTTAAAATAATAGTAGGCAAAGGCGGTCTTATCGCTTAAAGCGATCTCTTCCAGACAACCTTTGTGGAATAGGACAGATTAGGAGACAATGAGAGGTAGTGCACCGGCAACTAGCAAAAATACAACAAAAAAAAATATATATATATTAATAAAATAGGTAATTTAAGATATATACATAATACCTACTAATATATATTGTTATAATAAACTACATATACCTACATACGATACAGTTGTTGCAGACTAAGACCTAGCTAAAAGAAAAGAATGAAGTTTAATCTTAAATGAAATGAATGAAATTAGCTTATTGCTTTAAAGTCTATTCAGCTTTTAAGTTTGTATGCGATAAGAAGAGTGTCGAAAAGATTTTTCCAACCCTTCTCCATAATTATGAAATTATTATTTACACACAGAATGCTATTTAAATGTCAAAACTATACAAAACTAAAAAAAGCATTTGCGAAAAGACGACTTGCCTGGTGGGACTTGATTTTTCAACCAAATAGCCTTCTTGACCGATTGACTCAGTTGGAAGAGTGGTCGTCCGGCTTGCAAAAAGTCGTGGATTCGTTAAAGAACGACACCAACAAGACCAGACCCTTGACTTGGCGTCTTCGGCTTGTCGACAAATGTCTTACACCACGTAACATATTAAATGTGAGAAATCTGAAACAATGCAGGTAAAATCCGGAAGGCACGGCTCATCGGTCTAATGACCACTGTTTTTCTAAAAACCATTGTAAGTTGGACCGTCGGTCGACATCGAAATTCTCGCGGCGAAACGATTCTTCAGCATAAGCGAGAGGAGGGGGAGCTGTAGTGGGCTTGGTCGGTAAATCCACGCGAGTCGACGATTTTCTTGCGTCGTGATTACATTTTAACCTGTGGGAACATCTATTGATAGTGTGTGGAACAGCTGATAGGAGATCAAACATAAGAAAAGCTTGAAAAATAATATGACGGAGGAAAGAAAATTGAAAACATACAAAAGTGACGAAGTATTTATGTTTAAAAAAGAAATGACTTACACACTTATCGGTAGTTTGGGCTGCCTACCTGATAATTATTATTAAATATTTAACGCTTTTAATCGTTAAATTTCGAATTCGAGTAGAATCAACCGTTGCCAAACTGTCAATAAATCATCGACATGAATTTAAAAAATTGGGACATTAGAAACTATAGGTATACTTTATTAAAAAATCGACTTGCAGAGAGATTTATTGAAAATCAGAAAAACATTGCTCACAAAGATGTCCTCTCTTTTAATTCTTCTTCTTCTCCACAGCTAAAAAATAGACGTCGTAAATGGGTAGTAGGTAAAAATGTATAGACGATTCAAAAGCACTTTTCGTAAGTTTATTTGAATAAAAAAATTTGACTTTGACTTACTTACTTGTTGAAAAACAGAAAAACATAGCCCGCTACTGCTCTTGATTTGGGCCAAGCGTCAGATCGAGAGTGTATGCGAGCCAATGACCTTAGTGGGTTTGATGAAATGCATCCGGACAAATCGGTGACAAAATGGTAACCGGACGCCAATGAATGAAGTCAGCTGTCAGATTTGGAGGCTCTACATGTACGGTGTCTGGATCGCATCGGCTTTGTAGTCGTTGTGGTTACGACCCGACACGTTTCAAAGGCTGTCGTGGGAAGGGGAGGTTTACACTTCAACAATCTTTGTACGATGTTTGGTTTGTGTGATGTCCAATGATAGGAATAAGTAGACTATATACCTTAACCTCATAATAGGAGACAACATGGAGTAGTTGATTGATACCACCAAATTTGAAGATAGATTTTTCGAAATTTCGTAACTTTTTGATTTAAAGTGTTAAAATACTTGAATACGACAATCCCAAAGACGATAAAACAATGAAATAATTACTTTAATTAGGTACTTTAAATCAAATTAATGTTTAAATAAACGCGAGTATTCGCGTACATTTTAGAAAACAATATTAAAAAGGAAAACTATGACATCGTTTGTTTGAACAAACGATACAACTAACGACAGTCACTTGTCTAATATTGAAGTCTTTTTTAATTTCAATTATCTCTTGTATCTTGTTAGTGATATACATGGATCTTTGTGCCTCTTTTTATCTTTTATACATACATACATACATATAATTACGCCTCTTTCCCGTAGGGGTAGGCAGAGACCACTTTTTTCCACTTGCAACGATCCATATTATATTCCATTTATCTTTTATCTTTTATCATAATAAAGATGATACGTGAATTGATGTTCTATAGCGATTAATTGGGGTTTGTCGAATCTCATGGCTTGTTTGGACTCAAGGGCATGCTAGCATTGCCACTTCTATTGTCCAACTTGTATAAAGTATACCAGGTACTAACTCATAATAATTATAACCAGGCTGATGTATTTATGGCTACGACTTGTTAATTGTAAGTGAGAGGTAATGGCAAGGTCGGTTGGTTGTGAACTTATAGGTCCGTCTGTGGATCGAGATATATATCTCTAATATTTCCATTGTCTTCAAAGTTTACATTGTTATGTGAAACCTTTGAACAGATACGGAAAGATTTAAGGAAGCATGGGTATTACTTAGTGGATTAATATTTTAATAATAAATTACGACTTTTTTTCAAAAGAGACTTGGCAAATGCAGAAGAGGAATCTAGATGCGAAGACAGCTAATATATGATCCACTAGCCTCACTAGCCGTCTTCAACTTATCGACCCGCAAAATGCTTCACACTTGGTTGAAAGGAGCTTATGGGGAAGGAGGGAATACGAATAATATTCAATTAATTGGTGGTTCGTGAGTGACGAAGAAATGTTTAATTCTTCGTTCACGAGTTCGCGATGAATTGTTGCCACGGTAAATCCGTAAACGTAATATTTGCCCCTCTTCAATAGAATTGAGGTGTCAAGCAAGGGTCAGATCTCCCTAAAAATAAAGGCTCTCTCTTGCACATTGATTTGCCTGTCCAAGCGATTGATAACGTCCCTATTTTAATATTTATGAAGTTGTTATGTCATATGTAATGCAGTAAAGATAATAAACAACTTAATTAGTAGTTGCCTTGTCACGGAACTTTGTTAAAACCGGTAGTTAGACAGTTAGATTATCAGATTAGAAATAATCTAAGGTTAGACATTATGTAAAACGTTTGGTTTTGACAGTTTGTTTTGTTTTTGACAGTAGCTTTCACTATTTTGCAAATTGTTAGACAGAGACGCATAGCTCCTAACACGGTTTTATAGTACTTTTAATAATAACCTAAGCAGCTATAGTATAATAATTTGTAACTCAAGCAGATAATTCGGTATACGCAATTATTTTCTATTGAATGTTTTATTTTGCGCTAGCACATTTACTTATAACATTTGTGATAATACTTTTAATAATAACTCCAGCAGTTATAGTATAATAATAATATATAACTCAAGCAGAAAATTGGGTATACGTAATTATTTTCAATTGAATGATTATTATTATTTTGCGCTAACACATTTATAACATTTGTGTTAACCTATTCAGAAATAAAATAGGTTTGTGTTAGACACACAAAAGACAGGAGTGTTTAATATGAACCTATGGGCAACGTCAGTAGCCTAACGAGCTATGGGATGAGGCTGGCACCACGGCTTAATTTTACAATTAAGCCGAACGGATAGATTTACTAGTAAATTAGTCAGTATGTTTAAAGTGTTGGTAATTTTGTAAGTAAGTAGTAAAATTATTTATAAAATTTGTAAGTATATAATTTTGTATGAAATTATCTACACGCAAATAGGCGTTGCAGCTACTTTTGGGTTAACTACCACTTATTCTAACCGTCAACCTGCAGCGTTTGACTCCATTTCAAGACCTTCGAGCCAGATTATACCTTAGCTCCGACTACTTAATTAACGTTATAGTGTTGGCTACCGAACGGGTCGTTACGTCATTGCTAAGTTATTTAACCTGTCTCGCCCATACTTGTGTCATAGCAGTGAAGTTGACCAACAAACGGTGGGAATTTATAACAACTTTTGAAGGCCACATAAGTTTCTAAATAAACGCATTTATCGTAAAATAGAACATGGAGTTTCACCCGAGTTCTTCCCTTAATAACACGTGTTGTGAGACTCCATTTTAATTTCTATCTAAAGTACAAATTGTACCCTTACCGCTAATAATAAAAAATACTTGAAATTGGCTAAATGCTAAAAGCGAAGCCATTAATTAAGATAAGATAAGAAGAAAATAGAACATAGAATTTTATTTTAATATTATATTTTTTTATACGTAGCACGGCAAATGACTCCATTTCACCTGAATACCTGATGTTAAGTGAATATGGAGTCCAGATGCGACGACAACTGGTGCAGCGTGAAAACAACGCAGCGTCAGTTACCCTCACCCTGCCGGCCCACAAGGTGCCTCTTCACGCCACGTTTAAAGGACCCCATATCATAGGAAGGAGGGAAAACGTAGTATAATATACTTAAATAAATGATTGGTCTCGCGCACTCGACTAGATACCGCGCTACCTAAAAACAATAGCTCCGTGAATGCGGCAACTCAATATTGTAGTGTGTGTAAGAACGGTGTCCTTTATTTCTTGTAGTATTATTTTACACAGTTTAACTACGCAAACTGGCATTTTACTTCGGTTTATGACCAAAATTTAACAAAACATTCGGTACGCGCACCTCACACACAGTTTGCAACGCGATTGACAGCTGGCGACTGACTTCGGCGTAGTATTTTTTGCCGCATTTAACAAGTACGCCGGCGGTGTATCTAGAGACCAATTATTTATCTAGGGAAAATATTATTATTAGGGGAAATATTTATTTGGAGCATTTATGGCAAATTAAGGATGGACATTTTACAATTAGCAATCGAAATGGTCACTTAATTTTCAACCATATTCCTAAGGCATAAAGTTCATAATCTATTGAGAAAACTTGTAAATTTTGGTAGAATGACGTGCTCTGCAGGCGTGTGTACCTGCCTTTCGCAGGCTTGAGATAACATTTTAGTTTCGTCACCCATCCGATTACCGGCCATTTCGGAAGTTGCTTCACATACAAGATCGCACCTTACCGTTCCTCCGCACGGGAAGTTTACACAGTTTATTATCACAATACCGCGCGTGTGTGTAATGTGTAGTATGACGTCATCAGTAGCATTGTGCTACTGACCGCTTAATACTATGACTGTATGTGTGCCCAACAGTTTACATAGACTTTAATGGTTGTGGGAACAGGTAGAGCCCGTTGGCAATGACACCTCCGTGCTTTGGAAGGCACTTAAAGCCGTTGGTCCTGGCTGCATTAGCAGTCGTTAACAACCACCACTCCGCACTGGGCCAGCGTGGTGGTTTATGGCCCGTTATCCCTATCCATCCATAGGGAAGGCTAGTGCCCTAAAGAGGGGACATAAAATTGGCTAATAATGATGAAATGTTACGCTGTGAATCTTTAGTAATGAAACATTTTCACGGATTAGGAAAACGGAAAACTATACATACTATGGGGGTCTCGAAGGCTTTACCGGTTTGAAGAACAAATCGCGTGCACGCGCATCGCCGCCGCCGCTGTGGCTTATATTAAAAGCGAGCGACGCGGTGCAAAAGATTTTCGCCTTTAGACTGGTAAAGCGTGTGGCCGCCATAGTACATACACACTCTCCACGTCCTTCTAAATAGGAGGGGTATGAAAATCACGAATTTTGAGTTTTAGTGACATCGACGCCTCATTTAGCTTTTTTATATTAACGGGTAAGCACAATACCTTGATCTCACCTGATTGATGTTAAGTGATGATAAGGCCAATGATGGAAGCGCACTTCACCCGGGATCCTCAACTAGTGAGGTATTGGTTATCTTATCTCTAGCTGCCGGAACACAACAATGCTACAAACATTGATGTTATGGCGACATATTTAGATAAGATGGTTGGTAGCTAGCCAGGCGGACAAATAAGCCCTACCACCAACCAAACCGAGTACACAAACATGTACCCCCCGCTGGGAATCGAACCCGGGACCTCTGGGTCTAAACCGGTGGTCTTAGCCACTAGACCACGGAGGCGGTTAAATCAAATCATAATCAAAGTAAGGTGAAATTGATAGTAAGTACGGCCACACTATCGCGGTATCGCGAACATTTTGACAAGTCGGGCCAAGCAATAGTCACATTTCAGAACACTGTCAAAAATGTAATTATTGCTTGTCGTGAAAACGACAAATGTTCGCGATACCGCGATAGTGTGGCCGAAGCATAATAGTAACATTAGTGGTAGATTGCTAGCCGATCGCCAGATAAGCGCGCATCTTGGGATTCCACTTGGAACTCTTGTCTCTTAGTCGGCTCTTACGACAAGCATAGGATGTTAGGCAGCTGTTCTGTTAGTGTCCTAGACCAGCATGACAAAAACATAGAACTCTAACTTTAGATCTTTAACTTTACACACTACCTACCTATTTTTTTATTTATTTCTCATCTGTTCTATTTAGACAGAAAGTCTATCTGTTTTTTCTTTTTCTCTTTATTGTTGTATAATTGTTGAGTGTGTATGTTAATAAATTCTATTCTATTCTATTCTATAGAAATCACCAGATGGAATCACAAAAAAATCACAAATACTACAAGTTAACACAAAACAGAATAAAAAATATATATTGTGTGTGACGGTGTGTGAGGGAGGGGTTAATTGGAAATTTGTTTTTTTTTGTAATTTCTAAGTTTACTTTTTATTGGCGTTTCCATATTAAGTAGAGATTGATAAAACTTTTAATGTAAAGTATCTATCTATCTATTTACACATAGAAATGAAACCCTTTTTACGGATATAGACTCGGGTTTATTGTGATATTTGTACACTAATTTAGCCTGTCGGTGATTTTTTTTTTTAAATTTTACACAGACACAGTAAAAAGTAGGTAATTCAGAAGCAAGGCATAATAGGTAAGGCAAGGGTAGTTATTTATAGGTAACATGTAACAGGTTCACTGTCTATAATGTATCAGGTTCACTGTCCATAACGATAACAATGGTTAAATCAATTGTTACGTACCATAATATGGCGTTTGGATAGACTAGGGAATAATAAAAAATTGTCGGTGGTATTGTAGGTCTCTGGTATTTGTAGATGGCGTGACCGTGTAAAACCACATACACGTCCTGTACATTAAAAACTACCACGTGTCAAATTTTCCCAATAGACTTTATGTACTATATGGCATATGGTTGTACATTTATTGAGTAAATTTAACAGTAAATAAAATAAATAAACTTTCCTACACTCACACCAATTATCTAGCCCAAGAGAAGCTTATCGTTATGAAACTCGTTAAATAGTTACTAGACAACGTGAACATACTTTAATAAAATACTTAAATACATACTTATTATACATAGAAAACAACCAGAACCGAGACAATTAAGAAAAACAATAATTTCTAAATTGACCCGACCGGGGATCGAACCCGGGACCTCAGAGATGGCGACACCATGAAATTCGGTGTTCAAACCACTCGACCAAACAGTTTTGGATGGGTTGATGTGCAGGCGTCTGCGTCTGTAAACACGGCGGCTGATCAACCTACCCAAAACTGTCAAATTTCTACAATCAATTTTGAACATTATTATTTGGTTATAAGGATCAATATTTATCGGAGAAATTTGACAGATTTGGGTAGGTTGATCTGCCGCCGACTGTACATAGACAACTAAGATGGCGTCAACGAAGATCGATCATAGACACCGCAACATATTAAAATAGATGTGTGTGTACAACAGAATAAAAATAAAAAGTGATGCGAGGAAGTTCAAAACTGATAGGGTTGGCAATCATTTTACTTTACTATAAAGTGAACGTGATCTACGTTATTATCATACATACTAAACAAACTGTTTTTCTTTTATATTTTTTCTTCATTTAAGTTAAAATAATTTAAAAATTGTAATTTTTTTGTAGTGGAAAAATGCGAACGGGGAAAATGGTGAGTAACGCCTTTATTTTGGTTCAGTCAGTCATCCATCACATTACAACACATTACATAAAATAATACTTAGACCTAAAAACATATTTATTACAAAGAGTAAATTAGACGACCGCTCAAATTAAAAAAAAAACTGAGTTCTATATTTTAGTAATGTAATAAATACCTTATAATTAAAATTGTCCCACGGTTGGGTTAGTTTATCATTGGAATAAAGTTATCGTTACCATTTGGTAGTAGTTTGCTAAAACACCAACATATTTGCACAAACAAACACTTGATAAGTATAAGCGTAATCAAGACACATTGCTCTTTGTTTTACCTAGGCAATATTTTTTTTAGATACTGACTTCCAAAGGGGCAGCACTCCAGTCGCCTTTCCTAGGGTAAAAGCTATCTGGGCGAGAGGGAGAGACCCATTTTCTAAGGAGATAAGTGATTATTAGACATTTATTTCACATATCCATATCAACTAATCGTTTATATCGATCATTTATATTATTTTGAATTCACAATTCTATTAAAGTTACAAGATAAAATTTTATCGATCTCGATTTCGATTCACACTCGAGCTTCCTGATGCTGGTTGATTTTTTGTAGTAAAATTTTATCTTATCAGATCATAATGGCGATTAGTGGAAAAATGTGGATAAATCCCCATTGTTTCAAAAATAACAGTAACTTATAAAATGTTTTTGTTTTAATTATACGTATACATATTTTTTAACGCAGCAGGCTCAAATCCTGCTCGTGGATTTTTTTTTAAACATTTGTGTTTTTTTACAGTAACTTTTCAAACTATCATGGTCACTTACATTAAAAAAATAATGATTAATGGGAAAATGACCTTTAGTACAGTACACAACTGTGCTAAAATATCAGATACTAACAACAAAAAACATGAAAACATGAATGATACATGAATCCCGTTAATCATTATTATTTTAATTTATGGCAGTTTTGAATTTTTGATGACCCTGCCTATAAAGCACGTTTACACGCGAGCGAACGACTGTTTCGTTTCGGAGCTAAAAATAAGGCCACCTGGCGGGATAACGCGTAAACATGTCAGTGGGATGAATGAAACGCGGAACACGGATGTATTTACATACTTTTGAATACGAAATGTTTTTAATCCGCACTCCTTTATCGGTATTATTAACAAATGGGGTTAATGACTTATGCTCTGAGTGGCAGTAACAAGAGCTTTGATTCAGTCATACATTAATCCGTCGTCTGCCGTGAAATACAGAAACAATTTTAATTGTTTTTCGGCGCTGATCAGCGCTGGCGCCTATCAAAGGTTGAACGCTCTCTACGAATATAGGTACCTACTTGCGTTTAATTTTGACATATATAAATTTTATTTTATCCTGAAGTTTCCAACCCTCTGCAAGTGTATGAGTGTATATTAAAAGGGCAAATGTTTTTTAATAAGATTATTATTAATAATACATACAGTCTGTCGACCCATCTAGAAAGCTGTGGATTGAACCACAATTTTATGCATTCAACCCGTCGTTCTACTACCGAAGGTGACTCTTCAACTGATCAATAACTGATCCCCAATACAATCCGGACCTCTCGGAAATCTAGTAGAGAAAAGGGACATGCTTACGCGATTCCCTCTAGGAACCCTTTGAGACGGTGGGTGTTTTGATCATATCTCGGCTCCGATTTTGACCTATTCCATCAATATTTTCAACAGTTTAAGGACTTATTAACATATAAGGTTAATAGTCTTGTATAACTGCATGTATGTGTTTATTTTTGGTTTTATTTAAGACACAAGTATGGGGTGTCATTTTTCCAGTTTGAATAACGTATTTTTTTAGATAATACTAAACTACTGTTTGTTATATTTTCTTAAATCTATTTTTAGTACTTTTTAATGTTGTACATAATTTTTTTAGATTAATTGGCTAGCAAAACCTACTATGTAAATTTATAGTGCAAAACAACAGTCAATTAATTGTTATTATGCCAGTACCAATAAAATAAAATAAATAAAAAATAATACGGCTTGAGGAACCCATAAAGTTTCTCGCTGCCCCACAAAAAAGTCCGGTGGCTCTGAAAAAGCAATCTAACGCCATCAGCAATCTCTCTCAAAAAAAACCCATAAAGTTTCTCGCTGCTCCACAAAAAAGTCCGGTGACTCTGAAAAAGCAACCTAAGGCCATCAGCAATCTCTCTCAAAAAAAAACTGGTCAAAAAATGATAAAGAACACGTAGATAGTAAACTTACGAAGATGCTATGTGTCCCAGAAAAAGTTGTTAGTCTTAGTACCAAAATAGATACATAAAAACCATATATAAACAGGTAATGTAAGTTTACACTTTCATAACAACCGTTTATAGTGCGTTGACGTATACTCGGAACAAATAAAGGGCTAGTGGCCTGCCCACCCTTCCGCCAGAATGCGCGCGCGCATATGTCTCTTTGATCTTCAGATAACAGACGCGGGCGCCATCTGTCGCGGGTACTGTTAGACAGCTTTTACCGTGCACCAATAGGATTAGGTACTTCAACTAGGTACTCTAGGTACTAAATAAATAAATAAATAAATAAATAAACTTTCCTACACTCACACCAATTATCTAGCCCAAGAGAAGCTTTGTTATGAAACTCGTTAAGTATATATAATTACTAGACAAATGATAAACATACTTTAAATACTTAAATACATAGGTACTTATTATACCTACATAGAAAACACACAGACCCTAGACAATTTAGAAAAACAATAATTTCAAAATTGACCCGACCGGGGATCGAACCCGGGGCCTCAGAGATGGCGACACCATGAAAACCGGTGTATAAACCACTCGACCAAGGAGGTCGATGTCATAAAATTTTTTCTTTCTTTTTTTTAAACAATAAATGCAACATTATTTTACGACACACGCTCACCAACTTTGTGACAACTATAGCACGTTAATCTATACTAAAACAGCCATTAAAATATATTTATAAAACCTTTATACGACTGGTACTTTCAATATTCCCGTGGGATTTCACACGTGTAGTGTCGTTATTCTGGTCAGACATTGACTTAATAAAAGTATCCGTAAAGAGCTGTTAAAACATACTAAAGTAATCCTTTTTTTTTCTTTTTTTTTTTAATGGTAAAAGGAGGCAAACGAGCAGGCGGGTCACCTGATGGAAAGCAATCACCGCCGCCCATGGACACCCGCAAAACCAAAGTTATTGCAGATGCGTTGCCAACCCTGAGGAAGGAGTTGGATCTTGAGGAAGGATAGGAATTGGGAGAGGGGAGGGGGTGAGAGATGGGCCTCCGGTACTTTCACTCACCGGACGAAACACAACAGCAACGAGTGCCGTTGTTTCACGCCGATATTCTGTGAGAGGGTGGTATTACGCCGGGCGAGCCGGCCCATTTCGTGCTGCAACGCAGCGTGGCTCTAGGTACCACTCAAAACACTGAGTATATACTGAGTATATCGTAAAAGAATAGTTGATATTATTTGTTAGTTTAAGACCTAGTTACTGCTATAAAAGCTGTGGAACTTCTTGCGCCCATTCTTCTCCACAGCTAAAAAATAGACGTCTCTGAATGGGTAGTAGGTAAAAAATGTTTGGACGATTCAAAAGTACTTATAAATAAGTTAAAATTTAGACTTAGTTTTCTATACTTCTTGAAGCAACGTATAATAGCAGTTTATAAGAACCGACCAGTGGCATGTAGGTTTATTAATTAATACAAACGGTATCTAAAATCAGAATTACCTACAAACACTATAGTTAGTTTAATATCAAAAGCGCAATTTAATAAAAGGGGGTATTTTCTATTTCCAGGATCGCAATAGAAATGGTGAAAATGGCACTCAATCTATAAAGCATGTATATAAACATGTGAATTGAAAACGTTAATCTGTCTTCATACAATAGTCTTAGTTCAAAATCATATTTTTTTAAATGACGAACGTTGTAATTGCTATAAAATACAGCAATACGAGTCATCTCATCATCTCAGCCAAAAGACGTCCACTGCTGAACAAAGGCACTTCTTTACTTTGTGACAAAGGCCTCCCCCAAATAATCATGGGGGGTATTTGCCGTAATCGCCACGCTTGGCAGGCGGGTTGGCGATCGCAGTAGGTTGAGGGTAACCTCAGAGAGACGCTGCTGCCCATCCTCTGGAATGGTCCCTTAGTCGGCTATTACGACACCCACAGGAAGAGATGGGGTGGTGCAATTCTTTATCCCCGGCATCACACAGGGTACAATACGAGTAATTTACCTAATTAATTTTCGTTGAACTTAATGTGTGCCAATAAATGTATTTCTTATTCTTCTTATAATTCCATGTTATTACAGAGTACTAAGAAGTGAAACTATTTCCGGGATCCGGGATTCGATAAAAATGAATTTTTGACATTTTGGAGGTTGTAACTACTCTTAGTCAATTTTTTTTTTACTTTTCGTTTCAAGTGCTAATTGCTGCACTGAAGCTAAATTAAATATTTATAAAATTTACAAAATACAGTGAAAAAATTAAACGCCTACCCGACCCAGCCAGGAATCGAACCTGGGTCTTCCGCAATCCGGGCGACTGCACTGACCGCTATGCTACCGGGAAGGCTGACGTAGACGCTGAATCCTGTCACTGCCTTTGTAACTGTACTCTTAGTCATGTTTTGTCAGCTTTAAGTATTTTAGCCCCTTCATTCCGATCACTGATTATCACAATTAACAAACTGACCAATCCAATACCCATTTGGAACGTTACCCTATATAGCAAATAAATATTATCAGTCTGACTTCAGAATCAGACTTCAGACTTCAGACTTAAACTACTAATGAGCTAGAATTAATGGAACCAGTTACATCAGTAAACGAGATGCCGGTAACCAGCAAGGCATCCATCAAAACGTTTAACCCGTTAAGTCTTGCTTGAGACATAACTCTTGCAGTTTCTACCAGGCAGCAGGCAAGTTTGATCCCGCCAGATAGGCAAACCCACAGCACTTTCACAAAGGTCACCAGATAACGCATTCAGGATCTGACAGGATTCATTACCGTGAAACAGTTTTCTCGTTAACACGGTTAAAAAGGCCGGTATGGACGATTCATAATATTTTTCGATAATGATTAATTCATAATGACAAAAGCTTTTCTTGGGGCTAGATAATTGGTGTGAGTGTGGGGAACATTTATTTTATTTATTTATTTATTTGTTAAAAGGACAAAAGGAAATTAGACAATAAAATCTTGCTATTATGATTGAAGTTGTTGTCGTGTGGCAATAACAATACTAGATACTAGACACAGACAGCCTCCAGACAATCTGCTAGATGGTCAGACGATGTCATTTTGGTGACAGGATACAGGAAGGCAGTGTTACAGCGATGTTGCAAGGAATGGGTGGTACAGACTAAAATAATGATGATAGTGATCAATTTAAATAAGAATTCCGAAGCATTACGAATCAAATTGTTTACAACTCACAATAACAAACAATTAATCTTTCGAAAGTTTGTCTTCATTGTTAAAATTATTGTTTTTAGTAAAATTACTCAACTTGGCCATTTTAGACCTACAGTTCAGCAACTCGAATGGCAGTTACGACCATGACTAAGGGTGCCTTATAAGACAATGTTCCATGAAATTGGGCCGAGTCGATGTTTTACGTTGAATTGAATGAGATAATCGGCGTGGGAGGTTTGGGAGGAAGTAGGCCATCGGCTCGGTCAGCGTAAGTGCAAATGGAAACGTCCAAGCTCGATTGTAAGATAATAAGTCCGGAGAATATACGAGCATTGACAGAATTGGAGCAATTTTTTCGGTAGTGATCTTAGTCGGTTGGTACTGTTTTTATGGCCTTGACATTATTGCGCATTCACAATGAAAATAGCTCTTGGAAGACGACTTAAATCAGGGTGCTGTTGGATGCATGATAATAAGACCGAAAAACATACGAGCATCGGCAGAATCGGAGCAATTTTTCTGTAGTCTTGCTTTTGGTTTTTATTGTTGTAAATGGCTTTGACATTGTATTGCAATCACAATGAAAATAGCATTTGGAAGATGGAGACTTAAATCTTGATTGCATGATAATAAGTCCGGAGAATATACGAGCACTGGCAGAATTAGAGCAGTTTTTTGGTAGTGATATTGGAATAACCCGTTACTTAGTTGTTGACTGTTTTAAATGGCTTTGACATAACTCAGAGGGAAAGTGGATGCTCAGCTGTGTCGATTTTTCGTCATTCACTCAATGCCCTTCTGGACGCCAGCCCGGATTGTGATGTGTTTGCGGAAGGTGATTACTATCTGAATGCTTGAAGTACTGTGAGATTAATGTACGATAGTTGTTTTAATTTTTTTTTTAATTAGCATGCATCGTTTTTATTTTGTACTGTATTGTTTTATTGATTGTGTTCATTGCAATGTTTAATATTTATTTGAATTTTTCTATGATTTTAGTGCTTCTAATTTTTTTAATTTTTTTTTTTAATTTATTGTAATTTTATTTTAATATTATTTTATTTTATTATTGAATTATGTGTTAATTGGTGTAATTGGCATTAGACGGCTAAATAAAAAAATAATAATTAATAACTACGCATTTACAATGAAAGTAGCTCTTGGAAGAAGACGGTTTCAATCAGGATGCTGATGCTGAGAGCGAATTTTATTCACCATTCGATCAAGTTCATCATCAAGTTCATCAGCTACCACCATCTTATCTAAATAAGTCGAGATAATCAATATTAGTAAGTAGCATTGTTGGAAGAAGAAGAGATAAGATAGCCAGTGCCTCAGTAGTTGAGGATTCCGAGTGAAATGCGCTTCCACATTCAGCCTCATCATCACTTAATATTACGTGAGATGAAGGCCAAGTGCTCAAGTGGGCAGAAATATAAAAAACCAATTTCTACTTTAAAATGGGGTTTGCCTGGGATTTTGCCCAGAATGGGTGGTGGTGAGTGATCAGTTGATCACTCTCAATCATCCATCCATGGGCTGTGGTTACTGCTGACCTCATTAATTTTGGTCCACACAACTCGTTCCATTTCTCCGTAATCGATTGCAATCAAATAATCGATCATCGATATTTTAATTGGAATCGATTATAAAACATTTCCTCTTCATTTTAAGTCGCTATTCAGGCTTCTGCTATAGATCGTTTCTCCGACAACAATCTTTTGATCTGATACTAGCCGGGACTAACGGTGTTTTGATCACCCATCCGATTATCGTCAGCGCACAACGTAGCTTAACTGTCGCGATTGTAGCAAAGAGACTATTGGTGCCAATAACTACCTCTTTTTTAGGTTAACATTTTAAAAGGGAGTAAGTCAGAAAAATGTGGAGAACTTTTTTATTTTTTACGGGTACGCATTTGGCTTTTATATCAATGGTGGCAAGTGATTATAAGGCTGAAGGTGGAAGTGCAATTTCACTGAACAGGCTATCCTTATCTCTAACACACACCCTGCTACACACTACTTTAAAGTTTACACTGACACCCCCACTAACCTTACGGTTATAAAGTTAGGTGTCAGACATCCTTACGCAAGCACAAGGGACCATCTACGTCAGGTCATAACGCCAGATCAGAACACGCCGGTACGCATCCTTCATACGGTACTTTTAAGACTAGTATCTCGAGCTAGTTGCCCCGTGGACACGTATAGTCCACTACCTAATATCCAGATAGGTTACCGGAGCTGTAAGCTCGCTCAGTTCTCGTTGCACTAAGAGTACAACTCGCAGTGTACCACTCATCCTTATCTCTAACAGTAGGGACACAATAATGCTGCTAACATTGATGTTATGGCATCATAATTAGTTTAATGATGGTAGCCAGGCCAGGGGCCCGACCGCCTAACCGATCGCTTTGACTTCGTGTGTGGTTTATGACGTCATCTTGTCGTTTCGTGCCGCCTATGAAAGCAACATCGAAAGCTATAGCTTTTGATATTGCTTTCATAGGCAGTGCGAGGTGGCAAGATGACGTCATAAACTATACGCGTAGTCAAAGCGATCGGTTAGGCGGTCGGGGGGCAGTTCTAAAATAAACCCTACCACCAACTACTGGGAATCGAACTCAAGACCTCTGTGGCTTTAAGACCGATGTTTTTACTAAACACCCAGACCACAAAGGCGGTTCAAAAATGTAAATATGATTGTAAACTATTGGCCGCTCGCGGTTTCACCCGCGTGGTTCCCGTTCCCGTGGGAATATCTGGATAAAAAGTATCCTATGTGTTATTCCCGCTTGTAAACTATCTGTATGCCGAATTTCATCCAAATCCATTCAGAAGATTTTACGTGAAAGATTAACAAACATCCATATTTACAAACTTTCGCTTATAATATTAGTAGGATAGTATGGAAACAAATGTATGTTTTGCCAATGTAAAGAATTCGATGATCTCAGCATTATTGGTTCAGTAACCCAGCTGAGATGACGGTGCATGATGTGGGTGTTGATAAACTGGTAATAACATTCATTCGAGACAAGGAAAGCCTTAAATGCAATAAATAACATCACTGGACACCACAAATGAATCACTAAAGCAAAAAAAATTAGGAACGAATATTTTGTCTTCTAAAGATTTCGCGGTTGGTGGCAACAGGCCTTGTTTTAAGTCTGTCTACCTAGCTATGACGGCTATGGCTAAATATTTATAAAAATTATAAAATACAGTGAAAAAATTAAACGCCTACCCGACCCAGCCAAGAATCGAACCTGGGTCTTCCGCAATCCCGGCGGCTGCACTGACCGCTGTGCTACCGGGAAGGCTAACGTAAGCACTGAATTTTGTCACTGCTTTATAATGCTTTTTGAGTGCTAATAGTGGCACAGCGCGCCATCTATCCAAAGGTAATTGCAACCGATGGCTATGCAGATTCATCTTTGCAGATGAAATACCACAAATTTGATAACACAACGCTATAGTAAATTCTTCAGTGCAGCAATTAGCACTTGAAAATAAAAAGTGAAAATTAGCTATGACTATTTTATCAAAGTCTGACGCCAGATAAGATAGCAGTTCCTCAATAGTTAAGGTAATAGTAACGTTTTCACCTCCGCATCCGGCCTTAGTTCTGTAACCATGCCGTGTACTGAAATAAGAACGAACTTTGGACTTCTGGGTCTAAGAGATCGGTCGGTGGACTATCCAGATCTCAGAAGCGAATAATAGATGCGTGGGTCTAAGTGGCCGACGATCAAACTAGATCATACATTTCTTTTGTGACCACACTCACTGAGGCGGTTAAAATACCTCTCGAGTCTGAAAGATCCGTGAACTAACTATACCACAAGTGGTTAAAGTAACCCAGGGTCTAAGAGACCGGTGGTCTAACAAAACAACGTTTAAATTTGAGCAGCACCGAAACCAATCCTAAGATCAGAAGAAAATAATAAAGCGATAATATCATTACAAATACAAGCGACTATGAAAACTGTCGCAAAAACTATTCATTCAACAGCTCACATTCCACGATTGCTAATGAATACTCCACGAAACCACCGTCTGTAAGACGTAATTAACTCTCCCAATGTTCCACACGATAACAGTCTCCATACGGAGACAATAGAAATCACTTTCGATTGTCGACAACCGGCCGATAAGAACGGAAAATATTGCCCCCGATTCATAAGTGATTTATTAGTAGCTACCGGATATTATACATGGCGGTATTGTATCAGATATACACTATACCGATTACAAAGAAAGTGTTAAATATTATGATAAATGGATTAATTGAGAAGTGAAAGCTGAACATTGTATACAAAGGCGCAATGATATGTAGGACTGCAGATTAATATTGAATGGATAATACTATATCCTTTGTTTAGCTCGAACCTCTCCGAATACTAAGAATCGTTTATACACTCTCAAGTTTCCATGTATTCAAGATTCAGATTATCTTTAATAGGTTTCTTTTGCATTATCTGGTGCTTAGAGCTTCGATATACCAACAACAATTATTAATGGTTGACTTTTGAATGTCTTCAAACAACTTATTTACACGTACGCGAATACTACGCACAAAAATAGAGATACTTTAAATATATTATAATACAGAACAAAGTGTTCTTAAATTCTACCCTAGTCTATTTTTACTTCTAAATCATGATAAATACTCTAAATAACATTAAATGTATACGCAAAAGACGTGATATCCATTTCACAATAAAACGTGAAAGAAACAAATTACTCGAGATCACTCTATTTCCATAACGAAAGTACCTATAATTATAGTCAATTTAATGAATTTACAAAAGCAACATTAACTTAATACATCATGCAATATCCCATACCTCTAACCAACAATTATGAAGAGGAAATACATCGATTTATAGATACGATCGATAATTCAATTCGAATCGATGACGGAAAAATTGCGATTCTCGAAGATCGATGGACACAAATCGAGTTTTACCGGGTCACGGTGCTCGTGATGTCATAAGAAAAGAAAATATAACAAAATTTGCATTTAATTGGAGATGACATTTTTGTGAAAGTTGTTAATGCTAGATTATTATATTTTTTGATTCTCAACGAAAACGGAATAAAGAACTCTTTTGTTTTTATTAACGTTTTGTTTCTTTTGCTTTTTAATTTTCAGGTCAAATGAGGTCATATTCCAAAAACAACACTTCCACAGCATTTTTTTCATTAAATTAAATTTATTTTATTTGACTTAAGGTAAGTAATTATAATATAAAGGTCATTTTCTCATGTTAAAGTAAAACCTCTGTATTACACATCATTAAGACGTCATTAAATCAAAAAAATCGTGAAGAGTAGCGAGAATGGAGGAGGCCTATGGCATAATAAATAAATAAATAAATAATACAGGCTAACTGTAACCGAGACCCAGCCACATTGTATGCTTGTTTGCTGTCTCACATACACTTAATTCGATAATTATTACAACAATTTATAAATACCAACCTACTGACATGATAACGCGCGCTACACCTTTCAAGTATCAAGAATTCAAGACCGACGCAAGGTCAAACAGTAGGGGCAGAAAAAATTTTTTTTAACAAAAAGTTGTCATAGCTCGGCTAACCGGTTATTGTAACAAAAAAGGTAATTTAACAATAGACAGAGTGTGTGCTATAATTAATTCTTAATGACACGATAGAAAATTCAATTTAGGTATGTTGAGTAAAAAATAGTTGCTCACGATCATGAGGCGAGATATGAGAGTATGGGCTAATACGAAGCTTATCTTTAAGTATAAAATGCCAAAGGAACTATTATTTAATCGGTGCCAAAGATCTTACGCTCAGAGGTCTAGGTTCGAATCTCAGTGGAATGTTTGGTTGGTGGCGAGGCAGTTCAGGGTCCCCCAGGCTAGTTACCACTCTTTTCATCATCAATCATCATCAGCTCGTTTTATGTCCCCACTGCTGGGGCACGAGCCTTCCCTACGGATGGATAGAAAGGCCATAAACCACTACGCGGGCCCAGGGCAGATTGGTGGTTGTTAACGACTGCAAATGCAGCCGGGACCAACGGTTAGCACGGAGGAGCTCGAGATGATACATTTTTGGTCACCCATCCAATGACCGGCCTTTGCGAATGTTGCTTAACCTCAGCACTCGCAGACGGGGCGCGTTAACCACTGCGCCATCGAGATCCTCCACACTCTTATTCTTATCTAAATCTGTCGTCTTGAAAACTTTGTTTACAGCGTTGCTCTCAGTAATAACCTATACAGTTCCTGGTGGTAATGGATTCCTGGTGAAGTGTGCTTCTACTTAATCATTTACAAGTACCACCATCATCACCTGTTCACTTATCATGTTCATTGCTGGATGGATAGGGAGAACGGCCCAAATGCGGATTGGTGGTTGTTAACGACTGCTAAGTGCTAGTGCAGCCGGGACCAACCGCTTTACGTGACTTCCGAAGCACGGAAAAGCTCGAGGTGATGCTTTTTTGGTCACTCATCCGATGACCGGCCTTCGTGAACGTTGCTTTACCTTAGCAATCGCAGACAGGGCGCGTAAGCCACTGCGCCATTGAGCTCCTCTTAATTATTATTTTTTAAATTGTAGTGATGACTTGATTTCAATGATGGAAGCCCTTATGACTCGACCGATTTTCGTGAAATTTTGTGTGCATATCGGTTAGATCTGCGAATCGGACAACATCTACTTTTCATCCCCCTAAATGTTAGTGTAGGAACATACTATGCCGAAATTACGCGACCGAAGTTCGGCGTTTTTGGCCTCAGAGGTTAAATGCTATACGCTATAACGCAACGTAATTTCGGTATTATGTGTCAGTAATTCAAATAGCATTGTAGGCGTAATCATGGCGAACTTCAGTCGCATAACTTCGGCATAGTGCTTTTACACTTATGGGTGGTCCACCCCAAATTTTTTTTTTTTACAATTTAATTTCCCAATACAAAATGTTCCACGATTTGATTGTTTTGTTGACATAGAAACTGTCGAAGCGATACGAAGTCCGCCGGGTCAGCTGGTATAGGTATATTTAAATCTTCTGTGCGTGTGTTTGTAATTGAACCAGTAGAAGGATCTAAACGGCTGAACCGATTTGGATGTTTTTTTTTGTATGTGTTCAAGTGGATTCGAGAATGGTTTAGATTTACAATTGGACCCGGTAGGTGGCGCTGCTATAGGGCTTCATCATGGTATTTATATATTTATATTATTTATATTTATATTATTTTGTACATTAAATCAATTACGTTGCAGACTATACATTCTACGCGACAGTTTCCGTTCTCTTGACACGGTTGGCTACTTAGTTAGACTTGGCAAATTATACAATATATCATAATAAATAACAAATAAATAACTAACAATACAAATAACCGTATTCACCTTGGATTAATCACTTGACATACGATCAATTTAAGGCTTCATAACAGTAGGAGCGATGCGATACGCTACAGAGCAGCGTCACAGAAGAGATGCAACATTTACAAACAGCTGGGTGCCTAATGCGCGTTTGAATTGCCATTTGATCACGTTGAGAACAACGAGCTGTCCCGATTCTATGTTCCTAGTAAGTACCATCGAAGTAGAAAGCACAAGCTAGGTATTTGATGTGCCAATGTGTCGAACTGCTGCGTGAGCCCGCTACCTTGTCCCTCTTCTGGACAGTAGCCCTGATTGTGATTTGTTTGCGAACGGATGGAAAGGAATCTTGCTTGAGTGTTTGTTGTTTTGTGAGACGGAAGGTGCACGTATTTTAATGTAGTTCTTAATAAACCTTTCATTTTATTGAATATTAATGTATTTAATTTAATTATTGTAATTGGTTATTAACCGTTTTAATTAAAAAAACAAATTTTTTTTTTTTTGCTAATTGCTGCTTGGCATTTTCAGCTTTACCGGGCTTTTTGGGGGCGGCGAGAGACTAAAAGGGTTCCTCAAGCCGTGTGAAACGAATCACCATCAGAGGTTTTCTGATCTCGCAAGCATCTCTGTTCCCTACTAGATTCTCCAAAGGGTTCGGATCCCCCGATCCGATCCGAACCCTTCGGAGAATCTAGTAGGGCACGGGGACGCGCACTTTTAAGTGTGCCGTTCCCTCTAGAAAACCTCCGAAGGTGATTCGTTTCAACACGGCTTGAGGTACCCTTTACGTACCTCGCCGCCCCCAAAAAAGCCCGGTGACGCTGAAAATGCCGTAGGAAGCAATCAGCAATCTCTCTCAAAAAAAAAAGGTTCGGATCCTATATAATTATTGTGTAACATTTAGGCATCGCCTCCTGAATGCCTAGTGCGATTTGTTTCAATTGCCTTTTGACCTCGACACATAACGATAACAAAAATGAAAATTTGAATAATTTTAATTATTCTCATTTGTCACCAAGGGGCGCTGCTTAAATGCCATATCATAAAATAAGGTGACTGCAGACAAACGCGCACATAATACAACCTCTCACGAACATGAAATCTCGCAACAGCACGGACTGGTTTGAGATGGTCCGAGATTCCGTGTCAGGTCTATGTGTGTGCTGTTCGAGCGCGGTATGTATTAAGCTTTCTTTCTGAGGTGTCCTTATTTTGTGGTGGTCATCATCATCATCATCATCATCATCATCATCATCATCTCATCTCAGCCAAAAGACGTCCTTAGTTCCTTAGTTAGAATAGTTCCTTAGTCGGCTTTTACGACACCCACGGGAAGAGAGGGGGTGGTGCAATTCTTTATCCCCGGCACCACACAGGGATTTTGTGGACATACATTATAAATTCTTGTTTTCGTTAACGCGATCGACTGGCAAATAAACCTACACTAGGCTACTTGGTGATTCAAAGTTCTCGACTGTTTCAGGAAATTCTCCTATCTATCTTTCTCCGCATTGGTATTATCTCTACTGCCATGTATAGCTAATGATTTCCCAAAACATAGAAGGCTAGACAATGGTTTATTTAGAATACCTAATTTGGGTAGAGAAATTAGCGTGCATTTCCCAATGCCTAAACTGCCTAATAGGCTTTTGTGTCAAGGAGAATTTAGTGCTAACAGTTCGCATTTCGCACTGAATAATATAACGCAATGATGCTACGGTTAATTGCTATTTCGTTGGAACAGTTTGCAACCGATATTTGGCCAGAACCTGATTACAGAAGGCATTTGGTAACAAATGACAGCCACAGAATTGATAAACTGTAAGTACAGAAGATGAACTCTCAAGGAGCTCATCTTCTCGCTAATGTCGTTAAAGTTACAATAGGTACCTCGTTAGTAATAAACAAACGTGACATATTATTATAACATAACTAACTATATTAAAGAAAAAATTAGCTAAGATAACTAAAGACAAAATAAAACCTATAAATAAAAAATGTCCTCCAGCTGTGGTCTCATGGGAACGGTTCCAAGAATGCTGGCAACATTACCTCTTTGGATTGCCAAGCTAATACGTTGGCAGAGGTACCTGCCAGCCTTCTTGCCACCGGAGGCTTCAATAAGGCGAGCACTCAACTCTTTAACAAGCTGCTTGGCCTCCGGCCTCCATGGACCCAATGTCTCCACTGCAAACGGAACAAATAAATAATTTGGACCCAGGTTTGCGTATTTGTTTATTTGTACCACCTTAGTAGATTTTTTATGAAATAAACTTTAGTAGGTAGTATTCCCTCAGAATAATAACTAAAGCTTCGAAAATTTATTGATCATTTGTGAAATTTACTTAATAGACTTTGAGGTTTGACTAGTTATCATATTATTAGCTTTTATTTTATTTTATTAAGAATATATTTGTCGAGTCTGTTTTGCGATTGCTCAGAAAATATTTGTGAGGGTTGTTATTTGAGAAACTGGTACATAATTTAAAGTGGTGGCCTCTTATATAGGTGTTGTAATTTCGGATAAAAAAATTGTCCCAATTCTGAAGATCATAATGTCTGTTTAACATCTTAAATGTCTCAATCAGATCTCCACTGTCTCTGCTGCGATACTTTAGATTAGAGTCGTGAGTTTCACACGGCGGCAGATCAACCTACCCAAAACTGTCAAATTTCTACAATCAATTTTGAACTTTATTGTTTGGGTATAAGGATCAATATTCATTGGAGAAATTTGACAGTTTTGGGTAGGTTGATCTGCCGCCGACTGTACTTGTACGATCGCCGTTTTAGTAGTCGTGGTATTTTAGTGACGCTGCGCTGTACAGTCAACAGCAAAGGTAACTGATGATTGGTCTTATTTCAAAATTTGAAATCAGTATGAAAATCAAAACTTTTTAAACGCATATCAAAAACCCTCGAGTGTCTACTAGTACCTGCAGAATTTGACTGTAGTTATATAGAAAATACCGACTTACACAATCGAAACTTTATTTTGAAATCTAGTAAACATCATTTATTTATTTATTTATTTATTGCACTTATGTATACAGTATCACTTTCATATAATAATAAAGTAATAAAATAGTATATGATGGCCTGTTACAAACCCTGTTAGGGCATCGCAAAATTATAACTATTCTTATATAATAATAGTAAAAAACAAAATATAAAATTACTTATACTTTTGCTGTTGACTGTACCTGTTCCAAGAGCTCAATGTCCTTAACAAAATAGGGTCTCCAGGCCTGAAATGCGTAATCTAAGATGGGTCTTATAAAAGCTTTGTGAATTTGAAGCATCATTTCTGGTGTTATGACTCCAAAGGCTTTCCTTATGAGGTAGAAGACTTTTAGCTTTCTTGGTGATTGAAGCTATATGCTCTTTCCACTTCAGGTCCTCTGTAATCTTCACTCCCAGGTCTGTTTGCACCTTGGTCTCCATTAGTTGTGCATCACCCATCTTATAAGACAGACGGGGATTTCGACTGCCTATGTGCAAAACAGTACTTTTCGAGGCATTGAGATTTATGAGCCAGTCCTTCGACCACAACCCGCTATACACTACTTTAAAGTTTATACTGACATCCCCTACCAACCTATGCGGTTACAAAGTAGGTGACATCCTTACGCAAGCGCAAGGGACCATCTACGTGAGGTCATAACGCCGGATCAGAACACGTCGGTACGCATCCTTCATCCAGTACTTTTAAGACTAGTGTCTCAAACTAGTCGCCCCGTGGACACGTATAGTCCACTACCTAATATCCAGATAGGTCGCCGGAGCTGTAAGCTCGCTCACTTCTTCTTTCGCTTCGCTTTCTTCGTTAGAGTTGACGGCCCGAGCAGTGGTACACTGCGAGTTGTGCTCTTAGTGCAACGAGAAGTCCTTCGACCAGTTGACAATTGTATTAAGGTCGTCTTGAAGGCGGCCGTAGTCTATCAACGGGTTGGCAAATATTTTAGTGTCGTCAGCAAAGATGCCGACGTTACTTTGAAGGCAGTGTAGCAGATCAAAAGTGTATACCTATATACAACACGGGCCTGTGGACCGAGCCTTGCGGCACACCACTATGCCACAACATGTTTGACAGTTTTAGATAGGTTGATGTGCAGGCGTCATCTGTACCATTTAAGGTTGCCAACTATTTTTCAGGAAAATAAAGTAAATCTATCACTAACTAGTATAAAAAAAGGATTTGAAGAAAAAATAAAGTATTTTCCAAATTTATTTACCTATTTAAGCGTTGCGTTTCGTTTCACTTCACCTGAGTCGGAGTATCATTCAGTAGTTCAGAAATTAAGTCAATAGGAATATTCCGTTCAAACGCACGCATTAGTCGGAAATAAAGTATTTTCCATACTTTATTTTTATTAAAAAGTATAAAGTATGGGGATGGAAAATAATGTAGGATATATTATTTTAAAGTATGGTTGGCAACCCTAGTACCATTATAGGCAGTAAGTATGAGCACAAATTAAGTAATAATATCTACGAAGGTATAAGGAGGCTTTGAGGCTACCTCAGGCAGCAAGTACAGACCTACGCGTTGGCTACAACTACAACGCGTAGGTCTGTACTTGCTGCCTTTGACGACAATAAATCAGATCATCTTAAAGAAATAGACACCAAATAGGAAAGAGTAAGTATCTTATTGACTTGTGTTAGGTAAGTAATTTATAGGAAGTGACAGACAGAAATACGATATTATACCTACGACCTACCTACTATGCGTTTTGCGGTAGGTAATTGATCTTTACATAACGCTATTGAAATAAGTTAGATAATGCCTTTGTGGAAAAAGAAGGTAGGCAGGTAGGTACTGATTTAAAATAAAATGTTAAGTTCCATAAGGACTTCTAAAGATGTCTAAGGTTATGATTTTTTTGAATAGCTAAGTAGGTATGTAAGTAGGTACTAAGATGTTAAATGACCACTGTTGTGTCGGATCGGTAAATTTGTTGCTGACTGTACTTGTCTAGGTTTATTTTACTTTTTAGTTTACCTACACTATATATATATTGATAGGTTGGTAGGTAGGTGGTACCAAGAAGATTGGGTAGGCAAGTAGGTAGGTAAATACTTAAAACGTCGAAAATTGAGTAGGTAAGTATTTTAATTTTAACGCATTCACCTATGTTAGTGGTAGTATATTGTCACAGAATAACTAATAGTACCCAGATATTGTATTAGTTGTTGTTGGCTTTATTCCTCAGCTAGGTACCTACTTGGCTTTTTAAGAATAAAGACAATAGGTAGGTAGGTACTTTCCTGCTTCAAATTAGATAGGCATCTCCTGACCTGACAGGCAGTTCGCTTAAATTGAAAAGAACAGTGAAGCCATGAAAACGTATTACACTTATCAAAACAGACCCTCCGCTCAAATGAATAAACCTTTCGATTGCAGTAAGAAAGAAGGAACTCGACAATTCTAATCCTTCAAACCGAGACCTCCCTTCAAAATTAGGTAGGTTACCTAGCCAGTTGAAAATGCAACCTACTCGTAGGTAGGCACATTGAAGCTATCCAGTATCTGTGTTCTGTGCTATCCACACAGGACAACTAGACAAGAGAAGACACAGTCAGTACATGGTCAGTACTGACTGACCGATGTCTTATCCAATCATTCGAATCGTCTCGACTAGTTGTTTTTTCCGCGAACAACACTAACATCTTAGAACCGGCATCGGCAAAGCATGGAAAGTACAGTTAAAATAACTTTATAATACTCACGCAACGATAGTCGGCTATGGCTACGGTCGGTGGGATGCCTAAAAAGATATATTATTATGTAGCTATTTGTCGTTACCAAACACTGAAAACTTAACAACACAATGTTCGTTCACAAGTTTATGCACTGCGCTGTTTTAATTCATAGGTCCATGTGTTATTTGTGTTTGTGGAGAGGTCAGTTCAACTCAGCTCTAAATGCGGTTCGATGGGGACGGTGCGGCGTGGCCCCTGACGTACTTACAGTGCAACGCCGCGCGGCGAACTGATGCCTTTGCCTATCTATCCTGCCGTAATGCCGGCCGGTTTGCCGTGTCGGTCGCGGCTCGCGGCTGCCGATGATGCCGCCGCGCCGGCCGGGCCGGTCCGAATCGAGAACGCGCGCGAAGACGCAAACGTCAAATGCGCTTGTTTGTTTCTCAATGGGGATTCAGCGGGATAGTTTTGTTTTGATGTCGATAGCTCTGTCACAGATTACCTTTACAGTAGGCCGATTCTACTAAATAACTGCAACTACACTGCAGCGTCGCGTGTGTCAAAATTAGCAAATTTTGACGTTTGGGTATTCTGATTGCAGCGCTGCGCTGGTGCCGTAGTGTTGCAGGGACGGAGAAGTAACGTACCTAAATAGGTATTCCACTAATAAAACTACACTACACTTGCACGTACAGGTACAGGTAAAACCTGTACCTAGGACCTACTTACCGAATTATTTTTAGCTTTTAGTACAATTTTCAATAAAACCGTTTAACTTAAAAAAAATTTTTACATATTTTCTTATTTTATTAGTCTTTTTAGTTTTATTGAAGGTTATTACAGGATTCGTGCTGCTGCTGTAGTGTAGTAGTCGCGCAATTGGTACCTAGTGTTGTCACAAAGGTTTGGTGTAGTTGTGGTGCAGAGAATTTTAATAGAATACCTAGGTACAATTTCGAACGAGTACAAATTCGTTTTCCGCGTTCGGAATTCCGTGGGCCTAGCGCAGACGTTCAAGTTTTAGGAATATTATATTGCCAGTACGTTCAGTGGTGGCTTTGTGAACACACGACGATGGGGAACGACGATTTAATTGCGATTGCATTTCTGTTATCATTATCAAAGAAGAAAAAGAAACGTCGGTATTTTGGTTTATCCGTTAATATAATAATAATAATAATGATGCAAAAGGCAGTACTCTTTGACACGGCACGAATTGTCAGGAGGTTCCTCACTCTGCAGCCCTGACCACCGGTAGCTTGGGCCCTGCCCCGCTGCTGGCGGTACTCTAGGATTAAGTTTTTATAATGTTTTATTGTATTTATATTAAAATATTGTAAAAATCTAGTTTTAAGAAGGATAAAAAATAAAGAGTATCATCATCATCATCTCAGCCAAAAGACGTCCACTGCTGGACAAAGGCCTATATTATTAATAAAATTTATTTAAAATAACTAGGATCCAAGTGTTAGTAACAATATTCTTAAATCTACTGTTAGTAACATTTAAAATTTAGGTTTTTTTTAATTAACGTTAAACACTCGGAGAATCAACGAGAGTCCATTTTATTTAAAGAGAGCAAAGTTGCGAGCACATCCAGATAAATTCTTTGATTACTACAGGACGTCCATAAAATCTTTTGATCAACTTCATAATGGCATACGTGATAAATTAAAAAAACAAAATATCTGTATGAGATTATCTTTGGATACGAAAGAAAAATTGGCCATAACCTTGAGGAAATAGTCGTGAATATTCCACAAGCAAGGATGTTTTTCAACAGCCAATAATGCTTCTGCTTTATACATTGTCTGATGCACTTGTGTGAAGAGACATGAAAAACACAACACATCCAATACGCACAGCGCGTGGCGCGGTTCTGATTCTGAATGGAAATTTCCGAACGTGTGCGGCGGTTCATAGCAAATGTATGGAAGTGCTGCGTTCCGCATGACGTCGTTAGGTTTTTTCCTAATGGTGTTTCCGAACGCACGGGCTGGCACTCGAAACGTACGTACGGAATATATTCCGTACGGAAAATAAACGAATGTGTGCGGCAGTCAATGTATTTTCTATCAATTTGGTGCATTCAGGTCTACGAACGCGGAAAACGAATTCGGAAGTCGAATACGGATTCCGAACATATGCGGCCAGCCTTAATAGAATTGACTTACTACTCTGTCGGCAGTCTGGATACCTACCTACCTATTACCTATCTATTATCTATATTAATATTATAAAGCTGAAGAGTTTGTTTGTTTGAACGCGCTAATCTCAGGAACTACTGGTTCGAATTGAAAAATTATTTTTGTGTTAGATCGTCCATTTATTGAGAAAGGCTTTAGGCTATATAACATCACGCTGCGACCAATAGGAGCGAATCATTAGTGAAAAATGTTGCGAAAACGGGAACAAGAGCCTAAAAAATTAAAAATGCTGCCGAAAGTCACTATTCCACGCGGGCGAAGTCGCGAGCACAGCTAGTAAATTATGAAGTATGTGGGTTCCTACTATAATAAAATAATAAATGCGGGACGGTACGGTCGACATCTTGTCGGGCATGCCGCCGTCCAGGAGAATCACTACGACATATTATTTCTGGTTGTTCTGATCTTGCTAACGCAGAGTATTTGCACAGACACAACCAAGTAGCCAAAATAATTCACCAGCAACTTGCTCTTGGATATGGCCTCGTTGAATCGGAGGTGCCGTACTATAAGTACGCACCTGCGCCAGTACTCGAAAATGGTCATGCAACGCTCTACTGGGATCGCTCTATCATTTTACGGACAGGACTATTGTCGCCAATAAGCCTGATATCGTGGTGGTCGATCGATCCCAGCGCTGGGCAATACTGGTTGATATCACCATACCTCATGATGAGAACCTCGTAAAAGTCGAGAAGGACAAGCTCAGTAAATACCTTGACTTGGCTCATGAGGTTACCGCCATGTAAAATGTGGATTCAACCATTATTGTACCGATAGTCGTTTCGGCAAACGGTATTTTAGCTAAGAGCCTCGATCAACACCTAGAGAGGCTCTCGCTGAAAGGTTGGGTCAAGGGTCAGATGCAAATGGCAGTGCTCCTTGACACGGCACGTATTGTTCCTCACTCTGCAGCCCTGACCACCGGTAGCTTGGGCCATGCCTCGCTGCTGGCGGTACTCTAGGATTAGGTTTTTATTATGTTTTATTGTTTTTATATTTAAATACCTATTGTAAAAATCTAGTTTTAAGAAAGAAAATAAATATAGAGTAAAATAATAATAATAATAATAAATCTTTATTGCAGACACATGATCCATATTTTTACAAATAATAAACACATACAAAATATAAAATACACAAACATCACAAACACAAAAAATTATAATAAAGAAAGTAAAATAATAATATTATTATTTGTTTAAAGGTAGGTAGATAGGTACTTAAAGGATAGCCTACCTATACATTTTACGCAAATTTTATTGCAAACAAATTACAATTACAATTTATGTAATTAAGTATAGGTATCTTTCAATATTTAAAACATTGCTTGCTCTTTGATGTGATCTTTGATAGGTAGGTTCCGTAGGTTAAGTATTTGTAGTAAAACCTTTTTTTTTTAATGGTTCTAGTTCTGCTCGTGGTTTTTTGAACAATATACCTACCTTATGTTTAATACTTTTCTATCTTTAATAGGTAGGTATTAACATCGATTTAGAATATTAGCTATAAAGGTTCATAATAATACTATTGGAAGTGGTACAGTCAACACCAAAGGTGAAACGATGATTGGTCAAGTTTCAAAATATGAAATCAATGTGTAGTTTTTAACGTATATCGAAAAACCTTCGAGTGTCTACTAGTACCTGCAGACTTTGACTGTAGTTATTTAGAAAATACCGACTTACACTATCGAAACTTAATTTAGAAATCTGGTAAACATCATCTACTTTTGCTGTTGACTGTACCAAATAGGTCTCAGCTGCGCCAGCTCAGCATTATGTCGACGCTAGTTTGCTGCGGATGCTTACAAAATAAAATTATCAGTCGTAGATATTTAATCTACTTACTACTGACGACGCATTCCTATCATAAATATTAGGTACCTTTAGTACACAAAACTGCAAACTGCAACACTGACTTAAGAGCGTTTACGCCAGTTACGCTAGTTAATTAGGAAAGTCTTTAGTCCAGCAATGGGATGTTTATAAGCTGACGATAGTAATACCAGCTGATGATGGTAATTAGTGTGTATTTTATTTTAAATTTTATACTTATACACACACTTAAGAGCGTTTACGCCGCACACTAGCGCCGCCAATGAAAAAAAAACATATCTAGTAATTAGAGATAGAAAATCAAATTATGCTCAACAAACTATCTGAATGAAGTAATTTAGTATTTTTACGTCACCTAATGAACACCTCACATGTTATGGTTTAGTTAAATAAGACGTTACGGCCACTTTTAACTATAACGCTATCTAATATCTATCTAATAATATCTAAATTTAAAATCTACTCTATGATGCTCTTTCATAAAAAAATAGCTAAACTGCGCTTTTGTATCTTTGCCGTTTGTCTATGCGTAGGCGACAGGCGTTCCTAAGCGTTTTAGTTTAAATTAAACTTTATTAGTCAGCCGCAACGCAAGGCCGCAAAGGCTTCGATTCTGCTAATAACGTCAACAATCGTGTCTCGACGGCCTAATGATGACAATTTTCGCATACCTAGTTATAATATCAAAATCAATCCAATGGCACACCATTGAGATGTTATTGAATTAGCAGGTTTGAAGCTGCGTGCGACTTAAAAATGGGTAGCATAGACTTACCTATTATATGCAAATCCCATTATTATATGCATGACAAAAGTCGTAGTTAGACTGACACATTCTATAACTACTAATTTGTATCGGATGCGTTCACGTGGAAAACCAAAACGAGAATACATATCTGTAGAGATAGAATGTGGTTCATTCATTTGTATGTGTAGTGTTCGCGTAAAGTCACAGAAGATAATAATATAATAGTACCTACTCCGTAAAGGTCATAGAAATCATAACAGGACACTGTCGGCTGAACAGGCATCTGACAGTGATAGGAGTTAAAATCGATCCCATATGCCTGGAGTGCATGGAAAGCGAGGAGACCAGTGCCCTATGTACTCACTAACAAGATGGGAGCTCTGGGGATCAGACACACTACACATAGAGGACCTACAGAATCTGAAGGTGGAGCAGATACCAAGATTTACCAAAGAGACCAAAAGATTCGACGGGGCGCCGTGAAAGCTGGATGAACCTAAACTCCCTCAAAATAGATAACGGGGAAAAGGATGAAGTGGTCCGCAATAATGCGGTTGGATCGTCCGTCCGGCTGGCGACGTCCCCATAAGAAAATAATAATACTCCGTAAAGTTAAGAATTGTTTTCTTAAAAACTAAACTATGGTTTAGAAATTAAAATAACTAAGTTCAATACTCATTCAAATACAAGGTAACGGTGCCGGTGGCGTTGGTGCGTTTCTTTAAAGCTTATTGCAATCTAAGCTCTATTCTAATGACATATTATTATAATAAACGCAATTTGCACACAAATATCATACGCACTGACAACTCTCCAACAAGGTGATCCAGACATTAGCATAACTCCTGCGCAGCTAGCAATAACGAATGACATACCTAACGATTTTATCGATTAGTATAGCGCGATTTATAGACTTCGTCTGCGCACGGTGAGATATTGTTTTGATAGCCTGAATAATTGGTATTACAGTGCGCAGTGTGTGCTTATTGAAAACTGGACGGGAATAACTAGTGGCATGTGCACACTGGGAATGTACACACTGGGAATGTTTTGGTTTGTGGGATAAAAAAAAAATACCAATGTTTATTTTTCCCATCACAAAATAGTTCCATTTGACTAAAAGGGCCGATTTTTCAATACTAAGGGCCGATTTTTCAATCCTCAGTTAGTGATCTTTATCCGTAGAATAAAGTTTATTCGAAAGTTAACAAGATTTTTAATTTTTCAATGGTCAGATAGACGTTATCTGTCGAATAAAGCCGCTAACTGAGGAATAAAGTTATCTGCTTCTTGAGGGGCTGGATAAGATTTATATATGCGTTTTCTATGACATTTTGAGGTTATGTGGTGTGTCATTTGAGAGTTAGTAGGTATTTTGTCCGTACACAATTCAATTTATAATTTTCTTTATTGTATATCTCACACGCACACACATTCTAATGGATATTTTTGAGCAAATCGACGACGCAACAATTAAGGAGGAAAAGCAGATACTCAACTATATAAACGCTGTGCCTGATTGCTGAGCTGATTCTATTCTATTCTCTCTCTATCTTCTATTCTATACTAACTCGGTCTTAGCTTAGAATAGAATAGAATAGCTCTTTATTGCAGTTCTGTTCTTTTCTCTCGGGCTCATTGTTGCGTCGTCGATTTGATCAAAAATATCCATTAGAATGTGTGTGCGTGTGAGATATACAATAAATACAATTTAAATTGAATTGTGTACAGATAAAATACCTACTAACTCTCAAATGACACACCACATAACCTCAAAATGTCATAGAAAACGCATAGATAAATCTTATCCAGCCCCTCAAGAAGCAGATAACTTTATTCCTCAGTTAGCGGCTTTATTCGACAGATAACGTCTATCTGACATTGAAAAATTAAAAATCTTGTTAACCTTCGAATAAACTTTATTCTACAGATAAAGTTCACTAACTGAGGATTGAAAAATCGGCCCGACTTATTAACTATAATAATTACGATAGCAATATTTGTGAGAGAATGGTGACTGATAAAGGTTTCAGAAAAAAAGGAAACGTGGGCTATAGGTCGCCAGGCCTTCCCTACAAATACCTAGTAACTATTTATTTTAAAAAGCGTATATGTGTGAGAGAGGGTGATTCGGTGTGTTACTTACACATGCATACAGCATGTGTAAGTAAGCGGGCAACTGTGTGAATTGAGAAGAGGCGGCGCAAAGCAAAAGATAGGATAGGGAAATAGGTAGGTTAAGCTAGGCTCAAGACTTATCTCAGAGGACAGAGCACGGAATAGATAAACTGTTGTGTGGGACAGATCAAGTCCTCCGAAGCTTCGTAAAAGTCTTAGTCAAGTGACAAGAAATTTTGAAACAGAGGACTTGCAGGCTGTTTTCTGATAGGGGTAGATATGGAGGGCAGCATTCATCCTGTTATAGAGAAAGGGACCAAGAAAATGGATACACTTTTGGTTATGTCATCATCATCATCAGCTCATAAAGTCCCCACTGCTGGGACACGAGCCTTCCCTATGGATGGATAGGGAGAACGGGCCATAAACCACCACGCGGGCCCAGTGCGGATTGGTAGTTGTTAACGACTACTAATGCAGCCGGGACCAACGGCTTTACGTGCCTTCCGAAGCACGGAGGAGCTCGAGATGATAAATTTTTGGTCACCCATCCGATGACCGGCCTTTGCGAAAGTTGCTTAACCTCAGCAATCGCAGACAGGGCGTGTTAACCACTGCGCCATCGAGCTTCTCTGGTTATGTGCATTTTATTAATTACTTGGTGTCGATCCGATCTGAACCCCTCGGGGAATCTAGTAGGGATCGTAGAGAACGGGAAGCACGCTTGCGTGACGCCATTCCCTCTAGAAACCCCCTGACGGTTTCGAACACACGGCTTGTGGAACCCTTTACATTTTCGTCTATAAAAATTTCGGTGACGCTGTATAGGCCGTCTGCAGCCAACAGCAAACTTTAAAAAAAGCTACCTGTACACACGCATGCGCACCAACCTACTAACCACAAACTGTCAAACTTCCTTAATAGAATGTTTTTGTTTTGTTTATATAATTTTTAACGCAAATTTGGTTGCGAACAAATTACAAAAACACAAATGTTGAAAAAATTTTGGTTAGAATCACGATAGCTCAATTGGGAGAGCACCTGACCCGGTATGTCAGAAAGGTGCAGGTTCAAATCCTGCTCGTGGAATTTTATTCAACATTTGTGTTTTTGTAATTTTTTCAATAGACTTTGAGCTTTATGCTTTTGTTTCTTTGTCGCACCTTCAAAAGATGGAATAGTCTACCAGCACACGTTTTCCCTCCTTCCTATGATATGGGGTCCTTCAAACAAGGCGTGAAAAAGCACCTTGTGGGGCCGGCAGAGTGAGACTGACTGATGCTGCGTTGTTTTCACGCTGCACCAGTTGTCTTCGCGTCTGGACTCCATTTCCACTTAACATCAGTTGGTATGGAGTCATTTGCCGTGCTAAGTATAACAAAAATAAATGGTCGAAAATGTGTATTGAAGCAATTTGACAGTTTGAGATAGGTTGATTGATGCACATGCATGCGTCTGTACAATAAAATGTACTCCAAGGACAAATGTACTTGGAGTACATTTTTATTGTCTCTACGGTGGTGGCGTGTGCGTCGGCGACGTTCCCTAAAATATGGTTGAGGTTGAGCGAAGCGATGGTTGATTCATATGTCATACTCGTGAACGGGTGCCGCCTGTGGAGGCTGGTCTGCTCTTGCATACTAATCTTATTGTTAGTATTAATTACTATAGTTTGACTTTATTTTTCCTAAATAATTTTTGACATTTATTGGAGTACCTACTGTAGTGGTACTGTATGACATTGTGGAAATTGAAACTTTTACCTGATGTAAAGATAATTTAGTTTATTTTATTTTATTTTTTTACATGTTGTGGTTGTCTTCTATATGTTTTATGTTTATTTGTAATGGAAAGTGTCCTGCTATGATAGGGCATTATCCAATATTTTTTGATGCTGTAAGGGAGAAAAGAGCTGGACACTTGCTGAGTTTCTTGCCGGTTCTTCTCAGTACAAGATCTCCCGCCCAGAGTAGACTTACGAACCGATGGCATAGTGACATTCGCAAGAGTTGTAGCCTAAACTGAATAAATGATTTTTGAATTTGAATTTGAATTTGAATTTGACAATCAATACCTGTAGGTACATATTGTCATTTCTGTATGACATTGTAAGTGTCGAAGAAAGGGAGAAAAAAGATGCAGCACGAAACGGGCCGGCTCGAGGAAGGTGTTGGATCTTGAGGAGGGAGTAGGAATTGGGAGTGAAAGTACCGGAGGCCCATCTCTCAGGGCCTCCGGTACTTTCACTCACCGGACGAAACACAACAGCAACGGAGTGCCATTGTTTCACACCGATATTCTGTGAGAGGGTGGTATTGTGCCGGGCGAGCCGGCCCATTTCGTGCTGCAACGCAGCGTGGCTCTACTTACCACTAGGAAACTACTCGTTGAGGTCGTGATCGTATGGCGAATGAAACTCACACTAGGCCCTCTGAATGACAGCTAGGAAGTAGGTGAAAGTCACAAATCCTGGTGACTGGTGCTAACCCTTTTTTTATTTTTTATTTACGGCTTCGTATTATTAGCACATTTAGCCAGTGTCAAAGTAATTTTTCTTACAAGTAATACATAAATAAACAATATTTCCTTATATGATGATGATGAATGCACACAATGCGTCGCCTTAAGGACACTGACATAATAGTCACATATTAGGGTAGTGGCAAGGGCTTGCCAAACCAAAAAAAGGCATTCCCGGGATTACCCAGCTCGACATCCGGGATTTGGGCATATTACGCGGGACACAACACACCACGTATAAAATGGTCAGAAAAAATCTGCATATATTTTTTTATCATTTAATAAAAAAACCGCGACGCGACGCGAAATACGCAATGCATAGGTATTAAGAAATTTTAATAATGCGTAACAAATTACTCGGACAAACTTCCTAACCCGCCCGAGGGTAGTTGGTACGAGATAGATACTTATAATCATATTATCACTGATTTCCGGGACAAAAAGCGTCCCACAGAGCGTCACGGCGCGGCGGGACGGCCCAAAATTGGCCCAGAAGCGAATCCGGAAAATCCGGGACGGTTGGCACCAGTATTCGACGGAACCAATGGTCGACACTTCTTTTCCTTTAATCAATAGAAAAAAGGGGTTGCGACTTCTTAGCGGGAAAGTGAAGCGTCATGTCTGCGGTTTTGTTTTATTTTCTAAAATTTGTGTTATGTCGAATATTAATGTGAAATAATGGTGGATTATTAACCGTTAAGTGTTCGTGAGTGTGCTTTAAATTTACGTGGCGGGATCTCGATTTTTCCCAACAATTACAAAACATAAAGTGATATTCGATGACATGATTTTTCATTTAATAAGTTTGTACCTTTTTCTAAGACAGCTGCCTGTTTTATACGTACTGTGAACAAAGTAAAAACTTAACGTGACATTCATGCGGGCGAAGTTATAGCGTTCTACCGTAAAACATTACGAGTTATGTCTGTTTAACATAATATATAGTGACAATAAATCGAGTGCGTATATTTTTAGTGCTGGTGATTTACTTCAGAACAACAAAAAATGAATCCTGCATGCAAGAATAATGCATATTCTAGTTTTTGAAAGATCATCATCATCATCATCATCATCAGCCTACACACGTCCACTGCTGGACATAGGCCAAAGAAAAAAAGATAAAAATAAAGATAAAAAAAAATAAAGAAAAAAAAATAAAGATACAAGTTAGTAACTCAGAAAACAACATACTGTACTTTACCAGCCCATGTTACCGGCTAACAACTGCTAAACAACAAAAAAAAAACCACAATAATTACAGAATAAGATTTTTCGGGGTGTTTCGGTCTGTATTTCTAGAGCAGAATACCCGAAGACACCTCAAAATGCAACGCAACGGTGAATCTACGAAAATAATGCGGTTGCTTTTTCGACGCTGTCCACTTCCTGACACGAACTTCATCATTACCAGCCGTACGTATGCAATCGAATATGAGAAACACTTGACTATATCTACTTCATTATTTCACATAACAATTTCAAGCTTGTAAATGCAAACTATTTTAATGACAGTCGGTGATAAGGGTAATGACGATTCGGAAACAAAATAGCAAAATTATTGTAGATTCACCCTGCAATGGTGCTGCCCCTGAATTGCTTTCTTTAAATCAAATAAATACTATGTATCGAACCCGGGCGCCTAAGACTTTTGTACTAAATGTCTATAAAAATAATACATCATATTACAATCCCATTGTCAGAATGTGCCGTCTATACAATGAACTGGTTGCACTTAATAACAACATCGACATATTTTCCATGAAATTTCATAATTTTAAAAAAAATGTCCGGGAAATTCTCGGCTCGGCATCTCCCACTTAATAAAAAAAACTTCATAAAGTTTATTTTCGTAAAACTGTAAAGTCAACATTAACATAGAATAACTTTTCAATTTGTTATATTTTTATTTTTTTTATATATATTTTTTCACCATTACTATGTATTGTATTTATTTAGTTTTTAATTGGATATAGTTGTAGATTAGGTAAACTTAAACATGGACGCTTATTGTTAATCGTGTTGTGTACACATGTTTTAGATAGGAATTTAGCTCTTATACAATTTATCATGCAACATTGTTATTTTTTAATTTCTATCTGTTTTGTGTACCTAATAAATAAATAAATAAATAAATGGACCTCGGTTTGGATTGCCCTTGTCGTGGGGTCAAAATGCATGTTAAGTGGATTTAAGATGACGAAGTTTTAAATATGATGTGGTATCGATTCTTAGTGTTGGGTAAACAACGCAAGGGAGAGGAAATGCTCAAATAATAAATAATAATAAATAAATAATAAATTATTTTATTTTCTTTAACAATTTTTGCCTTATCTATACGGTTGATTGGAGCCTCCATTTAAGCAAACGTAGCCGGTGTTTGGAGACTCCGCTCTTCCCTTAAAAATAAGTACTAGCAAAAGGCAGTATGATACCAACATAGATTTTAACATTAACCTTTTATAATTTTAAACTAAAAACAAAAAGCAAGGCTATACATTACATGTGTATGTGAGAGAGGGTGTGTGTCAAAGAAATGACAAATGACATGCATTGACATAAAACTTGCAATATAGCAGTCGTTAACGTATGGCCCGTTCTACCTGTGGTGTATCCATCCATAGGGAAGGCTCGTGCCCCAGCTGTGGGGAGTGGATACATAACATAAGTTGGTGATGATTCTTTCAATTTGGTCCGGGTGTAGAAAAGAGGGCCCCAAAAAATAAGACATTTTTTTATTTCACGAAATGCCAAAAGCAGCTAACGAAAAGAGATTTAGATTGTAGCGTTTACTTGATTTCTATGATAAAGGCCTTTGCCCAACAGTGGGACAGTTATAGGCTATTTGCTTTACATAGTTTACGTATTAATTTTACGCAAATTATATTGCCTGCGTAAACCTAATATAGAATCAGTGTAGTATTTAATTAAGCTAATAAAAACCTCAGAATGTTACATTAAACTAGTAATTTCTAACTGAGTCACTTGTAACGATGTCGTTTCGTACCGTTATGAAAATTTAACAATTTAGTGTTCATTTTAATGACATCTTTTACGCGCCATATCAACCATAATATTCAATTAGAACATCCGTTAAATTAAACGCTTGCTTTATATGCGATTCACTTGTTTTTAATCGACTTCAAAAAAGGAGGTTTCTCAATTCGACCGTATACATAAATATTTATATATATTTATGTGTGTTTGCGGATAACTTCGTCGTTTATGAACCGATTTTGATGATTCTTTTTTGTTGGAAAGGAAATATCCCAAGGGTGGTACCATGATAAGAAAACCAGGATCTGATGATGGCATCCCAGAGAAATCGAGGGGAACCTTCGAAAATCGTAATGGCGACTAGTGCGTTTGTTAATGTTTTCATTAAGTATTTTAAAGCACTACTCTTTAATAAAGGTCTAGAGTCGATCTGATGATGGAGCCGAAAGACAGTCGAGGGAACTCCTCAACGATTTACAGCAATTACATGGTGTTTGGGCTAGATTAATTTGAAGGGATTTTTACAAAAACAACATAACTTTTTAGCAATATATTTACAGGAAATAAAAAAAACTTTCTCCAATCCAAGTTTTTCGTTTCATAACTTTAAAATTTTGATCATTTATTCATGATAGTGTATTGGATTGATAACGTAACATTTTCCACTATTTATACCTACGATTATGGAGAACAATTATAAAATGTAGTATGCACTAGTGTTATTGTTGTATATGTATGTAGTTTTTGTAAAAATCCCTTCATTTGTATTGATGAGAATTTTAGCTCGTCTCGTTTACCAGATAGCGCTGTTTTAATGCCATAGAAATTAGCGTTTTTGTTATCTTTATCGAATGGTTAACAAAATTCGCATTAGGCAGTGTAACTAGTACCATAATACTACATTGTAGGTATAGCGACCTCAATGGTATAAGGAACAAACTGAAGCGAATGCCGCCATAGAAGAAGCCATCTTCATTCCGGGATTAATCCAAATAAATGATGTACTTACCCGGCTGCCTGTGCGTCGTTTAGCGTCGCCGATGCGCGCCCGCTTCCTGCAAATCGCACTATTTGGTTGATGTAACTTGTTTAACTTGAAACTGATTGAGGACGTGGACTCGTTTGCGATTTGTGCGGAACTTGCGCACCGCTAGAAAGGCAGGGCGAGGTGATTTGCCGCTACGATGAATACTGGTGATTGTCAAACCGTTGATCATTTTCACCCTAGTGGCACGTTAAGGATGTACAGTCGTTTATAGTGGGTAGGGCCATCCTTCTTCCGAGTCCCTGTCGAGGTCCTCGAGTCTGGGCAGAGAGGCCTCCAGCTCCCGCCTCTCTGCGGCCTCTCTTCAGCCTGGAGGGGACATTACCATTCGCAACTCCCCGGGCACAGTGGTTCAGACGTTTCACGACACTCCGACAAACTCAGACGAGATTTCCACTGTCCAGTTGTAAGCAGCAGTGGAATCTGCGAGTTGTACTCTTAGTGCAACGAGAAGTGAGGGAGCTTACAGCTCCGGTAAACTTTCTGGATATTAAGTAGTGGACTATACGTGTCCACGGGGCAACTAGCTCGAGACACTAGTCTTAAAAGTACCGGATGAAGGATGCGTACCGGCGCGTTTTGATCTGGCGTGATGACCTGACGCCATCGATTGTATTTCTAAATCGATGCCTGACGCAGATGGTCTCTCATGCTTGCGCAAGGATGTCTGACACCTTTAACTTTATAACCGTAAGGTTGGTGGGGAGAGGGGTAGTGTAATGGTGGTGTCCAGTTGTAAGTAATTTGTTTATTTATATTGATACATTATCAAAAACTGAATTTGTATAGCATTGTAGCGGCGGTTTCTAATAAGCGAGGAGAGTAAAAATTTTGTTATACGAAATTTTGTTTTTGTAAACGTGTTCAAAAGGCACATTATTATTAGTACCACGCACTCGTGCATAGTGCATAGTGCGCGTTTTATTTGCCATTCATTAACGGTGAAATTCAAAATTCAATTCAAAATTCAAAATCATTTATTCAGTTTAGGCTACAAATAGCTTTTATGAACGTCATTTTATGCCATCGGTTCGTAAGTCTATCTACTCTGGGCGGGAGATCTTGTACTGTGAAGAACCGGCAAGAAACTCAGCAAGTGTCCAGCTGTTTTCTCCCTTACAGCGTCATAAATATTGGTATGGCATGGAAGCAGTGTTTCCTGGTGACAAACGAGGAGATTTATTGTTTTGCACCATTATTTTTCTTCAAAATATTAATTCGATACGAATACGGCTTGGTCGTTGTTCGCATTAAATTTATAATATACCAAATAGTTTTGACAGCTGATAAAAAAATACTACATTAAGTAACCAGACTATAATCGTTGCCAAGAAAAAAAAATATGTTCCAGAAGACCGTCATGGACTATTAATGAATTCCATGATTCACCTCCGAGGGCCTTTCGTGCCATCAATTATAATTACGGTTAAACGTCACGATTATCTCTGGACGGGGCATTTCCTTTATTTACCTACGGCTGCCGCTTTATGTAACGGCTTCGGTTTTATCCGATCTTGAGGGAAGTACGAGGTATTTGCAATTCAAATAAAATAAATAACTCTATGTAATTTCAGGTACAAAACACCTAGATTGCCAAATTAGTTACAGTGAAGTACAAAAAAATGTAATTTAAATAATATGTAGTGTTAATTCCGCTAACTCACTCACAGCTTGGATGGAGTACGCACGCACCGCCATTAGCACTACATTACTATACAGGGTGTCCCAAAAATGGCACGCCAGGCTGACACTGGAGATAGCTTAGCTATGAACCTATCAGATAAAAATAACATGACTCTAGTAAAAGTCTCATAGATTTGGAGAAAATGACACTTTTTAATGTTTTAAAAACTCCACTTTTAGTTCGTTTTAAACCTATCAGATAAAAATAACATGACTCTAGTAAAACTCTCGTAGTTTTGGAGAAAATGCCACTTTTTTATTTTCTAAAACTCCACTTTTAGATCGTTTTTATTTTTATTTTTTTTTGTTTATTTTTTTTATCTGATAGGTTTATAGCTAAGCTATCTCCAGTGTCAGCCTGGCGTGCCATTTTTGGGACACCCTGTACATATTACATTTTTTTGTACCATGGATTTCCGCAAAATAACGCCTGATTCCATTAATTACAGTGAATTAGTTTAATTAGTTAGTACGTGTTTCTTCAAAGCACATCCACTTAATGAAATAACCACTGTAAAAACAAAATTAATGTGTAATCAATTTTTATAATCAAAGTAAACGAGCTATGGATTCGTATGGATTTAATTCAAAAACCAACAGAATCTTAAAACCTACTGCAGACTGCGAAAAATAACCTATCCGGCTAGGACTCACAATGACGTTATGTGTTCAAAACAAATAGCATAAACATATTGAATAAAGAGTCTGAATATAAACATTTCGGAATAGGTAGCTGAATGTTCTCGTCAATAATCTTTCTTCTAGTCCAAACGTTCAATTAATATACAGGTTCACATTTTGATCATCGTCCAAACCTTCTGAGATGACTCCCGTGATACAAACGAACAACTCTTACTATTGAACCAATTACTCCCTAACTCGAAAATAAAATTCAGCTGTTCCATACGAAACATCAATATTCATTTGACCAAAATGTAAGGAACAGCTGAATTTTATTTTCGAGTGAGGGAGTTGGTCAATAGTAAGAGTTGTTCGTTTGTATGACGGGAGTCATCTCAGAAGGTTTGGACGGTGGTAAAAAAGTCACTATAAATGATTGTCCAGTTAACTTGACGGCAATACCACAAAAAAGGAGATCCAGATTTAAGTTTTCGACTGAAGGACTTGTATCCATGGTCATGAATAAAGGAGGTCCAGGAGGTACGCTTCATACATACCGCGCTCGAGTAAGGCACACATGGACCCCTTGCACTAGGGTTCCCAACTTTTTTAGACCGAATATAGTATTTTTGAATTCAGTACCCATAAATATATAGTAGATAGGGATTTTATTTTTAAGGAACGCTTCGTAACTAAGTATTATTACAATCTAATTTTAAGTTATAAAACACCATGAACTCTGCTTTTATTAGACCGATACTGGCTCTGTTGCGCTCATCTTTCTACTTTGTGGTCATCACAGAAAACTATAGTAAAAAAAAATTAGTTTCGCCTACTATAATATATTTTTTAAATAATAGTAGTTAGACGCCTAAAATAGTAGGATACCTACAATATTATATAGTAGGGCTAGCAACCCTACCTTGCACGGACACGTACCTCGGAACAGGAGGCTTATTACCGAAAAAAAGCAACCAGTTGCTAATTGCACAATGGCAACGCGACTGCTACTAATTGCGGTTGCTACAATCGATCGGTTTATTTTAGAGCGCCGGCGCCGCCCGCCGCGGCCGTCATGCACTTTTAGTTCGTCAATCGCTCGCTTGTGGCGCTGTGGTAGCGTTCTTGTCCGTGAGAGGTTGTCTATGTACACACGGCGGCAGATCAACCTACCCAAAACTGTCAAATTTCTACAATCAATTTTGAACTTTATCGCTTGGTTATAAGGATCAATATTCATTGGAGAAATTTGACAGGTTTGTAGGTTGATCTGCCGCCGTGTGTACTGTGTACTTGTTGCTCAAGCGTGTTTGTATAAAGCTTTTCTTCTGCAGTCACCTTATTTTGTGGCGATGAATCACCTGTGACGGTGGTGGTCTAGTAGAGGCTTGAAAAGCTAATTTCAATAAAGCTATATTGTGCCAACTGCACTTCTAGATATCATCTACTAGATTGTGGAATAATTATTGGCTTCCTGAACGAACGAAGTTGTGATTTTATTACGGTTTTATTAGATTAAACCAGGGACGTATTCAGGGAGAAAGTAGAAATCGTCAAAAAAGGAGCTTTCTCCAGAGAAGTATGTCGTCAAACATAGCATTGTTGTGTTCCGGCAGCTAGAGATAAGATAGCCAGTACCTCAGTTGTTGAGGATTCCGGGTGAAGTGCGCTTTCACCGTTGGCATTATCGTCACTTAACATCCGGTGAGATGAAGGCCAGGGTCACTCGTGGAAAAAAAAAGCTAATTTCTTATACCCATATTGTACTTGCCTTGATTTCAATGATGTACGCCTTGGTCCAGGAGAGAGACAGTATTTAGGCTAATTACTACTCTTTTTATTTATATAAACACAAGTAGACCAGTATAAAGTGTTTTCAATATGTTTAAGAGCCTTCGCCCACGTCCGACAATCGGAGACCGATTTTTAGCCGGTGAAAATGAAGCATATGGAATTCTATGTTGCAACGTGGTTGAAACGCACACGACCTACAAAAGATCGGTGACAAAATCGGTCCTATTATCGGTCCTACAAAAAGTTGGTCGTGGGCGGGAGAGCCGTTATACTCTGTTGTAGTAAAGCGCCAATATTTATTACAAAAGGCCTAGCTTCGTCCCTGGTAACACTCTGATGGCTCCGATACAAACATCCTTTCGGCTTCTTGGCGGGAAAGTGTAGAGTCATGTCTGCGGTTTTGTTTTATTTTAAAAAATTTGTGTTACGTCGAATATTAATGTGAAATAATAGTGGATTATTAACCGTTAAGTGTTCGTGAGTGTGCATAAGTGTTGGCAAATGAAACAAAACAATGCAACGTCACTTTTCAAATTCTCTCAAGAAGCTCGCGTGAGGACTTAATAAAGCCCCACATCTTTACTGAGATACTCGAGGGGCTGTCAAAGTAATTTTTCTTACAAGTGCATGTACAGTACATGTGCTAAAAGCACGAAGCCATAAACTAAAAAAAAAAAAAAAACCTTGAGGGAGCAGTTAAGCAACATAGTTTCCTACATTCTCAAACGCTTAATATTTTAGGTTTGCTTAGGAGAGAGAGAAAGAGATAGAAATAGAGAGAAAGAGAGAGGGAGATAGACTGAGAAACACTCATAGACACATATATGAAAATAAAAATAACAATAATAAAATAACAGTTTTGTGCTAGCATAGGGCTGCCATCAGCTAAATTACGGACCCAGGACAAAAACTTCAAAAACCCAGGACATTTGGGTGAAATAAAGATATTACCCCGGACTCCATCGAAAAAAAAATTACAATAAAATACAAACATAGTTATCATATTTTTATTTATTTATAGAAAATCAACTTAATCGACTAGAGAGGTCACGGCACGAGACTCACAAGTGCGCGGATATATTTGCCGCACCGAATAACTATGAAATTATTATGAACAGAATTATTTAATTATATTTTTCAATTACATTTATAACGGTATTTTAATACAAAAAGAAACAATACATAACTTAACTTAAAAAAAAATAAAACAGAAAAATAATTAGAAAATTAAAAACTAAAGACCTATAAATAAAAGATGTCCTCCAACTGTGGGCTCATGGGAACGGTCCCAAGAATGCTGGCAACATTGCCCTTTTGGATTGCCAAACTAATACGCTGGCAGAGGTAGCTGCCAGCCTTCTTGTCACCGGAGGCCTCGATAAGGCGAGCACTTAACTCTTTAACTAGATGCTTTGCCTCCGGCCCCCATGGACCCATTGTTTCCACCGCAAACGGAACAAATAAATAATTTCGACCTAGGTTTGCGTATTTGTGCCGTTTACGATTTTCAGCGCTTACCGCAGCAGCCCCCACATGAAGTGAAGTGGCGCGAACATGCGAGGGAGCCACGGTGTCAACACAGGTTGCATCCCACACCAACGGCCTGCCAAGCTTCCAGGGCCCAATGGTCATTCCGTCAGGTCTCTTGCCATCACTGCGACAGATACCAGCTGGTTCTAAGACAGCCGGTAAACCAATGGTGGCAAAAGCACTGCGGATGATGCTGTTTAGCGTCGAGTGACGCATCATACGGCCAGCACTACGAGCGCAAGAGAGGCCGTAGTGGCCAAGCTCGTCAACAGCCTCCCCACACACACAGCGGTGAGGGTGGACTATTCTGGCGCCTAAACGGAGGCATACCGCTAGAGTAAGAGACGGCCCGTCCAACAAGGTACCGACATTGGCAGATGGCAATGCCTGGAGCCAGTGGCCTGACTCTCTCTCGGAAACGGCAGTGAGACGAGCGAGTTCGGCCATGTCAGCCGATGTGGATATAAGCCCCTCCAAAACTTGTTTGCATAACGGCTCGTCCCATTGCTTCTGCGATTGTGGTAATAACTATGAAATGCTGTAATTTATTGGTAATTATTCCATTCTATCACCGAAACCCCGCCCGGAAGCTTCCCGGACGCCCTCCAAACTAGGACAAATCCGAGGAAACCCGGACGGATGGCAGCCCTATGCTAGCATCACCTTTTATTCAATACAAATCTATGAATCTGTTTTCTTTTAATTTAACCTTTTCACCGCCCAACTATCTTGCACGCGATGTCCCGCTGTACGCCAACGTATAAATGTATTTTAATAAAGTAGGTACAAAGAAGAACTTCTATAGAAATGCTGGCGTAGACGGCACGAAAATCTCGAACTTCTATAGAAGTTGTTGGCGGTAAAAAGGTTAAACTATTGCGTTTCTTTGCTGGGCAAGGCAATCCTACTACCTCGGCGGTAATAAATAAGAAATATATATATAATGATGGAATTAGGAGCTCGAGAACGCAGCGGGTGACTCGTTCGGATTACGATCTTGCATGTTAAGCAACTTTTGCAATACAGGATCACTGAATGGGTGACCACATTTAAACATCTCGAGCCCTTCAGACTGACAGCCCTGATACCTAGTGGTCGTAATATTGCGGTCGTTAAATATCAACCCGCATTGGTCTAAAGCGTGTTGGTCTATAGCACGATTTGTATCATTAATTTCTTTATAGCTTGCTTTGTGGCGGCAAATTACTTTACTCTTTTTTAATATCTTACGGGTAAGCAGTGTCTAAAGATGGCGCTAAGCGCACTACACCCGGGATCCTCAACTATCTAGGCTATCTTATAACATCTCTAGCTGCCGTAACACAACAATGCTACAAACATTGATGTTATGGCGACATATTTAGATAAGATGGTGGTAGCTAGCCAGGCGGACAAACAAGTCCTACCACCAGCCAAACCGAGTACACAAACATGAACCCCTCTCTGGGACATGGGACATAGTAAACAGCCTATAATTATCCCACTGCTGGGCAAAGGCCTCCGTCATTGAAATCAAGTCATCGCTACAATTGATGGGCAATGGCTTAATCACCACGCTTGCCAAATGCGGGTTGGTGATCACAAACTCAGGCTATGCATCGAAAAATCCGAAATACATTTTGCCCGACCTGGGAATTGAATCCGGGACCTTTGGGTATCGGGCCGAGCGCTCTGCCACTCGGCCACCGAGTCGTCCCATGGGACATGTGGGACACCAGTGGGACGTCAATTGACGATAGAATGATGTCGTCGACTGTACTGCTGTTATCTACTGATTGGTTGAAATTATCATTTAACCGGTGGCTGCCTCAGACAGCCACTTCGGACATCTATTAAGCTTGTAATTTATCAAGTGCATGGTTAATTTGAACAGGGGCGTATTCAGCACCGTCAAGGGACCGTGTTTATTAGATGTGTATTCAAGTAGGAAGAGACTCTATATATATTTTTTTAACTATACTAATTTAAAATGAGCCGTTAATGTTTGTTCTAATTCTATTAAACCCATTTACTCGTTGTAAGCTAATACGCTTCTTATGTCAGGTACGCTTTCAGATCAGTAGGTAGTCTAACAGAGCTATGGAGATCGAACCATAATTTATCCATTCGGCTACTGATGACGCTTAATTTACCATGTACAATGTATAGTCAACCACACATACCCTTGATAGGCACTACAATTACATGCGTTTTGATAACCTTTATACGTTCTTTCTTCTGCGCCCATACTCTTGACTCCTCACTGTGCGAACAACGTTTAGTTCTCCAAATAATACGTGATGAGAATAAAAAATAAACAAATTTTAATAGAGAATAAGGTCGCATATTAGCTACCTGTCTGGTAATTTCATTAAATGAACTTTACAAGTTCAAATCCGTCTCTGTTTCAATCATTTAATAAACACCGCTTTATCTAGACCAGTCTAGGCAACCTGTAGACCTACATAAGTTACCAATTACATAATTTCATTTGTCGATCAAAGTCAAACGACTATTACATAGAATAATAATGTCTATATATACCTACTTAAGCTATCCCGTGCTTCGAGTTTTACCACATTCCTGCGCATGATTTTAATAATATTTAAGAAACACTGCGCTTATTATCATAATTGTCCTTTTTATGTATGAGCAATTGACGCCGGTCAATGTAAGTCCAGAAGCGATGACAGATTTTTTTTTAAAGGAAGGCACTCTTGGTGTAATGATAAGGTCGAAGGTAGAACCGGAATCCTCTGTAGCACTGGCTATTTTATATCTTTAGCTGCCGGAACATAACAATGCTATAAACATTGATGTTATGGCACAGATTTAAATAAGATGGTGGTAGCTTGTTAGCCAGGCGGACCAGCTTACCACAAAACCGAGAATAAACATGTACCTCCCACTGGGAACCAAACCCGGAATCTTTGAGTCTAAAACCGGTATTGTTAACCAGAGGAGTTGATAGTGGAGAAGGGCTGTTTATGCCTCACTAGCCGTTCGTCCCAACCCACAAGTTGCTGGTTTTAGGGACCCCATGTTGTTATGTTGGAAGAAGGGAAATAAGTGTGCTTGGAGAGAATTCCATCATCTGGTATTGCGACAAAGAAAATTAAATAATTTTACTTTATTTAGTTTTTTGTTATTATTTGTGGACTTGAATAGGAATGTCCTGTTATGAACAAACAGCCCTCGACCGCCTAACCGATCGCTTTGACTACGCGTATAGTTTATGACGTCATCTTGCGACCTCGCCACCGCCTATGAAAGCAATATCAGAAGCTAAAGGCTATAGCTTTCGATATTGCTTTCATAGGCGGCACGAAACGACAAGATGACGTCATAAACCACACACGAAGTCAAAGCGATCGGTTAGGCGGTCAAGCCCCTGAGCAGAAATGTAATTTGTATAGAGATTAAAGTATTAATTGCTATCAATCTTGTGTGTGATCAGGTCCACCTAGATTGCACTAACAATGTGGAGTATCTAGCCAGATCTTAACGTCGCATTAACCGCCTTGCAGAATCTACTTGATTTATACGGCGAACTCAGATGGTCCAAGTTATAAGCTCGTTCATTATGCGTATATTGTTGAATGTAAGAGTATATTTTTTTATAAAATCAATGCACTATTGCTAAAGTAACAGAGGTCACCTCTGACGACCTCCGTAGCCGAGTGGCTTGCATACCGGACTTTGGGCAGCGCTAACTCAGAGGTCCCGAGTTCGATTCCCAGTCGGGTCAATGTCGAAAACGAACTTTTCGACTTTGTGTCGGGTCTGGGTGGTTGTGATACCATCGTTGTTTCTGATTTCCATAAAACGAGTACTTTAGCTACTTACCTTGAGATCTGAACACTGTATGTGATTAGAATAAATATTATTAACGGGATTATTACCATGTTTATTGTAGTGTTTGAGTATGTTGAATGGCGCATGCAACTGTGCCGAAATATCGGATACTCAATCACTACAATAAACATGGTAATAATCCCGTTAATAATATTTATTCTAATGTAAGTGACCATGATAGTTTAAAAAGTTATACTGTATGTGATGTTGTCTACCTCCACTTTTGTGATATCTGGAAATACAAAACAATGCGAGCTTCGCGTTCGTTCTTTCCATTGACTTGACCTTTCACTGACTTGACCGGATGAATGATGTGGAACGGGTAGAATCCCTTCAGAGATGTTTCCTGTGCGCTATGGCATTAGATTCTACAAGAAGCGTGTAAATAGAGCTCTTAAAGTCGGTAACGCATAGACAGCTCCCCGAATACTGCAGTTTCATGGGCAATGATGTCCACTTTCTATAAGATGGCACGCCAGTTCGTCTGCCGAATTTCCAACATTAAGAATTTTAAATTTTGTTTTATTTTTCGACTACCACCACCACAGAACAGTTAATTATCTATTCCGCGACCACTACCACTATTAATAGCTCATTAAATGTGCCCCATGCTGAAGCACGAGGCTTGTCTATGGATGGAAAAAATTACAGAGAAAACAGGCCATAAACCACCACGCAGAACCAATGCGGTGCAGTGATTGTCAACGACAGCTAAGATAAAGCAGTCGGGACTTACGGCTTTACGTGCCTTCCGAAGCACCATGGAACTAAAATGGGGAAAGTAAATTTCAGTAATTGTAGACCGAGCGTGTTTACCATTGCGCTTGAGCTCCTTATTTTTTTTGTCTCAACTCTTATGATTTGCACCGCACCCTAAGGCACCGAGTCAGTACGCCGCATACCGCTGTCGGGATCGGAGCTGCCGACGCATTGAAGGGCTGTCCGCGGATTTAGATAGGAACCGCAGGTTGCTAGTATCTACACAAATGTAATTATGGGCAATCTTCGCGTGCCTACACCAAACATCCTGCTTCTTTCTATTTGTGTAGGATTAAATACCTGTACCTTTAGCAAAGGAAGGACTGTAAGAAATGTCTTATGACGATACGGAATGATTATTAACTTTGTTAAATCATTTCAGTTTATTATATTCATTAATCCACCGTGGCGGCATTACAGACCATGGCTGGCAACACTAAAAGTATCACGGGCGTGTTGCCCGATTTTTTTCCAATTAACCGAATTTTCCAATTTGCTGAATTTTTCTGTTTGTAAAATAGAAAAAGAAAGATGAGTCGTGTACTCGTGTCATATGTTATTTTAAAAGAAAATTACTTATGTAATACCTAACAAGTTTGCTGCAATATTGTGTTCCGGCTCTTATCAGCAAAAGTACTTTGTTATAAGGGAACAAATTGCAAATTTAATTGTAACCTGCGCTATGCTTGATGCCGACAGTTGCGTAGGGCGCGCCCTCTGAGAGATCGCTTACGAAATGCGCACGCGCCGCGTTGTGATTGCGCAGGGTTGCTACAAATTACTACGGTGATAATTTATGAGAAAGAATGAAATAAAAACATTGATTGAATCACGCACACGATTTGTAATACAAACAAAACATATACAAACTTGAAAAAATTTTCGCAATTCACTACGCAGTTAAAAAAGTTCTTGACTGAGAAATGTTTTTATACATTAAAGGAATTTTTCGAATATAAATAACAACTGAGTATGTAATATGATATGGAAATATTTTTTACAATTAATATTTATGTGATTGACATGCAGATAATTTAATATTTTATTTTGTTGGAATTATACTATTATGAATTTATTTTATGTTAATTTGTTAATTTTTTTTTGAATTGAATTAATAATTGATTTTTTGTATTGTGACATCTAGAGCCCTCTGGACCAAAATTAGAAGTAAAAGTGCAGAAGTTTTTATTGGGTCCTTTATCCTTGAGGGGGTCGGGGGAGAGTCTCGCATAACCATCCGCGTCTGGCATTTTATCTGTGCATTAGAAGGTAGATCGCGACATGCAAAGACCATTTTACAATCACTTAAAAAAACGTGTAAGAACCGTCTTATAAAATTATTCATTACCTAGTTCTATTATACAAAAAAATATATGAAAACTGTGCAACGTTCCTATTACGATGTAACATTTGATTGTTGACAGTTTGTTCTCAAGTAAAATAAAAGAGATATAATTATTTTTGGGTCATGCCTCGGGGCTGCACTGCAGTATCTACCCAGTGGTAATGCGCTCGGCTCGAGATGGCCCAAAGAGTGTTTCGGAATTTTAAATGCATAACCCGCGTTTGCGATCTGATCTCCAACTCGCATACAAGAGCAGTGATTAAGTCTATATTGTAGCAATGACTTATTGTCAGTGATGGAGGATTTACCCAGTAAAGACACACTCTACCATTTTTCTGAAATATCTTTTGCTCACGATCATTTTTAAGTAAAATCATAATTACGCGCATTCATTCGTAATATCATTTTAGTTTTGTTTAACCATAAACCAATTTGTTCACTGGCGTGAACGTGAACTGGCGTTTATTTATCTCTTTATTTATTTTCACATAACCAGAATTGACAGCCCTTGCACTACCTTAAGGGCATTACTAACTATCCATAACGCTGCCACGGAATAACTGTGAATGATTTACAGTGTGTTCGAGCCTTAAGGCAGAGATTTCATTGGCCCAGTAGACTTTCAAATTAATGACTGCTTGCATTTATCTTCGCAATGGACCAAGACAAATACCTTTTAGATTCATGCACTTGAGATAAGTAACGTATAATTGTCTGGCTAAATTATTAAAGGGTGGCATGAGCTGTGTACAGGCGCAGATAAGAGTGGGTCGCTGATTAATTGACGGTGACAAGGTTCCCGTTGGGGGCTTTGGTCCTTCGGTTTTTTGGTGGTTTTTTTAAGGGTGCGCCATCCGTAAGTGACAAGTGTCATATGTTTTATTTGAAATGTCGTCGTCCATATTTATTTGATGCCGCGCGGCCATACTAATTTTGTATGGGGAATTTAAGGTGCTTAATAAAAAATAATTATTTAAATAACCACTTGATGAATCGAAATTGTAGTCTAGCAATTTGTAGTTTATCCATTTTTGATATTGCTTTCATAGGCGGTGCGAGGTGGCAAGATGACGTCATAAACTATACGCGTAGTCAAAGCGATCGGTTAGGCGGTCGGGGGGCAGCATGGGATGTTTCACATGTTGTCGGAGGTGAGACGTATTTACTAGAACAGATCCACGCACTAGGTATTTTTCAATACTACCTGTTCTACTTTTATAAATATACGTGATCCACCTAGTATTTTTGTAAATTACACGATTTTCGACCTTACAAAAAAAAATTTGAGGTAATATTCCCATGTACACATGTTCGCGTATTGTGCACACCAAGTATTTCTTTCCATTTCACGGTTTTCGACTTTAACACCACGGAATAAGATTCCATAGGTAGGAAAGTACAAGACTATATCCTAGAAGAATAGGCGCTTGAAGCATACTATAGCGTGATATTGTGGAGTGTGAAACCAATTTAATTTAGGTCCTATTTGTATAAACATAAAATTCCGAATGACAAAATTATTATTACTATTTTTGTGTTTTGTCATCCTGCCATAGGTGGTACTAACTACATGGAATAAGTCAGCACTGGTCGACGTCTAGTCTAACCAGTTACTACGTGAAACTACTACCTAATACTAGGTGGACTAGGTAGAACTGGTATCTGGATCAAGTACCTATTAGATAATACCCTAGTATTATCTATTAGGTACTCGAACAGGTGCACGGATGTTCCTAGAACAGGTGCACCTAGTATCAAATTTACCTAGTACGGCTCATCTCTAGTTGTCGCACTACCAATACGATACTGTAGTAACTAAAAATATTCTGGAATAAGAAAATAAACCGTACCTTTATTGTAATACGGTAAAATCTCAAATACATGTGTAGTAGAAGTAGCGCGCACATATTGCATGTTTTATCTACCTTTAATACTGGGCTATTACTAGTCCAATGAAATTAAATTAACGTGTAATGACTTTATAACTATAAATTGTATACCCATTACAAAAGGAACATAATTGTTGATAGATCAATTGATTGTTTTCCGATACACGTTTAAAAAGCTTTCATTAAATACGAACGAATAAAACACATCAAAAATAAAAATGAAGTTATTGCTCTGCTTTGTTATGTTATATCATTGTAAGTTATTAATTTGTTTATTCCACGAGGGGAAGGCGCGTGCTTTTCATTTCAGGTGATGGTAAGTGAGGATAGGGCCGAAAATGAAAGGGCTCTTCGTCTGAAATCTTTATATCTACTGGGGCAGTGGCGTAGCGTAGGTTTGAGTTGTCTGGAGCGGAAACCATGGCTGCCCCATTATTAGTATTTACACTAAAAAACTCCAGAATTTACAGATTTATACTGTCTATCGAAGTCCGCACCGTATCATAATTTGCAGGAGTATTAGACCTTGCGTTACAAAACGCTGGTATTCCATTCCATGCTCGCCTCAGCCGCAGCGGCGAGCTCGATGCCTGCGTTTCATTACAGCGGGGGGGGCTGCTCTCCCGCTCTAGAGCAGACTAGTACTTATATTTTATCTCTAGCGGTCGAAAGAAGAGTATGTAAACATTCTAGTTATGACTAAATAAGATAGTGGTAGCTACTCAGGTTTGCTTAACTAGCGCTGCCATAAACCAAACCAAGCACAATAATATGTATGTATATAAGTATATGTATACTTATATCAATAAAGAAAACAAAACATAGCACCTAGACTGTGGTCTATGTGCTATGTTTTGTGACCACTGGTGGTAAATAAAAATTATAGCAAATCTTGAGTGGTGCATAGGTAAAACATTAACATTTTTAGTTTTACTAAACCCTAATAATATTTCAGATGTTTACTCTAACGACAATTATATTGAATTAGGAGATAATTTGCGTGTCGGAAACGATTTTCTCGATCAATTGAAAAAGGACATCACTATTCGAGCGTTAGAACCTCCACACGATAATGAAGTCTCTGCTCATGATGGCATTCCAAACACACAAAAGATAGAATTTAAAGTGACCAAAGAAATGAGAGAATTTATGGTTGAAATAACAAAGGGTGGAGTAAACGAATTTACATATATTGGCAGATACTTACAGAGGAAGTTAAAATTATGTGATGACTTTATGACTAAGATTGATTATGTGATCAATGATTATGAGAAAAAGTTTAAAAATTACACAAATTATGCCTTACGAGCAAAAGTAAAGTCTCATATTGATTTTGAGTACCTTTTCTTGGATATAATAGCCACTTTAAATTTGGTGATGCACAGTGAAGAAAAAAAAATTTTAAAAATGGTCACTGATGGCAAAGAACACAATGTTACCAAAACTGAAGTCCAAATAGTTACTGACATAGTTTATAAGACCCGTTTCAGTCATTTGAAAGAAGAAATGGACTATTTATGTCATAAGATTAATATTTGTAGACCCTATCCAGGCTTTTGTGAGTATTTTAGTGAATTAATCGGGGTAATTCTGAAGCTTTCTGACGATAAACTTCTTAATCTGATTAATTATGTAAAACAAAAAATGAAGGACAGGATTAACCTTTTCCAAGCTTTAATCAAAGAAAATGTGCTTGAAATTATGGCATTGAAACTGGGCGCTTTGTCAAAAGATTTGCCAAACGCAAAAGAGTTGCTGGTTGGTCTAAGATTAATTATAACCGCGAGGTACAAATCGATGAAAACTAGTGATGTAGAATTAAAAATACGAACCAAAGCAGTCCGAATATTGCTAGATATTATTGACAAAGCTTTCAGTAAACAGTTAGATGAGCTTACCCCCATAACTTTGGATATGACTGCGAAAGCATTAAATCAATTGCAGAAAGGAGTAAGAAATAACGTAGACATGCCTATCAAACTATTTTTTGAACATATAGTTGCAGTTTTAAGGCAGAGTTTGGATTCTGACACTATAGAAGAAGTGTTGACTTTGACTGAAGTTATGATGTTAGGTAAATCAGATGATAAAGGTTTTACTAAACTATTTACTGAGGGTTCAGCGTCTCTTTAACGGAAAAATGGCCCATAAGTATCTTTTTTACTATTTTTATTTTACTCTTTTCTAATGTATTGTCTTATTCCTATGTATGGTCTGCTTCATTTTTATTGTTAACCATGTTTAAGTGTTTGTTAGTAAATGTTTTATATTAAATTCTTCGAAATTTATATGGTACGTTGTAATAATGTTACTCTGTGGCTGGTTTTATTATATTACCTATAGGCCATCTCATTAAAATTATAATTATCTTTGCAGTTTCATTAGTTTAAAGCTAAGGACTCCGAAGGACTCCTCCTCAGAAGCCATGATAACACAATACACTGAATCTCGATCACGATCTTAGGGGTCTGGTTTATTAGCAATCAGTGATATAGGACGCTTATTAATTATTATAATAATCATCATCATCATAATCAGCCCACTGCTGGAATTGGAGGATCCTCGGCTATTCTCATCTAACCGCTGCCAGCCACTTTGTGTATATCGTCGCTCCATCGCGGAAGGCGGCCTTCACTACGTTTGCCGAGTCGTGGTCTCCACTCTAGAACACGTCTACACCAGCAGTTATTGACCATGCAGATAGGACTGCCCACTGCTACTTCAGCTTACTAATCCTTCGAGCTAGGTCAGTTATTCTGGTTCTCTGGGGAATGACTTCGTCCCGTATTCGATCCCTTAAAGTTACACCTAGCATAACATAATTGAGTGTCTTTAAATTTGTGGACCAATCGTTCCGTGAGTGTCCACGTCTCGGCTCCATATGTCTTAACACGTAGAACACACTGGTTGGTTATAGACTGTTAATCAATTCATAAGTTCTAGATTTTTAATAATATGAGTATAATAAGGCACTTGCATATAATTAGATTTATTTCTTAATACGTGCAATTCAATACGAATAAAATTATAGCCAAACGAAGGAGCGTTGTAAGGCTTCGAAAATGCGATTAGTGGTAGTGAATGAATTAATTCTAAAGAGTAAGTGCAGCTAACCAATTTAAAATGAAGAAGTTGTTTCAATACACCTATGATAAGTTCTAAGTAGAATTTTCGAGCATTTTTAGAATTTTGGATGGTAGGTCAACCCGCTATACACTACTTTAAAGTTTATACTGACACCCCGGTACGCATCCTTCATCCAGTACTTTTAAGACTAGTGTCTCAGGCTAGTCGCCCCGTGGACACGTATAGTCCACTACCTAATATCCAGATAGGTCACCGGAGCTGTAAGCTCGCTCACTTCTCGTTGCACTAAGAGCACAACTCGCAGTATACCACTGCTCGGGCCGTCAACTCTAAAGTCGACTACCAAATGTCCTCTTTGGTGGCGGAGTTGTAAGCACACTCACTTCTCGGTACGGATGGTAGGTCAATCAATATTAGAATTATGGAATGATGTTGGAGTGTGGGCAGGCCTTCAATAAGATGGACAGACGATCTGGTAAAGGTCGCGGGAAGCCGCTGGATGCGGGCTGCACAAAACCGGTCGTTGTGGAGCTCCTTGGGGGAGGCCTTTATCCAGCAGTGGACGTCTTTTGGTTGAGATAATGATGATGATGATAATCACTCAAAAGTGTTGCGCTCTAAACTGGAGACCAATTTGCTTATTTGATATGCATTTGAAGGTCTGTTCATTATTAATAAGGAAATAGTTATACCTATTGAACATGTTTTTTTTTTCAACTGTTGTATCTTCAAATTGTAAGTGAATCCGTGCCGAGGTATTCAACGAAGCCGTATGTTTGCTGGGCAATCGGGCACATAAGCTGAATAACGATAATCGTTACACAACCTACTAACACTGAACTCAGTTTTTACATGCGATATTGAACTCAAGTGCGATTCAAAAGAAATACACTTTTGAATACGGTCGTTTGGCTTTGGCTTCCACGACTAAAATACGTTCTTACCGAATTTTTGGTAACTTTTGACAACATGACCTGTGACATGGGAGTTGAACTCAGGACCTTCGGGTTTCGGGCCGAGCACTTTAACACTCAGCCACCGAGGCGGCCATAAGGATAGACTGACACTTTTTTACTTTCTAGTAAAATTAATTTGTTCCGTTCTGTCCCCCACGTTGTTTCTTCTGCATATCAATGATATGCTTCCACTTGGAAATATTCATTGATACGCAGATGATAGTACAGTGCACGGTGGGTATAACGGTCACGAGGTCACGAGGCTGGTCTGCTCTTGCATACTTATCTTATTGTTAGTATTAATTAAAATTAATTAATTAATAATTAATTACTATAGTTTGACTTTAATTTTCTTAAACAATTTTTGACTTTTATTAGAGTACTGTAGTGGTACTGTATGACATTGTGGAAATTGAAACTTATACCAGATGTAAATTTGATATATTAGATTTGTTTATTTTTTTTGTTTTTTTTTTACATGTTGTGGTTGTCTTCTATATTTTTTTGTGTTTATTTGTAATGGAAAGTGTCCTGCTTTGATAGGGCATTTTTCAATTTTTATTTTTTTTGACGCTGTAAGGGAGAAAAGAGCTGGACACTTGCTAAGTTTCTTGCCGGTTCTTCTCAGAATCAGAATTTGAATTTGACCCTGCGGCTGGGCGAGTCGAGACTGGAGAGAAACGAGTGAATCTTAAAATGTTTATTTAATTTTTAACGCAAATTTTGTTGCGAACAATTTACAAAAACACAAATGTTGAAAAAATTTCCACGACCAGGATTTGAACCCGCACCCTTCTGACATACCGGGTCAGGTGCTCTCCCAATTGAGCTATCGTGGTTCTAACCAGCCCGCCGAAATTATTCAACACTATTTACTTTTTACTTTGAAAGCCAAAGGCGCCCATTCAATGTCAACAGCTACCGTCATTAACATCTGATCATAATATTTTTACAAATACTAAAGATCAGTTAAGAAGAAGGCAAGCTATTTATAAATGTTTATATAATTTTAACGCAAATTTTGTTGCGAACAAATTACAAAAACACAAATGTTGAAAAAATTTCCACGAGCAGGATTTGAACCCGCACCCTTCTGACATACCGGGTCAGGAGCTCTCCCAATTGAGCTATCGTGGTTCTAACCAGCCCGCCGAAATTATTCAACACTATTTACTTTTTACTTTGAAAGCCAAAGGCGCCCATTCAATGTCAACAACTACCGTCATTAACATCCGATCATAATATTTTTACAAATACTAAAGATCAGTTAAGAAGTAGGCAAGCTATTTATAAATGTTTATATAATTTTTAACGCAAATTTGTTGCGAACAAATTACAAAAACACAAATGTTGAAAAAATTTCCACGAGCAGGATTTGAACCCGCACCCTTCTGACATACCGGGTCAGGTGCTCTCCAAATTGAGCTATCGTGGTTCTAACCAGCCCGCCGAAATTATTCAACACTATTTACTTTTTACTTTGAAAGCCAAAGGCGCCCATTCAATGTCAACAACTACCGTCATTAACATCTGATCATAATATTTTTACAAATACTAACGCCTTTCAGAAGGGTGCGGGTTCAAATCCTGCTCGTGGAAATTTTTTCAACATTTGTGTTTTTGTATTGTCACACACTCTTAAAATATGGGAGAGAATCTTGAACAACCGATTAAATCATATAATATCATTAACTCCAAATCAATGTGGCTTTGTAGCTGAAAAGGGCACGTCAGATGCAATCCACACCATCCGAATCATGCTGGAGAAAACCAAGTCTAACAATAAAAACTTGCATATGGTATTCATTGACTTGGAAAAGGCGTTCGATCATGTCCCGCGGGATCTTATATGGGAAGCACTCAGAGAGCAATTTGTCCCTGAGCCCTTATTCAGGACATGTACGCTGACATAACCACACAAGTCCTGTGCCCAGCTGGAACAAGCGAAAGATTTAAGATTGAAGTCGGAGTGCATCAGGGTTCCACCCTTAGCCCACTGCTGTTTAATACGACCATGAACCACCTAACAAAAGGCTGTCAAAAACTACTTCCCTGGAACATCCTATACGAGGACGATGTTGCTCTTATCTCAGAAGACATAAAAGACTTCCAGCAAAACTTCAACGCGTGGATAGAGGCACTTGAAAACAATGGTCTCAAGATAAGCAGGAAGAAGACGGAGCGCATGTCTTGCTTGTTCGATGGTACCACAGACCCTAATAACATCAAGATTTCCATTGGAAACACACAAATACCAACCGTGAACCAGTTCAAATACTTAGGGTCAGTTATAAGCAATGATGGCAAGATTGATAGCGACGTCGCCCATAGAACAACAACGGGCTGCCTAAAATGGAGACAGCTCACAGGCGTAATGTGCGATAAAAAAATGCCACTAAAAGTCAAAAGCAAAATGTACAAAACAGCATAAGACCAGCAGTATTGTATGGGTCCGAGTGTTGGGCGACCAATAAACAACACCTCAACAAATTGCACACTTGCTACAGAAATGCGCATGTTACGCTGGTCAGTGGGCGTCACATTATTAGATAAAATCCGAAACGAATTCATAAGAGGAAGCTTCAAAGTCGCACCTATAGTTGACAAAATTAAAGAAAAACGCCTTCGATGGTATGGGCACGTACAGAGACGCCCCGAAGACCACATGGTAAAGCTTGCCCTGAACTTGCCAACGACGAAGCGTGGACGCGGAAGACCACCCTCCACCTGGCTGACGACGGTCGAAAAAGACCTAAAAGACGCTCAACTTGACACTAGCACCGCACAAAACCGTGCGCAGTGGAGGAAACGGACAAGGAAGGCCGACCCCAAGTAAATGGGAAAACGGTCGAGGATTATATATCAGGTGGTATGGAGTCATTTGCCGTGCTAGGTATAAAAAAAAAAATCAAAACAGAAGTATTATTGTGTGTAGTATTGGGTCCTTACTTATGAAATTGACGTTTTTTTCTCACTTATTAATAAGTGTATTACTTCTAAAAGTCAATACCGGTTGTTAATATTATTATACACCTTTAACTAAGACTATGTTACTTATGTTGCTTCAGTGATAATGATAACAATGATTATTCATTTTGTGTCTTTTTCGCCCAATTTTTTTTAAATGGCTTCTTTTTTTGTTCGCGGAATTGACCTTTTGTTTTATTGTAGCTTTGAAGGGACTTGATTTTTTTTCTTTTTAATGTCTGCTATATTTAGCTAGTGAAACAAACACACTACTCTACAGAAAATTAAAAAAACCTTAGTATGAAAAAATCTTCATACAAAACATCAATTTCATGGGTAAGGACCTAATATTTACAATGGATACTATTCTACAAATAAATGAACGGTTCAATTCAATAATAACACTTACTCAAAAATATACCTAAGCAAAGAAAACTTGCTTTAAGACGCTGGAAAAACTTCCGCCTTTTCAGCATCTCACCTTATCTCATAAGTGTTTTGACAAGAATTGTAAAACTTTTTGATTTGTTTTACTTATTGAGAAAATCTGTTTTTGACCGTTAAGGATTTTTTGACCAACAAGTTACTGATTGTACCTACTTGATCTTAGTCACAATTTCAACTTCATCGTATCACAATTACAAATGCTAAAAACTATTTAGATTTAAATAATAATCAGATATGATACCACTCTTGTTGTTATAGTTAATTTAAAAATACCACTGCATTTTCATGCAAATTCAAAATGGCGCCCAGTTCACCTGGGCATCCAAATGACAAAATTATTAAGTTGTTTCTTGTTTAATCAGCGCTAGTAATGAACGCTTGATTTCTGTCTGCAGTAATCGTTTGGCCTTCATCTCAGCTCATGGTTTAGCCATTTGCAAGAGCAATGACAGTGATGCCTCTGCTCAATAAGCAGATAAAAGATGGAATAGTCTACCAGCACACGTTTTCCCTCCTTCTTATGACTTGAACTTCAAACGAGAAGTGAAGAGGCACTTGTGGGCAAGGCTCGGAAACCGGTGAAATTTTCAAACCGTTATCGCTAAGTACATAAGAACAAAATAATTTCGTTTCCGTTCCTTGAAGCCGGTTTCGAAAACGTTATTTTCACAATAAAGTTTTCGGTAACGTTTGCGTTCTTTACCGGTTAATTCCGGTTTATATCGGGTGGAGAGGGAAGTAAACAGCAGAAAGTACCCGCGCATTCATACTTGTCGCTGCAGGTTTGAGGCTGACGCGGGCGGGCCGCGCGCCCGTGGCGTAAACCGGTTTATTTCGGTTAAAGAACGAAATGGATTTTGGTTTCGCTTCGATCGAAACGTTAAAGAACAGCGGTTAATAACCGCTATTTTTCAAACCGGTTCTGAGCCTTGCTTGTGGGAAGGGTGAGGGTGACTGATGCTGCGTTGTTTTCACTGCAACCAGTTGTCTTCGCGTCTGGACTCCATTTCTACTTAACATCAGGTAGAGTGAAGTAATATGCCGTGTGTAAAAAAAAGCTCTACAAGTGCTTGAAATAAAGCGTAAAATTTTGCTGAAATGAAAGACTTTCCGATATAAAAAGTAGAAAGAACAAAGATACATTGAACATAGAAACGTTTGTATAAATATTATTAGTCCATGGTATAAAGTTATAACTTAATTTGTGGGATTTGAAATTCACCATGGAATGTTTCAAATGGCATCAAAGTTTTATTACTTTTGATGAAGAAGGTATAAGTTATGATAGGACCAGACATGGCATGCTGGAGGTCCATAAAAAAAAATTACTGATCAGTAAGCAAACGTCTTCTTTAAAATGCTTTTCCATTTGCTATCAACCTCTCTGTCTTTTCCTTAAACATAGAAAGAATCTTCAGAACCTAACTCCGAAAGCGCTAAGATGGCACTGGACAGATCTAATTGCCATTATTATATGAGCAGTGTTCTAAAGAAGGTAAGCTAATTATATTTTACCTAAAGTTACCGACAAGACAAGATAAGGCGGCCATTGGGGCAGCTTGAAGCAGTCAAGATCGATTGCTTACGCAACTGCTTGAGCGTTTTCATGTATGTTGTAAATAGAAGACTGTAGTTCACTATGCAGTCGCAGCTTGAAGCGGTTGCATCATGCTTCAAGCTGCCTGTGTATAGCCGCCCTTAGTGATTAAAATTACCAAAGATTTGGTAATTAATTTTAATCGAATCCCGGATCCCGGAAATAGTTTTACATCTTAGTAGTCGTAGTGCATCCCCGCTACAAACGACTTTAAAGTTTATACTGACACCCTCCACCAACTATTAGGTCATAAAGTTAGGTTTCAGACATCCTTACGCAAGCACAAGGGACCATCTGCGTCAGGTCATTAACGCCAGAACAGGACGCGCCGAAGCGCATTCTTCATCCGGTACTCTTAAGACTAGTGTCTCGAGCGAGTTGCCCCGTGGACACGTATAGTCCACTACCTAATATCCAGATAGGTTACCGGAGCTGTAAGCTCGCTCACTTCCCGTTGCACTAAGAGTACAACTCGCAGTTTCCACTGCTCGGGTCGTCAACTCTAAAGTCGACCACCAAATGTCCTCTTTAGTGGCGGAGTTGTAAGCCCACTTATTTCTCAGTACCCATCCAGGCACCTCGTCAGTTCCAAAATCCTACGCGGCTGACTCAACTGGAGCCATTGCATCTAGCGGGCGCCTCTGCTAGTCATCCGGACTAGTACCGGAGATGTTGGAAGCCTACTCAATAAAAACCACCGAGCAGAACAACCAACTATGGATAACTCACGTGCCCCGCAAATCCTTTCGCTTAGGGCCCCACCAAAAACGCTACTCGGACTTGCTCGCTGCGCACGAAATGGAAGCCTGGCCAGACATCAACCAGACGGACGAACAAATCCACTTCTACAGCTAACCACATAGCCACCACGAGTCTAACCCATGTCCGGGACCTGCCGGAGACGCCCGCGAAGGCATAACCGGCAAAGGGGCTCAGGATTCGGACTCCCGTGGTACCCTTGAAAAGACAGCAGGACCCGTAGTTCCAACTGCCATACCCTATCTATCAGGGTCAGTAGACAGGGATTTTTTAATGCAGATGAAATAACGCGTATTGATTTGTATAGCATTTCCAGTGTACGTATTAATATTTTTGTCTGAATATTTAAAATAACACAACATGCCAATCATTACACCGACAATTATTATTTACAATTACTTTACATGCAGACGACCAAATAGGCAATGTAGTAAAATTTACAGAACTAGCCTATAAGTTGAAGTTGTTGGTGAATTGTGAAATTATCAATATTTAGAGAAAATAATTGGAATCGGTATAAAATACAAACATTATTTTATGTGAACTACCAGTTTAACTTATGTAAACGTTAGCTTGACCGCTACTGGACAGGCAGTGCCTAGCGTGGGGTCAAAGGAAATTTCAGCCTCTGAAAATTATGCTTATATATATCACTAGTTTCTCCTGTATTGCTGGTTTGTAAGCATTTATCAAATAATTTTTTTTATTTGTATTTGTACTAAAAAGTAAAACTATTTCCGAGATTCGGGATTCGATGAAAATACTTTTTGATAAAAATACTTAGTCTTGTATTGTCGACAAGTTTAGGGAAATTAGCCCACTTAATTCCGATCACTGCTTATATAAGACACTTCGATCAATTAGTACATAATTTATAATATAATAGATAGACGGGTTCGTGGGTTAGGCCCCCGGTGTGTGACGCCCCCGTGGTGGAGGCAGCCGATTTCGTTTTATTTAGAACTTGGTTTTGGTCCATGTTTTGAACCAAAAGTTAATACCTAAGTTTCGAATTTTGATGCAACTAATTTTAATGTGGAGTAATTATAGTTCCGTACTTTAATTAAAAAAAAAACTAATTTTATTTCAAAATTACTACTAATTATCAAATTATAATAAAGTAATGGCAAATATATTTAACTTATTATTACAAGTAATCATCATCTCAGCCAAAAGACGTCCACTGCTGGACAAAGGCCTCCTCCAAGATGGGGGGTATTTGCCATAATCGCCACGCTTGGCAGGCGGGTTGGCGATCGCAGTAGGTTGAAAATAACCTCAGAGAGATGCTGCTGCCCATCCTCTGGAATGGTCCCTTAGTCGCCTTTTACGACACCCACGGGTTGAGATGGGGTGGTGCAATTCTTTATCCCCGGCACCACACAGGGTATACATTACGAATATTATTACAAGTAATGCATTACGAATAATAAGAAAATGTTAATTTAGTGCACAAACAACACATTGAGAACAATAATATCAAATTCCTTACATCTAGAATAGGTATTATAATTAAATATTTAAAAACTAACAAGTAATGCAGCCAAAATGGTCGCCCCTCAGCATGTGTCATGGCGACCCATGACGCTGGTTTTCAGTAAACCAGTAACAGTAGAAACAATAGGTACATGTTGATCTAGAGATTCTGTTGGTGGTACAGGAATCGCGGGTTCAAAATACTTATAAAATCTGGTTAAAGTAAGTATAGCTTCGGCACGTGCCTCTTAAAATTGCGTTTTATTGCCAATCTTGAACTAAGCCCAAGTGTACATGAGTGTTTTCGTAAAACAACTTTTACGGATTAACTCACGTTTTATGCATTGATTTTATATTCAAATTCAAAATCATTTATTCAGTTTAGGTTACAAGTAGCTCTTATGAATTTCATTATGCCATCGGTTCGTAAGTCTGCACAGGGCCCCGAGTCTGACCTTGCACTGAGAAGAAAAGGCAAGAAACTCAACAAGGACATTTTTTTAATAGTTAGCTCGGCAAATGACTCCATCCCACTTGACGTTAAGTGAAAATGGAGTCCAGACGCGAAGACAACTGGTGCAGCGTGAAAACGAACGTAGCATAAGTTAACTTCACTCTGCCGGCTGGCAAGGTGCTTCTTCACGCCTCTCTTGAGAACCCCATATCATAAGAAGGAGGGAAAACGTGTGCTGGTACACTATTCCATCTTTTGGAGGTGCGACAAAGAAACGAGTCACCAAATTTCTTTGTGCGCGATGGGATATTTGAGACAGTGAAGCGGTGACTCCGAAGAAAAGCATGTGTACTCCTATGAAGAAAGGGAGAAGGTGGGATGAGGTCAAAGAGCTCTTCAGAGCACTCGCCGTGGTATAAGCGGTAAAACACGCTGAGTGACGCAACATCTCTACGCAATTGCAGAGATTCAAGAGTATTTGCCACTTCTGCATTGCCGATAATGCGTTCAGCGCGACGCTGCAATCTGTCCAAGGCATCGAGAAGGTACATTGCGGAACCGTCCCAGTTGTGCGAGCAATACTCTACGCAAGACCGTACCTGAAGAAGTACCTGTGTCTTGTACAAAAGGCACAACTGGTCCAACGCAAAGAAGAATCGCCGCACTCTGTTCAGAATTCTGAGTTTTCATGAGGCTGTTTTGATCACGGCTTCGATGTAGTCCCTTCGGTTCAGATCGCAGCGTATCGACATACCGCGCATGTGGATACTTCTCTGCAGGCGTAGAGATGTACCCAGAAGAGTTGGAAGGGGAAGGAATGGTGACTTTTTTGCCTTATTAATTTTTGGTGCCCCAATTAGATATGAGGTCCAATACCCTATTGAGCTCAATGACAAGATTCACTCGATTCACTTCGGTTTCGACCCGCCCTGCCGCTGGGTGACCGTTATATCCTCCATGGACCGTGCTATCATCTGCATAGCAATGAATATTTCCAAGTGGATATCATTGATATGCAGAAGGAACAGCGTGGGGGACTCACTTACGGCGTTAAAATATTTGGAAAATGCCCTATCATAGCTATAAGTATATTATTTTATCATGACATTTGTACGGTCCGTGGTCATAAGAAGACTCAATGTGTAAAGTAAACGCAAGTAGATCCGTAAAAGTTGTTGTATTTAAATCTGTAGTGTTCGCGTTAACTTCAGAAAACAATATGATTATTTTAATTTTCAAGGGTTTCTAAAATTTAAAAATTCGGTTTTTTCTGACATTTTAAAACTTCCTACAGCATCCTAACGGTTTTTATTTATTATGTTTGACTAAGTAAAAGTGCTTTGCTTTAATCTCACCGGTTTCAGACCCAGAGGCCCTGGGTTCGTTTCCCATCAGCAGAGTTTAATGTTTGTTAATTGTTGTTTGGCTGGTCGTAGGACTTGTATGTAAGTCCGCGTGGCTAGCTACAACCATTTTATCTGAATATGTCGCCATAACGTATTGTACAGTCGGCGGCTGATCAACCTACCCAAATCTGTAAAATTTCTCCAATGAATATTGATCCTTATAACCAAAAAATAAAGTTCAAAATTGATTGTAGAAATTTGACAGTTTTGGGTAGGTTGATCTGCCGCCGTGTGTACACTCGACACTCACTCGACTTGTATTTATGCAACGCCAATATAAATGATTTGGACATTTTCTCTCTCACTCCAAATCAGTTAAAATGCACACCTGACAGGCATTATTTATATACAAATTAGTTTTGTCTATATGCAATTCTATGTACAATTTATAAATAAAGCATCTTTCACAATTTGAATGGCATTGATGATTTAATTTTTTATTTTATTTTTATGTTCTTGTCATAATTGTTTTTTTTTATCTCTGTTGTTGTGAACAATGTTGCTGATTGCACAATGATTCCACTTGGAATCCTACTAATATTATAAACGCGAAAGTTTGTAAGTAAGGATGGATGTTTGTTACTCTTTCACGTAAAAACTACTGAATGGATTTCGATGAAATTCGGCATACAGATAGTTTAAAACTTGGATTAACTTATAGGATAGTTTTTATCCCGATATTCCCACGGGAACGGGAACCACGCGGGTGAAAACGCGAGTGGCCGCTAGTTTGAAATAAAAAAAGCAAGTAGTAAGAACGAGATATATACTGACCAAATTATTGAGCAAAGGCCTCCAACATTGAAATAAAGTCATCGCTACAATTGATGAGCATTGGTTTAATCACCACGCTTGCTAATAATACGTTAAAAAAATACTTTTAGCATGTTAAATAAAAAAAAATGTTTTGCACATTTTTATCATTTTACTGTGCAACCACCGATAAATGCAAACAGCACACACTTTGCCTGGCCTGGGAACTTAACCCAGGACCCCCGACCAACAGCCACCGAATCGTTAAATAAATAAAAATAAAAATATGGCTCTTAAATAGTCGTGCATGTGTACCAGCCTTTACCGCTGCATGAAAACATCGAGTTACCTCGATTCCAAACAATATCAAGTGGTCGCCTGATTGGGGCCCGCTTTACAATCGATTGTTTTGACTTAACCCGCCCGCGTGCTTTGTGTAGTCTGCTCGAGCTCTGTTTTGTTCGCATTTAATTAATCTTGCAAGAACTTGTAAATATAAGTGGTGTGTTTTTTTAACAACTTCAAAATAAATTATTGCTAAGAGTTAAAGGCTAACACCGAACTGGATCATTAATTGTATGTAACAAATTAAAATAGCTAGAAGTTGATACCAATAATCTGTCGCTTGAGGAATCACGAAATTATTACTGCCCATATCTTGGATAAGCTGTAAAGGCCAGAGAGGGCCAAAAATAAATTACTCGCAAAAAAAAGCTTTTATCCAATTGGGTCGGAGCCTTAACCATCAAACTAATTAGGCTCTAGGAATTAACTAAATGTGTACCGACTTAAACTACTTTTATTGGTAATTGTTATACCTATATAACCCTTTCCGATTGGTCAGAGCATTTTACATGTTGCATAATCTACTTTAAAAAAAGCAATAACATCGCGAGCTAACTAGTTTATTGCTACTCCAATGAAATTAAATTAACGTGTAATGTGTTTATTATTATATCAGATGATTACAAAAAGAACATAAATGTTGATAGAATTATCGATTGTTATCCGAAACACGTTTTAAAGTTTTCGAATCTTTCATATAAGACGGAACGAATTAAACACATCAAAATAGAAATGAAGTTATTGTTCTGTTTTGTTATGTTGTACCATTGTAAGTTTTTAATTTATTTATTCCACAAGTTTATTCCATCGTCAATTACCATCACATGAGATGAAAACCATGCACCTTATATCCCCTCAATAAATAAATATTTCCCGCTTTAGCTCTCTCTCTCTCTTAAAATAAAAGCGCTCTTCGTCTATAAGCAGTCCTTATATCTACTGAAGGGCTGGCTTATATTTTATCTCATGCTGTCGGTAGGCAAGTATGTTAATATTGTTGATGTGACGACAGGCTAAATAAGATGGTAGCTAGTCAAGCTGACTTAAATCTAGCACAGCCATAAACCAAACAAAGTACAATAATATGTATCCCCCTCTGGGTCACAGCCCGGCGTGGCGGCTCTCTCATTTATTTATCTCAATTAAGCAAAAATAACCTTGACCACAGACCACACTGGTGGTAAGTAAAAGTTATAGATAGGTACTTAAAATTAAAGCAAATCTTGAGTGGTGTATAGGTAAAGCGTTAACATTTTCAATTTTACAAAACCCTAATATTATTTCAGATGTTTATTCTAAAGACAAATACGATATTGAAGTAGAAGGTAATTTGCGTTTCGGAGACGACTTTCTACAGCAAATGAGAAACGACATTACTATACGAGCGTTAGATATTGACGATAACAAAATCTCTGAACAAGATGAAATTCAAAACTCACGAAAGACAGATTTTAAAGTGACCAAAGAAATAAAAGAATTTATGGTTCAAATAGCACAGGACGGAGTGAAAGAAATTAAATATATTGGCAGATACTTACAGAGAAAGTTCAAATTACATGACGAGTTAGTGATCAAGGCCGATTATTTGGTCAATGATTATGAGAAAAAGTTAAAAAACTACATGAATTATGCCATAGCAGAAGAACCAATCTCTTTTATTGATAAAGAGTACCTTTTCTTAGATATAATAGCCGCTTCAGATTTGGTATTAAACAGTGTAGAAAGAAATATGTTGAAAATGATCGCTGATGATAAAAAATACAATGTTACCGACACTGATGTACATGTAGTTACGGATATAATTCGCAAGACCCGTGTCGATCATATGAAACAAGAAATGGACCTTTTATGTGAAACGCTAAATGTTTGTAGACCATATCCAGGATTCTGTGAGTATTTAAGTGATTTAATCGGAGTAATTCTGAAGCTCTCTGACGATAAACTTCTTAATCTAATTAAAAATGTAAAAGAAAAAATGAAGGAAAGGATTAACTTTTTCAAATCTCTAATCAAGGAACATCTGCTCAACATTTTTGCTTTAAGACTTGAAGCTGTGACTATAGATTTGCTAGACATTAAAGAGCTATTGGTTGGTCTAAGATCAATTTTAACTGCGAGGTACAAGTTGATGAAAACTAGTGATATAGAGTTAAAAACACGAACCAAAGCAGTCCGAATATTGCTAGATATTATTGACAAAGCTTTTAGTAAACAGACAGATGAACTTACCCCCTTAACTTTTGATACGACTACAAAAGAATTATATCAATGGCAGGCAGGAGTAAGGGATGAAGTAGACATGCCTATCAAATTATTTTTTGAACATATAATTTCAGTTTTAAGGGAGAATTTGGATCCTAATACTAGGGAAGAAGTGATGACTTTGACTGAAGTTATGTTGTTAGGCCAATCAGATGATCAAAATTTTAGTAAACTATTTACTGAGGGTTCAGAGTTTCTACGAAATGCATATAGTATTGATATATAATAATTATAATTCTGTGTCTGATTTGATGGCATTGCTATAGGCCTATTTCAATAAAAGTGTGATTAGCTGTGTATTTTCATTACTATTAGACCCAAGAATCCGTATGAATGCTCCGTTGAAGTTTGACAATAGGTTGAATATGGAACACGATCTCATCAGGGGTGTTGTTTGTTTGGTGTTATATAGTATACTAATTTTGATTCTGATTAAGATTGTTTATTAAACCTGATGGCATGTGTCGATAAGTCGCAAAAAATTTAATGGATTTTCTAAGTTCTTTTTCATTCCTTTTTAATTAAATAAGTATAATTGGGTACTTACACTAATTAACTTAATTTCTTAACTTAAGTTTGGTTTTCAAAGTGATAGTGAATGAATATTCTAAATTACTTACGATACGAGTGAGTTATCCCAGTTAACCAATTTGATTTGAAGAGGTTTTTATTGAATTTTTCAATATTTATGTTAATCTGTAGATTGTAGAATTTCTCGTAACTTTTGACAGGAGCTTCTTGGCAGGAAAGTAAAGCGTAACATGTCTGCGGTTTTGTTTTATTTTCTAAAATTTGTGTTATGTCGAATATTAATGTGAAATAATGGTGGATTAATAACCGTTAAGTGTTCGTGAGTGTGCATAAGTGTTGGCAAATTAAACAAAACAGTGCAACGTCACTTTTCAAATTCTCTCAAGAAGCTCGCGGGAAAACTTAGTAAAGCCCCACATCTTTACTGAGATACTCGAGGGGTTGGGGGGTATATAATTTCTCACTTCCCATTTCTAATATCATTCATCATCATCATATAAGAAAATATTGTTTATTTATGTATTACTTATAAGAAAAATTACTTTGACACTGGCTAAATGTGCTTAAAGCACGAAGCCACAAACTAAAAAAAAAAAAAACTTTTGACAGAATTCTGTAAGGTGCCATTTTAGATGGTTCGTATTAACTGGGCCCTTTTAATTAAATATCCACATTGGATATTCGCAGCAAGAACTTTAAAATTGAGCACGCCTTTTAAAATAAATACATACATTTTTATTTCCAAATATTTTTTTTACAACTTGCTAAAATCATTGTTTTGTTTGTCTTGTTGGCAACTTTAGGCAAATAAGCCCTCTTCATTCCGATCACTGATTTCAAAATAGTTTTTAAAGCCGTGCTGGCTGTGACAAAACTTGCTTTGCGATGCTGACTCACACCCGCCCTGTAGTTGTCGTTATTGTTTTTATTTGCATTCAAGAGTTGAATTTTTAAATTTAAATAAAAAGGTTGTCACAAGCCGGTTTGACTGAAATGTTATTGACGCGAATGATAAACCAAAGGATCATCATCATCATCATCATCTCAGCCAAAAGACGTCCACTGCTGGACAAAGGCCTCCCCCAAGGATCTCCACAACGACCGGTTTTGTGCTGCTTGCATCCAGCGGCTTCCCGCGACCTTCACCAGATCGTCGGTCCACCTTGTTGGAGGCCTGCCCACACTGCGCTTTCCGGTACGCGGTCGCCACTCCAGGACTATCCCGCCCCAGCGGCCATCAGTCCTGCGAGCAATGTGACCTGCCCACTGCCACTTGAGCTTAGCAACTCTTCGGGCGATGTCGGTTACCTTTGTTCTTCTGCGGATCTCCTCATTTCTGATTCGATCACGCAGAGAAACCCCGAGCATAGCCCTCTCCATTGCTCTTTGAGTGACCTTGAGCCTTTTTATGAGGCCCATAGTGAGCGACCACGTCTCAGTCCTGTATGTCATCACTGGCAACACACACTGGTCAAAGACTTTCATCTTGAGACACTGCGGTATATCGGACGAGAAGATATTTCGTAGCTTACCGAACGCTGCCCAGCCTAATTGGATTCGACGATTGACCTCTTTGCTGAAGTTGGACCTACCTAGCTGGACCGTTTGTCCCAGGTAAACATAATTGTCCACAACTTCAAGGGCAGAGTCCTCAACCTTCAGAGGAGTGGGTACGACACGTGAGTTCGACATTACTTTCGTCTTCTCCATGTTCATTTTAAGACCCACTTGTTGAGAGACTCTGTTGAGGTCACCGAGCATTGCGCCGAGGTCTTCCAGGGTCTCAGCCATGACCACTATATCGTCAGCAAACCGAAGGTGAGTGATGTATACGCCGTTGACGTTGATGCCGAGTCCTTTCCAGTCCAGAAGCTTGAAAACATCTTCCAGTGCAGCAGTGAACAGTTTCGGAGAAATCACATCTCCATGTCTCACTCCTCGCTGCAACTGTATAGGTTTCGAGCTCTGGTCCTGAAGACGGACTGACATAGTGGCGCTTTCATACAAACACCTCAACACTTCGATGTACCGATAGTCAATTTGGCACCGCTGGAGAGACTGTAGCACGGCCCATGTCTCAATCGAATCGAAGGCTTTTTCATAGTCCACAAACGCTAAGCAAAGAGGCTGGTTATACTCTTCGGTCTTCTGTATAACCTGCCGCAGCGTATGTATGTGGTCTATGGTGCTGAAGCCTTTTCGGAAACCGGCTTGTTCGATAGGCTGGAAGTCATCAAACCTGCGTGCGAGACGATTCGTTATGACTCTCGAAAACAGCTTGTAGACGTGGCTTAGAAGTGAGATGGGCCTGTAGTTCTTCAGCAGGGTTTTATCGCCCTTTTTGAAAAACAGTACCACCATACCTTCGTGCCACGTCTCTGGCGTTCTGCCCCCTAGTACGACGGAATTAAATAGCTTCTGAAGAGCTACGAGTACCGGTCTTCCGCCTGCTTTCAGAAGCTCGGCCGTAATTCCGTCAGCACCTGGTGCCCTGCCGTTTTTGAGCTGTTTGAGAGCCATACTAATCTCGTATAGGCTGATGTCCGGGATGTCTTCGGTATAGTGCCGGGTTAACTTAGCTCTAGGGTCTCTAGCTAAGCGTACAGATGGCCGTGTGGATGTGTAAAGCTGTCCATAGAACTTCTCGACCTCTCCCATAACATCGGACCTGGTCGTGACAGTTCTGCCGTCATCGGTTTTCAGCGTCGTCAGTTGGCACTGCCCAATACCCAGATCTCTTGCGAACACTTTTGAGCCTTTGTTCCGCTCAATGGCCTCTTTAATACGGTTAGTATTAAATTGGCGCGTGTCGCGAGTCATAGACTTCGAGATCTGCCTATTTAGCCGCCGAAACTGAGACGCATCACCTGAGGAAAGCAGAACCATTGCGCGCCGCTCTTCCATTAGTTTGAGAGTATGGTCTGAGAACTTTTTGGTTCCTTTTGCACGGTGGGTTTTAAAGAACTTGGACCCAACCGTTTGGACAGTTTCCACAAACCTGTTGCTGTATTCGTCCACATTTTCGCAATCATTTAGGCGCTCGAAGCGATTCTGCAATTCGAGCTGAAAGCTTTCGGGGTTTTGGATTTGGATGGGTGCAGTACGGAGCGTAGACCTTACCAATCGACGTCTTTCCAGCTTAACGTTGATATTCAATGTGCCTCTTACCAACCGGTGATCGCTGCCAGTTTTAAACGCATTGATCACAGTGACATCATTGAATATTTGCTTCCTCGTCGACATGATAAAGTCAATCTCGTTTTTGGTTGCACCATCGGGACTCATCCAGGTCCACTTGCGGTGTTCAGCTTTTCTGAAAAAGGAGTTCATCATAAAGAGGCCCTCCCTCTCAAGAAAGTCCGCCAGCAGTTGGCCCCGGGAGTTCCGATTACCAACCCCAAATCGTCCCACTCTCATCTCATCACCGCTTCGTTTGCCCAGTTTTGCGTTAAAGTCTCCCATGACAACGGTGTAATGAGTTTTGGAGGCTTGTATGGCTCTAGAGATGTCCTCATACGTAGCTTCCACCTCATCGTCAGGGTGTGTCGTAGTAGGAGCATAAACCTGTATGACCTTCAACGAATACCGTTTGGTTATTCTGAGTATAAGGTACGCTACCCTAGGCGACACACTCCCGGTCTCGACAACGTTGTTCACGAGGGACTTGTGGACGATGAACCCGACACCACCTTGGGACAGTTGTTCGCCCTCCCGGAAATAGAGCAAGTTACCGGACTTGAGGATTATCGAGTCCTCCCCCTCTCTTCGGACTTCAGATAATCCAACTATGTCCCACCGTATCTTGCTCAATTCTTCCTCCAGTTCGTGAATCTTCTCGTCAGTCCGTAATGTGCGCGTGTTAAATGTTGCCAGGGCCAGAGTTCGTTGTTGGCAGTAGCCAGGTCTCTGCCGGAGATTCTTAGCACCCCCTGCCCTGTCGCTGCCTTGGCCGCTACCGTAGCTAGGGCGAGCGGGGCCGCCGGGGACTAGGGGCCGGTTTTTGCTGTTGTGCATGTCATGGGGGGGTATTTGCCATAATCGCCACGCTTGGCAGGCGGGTTGGCGATCGCAGTAGGTTGAAGGTAACCTCAGAGAGATGCTGCTGCCCATCCTCTGGAATGGTCCCTTAGTCGCCTTTTACGACACCCACGGTTTGAGATGGGGTGGTGCAATTCTTTATCTCCGGCACCACACGGGTAACCAAAGGATAGCAACATTTGTTTTCATGAATGAATGAATGAATGACTTTATATATGTACGGTAATCGCCTCGGTGGCCTAGTGGTAAAGAGCTTGGCCCGATATTCGAAGGTTCAAGGTTCATTGCATAATGTGGCTTATTCCCGCCCGCTCCAAGATTTTGTTTCCAAGCGCTCTAAGATTAAAATTATATATTAATATTATTTTGTAAAATCGTTCCCAAGGGCTAATAAAATGAAAATCATTGGAGCTCTTGAGAATGAATGTATTGAAGTTTAATTTTGGAGAACAATAGATTTGGAGCGCATGGGAATAAGCCCATAATGTGTCTCTAGGCAAGAACAGTCAACTCGGCGCTTGTTGTTTGTGATCCCCGTGGCAGACAATGGATGGTACAAGGTTTTTTGGTGGGTGTACCTTACCCTTGTTTAGCTTTTCGTACCTGGACAAGGAAGGAGGGGACAGTCCCACATAACTCGGGGTCACTCTTAGCCCCGGTGTATTAGCAAAGCATTTTACCTAGTTCAAAAGAAAAGGTATGTACAGTCAGCATCATAATGCCTATGCCTCAACCTCAAGGTTGTCTAAAAGAGATCACTTTTATATTAAAATTTTATGTTATGTTAATTTTATGCAGTAGAGTGTTTATTTATTTATCTACTAGCTGACTTCGTATCGCTTTGACAGTTTCTATCAACAATATGCAATCAAACCGTTTATGACAACAAAACATACAAATCGTGGAAAATTTTGTATTGTAAAAAAAATTTTTGGAGTGGACTACCCTTATCACTTAGGGGTATGAAAAATAGATCACGACCGATTGTCAGACCTACCAAATATACATATAAAATTTCATAAAAATCGATAGAGCCGTTTCGGAGGAGTATGGCAACTCACATGTGACACGAGACTTTTATATATATAGATTAACCTATCTATCGACACACCGACGTATAAAAAATATGAGACCCTTAAAGGCCAGAAGACAGCGAATGAGGCGAATGGACTGGCTAAGTTGGCGTTTTAAAATGGACGCGCTTATCCAGCAGTGGGTATGTATGTATTGGGTGGGTTCACGGGTTAAAATGATGATTATGATAATTATAATGATTATAATAAATCGCTGTAAATCTAGATCCTAGCTTCTAGATTCCAGATATTGGCAGTGTTTTGACAAAAACTGACTATTTATTCGAGCAAAAATGGACTTGAAACTCATGTGTTAAGATAAAAGACTCGTTGTGAACATCTTTTTGATTGTTTATATGTTTTTTTAACAATAAGACGCTGATCATAGTGAATGTAAAACCAATTATTGCAAATTTTATAGTTTTAACTGTAAGAACTTTAAGACATCCATTGAGGAACGAAACGGTACGAACGGTGGAACGGGTAGTATTGTGTGTCTACAGGAGACTTGGCTTCTCGGTCACGACGTCCCGTTGTTAGGTACTGTTTCCAATGAATTTGACTACACCGGTAAGTCTGCTGTGGACACTTCCGCTGGCATTTTGAGGGGAAGACCGTACGGTGGGGTGGCCATTCTCTGGAGAAAAAGCATGTTTGACAGTGTATCAGTCATAGAATGTTTTAGCAAGCGACTAGCTGCCATCAAGGGCACTGTGGGAGATCGCTCTATTTTAGTAATATCTGTTTACATGCCGACTTAATCTTATGAAAACTTGCCCATTTTCACAGAAATACTAAGCGAAATAAGTGCAATTGAGGCTAGAAGCAATGTTGAAGAATTGTGTTTGTATTAGGGAATTTTAATGCACATCCCTATGAACTTTTTTACACCGAACTGAGTAGTTTCTGTACGGACAGGACCTGGGTATGTGCAGATGTAGAAAAGATGGAAACTGATACCTACACGTACACGGACCATCATGGTAGTAGGAGCTGGCTGGACCACTGTGTGGTCTCCCTATCAGCCTGGAAAACTGTCACTAGTGTGGGCGTTGTAGAGGATATTTTTGTTTCGGATCATTTGCCAATTTATCTAGACGGTAGTTTAGATATTATTAGACCAAGGCGGACTATGCCTGAGGTGCAACGTAGTGCGGTGACGTGGGGGGAAAGAGATGAGTCTCAGATAAGTAAATATCACAAGATATGTCATAATGGACTACGAGATATTGACTTTCCTCCTGAATTTACTGATTGCAGTCGAGGTTCATGCGGCCTTATTGGTCATAAACGCATACTGGACAATTTCTACGAACAAATTGTAAATACGCTAAAAGGCGCGGCTATCGATACAAATAATCTGGGTAGTCATAAGCCTAGAAGAAATAAGGTAGTGTGTGGGTGGAATAAAAATGTAAGAGACGCTCACCGGGAGGCCGGGCTTAGATTCCAAATTTGGGTCTTACATAATAGACCAACAGCTGGCGAAATATACGACCAGATGTGTAATTCACGCAAAGTCTTTAAAAGCCCACTGAGATGGTGCTTAAATAACCAGGAGCAAATAAAAATGGATAAAATAGCAAAGTCTCGAGCTGATCAAAATTTTGGGAAATTATGGAAATCTACCGGAAAACTGGACATTAGGCCTGGCCTGCCGGCGTGTGTTGATGGGACGAGTGACCCAGGGGGCATCGCAAACTTGTTCATGGAACACTTCAAAGTGCGGTCTCCACTTGGTCCCTCTTCTTCTGGGACGTTCAAGCCTGGGCCCGACGTGCGGAATGAAGCGTCAATGCTAATTTTTACAGCTAGCCAGGTCAGGGAAGTAGGTAAACGGATGAGCAGGGGCAAATCTCCTGGGCACGACGGGCTCAGTATTGTGAACACTTGCCGAGGGTCCTGTCCCTGTTCTTCAATATGTGCATTAGACATTCATACCTACCTTCAGATCTAATGAGGACTATTGTGGTACCAATAGTCAAGAACGGGACGGGAGACATCTCGGAAAAGGGAAACTATCGCCCTATCTCTCTTGCCACTACGGTGGCGAAGGTACTGGACAGTTTGCTTGATTCATGCTTGCAAAAGTATTTAAATTTACATGAGGCGCAGTTCGGATTTCGGTCCGGACTATCTACTGAAAGCGCAATACTGAGCCTCAAGCATACTGTCCAGTATTATACAAACCGTAGGACACCGGTCTACGCCTGTTTTCTAGATCTCTCCAAAGCATTTGATCTCGTTTCGTGTGACGTGCTCTGGAGAAAGATGGAGGACAGGGGTGTACCGGTGGAAATGCTAAATATCTTTCGGTATTGGTATGCGAACCAGTTGAACTGCGTCAAATGGTCTAACAAACTCTCCGAGTCGTACAGGTAGGAGTGTGGCGTGAGACAAGGTGGGTTATCGTCTCCAAAGCCATTCAACTTGTACGTAAATGACCTCATAGTGGGGCTCAGCATGCGTCGCTCGGATGCGTGTCGGATGCAAGGTGGGTGGTGTTAGTATTAACAACATCAGCTACGCGGACGACATGGTGCTGCTGGCTCCCACTTCGGGTGCTATTGAGGAGATGTTGGATGTATGCGAGGGGTACGCTGCGTCGCATGGCCTGGCTTATAACGTCAGGAAAAGCAAATATATGGTCTTTAAGGCCGCCGGTAAGTGTCCTGAATTTGTACCTCCAATCTACCTAAATGGAAAGGAGCTGAACAGAGTTTTCCAAGGACACGTACTCACCGACGACCTTAAGGACGATGTAGATGTAGAAAGGGAGCGGAGAGCTTTGGCAGTCCGCGGAAACATGCTGGCCCGCAGATTTGCTCGCTGTACAGACCAAGTTAAAATTACTCTCTTCAAGGCGTACTGCCAGAATCTGTACACGGGCGGTCTGTGGATCAGCTGTGCTAAAAGATCGCTAAATGCTCTTCGAATCCAATACAACAATATCTTCAGGATGATGTTGAGACTTCCCCGCTTTTGTAGAGCGTCTGAAATATTTGCGCTGACGAGAACTGACGGTTTTCAGACTCTTATGCGGAAAAAGGTGGCGTCGCTGATGAATCGATTGAGGGGGAGTAACAACAGCAATCCTGAGGACAGTGGCAGAGGATCCGCATCCGCCTATATTAGGGCACTTCGTGCGAACGATGACCGAAGTCGCTAACAGCACCGGGTCGCGTTCGCATGGAGTGCCTCTTAGGTACATGATAAAATAATAATAATAATAATAATGTTAATAATTTTAATTTACGTTGCACCAATGTAAAAATGTATTTAAACTAACCCTTATTTATATTTATTGTTACTAACCCATGGCCCTTAGTAGTCTGAAATAAAAAAAAATTGGATTTGATAGATTTTAGACGCTATTGTTAATTCAGCAAATCACAATGACAAATACTCAAAATAATTTTATTCAAGTAATAGTTAATCAGATAATGAAATTGGCGTGTATTACTCTTATTTTTGTAGTTAATTTAAAATACGACTGCATTTTTATGGAAATTTAAAACGGCAACCAGGTCACCTTGGCATCCAAATGACAAAATTATTGAGTGGTTTCTTGTTAATTTAACACTAGTAACGAACGCGTGAATTTCCGTCTGAGGAAATACTAAGGTCGACTGAAATGAAAAATATGTATGAAAAGTAGATAAAATCAACGTTTCGTAGTCCCCTGATTCCTCCTCAAGAACTTAATTTTTGCATTAAAAATTTGGCTAAGTCCCTATGTTTTTCTTTTTTTCATAAATTATTTTATTAAAAAAGATATGAATCTTTAAAAACCTTAAAAATTGGTCAGATTTTTCGCTGTTTTTTGGAAATTTGACAAGATTATATAAAAAAAGCAAAAGAGGGACACAGTCAAAGCCTTTCTTTAATTTTTAATGAAAAAAGTAATTAAATCGGTCCAGTTTTGGAGGAGGACTACGAAACGTTGATTTTGTCTACTTTTCATACATATTTTTCAATTCAGTTGACCTTAGTATTTCCTCTTTAAGCCTTAATCTTTCACCTCAGGTTAAGGCAGACAGTTCTTGGCGGGAAAGTGAAGCTTCATGTCTGTGGTTTTGTTTTATTTTCTAAAATTTGTGTTAAGTTGAATATTAATGTGAAATAATGGTGGATTATTAACCGTTAAGTGTTCGTGAGTGTGCATAAGTGTTGGCAAATGAAACAAAACAGTGCAACGTTAGTTTTCAAATTCTCTCAAGAAGCTCGCGTGAGGACTTAGTAAAGCCCCACATCTTTACTGAGATATCCGAGGGGTTGGGGGGTATATCATTTCTCACTTCCCATTTCTAATATCATTCATCATCATCATATAAGGAAATATTGTTTATTTATGTATTACTTGTAAGAAAAATTACTTTGACTTGAAATGTGCTAATCGCACGAAGCCATCAACTATAAAAAAAAAAGTTAAGAAGCTGTCTTCACCTATGAAATAGGCGTGTCTTTCTCACTCATTATTAAGTGTACCACTTTTAAAACTCAATACCGGTTGTTAATATTATTATACACATTTAATTAAGACTATGTAACTTAGGCATCAGTAATAACAATGATTTTTAATTTTGTGTCTTTATGGCCAAAAATTTTTTTAAATTGACTTCTTTTTTCTTAGCGGAATTGACTTTTTGTTTCATTGTAGCTTCGAAGGGACTTTTCTTTTTCTTTTTAAGGGCTGCTATATTTAGGTAGTGAAACAAACACACTGCCCAATTTTTTTTACAGTGTTAACTTAAATGGATTCTAAGAAAAAAAAAAAAAAAACAGTATGAATTTTATGTTTAAAAAAATCTTCATACAAAACGTCTATTTCTTAGGTAAGGTCCTTATTACATCCTTCCCACGACCCAGACTAGCACGGCTATATAAATAAACGTTAAATAGTAGCGCATGGTGTACCAGGCTTTACGCTGTATGAAAACATCGAGTTAGGTCGGCAGCAGATCAACCTACCCAAATCTGTCAATTTTCTCCAATGAATCCTTAAAACCAAACCATAAAGTTCAAAATTGATTGTAGAAATTTGACAGTTTTTGGTAGGTTGATCTGCCGCCGTGTGTACCTCGATTCCAAAAAATATCAAGTGGTCGCCTGATTGGGGCCCACTTTACAATCGATTGTTTTGACTTTACCCGCCCGCGTGCTTTGTGTAGTCTGCTCGAGCTCTGTTTTGTTCGCATTTAAATAATATTGCAAGAACTTGTAAATAATAAAGCGATTATGGTTTTGCGACTTGCTTTGCTTGCGTACAATTTTGTATTGTGCTGTTATTTTGTGACAACAAGCGAGACCAATCGGTTAACGTGCTTGTGGCTTGTACCTTGTAAAGCACAAAGGAGTTCAAAATATTGTGATTTTAGCACCCATCAAGTAACCCGATATCGCGAAAGTTGCATAACGTGCAAGATCTTGGTATCGATTTATCTTCATCATTATCTCAGCCAAAAGACGACCACCGCTGGTCAAAAGCCTTCCCCAGGATCTCAGTAACTACCGGTTTTGTGCTGCTCGCATCCAGCGGCTTCCCGCGACTTTCACTAGATCGTCCATCCACTTCATTGGAGGCCTGCCCACACTGCGTTTTTGATTGCGTCAACTAAAATTAAGCTACTAGTGATTTTTTTTTTTTTCGTTAAAAGGAGGCAAACGAGCAGGCGGGTCACCTGATGGAAAGTAATCACCGCCGCCCATGGACACCCGAAAAACCAAAGTAATCGCAGATGCGTTGCCAGCCTTGAGGAAGGAGTTGGATCTCGAGGAGGGAGTAGGAATTGGGAGAGGGAAGGAGTGAGAGATAGGCCTCCGGTACTTTCACACACCGGACGAAACACAATATATTAATTGCCAAAATAACCACATTTTAAGAAAACATTATATCCTTTAACCACATACATAATATAAAGTTGGCCCACATAACTATCACTCCGTATAATCACTACATAAAAGGAGTTCCATGTCACTAACATCCTGTACATAATAATTTTTAAAGAGAAACGAACTTTACGAAAAAAACCAATTGAAACACAACAAATCAAAATTGTGATATAGAACATTTTCAGATGTTAATTTCCAGAAAGCATAACGCATGCTTTAAGCATTACAAACATTCATAAATTTTGAGGAACTGACGCATTAAAAGCGTATTGCAGTTATTTAAATTAATTTGAAAGCTCGAACATCAAAGCGATCACACACACCAAGTTTCGTCGTTTGTGGAGTAGAATACGACCTATTTTTGTATGACTTAAGTGACCGACGTGAGGCTTTTCTGATGGAAAACGGTCAACATTGAGCCGTCCTCAGACATATGACATTTATTTTGTTTAAACTTGCATTTTTTCGTGTATGTATTATGTACTTGTGTGATAAATGTATTTTAGTGCGTACGTGCAGCTACGAATCTACGATGGTACAGATAACCACTTAAACACACAAACACTTACACATACTATCTAACGAAACACATCTGCCCAGTTGTATACATAGTCTATGAACACACCTGTCTTTAGACGTACAAAAAACAAATGACAGTGAATTATTTGTTTGAAACAAAAATCATCATTTGTTTTTTCGTTATTCCTAAATTGAACAAACAAATGAGTACCAATAACGATTGTGGTTTACTTGGAAAATGTACAATAACAAGAAAACGACGAGCTGTCAGTGCGACAAACGTTGCCCAAGCCGGCAAATATTTAGAAACGTTCGCAAACAGCTCCTTTGTAACGAGGTTGATGTCCTGTCACCGAGACGTGTGTTACGGACAGAATGTTGCAGCGAGTTTGGTTAATCAGGCTTTGTTACATTACCATCAGTCAACATAAAAAAACGTCGTACTGCTGGACTTCCCATTAGTTATGAACTTGGAAACTAGACCTATCCAAGAATTTTTAGGTTAGGCCTCAATTCCAAGACAAAACGGGGGTAGGAAAGAGCAGAGAGTTGCAAGGAGTGCCATCAGAAAAGGCCGCCCTTTGTACGACTTTTGAAAAGCTGTTTTTTTAGAACGTCTTTGTATTTTGTGTACAAGAAAGTATTTTTTTATTTCATTTTTAAGGAAACAACTGCTTAACTTAATATTTTTTTTCTTGTAAATTCCTAAACTGAACGCAAGTGCCGATCCCGCTTCGCCCAGTCATCGAACCTTCTAGTGTATTTATTAACTTCATTGTTGTTTTATTATCATTCCTAAACCTATAAGTAGTTATAAATGATTATTTATATTTATTAAATGTGAATTTAGGTCTCGGTATCTGTACCTATTAATAGTTAGACATTCATGGAAACTACTGAAATGTCAAGAGTGCCGCAACACACATCGTCAATAATGAGAAGCCATGTAGCAGACTATCTTAACTTTAACAAAAATCGTTTAGTTTAATTTTACATCTCATCACTTTAGTTAGATAATCCTTATACACTAGCTTTTATTTATTACGAAGATAATTATACAAACCTATTTAGATTATTTAAAATAAGGCCTAAAATATTCATTGTTCTTATCTTTAGATAAAGATGTTTAATCAATCATAATACAAAAGGCAAAAATGTAGTTAACTGTTTTTACAAATATAAAATAACATATTACCTGTTCCCAGATTAGGGTACGCACGCACGCTCATGAGTGCAGTGATGCCATCTCAATAGCCAGAACTGCAATTCGCTTCTGTTTTATACAAATCACGACATTCATAAATGCGCGTAAAATCATCATAATAAATCATAATGTCACGCAGAATCTTATTTGACAAAGCTCTACTAAAACAAACCAGATAAGATAGCGGAAAGACAGCTGCACTGCCTTCAGTCACGCTCCTACCATGGATAACTTCGGATATCGTGAGATGGGTTTTCCGACAACTCCTCAGTCACCAGGGCAGACGCCAACGAGACCGCGCTTCAAAAGAAGTTTCAGCACCAGACTCAGAGAACCAGAGGAATTTCCACTAAACACAAATTATAAACAAGTGCGCAACATCGACTTACTTGAAAGCGCTCGAGAGCCAGGAAAAGCCAAGGAGTATTTATTCGTTGGTCCATCGCCGCCGGCTGAAGATGCTCCCAACTTGTATCACAGTTACGATGTGCTCGCTCCAGATCCTGAAGCAAGGTTGACAGAAGAGTCAGTGAGGAAAGGGCTGTGTGAACGCGCTCTTACTTTAGGGGCCGGAAGATTCTTCGACGACGTGGAATGTGGATTGATCACCTCAGAAAATATTGCAGATCATATTAGTTCTGCTCCAGAAGTGGTAGTGAATCTGACTTTGTTGTGGTCCGCTTTTTTAGGTCGCGATGAATTGCTTCCGATCATTTTGGAGGCTGGTGCTGATATCCACTATTCAGAACCAGCTGGGTTGACAGCTTTGCATTTGGCTGCCTTTAGTGGGGCCGGCAGAGTCGCCGCTTTCCTGATTTCGCGTGGAGCTGACGTGGATTACGCACCAAAATATTTCACTCCGTTGCATTGCGCTGCATTCGGGAACTCTTTGGAAGTAGCCGAAATATTAATTGCAAACGATGGATCGCTACATGCTGTGGTACAAAGAGCTGGATGTGAAGATAATCTAGTGCACTGTGCTGTGAGAGCTGACGCAGTGGAATGTATGGAATTGTTTATAGAAAGAGGAGTAGATGCTGGATACGTGACGTCAGGAGGGTTAAATGCATTACATCTTGCTGCAGAGATTGGTGCTCAACGCTGCTTATCTTATATACTAAAAGAAACAAAGATAAGTGTAAATGGAGTTACGAAGCAAAGAGATAAAGAAAGTACTGCATTGCATTTGGCAGCTGCTAGAGGATACGCCGAATGTGTTGAACTTTTAATAGCGGAGGGTGCCAAAGCAAATACTAAGAATCACAGAGGATTTACAGCACTCCATTTAGCAGCTAGATGTGCCAGCGTGGAATGCGTTGAAATACTTTTAAGAGATGGTAATGGCGATGCAAACATTGAAGATTTGGATAAGCGCACGCCTTTACATGCAGCAGTAAACCGATCAGAGCGTGCTTGTGACATAATCGATATGCTGGTTAGTTGGGGAGCTCAGGTAAATAAAAGAGATGCCTATGGTTATTCACCTTTACATATAGCTGCAATGGATGGTTTAACACCATGCGTCGAAACCTTAATCTTCTTAGGAGCAGATGTAACATCAAAATCAAAGAAAGGCCATACAGCTTTAAGTGTTATTGCTAGAAAATCACCAAAATCATTGGCTATATTACGCCATAATCTGGACAGTGGCATATCACTTAGCCGCTCTACGGAGGGTAATGAAGAAGTTCAAATCGAATTCGATTTTGGAAAGTTACTAAAATTCTCATATCCTCGTGAAATCACGTATTTAAACAGTTTGATTGATGAAGGTCAAAAGGACATATTGTTGCATCCATTGTGTTCAGCGTTCTTATTTATGAAATGGCGTAAGATAAGAAAATTTTACTTGGCTAGATTAGTTTTCTGTTTTCTTTTTGTGTCTTTTTTGTCTATCTATGTTTTAACTGCCGTAGTAAAAACTTGTACAGGGAAACATTCAAAAAAATATGGCGTGCCTAATGAGCTTTGTCAAACACAGTCTATATTAGGTGTGATACTTAAAAAGAACCCAATAGAGTTTGAAAGGTGGGTGTTAATTGGCTTATCTGCATTCGAAATTGTACGAAAACTTACTAGTATTACAGGATATTCGAGTATCACTCAATATTTCACAACTTTTGAAAATTTAATGGAGTGGTTTGTACTTCTTTCCGTCTTTTCGCTTTACAACATAACATCTTTACAAGACTACAGCTGGCAAAATCATGTTGGTGGATACGCGGTTTTGGGGGCTTGGACTAACTTAATGTTAATGATGGGTCAACTGCCAATGTTTGGAGATTATGTTGCAATGTATCAAAAGGTTTTAAAGGAATTTCTCAAGTTACTGTCAGCATATTTCTGCCTTTTGTTAGGTTTCACTATTTGTTTTTGCGTTGTCTTTCCGAATGAAGAAATGTTTTCAAACCCGTTAATGGGCTTCATAAGCACATTATCCATGATGGTTGGAGAGTTAAATTTGAACATTCTTATAAACGATCCTATGGCTGAAGACCCACCATTAATTTTTGAGTTATCTTCACAAGTTATATTCATTCTATTTCTTATGTTTGTCACTATAATCTTAATGAATTTGCTTGTCGGTATCGCCGTTCACGACATTCAAGGTTTGCGAAAAACTGCCGGGCTATCTAAACTGGTAAGGCAGACTAAACTTATCTTGTTCGTTGAAATGGGTATGTTTAGCGCTTGGCTGCCAGCATGCTTGCACAAGTACGTGTACAGAACTGCTTTGGTGTCACCAGAAGCGGGCAAAGTTATTTTAAGCGTGAAACCTCTGAATCCAAGAGAAAAGAGACTGCCCACTGATATTATGATGGCAGCTTATGAATTAGCAGAATTGAACAAAGTAAAATCGGGAAGATCAGTTAAAGAGATGTTATATAAAAATAAATACTCATCTAAATTCAATAAGGAAGCTCAGCCTAACGATCATAACTTTAACTTAGAGATAAGAGGAATGGCGGAGAAAATCGACCAAACTACATTCAATTTAAAGAAAATCGATCAGGAATTGAGGCATTTGAACACACTATTGGGTGAACAGCAGACTATGCTGCAAAATTTATTCAAAAGCACCGATTTGGTTCCGTACACAAGATCACCATTTGTTTCAACGGCATCTCATAGTGAATCTCCTCCAGTTTTCTATCGAAGTAATAGCACAGTGTATAAATCTATACAGTCAAACGACGGATATGCCTAGACAATGCAACTAGTCACGTCTGGGTCACAGCCCCTAGTTGTATACCAAATCTATGTCTAGCTGATGTGTCGTTTGTCAACATCAAACTCATTACGTCAGTGTAGCTATGCTATGGTGATGTTCGGAGGTATAGTAACTCAAAAAGTGGTAGCTACAGGATTCAGGGTATTCTAATTTGTTGTTCTGATTGTAAACTATAACATTGGTTTAATCAGTACAGTGTATTGGGAGTAGAATGGAAAAGATGTAGTATATTTGTACATAACTCAAATCGTGTTTATTGATTGTATTGTACCTATGTTTGAATGTAATAGTTTCACGAATTTCGTCGTTGCGCTACGTAATTTTATTAGAGCATTCTGAAATCACGTTTGTAAATTGTTATGTTATCTGATGCGGTATTTACGTAACTATTATCAAAAATTCTTACTAAAGCTTTTTTGGTGTGCCAAAGAATGAAGTCGGTTGTGTGTTTTGGAGATAAGATGAGCGCCGTTTCTGAATAACCTTGCTAATGTCTTGACGTAGTTAGTTCACGATCAAGGTGTATGTGTGTGAGTGATGTATGCGCATTTATTAATAAAGTTATTATTGTACACATTGTGTCACAAGTATGTCTTTCTTTTTAATCTTCCTCTTCAAAAGGTAAAGGGACATCCCGTACAGTTTAAATATATAGACTTTGTTCAATGAATAATATTCAATTATTTCTCTTATATGTATTTATTAGCTTAGCATTTTCATTTCTACCAACTTCTTTGGGCTCACATTCAAACATGGTTATTCTTACAAAAGCTCTCAGTTGGATTTTCTAATTAAATCGGTTCCTTAGTACCTACTCATTTCTCTATCCCTTCAGTTCCCGACTTCCCATACTGACCGGTCTTAATGAATCACCCTGTATACCGTTGGAATCCGCACGTCTCAAACTCACTCTTGCGCATTACTCCAGATGGCTGCCGCCTGCGCCTTCCTTCCTTCCTTGCCTGCCTTGTTGCACTTTGCAAATAACGACTAATTGCATCTGCGCATGCCGCTGCAGGGCTGAAATTACTATCCATATTGTAAATATGGAGAAAAAGTAGGAAACAAGACTATATCGTTATTTGCTCGCTACTACATTTGCGTCTATATTTACCCATATTAATAAATATTATTTATATTATACAATAATTATATTTTGAAATTGTACACACGCCTGTACCTACATCAACCTACCACAAAACTACAAAAACACAAATGTTGTAATTTGTTCGCAACAAAATTTGCGTTAAAAATTATATAAACATTTACCACAAAACTGTCATATTTCCTCAATAGGCTTTGAACTTTATGTCTAAGTTATATGGTTGAAAATGTATTAAAGAAATTTTACAGTTTTGAATTCAATGTTTTTAACAATTATAGACATACTAGCGGCCGCTCGCGGTTTCACCCGCGTGGTTCCCGATCCCGTGGGAATATCAGGATAAAAAGTAGCCTATGTGTTATTCCAGGTTATAAACTATCTGTATGCCGAATTTCATCCAAATCCATCCATCCGTTGCAGCGTGAAGAAGTAACAAATATACGAACATACATACACACAAACTTTCGAATTTATAATATTAGTAGGAAGAATGTCATCTATAAAACATGTGAAATAAAAAACGTACCCTGAAAGTAGGAGAAATAAATCCCTATATAAAAGTTCAGTAGCCGATTCTTAACCTTTAGGTTGTGCCTTTATCTTAAGGGTGGGCCGACCAAAAAATGCCAAAAATGCAGTTACGGTTAAGTAAATATAATTGAAAATACTATCGTATTAAATGAACAAAATATATATTTAGTATCATAGGGAACGTGTTTACAATTTGTCAGAACCATAAATTCATAACACGCTATAGTTTTTTCTACAATATCATTTAAAGTTGGGCAGAGATTATGAAAACGAGTGGCGGCGTTTAGTAGATTTCTTATAGTTTATCTAAATTATTGTACCTCTGATTTTGTCTAAACAATCATCAATGGATAAACTACAAATTGCTAGACTACATTTTTGATTCATCAAGTGGTTAATTAAATAATATTTTTTTATTAAGCACCTTAAATTCCCCATACAAAATTAGTATGGCTGCGCGGCATCAAATAAATATGGACGACGACATTTCAAATTAAACATATGACACTTGTCACTTACGGACGGCGCACCCTTAATAAATATCAAGTATATTAAGTAAAGCTAAATAGTAATTTATGCAACTGTCATATAATGAAGGGTATTAAAACACGAGTGTGAGTTTATGAAACGAGCGCAGCGAGTTTCATAATAGTAACGAGTGTTTTAATACCCGTGTTATATGCAGTTGCATACACTACTTTATCTTCACTAATGCAATTAGTCAAACAACAAGAGTAAAAGCTGACAATAGTTTATTTATAACAATTGTTAAAATTTTGGATGGTACAATTTTGAAAGTTAATGTTAATTATTGATCCAGCAGCTGTAGCGGTCGCGGGGCAAGCAGTAGAGCTCGTAGACGGAGTTGGAATATTTATAATTACTTCATTCGTCTTGTTTTCTATACTGTTCAAGATCGTATTTGAGACTTGAATTTTATTCATTAAAGACTCATCAATGTAGCTTTCAGCCACAGTAGAAGACTTCCACCCCCCGTGTCGTTTCAGTGCGGTCAAATCACCACCGCTATCTATGAGAAGGGTCGCCGAGGTGCGCCGGAAGCAATGCCCCGTGTACAACGCTGGGTTAGGCAGATTCAAAAAACTTGCGATAGTTTTTCCCAGAGCACCAAATTTATTAATACCAGTTCTTTGATCGACGCACTTCCCCGATCTATAGCTCAAGAAAAAGGCAGGGTTTCGACAGGGGGTGGGTCGAAGTTCCATGTATTTTTTACATACGGCATAGCAGTTGCCCGTCACAACGAAAGAACGATCTATTTTCGTTTTTGTTTTCGAAACTTTCACCATGATTGTACTGTCGTCTATGTTAGAGACTTCATCGAACTGGATGTTGTATAGCTCTTGCCTTCGGCATGCCCCCATTATGCCGAAGATTAGTGCAACCTGTAACAATAAACGATATAATAAGCTTGAGGTACAAAGCCAAGGCAAAAACTATGATTTATGAAGTAGTCAAGTGTAGGTACCTACTACCTAAGTTATACACAAAGCGCTTAAACGGAGTGTCTAGATAACTTGCGTGTGTAGTACGTAAGTACTAGGTAGATTAAATAACAGAACTAAAATACACTTACCTTTTCAAAAAGATACAAAATATCTGGTGAATCTTTCAGGAACATCTTTATTTGACCTGATGTAAACGTCAAGGACTTTTTTTCCTTGTGTCCTTCCTTCTTCCTTGTGACTTTTGAATACTTCGTGATATCAATATTGTTGTAGATACTCAGTGTGGACTTGAGCATAGAATATTTAGCCCACATAGAAGATGGCTTGAATTTGTCGGAGAGGTCTTTGAGATACACAAGAATGACAGTTTCAGAAAATTATGTAGTTTTATTTTCGATCTTCCATGCCAAAAAGTTATTATATTCTTTTTCATATAATTTTCTAGATTTTTCTGGCAAAAGATTGTGAGTTACTTTTGTTGCCAACTCTAGAATATCCGGAGGCGTACAAATATCATCGTCGCTGTCCATTTTTAACTTTTAATTTGTATTTTAAAAACAAAACACATTGCGAAACATTAAATTCACGCGTACGTGTATTGTCACAGTGAACTTGCCGCCATTAAAATCTAACCAATGAGAGCGCAGCTGCGCGCGCAGGGCCAATTAGGAGCGAGCGCGCGCTGTTCTTTTTTTATTTAATTGGCACAAGATCTTACCAAAGAGTTTTGTGTATGTAAGTTTAGTAGTTTCGACGAAGTTTTCACGTATAACCCAACTGTTTTCAAAAGCCAGCCTAATATCAAAATTTTATACAACTTGTATGAGGATTTTGACATAAGGCTCGCCAGGTTAATTTAGTCGCGTTTTATTGATGTTATAATGAGATTTTACGATATCGATGTGGATATTATACCATCATATGAAATTGCTTAAATTGAGTGTTTTGTTGTCTGCGCTATAACAGTAGTAATTATAAGTCAAGTATTGGAAACATAAGTAGAATGTTACAACATTAGTGTAGATAAAATATATTACATTGCATGTTATGCAACTATCGCAATGCCGGGTCACCAGATGGGTGATCAAATATCTCGAGCCCATCCGTGCTTCAGGCAAAGGCTCGTCTCTGTTGCTGTATTAGCTACAGTCGTCAAAACCCACCAGTTTGTCAAATTGGATCAGCGTGGTGGACTAAGGTCCACTCTCTTCATGTTCATAGGAAAGTCTACCCAACATAAGCAGATGATAATGATGATAACTGATAGCTATGGTCATAACAGAACAATATGTTCAAACCTCTTTGTTCCTATGTATTTTTATAAAAGACAATCCTACTAATATTATAAACGCAAAAGTTTGTAAGTATGGATGGATGTTTGTTACTCTTTCACGTAAAAACTACTGAATGGATTTAAATGAAATTCGGCATACAGATAGTTTATAATCTGGATTAACACATAGGATAGTTTTTATCTCGATATTCCCATGGGAACGGGAACAACGCAGGTGAAACCGCGAGCGGCCGCTAGTGTGATTATAAAGAAAATCATAAGAAGAGAAGAGTTGGTGTGTTTTTCAATAAATTCATGAAGTTTAGTGAGTTGTTTCGTGAGTTGTTCCTGGGTGCCCAGGACTAAAAAGTCCTGGGCACCCAGGAACCAGGGGAAGATTGTCCGGGACATTTAAGAAACAGACACCGCCTGACTCTGTTTTTCCGTGATATTATTTTGATTGCTTTATTGAATCTTGTTTTCTGTAATTAAAAATATCATCATAAATAGCAGATTTTTTGTCCCCACTGTTGTTGCACGAGCCTTCCTGGAATGGATGGATAGGATAAGAACGAGCCATAAACCTCCACGCGGGCCCAGCGCGGATTGGTGGTTGTTCACGACTGCTAATGCTAATGCAACCGGGACTGATGGCTTTACGTGCCTTCCGAAGAAGGAGCTCGACATATATTTCTTCATTTTGATATTAATAAATAAATATCGATAGCAACCCTTCCGCATTCTTCTCAAGTCCGTTTATTTATGAAGTAGGTGGCTAATAAACCAGGTGACTGCAAAATGTCTAATTAGACCGATGTGGCAGGCAGGTATGTTTTTGATGCAAATATACCGTGTAAATCATATATTTATTTCTGTATCTTGAGATATGACGTAAATGACGCTTGAGCATTCCATAACAAAGATTACTGAATATTTGGCCAAGATTTCAGAGAGGATTGTGCCCAAATATATTAGTTTAGTCTGGCTTTTGTAGTCTATTGGTAAAACAAAACTCAAAGATCTTGGGTTCGCGTTCGAAAAATTTATAATTCATCATTTGAAAAACAAACAACCCGATAACTTGTTGTTCACATTTTGAAAAAAACATTTTTTTTTAAACTTCTGTATAACCTAGGTGTCAAATGTTCCTGAAAATGTCATTGATTTGGTTTATGGGGTTTTATAGGCTGCCCTAGGCCAGCTAAACCCATCTTATCTAAGTCAGATATAAACCAGTTTCTGAATGGCTTATATTATACGGGGTGCAGTACGCTTCTGCCTTCGGCATTTACCATTATGGTCAGGTGCAGCGTTTACCAATTCTTACCAGAAGAAGAACTTTCTCGGTACTCAGGACATGATTCTGAACTGGCCCATCTTCCTGAAGGCATATATAGCTGTTGGTACTGATAAAACACCAGTCATAAACTCAACCAACCAATCTGTTTATCTATAAGTAGCTAAATCTCCCCATCTTTATATTTAATATTAAAATAGAGGCATGAAAAATACACTATGAAATATAATATATTTTGTATTATTTACAATTTAATTGGTATCTAAATGATACATACATAATTAATTTATGACCCAACAATATTGGAATCTGATAAAAGAAGAGCCAAAAAAATATGTAGGATAGAGAAATACAACACTTTTTTTATTAAAAGGTTCTCATGCTTTTTGGGGCCGCATTTTGTACAACAAGTTTAACAAAAATATAGAAATATACGTCATTTAAAATAAAACCATGCGATTGGCTACAACTGCTAGAGATTACCTATAACAATACAGAACATTTTTTGACGGTATAATAACATATTTTAAAGTCGATAATAATGAAAAAAATATAAAAAACAAGCAAAACAATAATTTTAAGTAGTTTAAATATTATCTTGTTTTTGTCTTTGTTTGTAAATAATTACCAAACTAGAATTTCTTATTTTATGTTTCTTTTTTAAAGGGAAAGAAAAAGAAAAAGAAATTAATACCAAGTACCTAACACACACATACACATACACACCCTCACACGTAAACATAGGTACACATCCATTCTCTTCTATGTTTGGGAGATAAAAGTAGTATTTCAGACATCAAGAAAAGGAAGGATCTGTCTCCTAAAATTTAGGGCTTCCTAACCTAGGAGACAGAGACATCATCATCATCATCTCAGCCAAAAGACGTCCACTGCTGGACAAAGGCCTCCCCCAAGGATCTCCACAACGACCGGTTTTGAGCTGCTCGCATCCAGCGGCTTCCCGCGATCTTCACCAGATCGTCGGTCCACCTTGTTGGAGGCCTGCCCACACTGCGCTTTCCGGTGCACGGTCGCCACTCCAGGACTATCCCGTCCCAGCGGCCATCAGTCCTGCGAGCAATGTGCCCTGCCCATTGCCACTTGAGCTTAGCAACTCTTCGGGCTATGTCGGTTACCTTTGTTCTTGTGAATGTCACTACGCCATCGGTTCGTAAGTCTACTCTGGGCGGTTGATGATTCATTGCTATTGCCAGCCAAACAGTAGACGGTACATAGCTAGAGACAATTTCAACTGAGAGTATTAACCTACCTAATCTGAGAGCACTTTCATTTCTTTTATTAGGTCTCAGTCCAGCGAGCCATTAATCATAACTCTGGTATGCAGTATTAGCGCTGACATCTATTTTTGGGTGGCACTTCGGACGCAGGGTTGTCCAATTCTCAAAATAGTCTAAAATCGAAATACCTCTATAACCATTAATATTCAAGGTTCGTACAAATCCGATATTCGTAATGCATATTAGAATGTTTTATCGGATTTAAAAAATACACGAATTTATTAAGTAAGGAATTTTAATGTGTAATTAAATGTTTAATCAAACTTTGAATGTTATTAATAAGTAATTTTATAAAACTAGGTATGTAGGTAGTAGTAGGTATAGTCAACAGCAAAAGTAGATGATGTTTACTAGGTTTGAAAATTAAGTTTCGATAGTGTAAGTCGGTATTTTCTATATAATTACAGTCAAAGTCTGCAGGTACTAGTAGACGCTTGAAGGTTTTATGATATGCGTTTAAAAAGTTTTGATTTTTATAGTGATTTCATATTTTGAATCTTGACCAATCATCAGTAACCTTTGTTGACTGTACTTAGCTTCCACCTTTCCAATGGTGGAGTCAGTATGAAGTAAGACCCCACCAATAAGCAAAGATAATTGGGAAACATTGACGATTAAATCATTAATGCTAAAACAAAAACACAAATGTTGAAAAAATTTCCATGAGCAGGATTGAACCCGCACCCTTCTGACATACCGGGTCAGGAGCACCTAAAGTAAACTAAATAAGTAGCTCAATTAGGAGAGCACTCCCAATTGAGCTACTTATCGTGGTTCTAACCAGCCCGCCGAAATTATTCAACACTATTTACTTTTTTACTTTGAAAGCCAAAGGCGCCCATTCAATGTCAACAATTACCGTCATTGACATCCGATCATAAGGAGAGCACCTGACCCGGTTTGTCAGAAGGGTGCAGGTTCAAATCCTGCTCGTGGATTTTTTTTCAACATTTGTGTTTTTTTTAGCTAGATCGATTTATCGCCCCCGAAACCGCCTGCATACTTTTCATGATAACCATTGGAGCCGTTTCCGAGATTTAGAATATATATACATATATACAAGAATTGCTCGATTAAAGGTATTAGATAGATATCACTGATTCAGAGAGTGTAAATAGTCGAGCACGCTTCTATCGTCACATGCCAAATTTAGGTACACTACGATAAATTTAGCTGCTAAAATTGTACTGCAGTACTTGACTTAAACAAAATGTAATAAACTACTAACTTACTTTACATATCCCATCGCGCACAAAGAAATTTGGTGACTCGTTTCTTTGTCGCACCTTCAAAAGATGGAAAAGTCTACCAGCACACTTTTTCCCTCCTTCCTATGATATGGGGTCCTTCAAACGAGGCGTGAAGAAGCACCTTGTGGGCCGGCAGAGTGAGGTTGACTAATGCTGCGTTGTAGCTGGAGTCCTTCAAGAGAGGTCTTCCTTAGCAGTTTTGGATTACTCGGAATAGATTTAAAACGCAAATTACTATGAACGTAACATATACATATATTGGTGACTAGCATAAATTGTATTCGCAGACCAAAAATGAAAGCAATATTTACATGATATTTTTATAGCCGGTATAACATATTGTTTTTTAAAGTTTACGTAAACACTATAGATACAAAAGTTTATATAATTTTTAACGCAAATTTTGTTGCGAACAAATTACAAAAACACAAATGTTGAAAAAATTTCCACGAGCAGGGTTTGAACCTGCACCCTTCTGACATACCGGGTCAGGTGCTCTTCCAATTGAGCTATCGTGGTTCTAACCAGCCCGCCGAAATTATTCAACACTATTTACATTTTAATTTGAAAGCCAAAGGCGCCCATTCAATGTTAACAACTACCGTCATTAACATCCGAAAATAATATTTTTACAAATACTAAAGATCAGTTAAAAAGTAGGCAAGCTATTTATAAAAGTTTATATAATTTTTAACGCAAATTTTGTTGCGAACAAATTACAAAAACACAAATGTTGAAAAAATTTCTACGAGCAGGGTTTGAACCTGCACCCTGGCTTGCCTGCTGGCCTGGCTTTCAAAGTAAAATGTAAATAGTGTTGAATAATTTCGGCGGGCTGGTTAGAACCACGATAGCTCAATTGGAAGAGCACCTGACCCGGTATGTCAGAAGGGTGCAGGTTCAAACCCTGCTCGTGGAAATTTTTTCAACATTTGTGTTTTTGTAATTTGTTCGCAACAAAATTTGCGTTAAAAATTATATAAACTTTTATAAATAGCTTGCCTACTTCTTAACTGATCTTTAGTATTTGTAAAAATATTATTTTCGGATGTTAATGATGGTAGTTGTTAACATTGAATGGGCGCCTTTGGCTTTCAAAGTAAAATGTAAATAGTGTTGAATAATTTCGGCGGGCTGGTTAGAACCACGATAGCTCAATTGGAAGAGCACGTGACCCGGTATGTCAGAAGGGTGCAGGTTCAAACCCTGCTCGTGGAAATTTTTTCAACATTTGTGTTTTTTTCATTTGTGTTTTTACGGATCTACTCGTATAGGTATTATATTATTATAATTTTTAGTAAAAAAATATTAAAATTAAATGTGCTGCTGTTTATAATTCATAGAAGTTTTACTACCATTGAGATATATAAAAAATGATTATGTTTTTACATAAGTGTATATGTAGGTAAACTTTTGATAAAATGTTATCTTGTATGTCTTTTTAATGCCGTGATATTAAAATAAGCCTGTGATAACAACACATAGCGTTTTTCTTAGAAGGAGTAGATATTAGCAACAGTGGTATGCTCGAATTTGCATCGTAACAAAATACACATTGTTTACCTATGTAAAGGTAAGTACCTACCTAGATGACCGAACTTTGCTCGGTTTTTTTTTTGGTAATTTTCTAATTATGAATCCTAGCTAGATCGCTGCATACAAAATTTCATGAGAGCCGTTTCCGAGATTTAGATTATAGCTGACCCGGCGGATTTCGTATCGCTATGACAGTTTCTATGTTAACAATACAATCAAATCGTTTCTATGACAACAAAACAAACAAATCGTATGTTTTCACAGCTAGGAACATTTTGTATTGGAAAATTAAACATAAAATTGGGGTGGACCACTCTTATCACCTACCGAATATATATATAAAGTTTCATTAAAATCGATAGAGCCGTTTCGGAGGAGTATGGCAACTCACATGTGACACGAGAATTTTATATACAGGGTATGAAAAACTCTTACCGAAGCCGTAATATTAGCATAGTATACATCAAACTGAGAAACATTAAGTAAAAATAAATGCTGGGAAACGACTTTTATTTTTGGGTATCAAAAACAGGTGTTATTTATGACACGCAATGGAACGCGTGCAACTTAGTATGCATGTAGCGTACGCTTAGCGTACGATACGCCTTCGACATTCATTGCGGTTTGTAACTTAAAACGTCTCTTTTTAATTGAAAATGTAAGAAAAATTCTAATGTTCCTTTAGAAGAAAATTTACTAATAACCTTTTTAAACAGATTCCGCAAAAACCGTAAAAAAAAAGTTTTGACTTTATTCCTCAATAAATCTATAACTATCAGGTTCCCAGGTATGGCTCCATACAAGAAAGTAATAGTAGTGATGAGAACAATCTGTATTTTTCGTTTTCGTTAAGCTTCTTTTCATACCCTGTGTATACAAGACTTGCGCGTTTAAAGGTATTAGATTTAACGTATAGGTAATAAATGAAATGAAATGAAATGAAAAATATTTATTCGGAGCATCTATGACAACTTGACATAATGGACATTTTAAATTTATAATTATGCAACCAAAATGGTCACCACTCAGCTTGTGCCATGACATTGACGTGCCAAGGCGCTGATATTCCGTGGGGCCAGTAAGAGAGGGAGGGAGGCGCAGCTCCAGACATAAATTTCAAAATTTTACAGTGACAGATTTATACAATATTAACCATAACATACAGCCAACATACACACAACATACATACCATAACCTACACATAAACATGAGGCTACATAAACAATAATATATAAAAGAATAAAATAATAAATCATAAAATAATAAAGTAATAACAATATTAACACAACACGACCGCTTAAGCGCTGGAAACCTGTAACTCCAACAGATACTCTTTTAACCTTACTTTGAATGTGCTAGCAGGAATATAGGATATAGGAAACTGAACAACTTTCCCCAATAAACAGGTCAAAAAACGAGAGAATTTTTTAACTTTTCTATACAAAGCCTCTATTGACCGAACATGGTTTGTATGGGAAAGTTAAAAAATTATCTAGTTTTTTGACGCTATGTTTCTTGGGTAAAGCTGTTCAGTTTCATGGTCTGATCTACCCACCTGCGGGAAAGCAACCACTAAAATGTCTCGGTGTATAGTGTGGGCAGACCTCCAACAAGGCGGACTGACAATCTGTTGAAGGTATGAAACCACTGTATGCGAGCAGCACAGAACGGGTTGTTGTGGAGATCTTGGTGAGACCTTTGTGATGATGATGATGATACCTACATATTCCGTTCTTCGAACAACTTAGGTCCTTTAATCAGTGTGCACAGAAGCTACTTACGGGTCGACATGGTGAAAGCTAATGCTACACAAATTTTAGAAACCTAATTTATGTCATGATGCATTCCGCATTACAAAAAATTCAAAAAAATTCAAAATTCAAAATCATTTATTCAGTTTAGGCTACAAATAGCTCTTATGAACGTCATTATGCCATCGGTTCGTAAGTCTATCTACTCTGGGCGGGAGATCTTGTACTGAGAAGAACCGGCAAGAAACTCAGCATGTGTCCAGCTCTTTTCTCCCTTACAGCGAGCGTCATAAATATTGGAAAATGATCTATCATAAAAAGACACTTTCCATCACAAATAAAAACAAGAACAATCACAACACGTAAAAAAATACAAAAAAAAGATTAAAATATATAAATTACATATTTAAGTTTGCAAAAACATCATTTACCAGTTTAATTTTTTACAATGTCATACAGTACTAGTAAAAGTCAAAACCTGTCTAAGAAAAAACAAAGTTAAACTATTATATAGTTAATAAAAAACAAGACAAGTACGCAAGAGCAGACCAGCCTCCACAGGTGGCACCCGTTCACGAGTATGATTTGAGTTTTATCAAAGACAATTCCTTTTTGAAGAGCTGTTTGCTGTATTGTATCGTATCATGCTTTTTTTTAAACAATAACGAAAATTACTTACATATAATTTTACGCGAATATTGTTGCGAACAAATTACAATTTGAAAAAAACAAAGTCAAAAAATATTTTGTCTTTTTTTTTCTTTTAGTTGCTGGCTTCGTGCGATTAGCACATTTAGCCAGTGTCAAAGTAATTTTTCTTACAAGTAATACATAAATAAACAATATTTCCTTATATGATGATGATGAATGATATTAGAAATGGGAAGTGAGAAATGATATACCCCCCAACCCCTCGAGTATCTCAGTAAAGATGTGGGGCTTTATTAAGTCCTCACGCGAGCTTCTTGAGAGAATTTGAAAAGTAACGTTGCACTGTTTTGTTTCATTTGCCAACACTTATGCACACTCACGAACACTTAACGGTTAATAATCCACCATTATTTCACATTAATATTCGACATAACACAAATTTTATAAAATAAAACAAAACCGCAGACATGACGCTTCACTTTCCCGTCAAGAAGAACGAAAATACTTATAATGGCAAATCATACATACCTTGCGGGTAACATAGATTATATTTTATTTTGACAAAGATTAGTCTTCAGCTCATAATCTCTAGATTTGTACATATGGCTGCCATCAGCTAAATTACGGACCCAGGATAAAAACTTCAAAAACCAAGTTAACTAATCGGATTTCCCCTGTCATAAAAAGTGCCCGGGTTTCACCCGGACGCTCCCCGGACGCTCTCCAAACTAGGACAAATCCGAGGAAACCCGGATGGATGGCAACCCAATTTGTACATCAAGTCGATAAAAAAGCGCTATTTTTTTATAGTTAGCCTGGCAAATGACTCCATCCCACCTGATGTTAAGTGGAAATGGAGTCCAGACGCGAAGATAACTGGTGCAGCGTGGAAACAAACGTAGCATCAGTTAACTTCACTCTGCCGGCCCACAAGGTGCTTCTTCACGCCTCTCTTGAAAGCCTCTCTATCATAGGAAGGAGGAAAAACGTATGCTGGTAGACTATTCCATCTTTTGGAGGTGCGACAAAGAAACGAGTCACCAAATTTATTTTGGTGTTTCATGAGCGTACGCTGACCAAACGGATAGGTAATTGCTTCGATGTAAACAATTGCAAGGAAGCAAATAGCAGGCGCTTTCTTTAAACCTTTCACGGGCAATACAGCTGTAATTTTTCATTGGTTTTAACATTTTAATTGATATTGTAATTGCAAAAGGTTCAATATTTGGTGGCATCATAGCTGTTATTGCTTTCGAAAGGGTTAAAAGTTGATTGGTGCATGAGTAAGCAAGTGCAATAAACAGTTATCATCATCATCATCTCAGCCAAAACGTCCACTGCTGGACAAAGGCCTCCCCCAAGGATATGAGGGGTATTTGCCGTAATCGCCACGCTTGGCAGGCGGGTTGGCGATCGCAGTAGGTTGAGGGTAACCTCAGAGAGATGCTGCTGCCCATCCTCTGGAATAGTCCCTTAGACGGCTTTTACGACACCCACGGGAAGAGAGGGGGTGGTGCAATTCTTTATCCCCGGCACCACACAGGGGAACAGTTATGGCATTAGTAAATTCATCTACGTAGTAAAGAGTAGGCAAATTGTTTATAAATCAACTTAAAAATCACCTAAAAATATGACTGGAAGGCGACCACATTAATTTCTGACCCTAAGCATTGACTTCATCATGGTATAGATACTAGAATCTATACATACAATAAAGCTAAAGAGGGTCGAAAGTCTATAGGTACATGGAAGATATTCGAAAAAAAGTTGGCTGGGGATACTTAGAATTGATAACAAAACACGTTCCAACAGTTTTTAGAATTTTTGTCTGTTTGTCTGTTTATTAGACCGCGCATCACGTGAAAATGGCAGAACGGATTTGGATGAAACTTTGCACATAGACAGACAATAACCCGGACTAAGATATAGGATACTTTTTATCCCGGTAACAGGTTCCTGTAGATAGTGTAGTCTTCGCGAACGAGGTCGCGGGCGACAACTAGTACTAGATATCAAAGTGGCACCAGTGTTCGACACAGTAACTAGTTGCTAAATTCAAAAACCATTTGCTGCCCCCTATTTCTAATAAATAAAAGAAAAATAAAACGAGTGAGCCTTACATTAGCCGCATATGATGGGTAACATTTGACATCTCACCATAATAATATGCAATTTTAACAGGTCAGGTATTACATCACTAATATAACTATAAAATAAATGCAGTAAATACTCATTAGAAGACATTTGACTTATCAAAATGACCTTTGATAGTCAAATGACATAATATATCACATATAATATTAATATGTTATGTTCATAATATCTATTTTAAATTTATAAAATGGCGCGCGCTTGCGCGCTTCTCCGACTTCCTGTCACACTGTTACACTTACTTCTGTCACATTTCACGAAATCACTCCCACAAGTTGTATATGTATAGAAGGCGAGCGTAAAATGTTACACATCAAAAAAAAAATACAGTAGCCTGACAGTAGTCGCATATGATGTGTAACATTTGACATCTCACCTTAGTAATAAGCAAATATTCTGAAAAAAAATGAGTCAGGTATTATTTGAAATTATTTTTCATAACAAAAAATAATTCTTTTGTATTTTATTTAATTGACACTAAGAGTAATGCAATACCGCGCGCTCATTCGTCAAATCGAGTGGTGCGCGCTTCCCCGAATGGTTGGAACCATCTATCGGCCAACTATACCACCGCACGCTCATTCGTCAAATCAAATGGCGCGCGCTTGCACGCTTCCCTGACTTCCTGTTACACACTTCCGTCCCATTTCAGGAAATCACTCCCACAAATTGCAAGAAAGCGAGCGGAAAGATGTTACACATCATAAATTCGATTTCTGGTTCCTATTGAACACTGTGTGTGAATTCAAGTAAATAAATGATTTATTTATGTTTACTTTGCCGACATCATCTTGTTGGTTTTACACAGATTCTAGTAATTCATAGTTTCTTAAGTTATTTCGAATAGCTAGCTCCTCAATTGTCAGTATCAACATAGATAATGTGGCTAAAGACTATCTAATTAGATAACTTTTTATTGAGGTAGATTAAATGTTATAAATTTTAATAAAGATAATCAATAGTCTGATATAATCAAGACATTCTCATTTACTTAAGAAGTTATTTAACACTTCTTTTAGTTGGAATCAGTAGGATCTAAATCAAATTTCTTAAGAAGTTTATCTTTTATTAATCAATTCACTGTTTGGTTTCGAAAGTACCTACAGTAGATATATATCTTATATCTACTTTACGTATATCTACGGAATCTTCAATCACTGAGGGAAGATTCCGTGTGAAGTTCATCTTTTACCTACGAATTTATTATGACTGATGTAAGAACTTAGGTAAGAGGTTATGGCCCGAGGGCATGCCAGGCCAGAAGAGATAGTGCGGTGGATGATAAAATGGTTCCAGCGCTTATCTTTGGCGGTATGACGATAATCCCCGGGAGTTTTACTGGGTCGGCCGATCCCATCTCGGCCAACTTTAAATCACAACATGAAAAGACTCCAGAAGGGCGCTCGAGCAATGCACATGGATTTTGGAACAGTTCGAACGCAGCTGTTGTTAGATTCCGTGTTCATGAGAGGTTGTCTATGGGTACGTTACACGAGCGAATTTGTATGAAGTTTACATTCTGCAGTCTCCTTAATTTGTGTCTAGATTTTAGTCTTTTACTTTATCGCCTTTATCATGGGGAGTGCTCTGAGGAATTGTTCGGTTTAATCCCTGCCGCTGATTTCCTTCACCGCACTACACGCAATCGACTGTCTTTCCATCCACACCATCTTGATGAATGGCGGTCTACTACTGTGCGGTCTACTACTGTGCGTTTCTTACGTAAATTTTTACCACGAACTACAGTGCTGTGGAACCAGCTCTCAGCGGCGGTATTTCCGGACCATTACGACTTAGGGATCTTCAAGAAACGAGCCTATTCCAACCTTAAAGGTCGGCAACGCATATGCGATTCCTCTGGTTTTGCGGGTGTCCATGGGCGGCGGTGATTGCTTCTCATCAGGTGACCCGCCTGCTCGATTGCCTCCTTATAATATTAAATAAAAAGGTCTGCGCATCGCTCTTGTTTCGCGGAGATTCGCTCACGAGTTTCACCCATGTTAACAATAAAAAGAAGGAGGAGATTTGGCCAGTTGGTTGGTTAACAACTGAAACAGAAACAGAAACAAACATTTATTGACCACAAGTACAAACTATTATATAACACAGAAGATATATATGAGAAAAAATAAATAAAGCGAAGAAAACAAATGAAAGCAAAAAATTTAAAGTTATATTAGATTACGTGCATGTGGCCAATTAGGTCCGAACCTCAGCTTGTGCTGCAACGACATGCAAGCCGCTCCATGATAAGATTTAAGAATTGTTAAATTGATTAATGATAACCATTTTTATAAGGGTATAAAAGAATATTACGATGCACATTAGAATTAAACTAAATACAGTAGTGACGGAAGTTAACAGTATGGCGTGTCTCATTATTTTGGCTCTGGCACTCATTGCAGGTAAAATTTATACATCCACTGATTACAGTGACATATTAATCATCATTTCATCATCACCATGCGCTTCCCGCACACTTGTTTCCCTCCTCTTTCTCTCCCGGGTTATTTAAGCGGGGCGTGAAAAAGCATTTATGCAGGCCGCCACAGTGTGAGCGTTTGGCATAGCGTGGTACCGCTGTGATGAACGCTTTCACTTCTTGGGCTTCACTGGCTGCTTTTCATCAGGCAGGGTGAAGTAATTATGGCGTGTCACAATAAAAAAAAAAAACCATCATTATCAGTGCTTACTCCACAACAGGGAAGTGCTACTGCTAAGTCATCATCATCATCATCAGATCATTTTTATGTCCCCACGCTGGGGCACGAGCCTTCCCTCTGGATGGATGGAACAGGCCATAAACCACCACGCGGGCCCAGTGCGGATTGGTGGTTGTTAACGATTGCTAGTGCAGCCGGGACCAACGGCTTTACGTGCCTTCCGAAGCACGGAAAAGCTCGAGATGATAAATTTTTGGTCACCCATCTAATGACCGGCCTTTGCGAAAGTTGCTTAACCTCTGCACTCGCAGACCGGGCGCGTTAACCACTGCGCCATCGAGCTCCTCGATTTACTAGGTGTTAATTCAATAACGTCTCAATAGTGTCGGTACGGTCGGTAGCTTGATTCATACATTACTTTATAAGCCTCCAGAGTTTCTTGCCAGTTCTTCTCAGTCGAAGGCTCTCCCAAAACCCGAGCTGGTGGTAGATTCAGTAGTTTAGTCTGAACTAAATTTTTAGTTTTATGATTGAGGCAGTTTTATAGGGTTGTTTCCTACTTGCAGCAAGAAGGTCAGACGTCAGATGTGCTGCAGCGCGTGAACATGTACTCCATCAACAACGAGCTCTGCCGCGCCCGCTACGACACCCTGCCGAACCCTGGCGTCGTCACAGAGAACATGATCTGCGCTGGTGTCCTGGACATCGGTGGCCGCGACGCTTGCCAGGTCTGAAGCATTCATCCAAATACCTTGGAGAATCTAGTGGGACGGCGACATGCTTGCGATGCCATCCCCACTAGAAACTAGTGTTGTTATAACGGTCGAGCATTCCGAGTCTAAAACTCAGCTTTATACTTGAGCTTCTTATCAAAGTCTTGAGTTTTGGCTTCTAGCTTGAGGGGCTAGGGCTCGAGCCATGATGAGTCCATGATGGTAGGTAGGACCCACCCCACCACAACGTATGACGTAGTATCGTGCCTTTCAAAAGTGTAGTGGAAACACCGGGAAGGTTTATACGGGTGGAAAGAGAGGAGAAGCACCCCTTCCTTTCTTCCACTCTGGATTATGGGATCGGGTATGGAGAGGCTCACATAACTTCCGAGTACTACATTTTTAACAGAAATTAATCAAAATAAAAACACCCGCATTATTTAAAAAAGATGTAGCGGGCGGATAAGATTAAACAGAGCTGCAAACATGACTCTTTGTTTCCCCGCCAAGAACCTCAATCAAGGTTAAGACACAAAAAAGAGACCCAGAAGTTATGCTTAATACATGTCGTCTGCTTACTGCGAAAACCGAATAAATGCATGTTGTGGCATTTCGAGTAAATTGTTTTTAAACTAGCACTTCTCATAGAGCAATATAAGACCCCAAAATTTATTATGTCTGATGCAAAACGTTGTATCAAATGTTTTTCTTTATAGATGTAATCTTAATATTTTTTCCTGTAATAGTAAAAACTGTTTTAAAATGAAATTTAAAAACTAATTAATTGTAAAAAATATAAAAATTAATTGTGTTAATAATCTAATTTGAGTCCAATGCTAGCGCTATTTATATTTGTAAGCAACTGTAGCATTTTAACATTGGTTTTGCGGGGTGTCCATGGACACCCGCAAAACCAAAGTAATCGCAGATGCGTTGCCGGCCTTGAGGAAGGAGTTGGATCTTGAAGAGGGAGTAGGAATTGGGAGGGGGGAGGGGTGAGGGGTGACAGATAGGCCTCCGGAACTTTCACTCACTGAACGAAACACAACAGCATCGAGTGCCATTGTTTCACACCGATATTCTGTGAGAGGGTGGTATTACGCCGGGCGAGCCGGGCTATTTCGTGCTGCAACGCAGCGTGGCTCTACTACTCAGAAAAAATCTATGCTCGATGTCTAGGCTCGAGCGTGTTAGTATGAAGCTTCCTCTCTGCAGTCTCCTTATTTATGTTTATGGTCTCACTCTAGTATTTTTTTTCAAAGGGTGACGCCGGTGGACCTCTGTACTACAGTGACATCGTGATCGGCGTGATGTCTTGGGGCCACGGCTGCGCCAACGACACTTTCCCAGGAGTTAGCACCGAATGGATCGTGGACGTTGTATGGGACAACTAATAATGCATCGTCATCATCGCCATCATCAGCCTACATTAGTCCACTGCTGGACATACGCCTCTCCAAGTGCACGCCACCGAGCACGATCCGCGGCTACTCTCATCAAGCTTTTGCTAGCCTTTTTTAATTGTAAACGAATAAAGTTTTGTTTTTTTACAAAAAAAACTTTTTTTTAAAGATTTTTTTGCGATTTTTTGTTATCATGACCTATCAAGATAAAAACTGCATGCAACGTCTCGGGGTACACACCAAGTAGAGCGACTTTTGTATATCACTGGTAATTTGTTGTGAAATTATAATAGTATTATATTGTAATCTCGTATAGATACTGTAAATGACGATGTTAATGACGGTAGGTTGTTGACATTGAATTTGGGCGCCTTTGGCTTTCAAAGTAAAAAGTAAATAGTGTTGAATAATTTCGGCGGGCTGGTTAGAACCACGATAGCTCAATTGGGAGAGCACCTGACCCGGTTTCTCAGAAAAGTTGCAGGTTCAAATCCTGCTCGTGGAAATTTTTTCAACATTTGTGTTTTTGTAATTTGTTCGCAACAAAATTTGCGTTAAAAATTATATAAACTAAACAAAAACATTTTATACTGTAAATGGTCATGATCCTGGGTTCGATTCCTACCTGATATTTATGATTGGTAAAGTGTGCAAATAGCTTCCACCTGAGGAGCGGGAGAATCTGAGACATGTAAACTCTAAAAGTAAATAAGTAAATAAACGCTTTCAATCATGCAATGGAAAAACATAGAACAAGAAGTACTTACAGAGGGCGCGCTAATACACAAAATATCACCAAACAACTCGCCGAGATTAAGAAGTACCAACGACTCACCCTATGCTGTCCTGATTTCAGCTTCCAAGCCCTGTCTAGTCTAGGGCTCCTGGCTATTCTCGGTTGGCACGTCCTGCAGCAGCTCCGCTAAAGTCTCTTGCACAAGGGTCTTTAAAAGTCTAGGTACTATTAACGTATTTTCACATGCGTCGGTTAAGCGTTATTTGATTACATAGCGTGTTAGATGCATAGTTCTTGCTACGGAAATCGAACGTCAAGCCGTCAATATTTTAATCTAAGTTATCCCCGCGCAACTTTTATTTGGGGACTTCTTGGCGGGAAAGTGAAGATTCATGTCTGCGGTTTTTTTTAAATTTTCTGAAATTTGTGTTATGTCGAATATTATTATGAAATAATGGTGGATTATTAAGGGTGCGCCGACCAAAAAATGCCAAAAATGCAGTCACGGTTAAGTTGATATAATTGAAAATACTGTCGTATTAAATAAACAAAATATATATTTAGTATCAAAGGGAACGTGTTAACAATTAGTCTGATCCATAATTCATTTCATAACTCACTATAGTTTTTTTCTGCAATATCATTTAAAGTTGGGCTAAAATCATGAAAACGAGTGGCGGCGTTTAGTTGATTTCTTATACATAGTTAATCTTAATTATTGTACGTCTGATTTTGTCTAAACAATCACCAATGGCTAAACTACAAATCGTCCGTCTCATTATTATTTTTCATTAAGCACCTTAAATTCCCCATACAAATTTAGTATGGCCGCGCGGCATCAATTAAATGCGATGCACAGTGCACACGCTTGAAAATTCAGTCGCCCTCGAGACCTCTGAACAAAGTAATGAAAGTATTGAAATTAGAATAAAGTAAAAAGATAAATGTGTGTTAAATGTGTTATGTTATTTTTATATACCGTCATCGTTCACAGCGCTCCATGCCTCTTTCACTCATATACCACATCCTCACACACTTACACTAAGTTAGAATTTTTTTTCTACCCGACAAATTCCCTAGAAATAATTGGCAAAACAACGTTTGCCGGGTCAGCTAGTATAGACTATAAGATATAGTTTAGGACCCATACAAAAAACGCTCTTTCCTAAAAGGCTAGTTTTTACTTTCAGCGATTGAGGTTTGTTGTTGTCACGACTATTGCGAATAACATTATCTGAAAGACGTGTTAAGGACGGAAGTGAGAGAATTTTGTATTTTATAACATTGATCTTAAACACCGTTTTTGCATTTTAAATGCTACATTTCTGTTGGTAGAGTTGCCCCAAAATATTATTCCAAATCTCAGCACTGATGCTACCATACCGTGGTATGCAGTTAATAAGGAACCAGTGTTTAATACCGGTGCAAGCTTAAATAACGTACTTATATTTTTCAATGCAAAGCTTTTTGCAAATATTGTCGGTTGTTAATTAAAAGTCCTAGAAACCTCGTTGTATCTTTTTCACCTATGATTTTATTAAGATCTTTGATTTCTATGCTGGATGGTATTTGGCTGAATTGCATGACATGTGTTTTATTTAAATTAATTTTTAGATTTATATTTCTTAGCCATGATATTATACTTAGATGTCAAACTTTTATGTACCTACGTCAATTTCGGTTAACCAATGATGGAATGGAGACCTTTCTCAACAGTAGGAGTAAAATTAATTAGCTTATTACTCATAGGCTAATTAATTTTACTTCTACTTTTTAATAATCTTAAATTTTATATATTTTTTAATGTGATTACAGTCTGTAACCATATTATGTGTAAATATTAAGCATAACTTATAATACTTATGTATTATAATTTAGTATGTATGTTAATATTTGGTATATTGTATGGGCCATAGTTGCCTGAAATAAAGGTACCTATTCTATTTTATAGCTAGCTATTACAGCAAAAGCACTGAGAGATATTGGAATGGAAAAATCATATTTATAAAAAATGTCAAGTAGATTAGGATTATCAATTATAATAAAGATATTAACAACGCTTCAGTTGTAACACAATATTTACACACAAACACAACAAAAGTTTTATAGTTCAGTATAATTATAAAAAAAAGTATTTATTTTTAATGAGAATTATTTACAAACGGACATTTTAAAGCTTTAATTTATACTAACCTTAGTCTTATATCATTACCTCTACAAAACCATAAAAATCCAAATCTCTAGGCATACGTTTTATTTAATTGAATAAAACATAAAATATTTATAAAATATAGTGAAAAAATTAAATGCCTACCTTTTTCACTGCATTTTATAAATATTTAATTCAGCTTCAGTGCAGCAATTAGCAATAAAAAATAAAAAAGTAAAATTTGAATAAAACATATATCTAATCATCCATTTACTGGTGCAGTGATATACTGGTATATCGATGAGTTTAGGCTATAACAATTGCTCTTATGATATGAATGTCACTACAACATTGGATCATAAGCTTACAGTGTAACCTAAGTTACCTCAAGTAAGTAAGTTAGCAGTCACCAATGTAATCAATATGCAACCACTTTTCCGAGGAACTGGCGTTTATTTTACACATTTGATGATTGACGTTTAGAACCTATGGATAATATAGATTCAAAGGTAAGCCTGAGTTTTTCGTATCGTAAACATTCGTGAATTTACGAGTTCTTAAGTTGAAGAAGTGTGAAGAATTATTACCACCATTTCCAAAACCGCACCCCAGGACGACAATATATATCAGGAACCCTAAATTACTTCATGCTTCGTTACCATAAATGGTACAATCTTTGCCAGTAATTAAAGAGAATTAAACTTCATATTAATGAGACAACGATAAACGATAAGTTTTTATATCAGTAGGTATAAAAGACGCGACTACTATTTTCTAGATTGCTTTAAAAGTACTGACGAGGGACAATATGGCGCATTTGGTGGTGCTGACCTTGGCTCTTCTGGCAGGTAAAACAGTTCTATTTCTAAGTCAAACTTACACGTATTACACTTTCATTTTGATGAAAAAGATTTTAACTAAAACAATAAAATCTAATTTGGAATTGAATATAAAAATTAATACTTAAACATAATCTACGAAATCAAAACAAGGTAAAACTTATTACTCCAAGAACTAATTACGGTAAGAAGACGATACTATTGGAAGGAGCACAGTTATATAACAGATTACCAAATAGCGTTAAAAATTGTGAGAGTGTGGATGCATTTAAGTGTAAGTTTAAGTCACACATAGCAGTGAGCACCGACGATTGAATGCATAACATGTATATTCATTAATAGTTATCTCATTTTAAGTGAAATGTAAATTTCTTATGGGAATAAAGTTCTTTAAACCTAAACCTATTTAGTTATCATAATGCTTCGGTGACCTCAGCGTAGGGTTGCCAACCATACTTTAAAATAAAGTATCCTACGATATTTTCATCCCCATACTTTATTTTTTTAATAAAAATAAAGTATGGAAAATACTTTATTTCCGACTAATGCGTGCGTTTGAACGGAATATTCCTGTTGACTTAATTTCTGAACTACTGAATGATGCTCAGACTCAGGTGAAGTGAAACGAAACGCAACGCTAATTTCTGAACGCGCTATAAAACAATAAAAAGTTATTAGATAGTGCTAAGAGTACAAAGAAATATGTTTTTAAACATTTATATAAATAAATTTGAAAAATACTTTATTTTTTCTTCAAATAATTTTTTTATACTAGTTAGTGATAGATTTACTTTAATTTACTGAAAAATAGTTGGCAACCCTACTTCAGCCTGAGGTTCCCGGGTCTAAGTCCTAGGTCGCGTACTGCACGGTGTACCAGGCGGAACTTCTGGCCATAAACAAAGCCACAAGCGAAATCCTTGGGAGGAAGGAATCTACGTTCGTCATCTACAGCGACTCTAGGTCGGCACTTGAGACAGTCACCATCATCAAGTCTCCTCATCCCCTGGCAGTAGAGACAAGGCGGAACTTGGGCTTGGCTGCGATACAAAACAAGGAAGTTTTCTTGTTCTGGATCAAGGCACAAGCGGGTCTCCCGGGGGGGCGGCCCTAAAGTTGAGGAGAACGCCAGACTACGATCGGTGCCCAGTATCATATGTCAAGAGATGCATTCGTCAAGCATCTATTGACATATGGAACGAAAAGTACCGCACCCAAAACACTGCTCGCACCACTAAACTGTTCTTCCCAGACGCGAAAATAGCCTACAACATTGTCAGGAAAATGAGCCTAAACGGCCTCTTCACCCAAGCACTGACGGGGCACGGCGGGTTCTCTGACTACTTATACCGCTTCAAGTGTAAGTAGAGCCCGTTGTGCAACTGTGATGAAAATACAGATGCTAACGAGACCATCTTACATCTAATAACAGAATGCCCAATAAACGCAAAGGCGAAATAAGAACTAGAGCAAAAGATAGATGGTCTCGTTAACAAAAATTCGTTTCAAGCAATAATTGGGATTAAAACACATAGAAATAGCCTATTGTCAGAGGTGCCAATATCTATATGAATAAAAATAAAGTGTTGCTAATCTCATAACTCAAGAACGGCTGAACCGATTTCTTTTTGTTGTGTTTGATGAAGCCTGAGGAAGGTTCCTATGGAGAGAAAAACGTTAAAAAAAACACGAGGAAAATGGTAAAAACAACAATTTTCTTTTCCCATACAAACCACTCTGTCACCAGATGTCAAACATTTGACGTCAATCAAAACAAAACAAAGGCGCGTAAGGATTATCTTTGGTATGCTTTCAAGTTGATTAGAGGTTAAACAATATAACGAGTTCCCTCAAATTTGTTTTATACTAATCATTTTCAATGTATGTATGTGTCCCTGTAGACGTTTTGACATGCAACCTGCATTACATTTCCTGTCAATTTTTGTCCGTTTACTGAATCAAAAACTGAGCTTATACGAAAGGTGTTCCCAAACGTCGCTCTAAATTACAGAGATCATTGTTGGTTGAGTGAACGAGCTATATTAGCTGCCAAAAACACGGATGTACATGAAATAAAATTCAAAATTCAAAACGAAATTGGCGGAGAACTAAGGATTTACTTACAAATCAATTGATAGCGCAACTAACCGATGTCGTAAATTATCCACTAGAATTTTTGAACTCGCTGGATTTGCCAGGATTGCCGCCCCATAATCTTCAATTAAAAGTAAGATCGGTGGTCATAATGTTGCGAAATATCAACCAACCGCGTCTTTGTAACGGCACACGGCTAGCAGTGAAAAAATTACTAAACAATGTGATCGAGGCAACCATTCTAAAGGGAAAATATAAGGGAGAAGATGAGTTGATACCCCGCATCGTACCATACCGTTTGTATTTAAACGACTGCAATTTCCAGTGCGGCTTGCTTTCACTTTGACCATAAATAAATCTCAGGGCCAGTCATTGAATGTTTGCGGCGTTAATCTTGAAAACCCATGCTTCTCTCATGGACAGTTGTACGGTGCGTGCTCCCGCGTCGGAAAACCTTCCGATTTATTTATTTACGCGCCAGGTAGTCAAACAAAAAATATCGTGTACCATAAGGCATTACAATAAAAATATCATCACATTAGATATTACTAAAGTCTTTCAATGTTATTTTATTTCTCCAATAATTTTTGACAGAACGAAATCTGTTGGGGCAGCAGCTATTAACATAAAAAAATCAATGTAACTTTGTTTTAGAGAAATAGGGCAGAACAAGGTCTGCCGGGACAGCTAGTACGAAATAAAAACAAGTGATAATTGTAGTGTTTTTGATGAATTAGAATTTAATATTTGTAATTTATTGTATTAGTTACTATGAATAATGAACGTTTTTACAACACATGACTATTCATGTGTTGTAAAAACGTTCATTATTCATTAATTAGAAGTTGGCAAAATAAATTATAAAAAAGAAATCCTAAGTCGCGCTAAACATGCTTACGGATTTTGTGATAGCCACAAAACCTTTACCAACCATCACCAATCATCATTTGGCAAGCGTGGTAATTAAACCAATTAAGTACCATCAAATGTAGCAATGATTTGATTTGAATAATTAAGTCCGTTGTCTAGCAGTGGGTCTAGCAGTGTCTAATAGCTCAACGTACTATTTTCAAGACGTTTTCTTTTCATACATAACGAGAAAGGGGTGCACTTTAAATTACCTAACATCAGTGGCCCTATTTTGATTTGGCCAAACCTCAATGGGCTAACCTTCTTGCTCACAATTGTTTGTTCCGCCTTATCGATGTTTTCGCACAACTTATACTTTGGCCAAACCTCAATGGGCTAACCTTCTTGCTCACAATTGTTTGTTCCGCCTTATCGATGTTTTCGCACAACTTATACTTTGGCCAAACCTCAATGGGCTAACCTTCTTGCTCACAATTGTTTGTTCCGCCTTATCGATGTTTTCGCACAACTTATACTTTGGCCAAACCTCAATGGGCTAACCTTCTTGCTCACAATTGTTTGTTTCGCCTTATCGATGTTTTCGCACAACTTATACTTTGGCCTAAAAATTAAAAACCCTTATTTCAGTATTCCTAATAATAGGTCCTTACCTATGAAATTGGAGATTTTTTCTCACGTATTAATGGTGAATTACTTCTAAAAGTCAATACCGGTTGTTAATATTATTATACAACTTTAATTAGGACTATGCTAAGGTTTCAGTAATAACAATGATTATTAATTTTATGTCTTTATCGCCCATTTTTTTTTAATTGACTAACTTTTTTGTTCGCGGAATTGTCCTTTTGTTTCATTGTAGCTTTGAAGGGTCTTGATTTTTTTTCTTTTTAATATCTGCTATATTTAGCTAGTTAAAGAAATAAGCTACTCTACAATTTTTATAGTGTTAAAATAAATAGATGCATATTAAGATAGAAAATTTAAAAAAAACGTTAGTAAAAAAATAAAATTTTATAAAAAATCTTTATATAAAACTCCATTTTCATAGGTAAGGACCTATTATTAAATGTACTAAAATCTATTGGCACGATACTATTTTTTGTAAATATTGCGTGATTCAGATAGTTCAATACTTTACATAATAATCATAAAACAACAAATGTTTTATGATTATTATGTACGTTTGATAAATATATCTGATTATTAATATATTTCCTACCGAATAATTTTATAGGCCGGCAATAGACTATCTACCGGTTGTCCCTTAATCTTTATTAGTCGAATAATCGTTATCACAATTCGGTAATACGATGGACGAACATTGGTCTTGGATGTTGAATTGGAAAAAAAACGAAAAAAAAAACAATTATATTCAAGTTTTAATTAGCATTCGATTGCGTTAACGAAAACGAGAATTTGTTACATTAGTATATTCTTTACTTTTTCAGTAGTTCTTTCTTCCAAATAAAACGTCGATTCTGTTCATCACCATCATCAGCTCATTTTATGTTCCCACTGCTGGGGCACGAGCCTTCCCTATGGATGGATAGGGAGAACGGGCCATAGACCAACACGCGGGTCCAGTGCGGTAAGGATTAACGACTGCTAATGCAGCCGGGACCAACGGCTTTACGTGCCTTCCGAAGCACGGAGGTCAGCTGTTATCAAACTAGTCCATCCGTGGAGTCGGTGTGCTGGCCGTTTGTGACGGGGTTCACGAACCGGTTCAGGTACTCGTTGTACTTGCCCAGCAGATTGGGCTTCACGAACTGCAACATGCAGTAATCTGCGGAAGAAAGGTCCAGTTTGAAAAGTACCGATTTTATCTGAAGGTTTGGGGAAAAGTTTAATACGTAGTATTCACTGAGGTAGTTCCAGGGCGGTGGAGGATGCAATAATAATAACTAAACTACTGAAGCTACCACTAATTCAGATTTTTTAATATACATCATCATCAGCTCATTTTATGCTAATGCAGCCGGGACCTACGCCTTTACGTGCCTTCCGAAGCACGGAAGGAGCTAGAGATGATAAAATTATTGGTCACTCATCCGATGACCGGCCTTTGCGAATTCTAATTGGGCACAGGCATGCACTTTTAAATTTAATTTTTAAATTATGTCTTTATGTATCATCATCATTGTCATCATCACCATAATATTAGTCCACAGCTAGACATTGGCCTCACCAAATGCACGCCACTATACATATATATATATATATATATATACATAAATTTGTATATTTGTTTATGTTTATATAAATATAAAAACGACTTAAAAGACTGATTCCCTGTTCTAGGTTCCTGCTTCGCCGGTGTGGCGAACAGGATCGTGGGTGGGCAGGTGACCACCATTGACCGCTACCCGTCCATCGTGCAGGTGGAGTTCCTCGGCACCTTCAGTGGCACCTGGTCCCAGTCCTGCGCCGCCAACATCCTCAACTCCAGATATGTCTTATCGGCTGCTCACTGTTTTGTCGGCATGTATGTATTTATAATTATATATATAAATATATTATAATATATATTATATATTATTATAACTTAGACTAAGATATTATAAATTATAATATCTTAGTCTAGTCAAAGTCTAACAACAAGTGCATACAGCTATTAAACAAATATCACACATTTTTAATAAATGAAATGAAAATGAAAAATAAAATGAAATGATAAAAAATAAATAAATATCTAATTTCTGATACCTACACCCGAATACAACCCTGTTGTATAACACATAAGATCGATCATAGGGCATTTTCCAATATTTTTGACGCTGTAAGGGAGAAAGAGCTGGGCACTTGCTAAGTTTCTTGCCGGTTCTTCTCAGTACAAGATCTCCCGCCCAGAGTAGACTTACGAGCCGATGGCATAGTGACATTCACAAGAGCTACTTGTAGCCTAATCTGAATAAATGATTTTGAATTTTGAATTTAATTTTGAATTTTGAATTCCAGTTTCTACGAGCCGAGCGCGCGCCGCATCCGCGCCGGCACCACCTACCGCAACAATGGTGGCGTGGTCATCGTTGTCGAGAAAGAAAACAACCACCACAGCTACGGCTCCAACGGGGTAGACGGAGACATCACAGTGGTCAGGCTAGCTGACGCCTTGGTCTTCAGCCCTGTAATCCAGCAGGGTCCTATCATCCACCAGGGTGGCGTGGTACCTGACGATCAGGCAGTAGTCACCGTAGGATGGGGCGCGACCTCGGTAAGAGTTATCAAGAATTTAGAAAGACAATTTAGTAGGTAATGTCCTTAACCGTAGTTCAGTAAAGGCCTTCTCCTGTCATGCGTATTTTCACCCGCGTGCGGGTTATAATACGCTCCGGGCCGCCAGTGATTATACTTGTACACAGAAGATGCGTACAATGACCATACGTGTAACCCGCACGACAGTAAAAACTACCTTGGCAGTAGAAGAACACGCCCCGCAAGCGGGTGGCACGCGTGCGGGGCGCGCGCCCGCAGCCAATCCGCGTCCCGCGCGCGTGTTGCCCGCGTGATAGGAAAAGCATGTTTGAAATGACAGGATGCGGGCAGCCCGCATGCGGACCAGATCCGCACGCGGGCGGCTATCCGCATGACAGGAAAAAGGCCCTAAGGAGCCATTAACTATCAGAGCGGTTATATCCCTCAGTAGTCGGGAGTCTACGCTGGATGTGGAGCGACCTCAGTACGAGTTTTTAAGAATGACATAAACATTAACCCCGTGATCCAGCAAGGCCTCATCGTCTACCAATGATACCTGTCGATGAATGATCAAGAATGTAGAATAATTATTAAGAAGAAAGTGTACATTCCGAATTTTTAAAATAAAATTAATAAAAAATATGCAAGACTAACACGCAAAATGCTGCCTCTGTGGTCTGTTCTGTAGCTGATCTTCAGACACCTCAGCCTACGCTCTCTGGGAATCAAATCCGAGACCGGATACCGGATTTTATTTCCAGGGTGGGGTACATTATTGTGTTCAATTTCGTTGGTGGTAGGGCTTGTTTGGCAAGCTACCACCATATTATATTTAAATATCGCCATAGCATAACGATACCAGAAGTATATATCAATTAACGTAAGGGACATTTTGGCCAAAATGAGTTTTTTATATATTAGGATTCAGAATTTTCCGCTCTTTCGATTGGTATACTTACAGTTGATCTATCGTTCAAAAAATGTTCCCTACGTTAACCATGTTCAAGCAATCTAGAACGGTTTTAGCAATAATATTTGATTATAATTCACTAACATTAAATTTCACCACAAAAATTATGCTTTACAGTAAATTAACGTATATTTTTCAAAAGGTTCTAGCCGCTTACATTATTTTTCATCATTTATTTTTTTATTTACACCTTAAATTTCAATAACGTAAGAAGCATGATAACATTTATTTTTAATGCAAGGGACATGCTATCTTTGAAACTACTAAGTTTTATGAAACTTAACAACAATGATAAGAAAGAGAAGATAAAACTAAGAAACTTTGTTCTGTACCTCAATAATGCTAAAAAGTTACAGACAGATATCGAAAAAAAAAACGTTTTTTGGCTCTCCTGTAAAATCGTGGTTTGTATCTTGTATTAATTAATTGATACTTCCGGTATCGATAAGTGTTGGTAGCATCGTTCTGTTCCGACACTCATAGATATTATTGCCAGTTTTTTTAATAAATCAGGATTCTGGGACAATTGTGCTTCCATTTTTTCCATTACATCACCTAACATCAGAGGAGATGACGGCTAAATGCTTACCCGCAGAATAACAAATAAAATTAACTGAGAGAGAGAAAAAAATTCTCAATTTTGATTTAGAAATCAAATGTTCTTCTCTGCAGCAAGGAGGACCTGCTTCCAGCGAGCTGCAACATGTCATCATCTACACAGTTAACTTCGAGGATTGCCGCGATCGTTATTTGACATTGCCTGTCCCTGGGATCGTCACCGAAAACATGATATGCGCAGGAGTCCTTGACGTCGGTGGTCAGGATGCTTGCCAGGTATTATTATCATATTTTTAGCCTACCCACTGCTGGGAATATGCTTCTTCCATGTAACGCCATTCCGTTCGTGACTGATATGAATCTAGCTGTTCTGTTTCTTGGTATACTCTGTTCTTATCTGTGAAATCTGATCGTCGTCGTTGGAGTCAACTGGAGTCATAGTTAAGCATCATCAACATCAACCGCTCTATTTATGGGACACAAGCCTTCCCAATGGATGAAAACACCAAAGGAAGAAAGGGCCCTAATAATGGTGGTTGCTCGCGATTGCTAAAGCAGACTTTACGTGCCTGCGTCCACGTACGTGCGTGAGAGAAAGCTGTAGTTATAAATACGTCTGCAAACATGGTGGATGTCATCAAGAATTCTGCGTGCTCTGCAGGAGGGCACGTTATGAAATGGCAATGTTAAAGAGGAGATTATTGCGATCAATTTATTAATTGTGCACTACACGTTAACGTCAGGCAATTTCATAGTTTATGGAAATTTGCAGCGCATTTTTTCCGAGTCTCATTTTGACGTTTCCTTGGAATACACTGTTTTCAGATTTTAATATTTAAGTAGTCACATTCATCGATTAGGAGGAGCCAATTAAATTTAGAAGGATTTTATAGGTCAATCTTTATATTAGTACTAAGATACAGAAATATGACAAGACAAATTAAAATTTAAAAAACTTATAAAAATAATGGCAGTCTTATCGCTTAAAAGGCATTTCTTACAAGACAACCACACGGATGGAAAAACTTATAGGTACAGGGGTATATCTTTTTATAAAATAGTATTCTTCTATTCTTCTTCTTTTGTTAATGTTCTGTCAGACCAACAAAAGATTTTTCTTTCTGTCTTTATTATCTGCTAATCGATTATATTATTCCATCAGGGTGATTCCGGCGGCCCCCTGTACAGCCGTGATGACGTGCTGATCGGAATCGTCTCCTGGGGCCACGGCTGCGCTAACGCCACCTTCCCTGGAGTCAACACCGCAGTCAGCCCTTACGTCGACTGGATCGTCTCTGTCGCCATCTAAGAAGTTCCTAAAAGTTCTGTACGGTGTACTCCGCACTTATCGCTAGATCAGCCGTTTGAGTGCATTGCACATAATAGCCTACTTTACGTAATTATATTTTGTATATGTATATTATGTATGACTAACACCAATACTTTTATGAGTCTAACTAACTCCACTAAACGGATAAACGGAAAATCTTTTACTGTGGGTTTTCTTCTCAACACTTCGCATTGGCTCTGCTAGTTAAGTCAAGACTCTAACATCAACGTGATCTGATAGATTTATGGTGAGATTTATGAATAACTAAGCGCTGCACCGTAAAAGTTCCTAGAACTTCCTTGAAGCTGTCCTCCTTTTGTAAATATAATAAAGAAATGTACTATTAAACTTTTGCTTTCTATTTATTTGTGCTAAATTTAAGCTTCCTTATGATTATGTAGTGTTAGTCAGAACAGATACCTAGATACTCTGCTCGGGTTGAATGCAAGAAATCGTGGCTCAATCCACATAGCTCTCGGTTAGACTACTGACATGATAATATACCTTTAGCTAGATATTCTGGATGGATTAACATGATTATTAATTGTTGCAAGAGCATATTTATCATCTGGGTCAAGATCCTCAGCCCTACTATGAAGCTTTATACGACGGAGCTAAAGACCAAAAATCACTACGGCTTCGTACCTGGCCCATTAACAATCAATCTGATCTGATGTTTACATTTGGAACCATTGCTGAAGAACCAGCTGAGGAACCAAAAACCGACGAAGGTTTGATACGGTCCTAGAGACACTGTCTGGTAGAGCCTTCGCAAGAAGAACGTCCCCGAATATCAATATCATCTCCGACATGTACGAGATGGAGCAAGATCCATGGTACGACCGATGGTAGGTGAGACAAAGCTGATAGAGGTTACAGAAAGCGTTCACCACGGCTCATTACTGATAGCCTCCCCTTTGAGTGCATTGGTGAGACGCTCTGATATAATGGAGTGCCTGTCTATCTGCACCAAATAATTTTTGGCAACCTCGGGTGAGGCAAGTTTACTACTGAAGCAGGCTTGTATCCTGCGGTGTTCCACGAAGGTAGGTTCTGGGTCCGCTCCTGTGGAAGACCCGTTATACCTATGACCTATGAAAATAAGTACGAAACAGACTATACACAACTATTTCAATATTGTAATATATTACCCGTAGTACAAGGTAAGGCAAAATTAGCTATTTTAACTGAAGAATACCCCAATGTCAAAAAACTCGTATTTAACAAGAGATGTCCAAGACTAAGAATGTTACACAATGATCAAAAATACCTGTTACCTAAATATAATAATATATATGGTGCTAGACTTCATTCATATGTACTTCCTAAAATAATTAACGATATGCCAGAAGAAGTCAGAATTAAATATCTAAGTGGTAAATATATAAAAAATGTCATAAAAACTTACTTTAAATCTAGTGAATTAGACTGCATTTTGTAAGAAAAAATTGTATTGAATTCTGGAGTAATTATTAGATCTATATTTGTAAGATACAAAAGCATGTGAAATAAGTAATATAACTTCTTCGAACTCCCCATCGGCACACAAACCACTCTGGTTTTGCCAATGATGGGTCTTGCATGAATCAATATTAATTTTTTTTTTGTTTTTTTCAATAAATAAAAAATAAAAAAACTGGACGATGAGGGAGTTCTTGTTAAGGTGGCTCAACCTCGTGTATTACGCCATTGAAACACTCATAAAGATTTGTGAATGATTCTTTGACGTGGCCAGATTGGCTTCCGTTGGGACGTCTTTCGGCGTTTCCAGATCTCTGGATCTAGATCCAGAGATCTGGAAACGCCGAATGACTGAGGCCTTAAGCTATACGGTCCACGTAGTTAACCAACTCAGGGATCTCACCTGATGATGAATGGAGTTCGTGTCGAGGTCAGCCAGTGCATGAAGCACTTGGGACTACCTCGACAGCAACAGCGAACCACAACAAGTATTTTCGTCGGCAATTACCAAAGCGTCTAAAGACCGCCCTGCGAGGCCCTATTGCTATCGCGCAACGACTATACACCAATATCGTCAGGTCTATGACGCTGTACGGGGTTCACGTATGGACGTTGCTTCGACGTCCTCAACGGGTTATAGCGATCAGAGTCGTGACTACACTGTTCAATTTTAATAATCATTTGGTAAGTAGTTCGTTCAGTCAAGTGAATTCAATTCATGGTGGCTCTTTAATTATAGTTAACTAGCTGTGCCCGCAACTTCGTTCGCGCGTACGTAAATTCAAATTCAAATAGAAATTAATTAGGAACAAGTACAATATAAACATTTTACAGCTTTCTAGCACATATTAGATAATACGAATATACCTAAATTGTACTTAAATATAATAATAAAGTATTTTTACTTAAAACAGAAATGGAATTTATAGAGAAACAAAACTAAGTTAAATGAAAGCCGGATAGCAGACAGATAGACAGACAAAAATTTCAAAATGTTTTTTTTTGGCTTGTGTTACTTGTATGACGGCTTATATACGGCTTACATACATACATACATACAAACATACATACATACATACATACATACATACATACATACGTACATATATACATACATACATACCTACATACCTACATACCTACATACATACATACATACATTCATACATACATACATTCATACATTCATACATACATACACATACATAACCCTCCTTCTGACGCAGTCGGGTAAAAAGGAAACTTTATTTTGTTTGTCCCGTATGCTTTTTATATACCTACCATTCATCCGATTGCGATAAAACTTTGGTAAGTTATTGTGTGCAAGCCCACGAAGGTTTCCGATACCATCATACTTGTATGACGGCTTATATACGGCTTACATACATACATACATACATACATACGTACATACATACATACATACCTACAAACATACCTACATACGTACATACATACATACATACGTACATACATTCATACATACATACATACATACATACACATACATAACCCTCCTTCTGACGCAGTCGGGTAAAAAGGAAACTTTATTTTGTTTGTCCCGTATGCTTTTTATATACCTACCATTCATCCGATTGCGATAAAACTTTGGTAAGTTATTGTGTGCAAGCCCACGAAGGTTTCCGATTCCATCATACTTGTATGACGGCTTATATACGGCTTAAATACATACATACATACATACATACACATACATAACCCTCCTTCTGACGCAGTCGGGTAAAAAGGAAACTTTATTTTGTTTGTCTCGTATGCTTTTTATATACCTACCATTCATCCGATTGCGATGAAACTTTGGTAAGTTATTGTGTGCAAACCCACGAAGGTTTCCGATACCATCACGGGATACGGGTTTTCACGCGGAAAAATTTGGAGGCGGGTTGCTAGTGCTTTTCATCAACACCGTACACGGGCCGAGTGCGGTGCGGTGGTTGTTAACGACTGCTGATGCCACCGGGACCAACGGCTTTGCGAGCCATCCGGAGCACTAGTACTTACGAGTACACAAAGATTTTGATCTGTGTTTTATTACTCGTACAAAAGATTACAAGCAATATTGATAATAATGTTTTTGCAATGATTATAATATATGGCGTGACAGCTAGTCATATTGTATATGATATATGATAACTATGATAAAGGTATCTGGTCAAGAATCTATTTTTATCATCACCAATTTTGGCACTGGGACATCATATCATATAAGTAATGTATTAGGTCCTTACCTATGAAATTGAAGTTTTGTATGAACATTTTTTATAAAATTTTATTTTTCATACTAACGTTTTTTTATTTTTCTTAGCATCTATTTATTTTAACACAATAAAAATTGTAGAGTAGTGTGTTAGTTTCACTAGCTAAATATAGCAGACATTAAAAAGAAAAAAAATCAAGACCCTTCAAAGCTACAATGAAACAAAAGGACAATTCCGCGAACTAAAAAGTTAGTCAATTTGAAAAAATATTGGGCGCTAAAGACACAAAATTAATAATCATTGTTATTACTGAAGCCTAAGTAACATAGTCCTAATTAAAGGTGTATAATAATATTAACAACCGGTATTGACTTTTAGAAGTAATTAAACCTATTAATAAGTGAGAAAAAAACTCAAATTTCATAGGTAAGGATCTATTATATTAATAAAGTATTAATCTTGTTTGTGCGTATGTGTGTATATTTGTTGCTTCTTCATGATGCAACGGATGCATGGATTTGGATGAAATTCGGCATACAGATAGTTTATAACCTGGATTAAAACATAGAATACATTTTATTCCGATATTCCCATGGGAACGGGAACCACGCGGGTGAAACCGAGAGCAGCCGCTAGTATACAAAAATATATATTTTTAAATACAAAAATATTTATTTCTTTTAGAAAAGATAAATTTACAGACTTTTGGGGACTTCTTTTAGACATACGTATATATCTGTAACAGAAGACCTCGCTCTTCCATAGCTATAAATATTTCCAGTTTTTTATTATTAACTAATTTTACATAATTTAAATAGGAATGGTGTGTGTGCGAGGTTGAGGGTGTGTGTGTGTGTGTGCATATATATAGATACATTTTATATAGAAACAAAATAAAATATAATTATAATAGACAGGAATATTGGGAATTAGGAAAGATTTATTTAAAATAATGGAAACAGTATACTTGTGGTGCTTGCCGTTTCGCCTCAATAGGTATAATGGTGGTACAATGTCTTCGTAAGCTTATGTACTGATAGCGCATATATTATCAAAGCAATATTATGTAACAACAATTTTATTGGTTATATTTAAATTTACTCTAATCCGTACATACGTAAGCGCAGTCTAATGTACAACTTGATTAGAAAAACTACATGGATCAAAGGCTTTAAATAGAAAGATTAAATAGACACTATTAGGCGGGCTGTTTTTCACTCACCGGATGGGAAGACATTACTTAGTTATGGTTTTGTAACACTATTTAACCGACTTCAAAAAAAGGAGGAGGTTATCAATTCGACTGTATTTTTTTTTTTTTTTTATGTTTGTTACCTCAGGACTTTCGACTGAGTGAACCGATTTTGATGATTCTTTCTTTATTTGAAAGCTGGTGCTTCCCGTATGGTCCCATTTAAATTTGGTCCAGTTCTGATGATGGGATCCTAAAGGAATTGAGGGAACTCCTCGAATATTGTAGGCATACGTATCGCGATTTTGGTATTTTCAGAAATAAGTCAAGCATTTGCATTCAGAAAGTATCATTTTTTTTAAATAAATGTTATAAAAGAAATATTGCTTGGACAACATAAATCCATATACCTAATGATTAGTAGAACAACATTTGTGGAAAATAAAGCAAATTGTGTTGCAAACAAAGCATGATTTTGAAGAGTTGTTGCGTGAAAACCATACTTAATTATAAATATAGCTTGCCTTTATTAACTGATCATTGAATATTTGTAAAAATATTATAATGATCGGCTGTTGATGTCGTAGTTGTTGACATTGAATAAAACTGTTTTGGATTGCAAAGTAAAAGTAGATACCCAGCTAGTGTTGATAACCGGTTAGGTTAGACCTTCGATTAATTAATAAATAAATAAATAAACAAACTTTCCTACACTCACACCAATTATCTAGCCCAAAAGAAGCTTCCTCATGAAACTCGTTAAATGGTTACTAGACAACGGATAAACTTACTTAAAATTCTTAAATACATACTTAATAAACATAGAAAACACTCAGACCCGATACAATTTTAGAAAAACAATAATTTCTAAATTGACCCGACCGGGGGTCGAACCCGGGACCTCAGAGATAGCGACACCATGAAAACCGGTGTACAAACCACTCGACCAAGGAGGTCGTCAAAATTATATGTACTACACTACACACATCAAAAATGTCTAGGGGTCAAGTACATTTTTAACTATAAATTTTTTTTCTAATAATATTTACCCAATCTGGTTTTCCAGACTGGCTTCTTGCTCTATTTTTTATATTTTAGTAAACAATTTTATCCCTATTATGTTCAAAAAATTAAGAAAAAATTCAATTTTAACAAATTGGGGATTTGCTTACGTTAAGGTCGTCACCTAATTGGCAAAAAAAAGAAAGGACAAGGTTTATTTTTAAAAAAAATATTGTAAAAATAACAAAATAATAATCTGTATCTCTACCATTCACACGAAACACTCAAGCACAGCGATTTGGCATGCTTAAAATCAGTTCATCCAAATCACTTTAATGAATAGCCACCCACGTTCTTTCTAACAAGTCAAAAAGTTGTTGTGGGATGTGCACGGCATCCATACTCGGCAGAGCTCTTCTTTGGAGCATGTCCCATGCATGCTCAATTGGGTTGAGGTCTGGTGATTGTGCTGGCCACGGCAGGACGTTGATATGAGAATCGGCAAAAGTGCGTGTTACGACTCTAGCCGTGTGTGGAAGTGCGTTGTCATGCATTAGTCGAAACGAATCACCCAATCGGCCTCGCAAGGGGATGATCACATCTGAAACAATCCTCTCTACGTAGATTTGAGCATTGAGGTTGACCTGATCCAAATGAGATCGGTTCTTCTACCGATCCAAATACCGACCCAAACCATGATTATCCCCCCTCCATATAGACGAACTTCCTGACAAAATCTCAGGCGTTCTTGACGTCCAGAGGTCCTCCAAACTCGAGTGCGTTTTGTATCCGGCCTCATACCGAAACGTGATTCATCAGAGAAGCAAACACAGCGCCGGTCTTCTTCTTCCCAATTTCGGTGTTCGCGAGCCCATTGTAAACGGGCCCTACGGTTGTGGGGTGCATGGGTGGAACCCTCAGCGGCCTTCGGGAACGCAGACGCACTTCGCGTAAACGATTCCGGATGGTTTGGTCGTTTATCAGCAAGCCTGAAGCGCTGTGGAGCCTTGTGGCCAACATCATAGCAGTCATGGTACGATTCCGTCGAGCAGTATTTTGGATGTGCCGGTCTTGTCTTCGAGTGGTGATACGAGATCTTCCTCCATGTCGCTCGGCCACGCTGCCCGTGATACGGGACGATAGCGTGTCCAGAGGTGGCCTATGACACTCTGTGTAGTACCCATGGCGGCAGCAACAGTGCCTGGAACAAGCTTCCAACATTCCAATGGCTCTCAACATCTCTTACCTTGTCAAATAACGCCTTTTTTGGAGAGATTGCTGATTTCCTCAAACGGCATTTTCAGCTTCACCGGGCTTTTTTGCGGGCGGCGAGAAACTTAAAGGGTTCCTCTAGCCGTGTGCAACGAATCACCTTTGGAGGTTTTCTAGAGGGAACGGCATCACGCACTTAAGTGCGTGTCCCCGTGCCCTACTAGATTCTCCGAAGGGTTCGGATCGGATCGGGGAGCGGAACAACCCGAAGGCGCCTCTAAAGGCTCGGACCTCGGCTCGGGTTTACCGGGCCGTGGTGGAGGAGTGAAGCGCCCAGGTACATGTTTGTACCTGGTATAGAACGCGTGTGAGCCGGTTCTTTGTACTCTTGTTCTACGAGTACGGTGTCTTGGGCATAAACTAATGAGCATGTTTAGTGTATTCTGTAAATGTGTAGTGGCATTTAGAGGATCGGGCTCAAATGACGCCGTCGCTCCATATCGTTGTAAATTTTGTCACTTCCAGTGCCGAAATTGTACTGCTTTTATAAAATTGCCATTACGCTCAAAAGAGCAATATATTGAAGTTTATAAAAAAGCTATATAAATAGGAATTCAGATTGACTGTTAATTTTCCATAACTAAACAATTTTTTTTTTAAATTATGGTTGCCGCGGACGCGATGTAGTAGGGGTCTTGCTTTTTTTGCTAAAAATTTCCGGGAAACTGGGGACATTAACATTCTCAAACAATATTAAAAACAAAATTATTTTTATAACGACCCAACGACCTCGGAACTTTATTTAAATTATTTTACGAGTATTGGTAAGGATGATAAGGCCTCAGGCGGAAGTATACTTTAGCCAGAATACTTACCTACTGAGGATCTGACTAGGCACACAGTTCTTAGGGTTCTTTTGATTGTAAAAAATATATCGCTTTTAGAAGCGGACTTTAACACCCGTTTGCACTAAACTTATAAATCGCCTAAGTCTTTGCCTAACTACTACCTGGTCAAGTTAACTCGGCACCTGAGTGTAAGCGACGTTTTCGAGCCAGGTGCCGAGTTAACTTGACCGGGTAGTTAAGCCAAGACTTAGGCGATCCATAAGTTTAGTGCAAACGGGTGTAATTCTTTTAAGTACCTAGGTACTTCCTTTGCGTTGCGCGATACGGTTCTAAGTGAACTTCTTAGTGTTAGCTGGGGGTAAGATAGCTAGTTCCACTGTAGTTAAGGATACCAAGTGAAGAGCACTTCCACCTTCGGCCTTATCATCTTCACTTCACTTAACATCAGGTCAAGGCCAAATGCTAACCATTCGAGAAAAAAACCATCTGTGTCATGCGAAAGGAGAGAGCTTGAGGATTGGCTGGAAATAAATAAATAAATAAATTAATTTTTCCTACACTCACACCAATTATCTAGCCCAAGAGAAGCTTCGTTATGAATTTTTTTTTTTTTTTGGAGAGAGACTGCAGATTGCCGAGGGGCATTTTCAGCTTCACCGGGCTTGTTTTAGGGGCGGCGAGGTACGTAAAGGGTACCTCAAGCCGTGTTGAAACGAATCACCTTCGGAGGATTTCTAGAGGGGTACGGCATCGCACACTTAAAAGTGCGCGTCCCCGTGCCCTCCCAGAGTCTCCGAAGGGTTCGGACCGGATCGGATTCGTTATGAAACTCGTTAAATGGTTACTAGACAACGGATAAACATACTTAAAATACTTAAATACATACTTATTAAACATAGAAAACACCCAGACCCGAGACAATTTAGAAAAACAATAATTTCTAAATTGACCCGACCGGGGATCGAACCCGGGACCTCGGATATGGCGACACCATGAAAACCGGTGTACAAACCACTTGACCAAGGAGGTCGTGGAAAGCTTCCATCATGCGGACTCCTTAGTCTGGATCACCTGTAGGCTTAGCCAAAGTAACATTAAGAGCGTTTACGCCGCACACTAGCGTCGTCAATGAAAAAAATAAATATCTAGTAATTAGAGATAGAAAATCAAATTATGCTCAACAAACTATTTGAATGAAGTAATTTAGCATTTTTACGGCACCTAATGAACACCTCACATGTTATGGTTTAGTTAAATATGGCGTTATAGTTAAAAGTGGCCGTAACGTCTTATTTAACTAAACCATAGCATGTGAGGTGTTCATTAGGTCTCTAATTACTAGATATGTTTTTTTTTCATTAGTGGCGCTAGTGTGCGGCGTAAACGCTCTTAAGAAAACGATAGCGAAGTTCGAAAAGAATAAAATGTATGGGATTGACATAAGCCGCGCTAAATCACGTGGTCAATCTTATGTCAATCCCATACATTTTATTCTTTTCGAATTTCGCTATTGTTTTCTACCGCCACAGGATTGACAATTGACTTCGACAAGAGTCCCGCCCACCAGAGGCGACTTGTCTATTCAAGAACAATTTCTTGATTGATTAAATAATAAAAACAGCATTATAATCTCAAAAACAAAATCGAACAACAGCAAAACAATAAAATCAGGCGATGTTTATGATAACCTAATTCATGGAGGGATATTAACAAATTTATTGAAGTCATAAATCATTACGATAAAAAGATACATACAGGGTCCAATATTCTACCGATTTTTAAATACTTAGGTACTTGCCTTTTCTTTAAAGATGAGTAATGAATGACATTTTTTTTGCAGCCGTGCTAAGTCATTTTAGTATCAGGAAAGATAGGGTTAGGTGAGGCTAAGCTAAGAGCTTCCCTATAGTGAGAAAAATCTGTAAAGATTCATACCAGTTTTTTCGTTAGTAAGTATAATCAAAAAGTTTTATAGAACTTTTCTCGTACAAATTGTATGATAAAGACTGACATCTGCTGCTCCGATTTCTTTCTTCCGATACAGTGATATGATTCTTACATGAAAAAGAGTTCTTTCGCATAAAAAAATATTGATTATTATGCCTAATTTTTATGTATAACTTACGCTGGACCAAAAAACTTGCTATGCCAAAATTGTTCTCACAAATAAAGACCTAAATGCGTTCTAAGACATATCCGTTCTACCTACCATAGTTTCAGATTTTCCCATACTGTCCTAGATAAAAAACCACTCTGTATAGTTATAAAAATCAAAGAAAAAATAGATGATGATTGATGTGGATGATGTGTAAACAATTCGTAAATGGGAGAATGTTTTATTGTTTATTTTAGTATAATATGTCAAAAAAATTATGTAATTTACTTCCTGTTTTTCTATCTTACCTGTTCCTATTACCTGCACAATAAAATGTATGGAGAGTAAGGTCTGAGATGGTTTTCTTAGGGTTCTTCATGTTTCTTGTTCCGCTGTAAAGACCAAAAGCGGCAAAGATATTTATTATTAAAAAAAAATATAGACTATAAAAAAAAATATTCTTATCACTTAGAAACATACATTTTATAATATCTATAGTCATATAAAACATTGATATTTGAACTGTGCTATAAACCGACTAGATAATGAGATAACATGTAAGACTATATAACCTGGTGCTTAACGATTATAGGTACTAACCAAAGGCGACATTAACCAAGATGGCAGTTTGGCAGTTCCTCGCAATCCTCCTCGTTTCGGGTAAGTTAAAAATATCTATATAATACGTGAAGTAAAAACTTTGTACCCCTTTTTACGAAAATTGCGCGGACGAAGGAGGATGAAATTTCGCTCACCTATAGTTTAGAGAAGGAGTGCAGAGTGCTAATATTTTTTTTTTAATTATGCATAAAAACACATTAAATTAAATAAACATTATTTCATACTTTTTTTAAAATTTTAAAAATGGAAGAGGAGCGGTTGAAATCTGTCAAAGCCAATCCAAACTCACATTCTATCTTTTTTAATTTTCCATTGCTTTAGGATACAATCCGTGCAGCCTTAATAAAATATTGTATAATAAACAGTTTTTTTTAATAAAAATTACGGTCGAATGTTGACTACTGGGCGACCACTAGTATAATAAGTTATCAATATTTGTTTAGATTTTTTAGATATAATATAATATTAGGTTGCAGTAGCTAGTAATTCAGACTACCACCAACCAAACCGAATACAAACATGTACCCTCCGCTGGTAATCGAACCCCGGACCTCTGGGTCTAAGACCGGCGGTCTTAACCACTAGAACACAGGGTCCTTACCTATGAAATTGACGTTTTGTATGAAGATTTTTTAAATAAAATAATATTTTATTGATCATACTAACGTTTTTTTAATTTTCTTAGCATCTATTTATGTTAACACTATACAAATTGTAGAGTAGTGTGTTTGTTTCACTAGCTAAATATAGCAGACGTTAAGAAGAAAAAAAAACATGTCCCTTCAAAGCTACAATGAAACAAAAAGAAAATTCCGCGAACAGAAAAAGTAGTCAATTTAAAAAAAAAATTGGGCGATAAAGACACAAAATTAATAATCATTGTTATTACTGAAGTCTAAGTAACATAGTCCTAATTAAAGGTGTATAATAATACTAACAACCGGTATCGAATTTTAGAACTTTTAATAAGTGAAAAAAAAAACGTCAATTATTTCGTATGAGTCTTGTGAGCAAAAATTAAAATATGAAAATAAAAATTAACTGCTTGACCTGGTCTAGAAACTGGGGAGCGACCTATCTTCTGACACACCTGGGTCAGTCGTATAACTAACTTCCGGTTCGGGTTCATTTCGCGGTCGTAGAAAATGGAGCAACGTTTCAAGTGTTATAATATACAATAATATGTGGGAGTGATTTCGTAGAAAAAGTAACAGTAACATAGTAACATGCATTTGTATGAAACTTACCTCCAGCAGTCTCCTTATTTTTGAAGTAAGCCTGTGCATGAAATATACCAATACATATATTTATCTCAGTTAGTAAGTAGTTCTCTTGCGAGTTTGCTAGCAAAATAAAAAAAAAATTAAAAAAACAAAAAAAACAAAAAAAAACAAAAAAAAAGTCAGTCAAGTGTTAATAAAATTCTATATTCTTTTTTCTATTGTAATATTGATTTCAAAAGGTGAGATGTCAAATGTTACACATCCTATGCGACTACTGCAAGGCTAGTTCATTTTTTTATATTAATCAACATAAATGCGTTTAGTCTTCATCTTAATTACTTCAATTAAATTCATCTTAATCCTGTTTTTTTTTTATATTTTTAATTTTATATTTGTGATTTTTTTTATTAATTAATTAGTTGTATTGATTAGTGTAATTGGTGTATAATGCTGATCAAGTAAATAAATAAATTAACTAATCGTAAAGTCGATAAAGCCGGTGGAAGCACACTTCCACCGGAGTCCTTAACTATTGAGGAACTGGCTAATATCTATATCAGAACCCAACAGTGCGATTAAACTTTGTTATTATGGCTTGGTTAAGATACTGGTAGCTACTCAGCGGACTTAAAGCTTCATTAACAATACATTAATATTTTAACTGTAGCTTCACAGTATATTTATGAGAATATCGTTTATGTTTATAAAAACTTAGATAAATTCGAAAAAAAAAGTAATACCCATAATTTTAACACAAGAAATAAAAACAAACTTGCCGTTCCAAAACTTAGACTCAATAAGGTCGGTAATTCATATGTTGGCAAATGTATAAAAATATATAATAAAGTGCCTTTCACTCTAACGGAATTGACACTACACAAGTTTAAGACAGAAATAAAACAAGGTCTAATGAAAAAAGATTACTATAAAATTGATGATTATCTTAATGATAAGAATGTGTGGTCATCTCAGTCTGCTCGCCTGCGCATGCATTTCACATTGTATTAAGTAGTTACACTTTTGTATACAACTCTTAGTTTAGAAAGAGTAAAGAGTAGCTGCTAAGTTTCTTGCTGGAGTCTTTTTAGCAGAATCTACCTTCCGTACCAGCAGTAGAATCGAATTACATATATGTATTGTTTATTAAATTATATATTTTAAGTATTATTATGTGTACTTGTACTTACTTATATTATTTTTTAATATACTTTTGTGATTTTTTTATGTAACTACCTACTTGAATAAAGATTTTTCATTTCATTTAATTTAATTTCATTCTATCACTATAAATAATATTTGGGAAGTGTCATCAGTAGCCGAACGAAAAGATGCTCTTGATGAGGCAGGAAATCGTGGTTCAATATAGCCCCATAGCTCCTGACTACTGACGTGAACTCATACCTAACACAAGTGTATTAGCTTTCTGTGTGGGTTAACAAAGTTAAAGTCCAGGGATTTCTTTAAAATTCAAATTACTTAAGAAAAGATCTTTTCTTACAAAACAGGACCATTTTTAATATTTCATAATCCTCCACTCTCCTCACGTTATGTTCATCATTTATTGAAGGTCGTAATTCCCCTTATGGGAAGTTAATTTTTCTTTGATGATAAGATAAGATAAGATAATTTATTGTTGTTTAAAAAACTTAGCCTAGATACAAAGTAATTGGGGTTAGTGTATATAATAATATGTAGGTATTACCTAATACCTATGCTAAGCAAACAATATTGCCTTGCCTGTTTATTAGGTATCAATCTTAAACAGAACGTTAATGCTTATTCTACATTAAAACATGATCTTCTCCACCTGTGCCTTTCCTTGGCACCATGGAGAACATTGGGCTGCGACCTCTCAGACATTTACAGACCTGCCAATAACCATAAGCTGTTCGAACAGCTTATGGTTGCGTCCTTATTCTAGGATCTTTCGGAGACAGGTAGTCAATATCAATCAATCAAAAATCAATATGCGCCCGATCTACGTTGGCTGAAGTTAAGCCACTTTTGCAAAGGCCGGCAATAGGATGGGAGACCAAAAGCTTTTTCATCTTGAGCTCCATGCTTCGGAAGGCACGTATAGCCATTGGTCCCAGCTGATTTACCACTAACCCGCACTGCCCGCGCGCGTGGTGGTATACAGGTCGACTTTTTTATCACCGTCCAAACCTTCTGAGATGACCCCGTGATACAAACGAACAACTCTTACTATTGGTCTCTCACTCTTACCTATATACCTATTATCAACCCTAATATAAATTGATGTTTTGTATGGAACAGCTGAATTTTATTTTCGAGTTAGGGAGTTGGTCCAATAGTAAGTTGTTCGTTAGTATCACGGGCGTCATCTCAGCAGGTTTGGACGGTGATAAAAAAGTGACCATGTATAGCCCGTTCTCCCTGTGCTGTGGGAAAATTGGATGAGCTGGTGATGTAATGTTTTGATTGGTTAATTCCAGCTGCAGCCCAGGCGTTGCCCTCCAGCCGCGTCATCGGCGGCATTGTCGTCCCTCTAGAGGCGTACGCCTCCATCGTCCAGGTGGAGTTCAACAACGCCGGCTTCTTCTGGACCCAGCAGTGCGGCGGTTGCATCCTTAACAGCATCTGGATCCTTTCCGCCGCTCACTGCTTCTCTGGAACGTAAGTAACTTTGCTTTTTTATTACACAACGGGAAAATGGCTTGCCTTCATATTACCTGATGTTTGAAATGTTTTAGTTCTTGTGCCTGTGCGACCTGTAATTTCACTGGATGTGATGTGGTCCAATGAAAACCATCTGGTTTGGTCTCAATAAACTGGAACAAAGTTATGCCATATTGCTAGTAAATGCTGCTTGGTGGCAGTAATACTAATATTTACTTAAGAATACATAAGGTTCATTCAAACCCATCACCTTATATGACATCCATCTTCACACTCTGCTCTTTACGCCTTTCCTAATAAACTTAAAATCTAATTAAGAAATTCTCGTATTCCAGTAACTACAGTCCCGCCAACCGTCGTATCAGAGCCGGCTCTGCAATCCGCAACGAAGGTGGCGTCACTGCGCTAGTGTCCCGGGAGATCAACCACCCCACCTATGGACTGAACGAGGCTGACGGTGACATCACTGTGGTGCGCCTAGAAACTCCTCTGACCCTCGGGCCGATGATGTCGCAGGCCGCGCTCATGTCACCACAATTTGTATTGCCCGCTGGATTGTTCGTCACCTACGCCGGTTGGGGTGTGACTTCGGTAATATATATTTTTTCTCTATCTATTTATTAAATCAATTGTTTAAGGTTTTTATGCCTACTTCCGTAGTGGCATAACGAAAATTGCTACTGAACACCTCAGGAAAACATATAGTCTGGACTATTCCTTAAAAGTAGATGCTGATCGGGTTTATAGTGTCCTTCTATGATAGCTTACGTATTTTCCAAAATTTTACGCCAATCTGCAGTCAATTATTCACAGGGAGACCTCTTCTCTCCCTGTGACCACGGACCCTGCAAAGGGTTCGAAACGTCAGGATAAACATTAAATAAGTAATGTGTAAAATAAACGCGAGTAGATCCGTAAAAGTTGTTTTATTTCAACGTGTAGTGTTCGCGTAAACTTTAGAAAACTATATGTCAATTATTATTTCAAAAACTCATATCGCAACTCGTATGCCAATTAAAAACCCTCTGAGGATGTTCGATCACTACGTCTTGGAGAACTTTCGCTTCTCACAGCCCATAAAAAGTTCGGTTACGCTATCAAGGCGGCCAACATGTCCACAGTATTTCTCTAAAAACAAGAAACGTTTTTTTTTACCTTTAGGTAACAAACTAGTACTCGGTTTACTGAGTAAAACAATTAATTGTGTCAACAGGTCAGTACTAACGAGTACTCCAACGAACTCCGCGTCGCCCACGCACCTGTGGTAGACCGTGAGGTCTGCCGTCAGCGCTACGCCGAACTCTCAGCCAACCTCCCAGTCACCGAGAACATGATCTGCGCTGGTGACACAACCAATGGTGGTCTGGACGGCTGCACCGGCGACGGTGGCGGTCCCCTTTTCTTCATCACCACCGTCACTGGTATCATCTCGTGGGGCAACGGCTGCGGCCGTGCTGAATACCCTGGCGTCAGCACCCAAGTCTCCTCTTACACCAACTGGATAGTCGCCACTGCTGTCTAAGCACACTTGTACTTAATTTATGACAAGAATATTTTTTTACACGTTTTTAAAGATGTATGTCCGTATAAATAAAATAATGTGAGGAATTGAATTGTTGCACTTTTTTCTTTGGTCTAAAGCGCCTTTAGGGGCTTTAAATTAGAAGAGAAAAAAATTCGCCATTGCTAAAATTTTAAGTAAGTAGCTAAAAAGTCTTTTAGAACCTCCTTTGACATGCATACTCTTAGCCCAGTTATCTTTCTTGGTTACTATTTTATCGTTTACTTTTCGACTGCGAGGTCTACCGCTTACGCTATGCCGCCGCCCTGTCAGCCAACCTCCCAGTCACCAAGAACACCGGCGACCGTGGCGGTCCCCTTCTTCAGAACCATCTTCACTGGTATCATCTTGTGAGGCAACGGCTGCGGTCACGCTGAACACCCTTGCGTCAGCACTGAAGTCCCAAACAATGCTTGATTGATTTGCTTTAAATAAAAATCAATTTGGATTACAAAATAAGAAAACAACGCTCGCAATCCGCAAGGTTCTGAATGAAAATTGGGAGCCATAAAATGTCAAAGCTCCATTTGTTAGACTTTTTAGATAGGTATGTCAAAAGCATTTGTATTTATCTCAGAATAATATTTATAATACTCGATACTATAGCGGCTATACGTGGCATAGCTTATAAATTTTAGAAAGTTATTAAAAGTTATTTATAAGTTATAGATACAAAACTTCATAAAACAAATTTTTTTGAAGAAGAATAACTTTGAAGAATTGCAATCTAAGAATTACCACGTGGTAACATTCTTGGTCCATTACTTTTTCTAGTTTCTGAAAATGAACTACCTATCATAGACAACTTATGCGTCATGTTGGCTGATTAACTATTTTTGTACCTGACATTGTAAGAAATAGTAAGCTTTTCGAAATCAGTATTAACCGAACTTTGCAATAAACTGTCACTTGGCTAAATTCTATAAATTTTAAAGGCCAATCCTTATAACACCTACTTCATATCTCTGAATTTAACATTCTACAATTGTGTTATCAAAGAACAATGGCAAAAAATTGTCTGACTTTTTGAAAGCGCCCATTAATGTTATTTACACTAAACGAATTTATTGTTTTTCGCATGTTTTTACAAATATCTAGATATTCCCTTGAAAGTCGGCGTTAAATCGAGTTCTATAAAAGAATATCAAAGATGTGTTTTTTCTTAATCCATCAGCCATGTTGAAAATCGGGATGTGAATACAATTATTTTTTATCGACTTTAATATTCAATTGAACGTTATCGATTAATCGAAAGTCGATTTCCACCCTGGAAACAGTAAGTAAGTTTCTTGTTCCCACCATATTAATAGTGATTGGTGTCTGAAGAAGCCGCTTTAATGCCATTCAAGCATCTACCGTATTTGTATTGAGTTAAAATAACCAATTACTGTGATGTATCGATACTATAAGTATCGAATCAAGTTGTAGTGAAGTAGCCCTATCTACCTATCACTTTGGCAGATAACAAACGGACAGATTGCTCCGCACTCTTTCTCAATTGGTTGTTTTATGTGTTTTTTCGGTTTTGTTAATATTCTTTACCGCTATGCGACATAATATAAACCATTTTAATTTTTACAACAAGTCGAAAATTACATGCCGTGGCATCTTAAAATTGAGATAGTACTTAGACTTTCCGTATATACAAGTGTTTTTATGACTTGACTTTAGACTAAGTTATTTTTGACACCGAACTGATACTGACAAATTCGTATAAGTGTGTCTTGTTAGAAGTCATAATAAAAATAAAAAAAACTAACCTAGCCTAACCAAAAATCAAACCACAATATCTTTTAATTCCGGCTTTCTCAGATGAAAATAACTTTACATACAGAATCTACAAGTAACACTGAATCTGAAGACATATTTTTTGTTTATGTGCGCTCATATTTTATATCAGACAATTTTTAGTATGGATATTTGCCATTGTTCTTTGTGGTATTTCATCTGCAAAGGTGAATCTGCATGGCCATCGGTTGTAATAACCGTTGGACAGATGGCGCACTGTGCCGCTATTAGCACTCAAAATTTAAAAAGCAGTGACAAAATTCAGCGCTTACGTCAGCCTTCCCGGTAGCATAGCGGTCAGTGCAGCCGCCCGAATTGCGGAAGACCCAGGTTCGATTTCTGGCTAGGTCGGGTGGGCGTTTTAATTTTTTCACTGTATTTTATAAAATTTATAAATATTTAATTTAGCTTTAGTGCAGCAATTAGCACTTGAAAATATTAAGTAAATTTATTACATTGATATTTGAAATTTGCTTTAGAACCGATAAATAATGAGATAACATGTAAGGCTATACAGGGTGGAAAGATCGAATGCCACATGGATGGCAACTACCTTAAATATTGGAAATAGCACATTCTGTGTGTTGCAAATAAACAGGCATTTATTTTTGTTGGAAATAAAACTTTGATTTGTATTATGGACGAATCGATTATCGAGATTCAATTTGTTTGGTGGCATAATGGCCCCATCACTAATTGTTCTTTTTTTCTTTGTTGGTACACTTGTCTCTGGAAAGGCAATATGGCTGGTTGATAGGTTATCGTGTGTTGATAATTAAATAGATTTTATGTAGTAATAAGGGCATTTGGAGCCGTATTACTTTAATTAATTGTATTGTGCAACCTGTGTTTTGTGAGTGTGTGCGTCGTAAACGAATCGCATCGGGAGTACAATTCGCCATCCGTGTTTGGATGTCGGCCACACCGCTGCTGGAGTGAACAGGTATTTCCTCGGGGGAAGAGTGCACTTGGGGTAGTTTGGGTGTGATTAGGGAACCCTCGAAGACCCGGACTCGGATTCGGGCCCCATCGGACCATATGGATCCCGTTCTGGACGGCGGGAGCGGCATGGAACTGTGAGTGGATCTTTCGATTTTAATGTGTAACCTAATTCTAAGCAATAGCATAGTGTGTGTTGTGGGTTTCCGCAACATTTTGGTAGCAGAGCGTGGTTACTACCGGACCTCTAGGTTAATCGGTGTAATTTTGTGTATTTTGTTAGTTCGTAATAGGTTAAGCTCATTTCGTGTAAAATCGCACTTCCGGGACAGGTGCGGTTGAATTGTAAGGTTGGTAGTGCCGTTGTATTTGGGCTGGGACATTTCTCGGAACGTTAATTGTTATTTAATTTCTTTCAATTGAAAGCATCGAGTCGATTCGGGATAATCGATTCCGTGTTTTCGTTGACTCGTTTTAATTTTGTGTTTAGGTTTATTTAGTTTAAATTATTTATAATGACAGCGTCACGGCAGGAGTTGGCTCAGCAGCTCCGGTGGTTCACCGGGCTGCTTGCATTAATAGATCGGCCTAACCGGGAGGACGCCTTGGAGACGCGTTCGAAAGAAATGCAGGGTCGTTTCTTGTTGGCCGAGCGGTCGGTAACCGCTCTATTGTCAACCGACCCGGTCGGGGAGAAGGAGCTGGCCCTCCACGCCCAATATGTCAAGGATCTGGAGCACATCCAAGACATCTACGACGATGTCCTTCAGCGGGTGAAGGACATCGAGCGACTGCGGGAGGGGAAGCCTGTTGCGCGCCCCGCTTCGCTCCACACCCCTGGACCCAGCGCCATGGGAAGATTGGGTGCCCTGGAGGTCCCGCATTTCACCGGATGTATGCGGGACTGGGCTGGATTCCGGAACATGTTTTTGGCCTTGGTGGATACTCGGAAGGATTTCACCAAGGCCGAAAAGCTGGCATATCTCCGTTCCTTCCTAGACGGAGAACCCAGACAGCTCGTACAGCATCTGGAGCTGCAGGATGCGAGCTACGACACCGTAGTGCAGCTGCTGGAGAAGCGGTACGAGAAGCCGCGTCTTCAGGCGGACGCGCACGTGACCCATCTGCTGGGATTGCCGAGGGTCAACCATAGGGCTCAGCCGAGGGCGCAGCTGATCACCCCCGCTCACCGTGTCCTTAAACGGGTTAAGGACGCTCGGACTGCCCGTCGACCAGTGGTCCTTCTTTCTTCTGCACATCGTTCTGGCCAAGTTGTCGCAGGAGATGAGGGACAAGTTCGAGCGGAATCGACTGGTCCACAAGGATCTCGGCAGCGTTCTGCCCTCGATAGGGGAACTTCTGGAGTTCCTGGAAGAGGAGGCTGGCCTGCTGGAAAACCAGCTAGCCTCCCAGGAGGCTCCGACAAGTGCGCCGGCCCGCACTTCCGGAGTCTACGGCGCCCAGCCGCCACGCAACCCAGGGAAGGGTCGCGGCAGGCTGGTGGCTGCGGCCGCCATCAACCCCGGTTCTGCATGCCGGGTTTGCGGACAGCAGCACTTGGAACAGCTATGTCCAGCAATTCTCGGGCTGCCCACAAAAGAGCGCCGAAACCTCGTTCGGACACGAGGATTGTGTTATGCCTGCCTGGGAGGACATAGGTATAATGAGTGTCCCCAGGCGAGGCCTTGCGATGTGTGCGGCGGACCGCACCATCGCTTACTGTGCACCCGTAGTGCTGAGGGCTCAGCACCGGTTCGGGAGAGGGGATCTCCCACGGTTTGGGGCCGGGGTCAACTCCGCCTCCGGAAAGACGGAGTCCGCCACGGCCGCCACACTACAACCCCTCGTACACCCCGGCTCAGGTGAGTTGGGGACCGCCGGAACGGAGCCAGGTTCTGGCTACAACCCGGCACCCGGCGCGACCAACACCAGGAGTTGGTGCCTCTAAGGGCCACTGGGTACAGGGAGCCCCACCTCCGGACCCAACACCCGGATACTCGTACGCGTATCCTCCGCCGCCGTTGCCGGAACAACAACGACATGAGAACCGTCAACAGTTCTCACCGGTACTGCACGAGTACCCGAGGTTGGATAACCCACCCTATCACCGGTATGGTAGGGCAGCTGGATACGCACCACCCCGGATGGTGGCCTGCACGCGTCCGACTTACTGGCCGAGTCATCACGGTTCGACAGGGTCGGCTGCTGGCTCTGATGCGTGACTAGCCTTTGGTCGGGCTACGTCGGAACCGAGGACGGTTCTTTTGCCCATCGCGCAGGTACGCGTTTGGGGACCTAGGGGGGACTTCGTCCGGATACGAGCCCTCCTAGACACTGGGGCACAGGGCTGCTTAATTACTACGAGGGTAGCGAGGCGCCTACGTCTGGAGTGCGCGCCTCCCTCAGTTCCGATTCGGGGAGTCGGAGATACAGAAGTGGGGGGTCTGTCCGGTCAGACCCACATTTTCTTCTCTCCTGTGCATTCCGCTTCGATACGGATTGCGGCGGTCGTGATCGTACTCGACAATTTGCTGGGTTGGCATCCACCGACAGACATTCCGCGGGACGCAATGTCTGACACATCAGGTCTCATGCTGGCAGACCCTCATTTCGAGGAGCCGGCTCCGGTGGACCTCATATTGGGAGCGGATGTACTAGGCTGGATACTTTTAGGGCCTCAGCGGATTCTGGGCCGCTCTTCGTTGGTAGCTATACCTACCATCTTTGGACACGTTTTAATGGGACCGGTTTTCGACCAGGAGACGCGGGATGTCTCACCTGTCGTCGCTACTACCTCCATCGCTAGGACGATGCAAAAATTCTGGGAACTGGAAGAGCCTCCCATGGTCTCCCGTCTGGATCCGGAGCATGTGGAGTGCGAAACCTTTTATAAGAATCACACACGCCGGATGGCGTCGGGTAGGATCGAAACTCGACTGCCCTTTATCGACTGTCCACCTCTCTTGGGAAAATCGAGGGCGTTGGCAGAGAAACCACTCTTGTCCATGGAGCGTCGTATGTCTCGCGATCCGGTGCTTCGGGAAAAGTATATCGAGTTCATGCGAGAATACGAGGCCTTGGGGCATATGTCGCGGGTGACTGTCGACTGGACAACGACAGATCATTTCTTCTTGCCTCACCACGCGGTGTTGAAGGCCTCATCTGGAAAACTACGGACTGTTTTTGACGGATGGACTGTTACGCGTTGGAGGTCGCCTCAAAAATGCCGACCTGCCCTTCGGTAGCCGTCATCCTCTGCTACTCCCCAAAGGAGGACCTTTGGTAGAACTGGTGGTCTCGGATAGACACCTGAAAAACGCTCACGCGGGGTGTAATGCGTTACTGGCGATATTACAGAGGGAGTTCTGGATTTTGTCCTCTCGGAGAGTGGTTCGCAGCGTGTTATTTAAGTGTGTGGCTTGTTATCGGGTGAAGGCCTCCACTATGCAGCCACAGATGGGGGATCTCCCTTCTGACCGGGTTTGTCAGACTACTAGGCCGTTCGACGGGGTCGGTACGGATTTTGCTGGACCGTTTCTGGTGAAAACCACAGCCTATCGTAACACTAGGGTCACGAAAGCATACCTGTGCGTTTTTGTCTGCCTGGCCACTAAGGCCGTCCACCTGGAAGTGGTTTCGGCTCTGTCTTGCCTTTGTCGCCACGCTGGATCGTTTTGTTTCGCGACGGGGTTTACCTTCTCTCATTCGGTCCGACAACGGTACCAACTACAGAGGCACTGCCAACTACTTAAAAGATGTGAACGATTTTCTGGATAAAAATTGTAATAGCATAAGTCAAGCTCTCGCACAGCGGGGAATCACATGGCGATTTAGTGTGCCAGCCTGTCCCCACTGGGGCGGGATATTTGAAGCCGCGGTAAAATCGGCAAAAACCCACTTGCGCCGGGTAGTCGGGGAAACTACCCTCACGTATGAGGAACTTACAACTGTGTTTTGTAAGGTTGAGGCGGTTCTCAACTCGCGTCCGCTTTGTCTACTCTCCTCTGACGCAAATGACATGGAAGTCCTGACCCCTGGTCATTTTTTGGTCGGTCAGCCACTCACTGCCCTGCCTGAGTATCCCTGGAAGGATGAACGCAGACACCGGATGTCTCGTTTTCAAATGATACAACAAATGAGTCAGGACTTGTGGCGTCGTTGGTCACTGGAGTATCTGCATTTATTGCAGCAGCGTGTAAAGTGGACAGACCGGACGTCGCCCCCTTCGGAGGGGGATCTGGTTTTATTAAAAGAGGCTAATTTGCTATCGTTATTTTGGAGACGAGGTCGCATTTTAAAGTTAATCTGGGGCGCGGACGGGACTCCGCGTGTGGCGCAAGTGTTGATTGATGGATCGGTGCTAAATCGCGCAGTCGCGACCTTAGCTCGATTACCGGTTGACTAGTTTAAGATTTCAGGCTAGAAAGCGGTACGTCCGCTTTGGGTGGCGGGAAACCACGCTCTGCTACCAAAATGTTGTGGGTTTCCGCATCTATGTGCACTCTTCCCCCGAGGAAATACCTGTTCACTCCAGCAGCGGTGTGGCCGACATCCAAACACGGATGGCGAATTGTACTCCCGATGCGATTCGTTTACGACGCACACACTCACAAAACACAGGTTGCACAATACAATTAATTAAAGTAATACGGCTCCAAATGCCCTTATTACTACATAAAATCTATTTAATTATCAACACACGATAACCTATCAACCAGCCATATTGCCTTTCCAGAGACAAGTGTACCAACAAAGAAAAAAAGAACAATTAGTGATGGGGCCATTATGCCACCAAACAAATTGAATCTCGATAATCGATTCGTCCATAATACAAATCAAAGTTTTATTTCCAACAAAAATAAATGCCTGTTTATTTGCAACACTGTGTAAAGGATACTTTCCTTTATATTTAAATTTTGCCAAAATAATACGCTGGCAGAGGTAGCTGCCAGCCTTTTTGTCACCGGAGGCCTCGATAAGGCGAGCACTTAACTCTTTAACTAGATGTTTTGCCTCCGGCCCCCATGGACCCATTGTTTCCACCGCAAACGGAACAAATAAAAGTAAGTCTCCATTTAGTACAATTTGCTATTTCCAATAATTAAAGTAGTTGCGGTGCATTTCACGTGACGGGTGAAAACAATATTAAAAGGTAATTGTTTGTTTCATGGCCTTCCGTTATTTTGATTGTGTTTGTTATTTAGAGAAAAATGAATCTTGTCAGTAACCCTTTCGATTTGCCCTTTCGATTTGATTTGTAAACAAGCTGAATTAGTGTCGGTAATAATAAAAACGATGCGTCGATAATAATAAGTTATTAAATTATATTAAATTAAAATTAATTAAAGGAGCTAGAAAGCTCCTTTAATTAATTTTAATTTAGTTACGTAATTATACCAAAGGTTGACTTTTATTTTGTTATTTTAGTTTGACAGTCCAAAACCTGTTAAGTGTGATAGAAAGCTTATCATAGCCTTTGCTGTACGCGGATGACATAAACTGGAATGCTCTTTATCACCATGTAAGTACCTACCTACACCTATTCGTTAAGCAGATGTTTAGGTACTTACCTGTTAACTTTGCCTTTAATGCGAGACATTCATTTGTTTATTTAATTTAGTGTTATGTTATTACTTATTACTTTAGGCTTATTAGGTAAGACTGAATAATAAAATAATGCTTTTAACAACAACATAACATAGGTACTTAGAATAATAATAACGCATAGGTAATACTTTGTCATCGACCGGCCGTTGCCCTTTAGATACCTACATTTGATCTTTGATTTGTAATGAATGAATGAAACTTCTTTTAATGTGTAATTTATGTGATTGACTTATTTTGCAATACCTACATAGCCTCGGTGGCCGAGTGGCAGAGCGCTGGGCCCTATACCCGAAGGTCCCGGGTTCAATTCCCAGGTCGGGCAAAATGTAATTCGGATTTTTTGATGCATAGCCCGGGTTTATGATCACCAACCCGCACTTGGCAAGCGTGGTGATAAAGCCATAACCCATCAAATGTAGCGATGACTTGATATCAATGACACTGGCCTTTGCCCAGCAGTGGGACAATTGTAGGCTGTTTACTTACTACTTACTTACCTACATAGAAGTTCGGTCGTTAGTCATACTTTAGGTACCTATCTACATTTCATCATTCATTTGTAAGGAAAGATAGTAGGTAGTAACTTCTTTTGATGTGTGAATTGTGTGATTGACTTATTTTGCAATACCTACATGGCAGTTCGGTCGTTGGTCGTACTTTAGATGTTACCTACATTTGATATTTAATTTGTAAAGGAAAGATAGTTGTAACTTCTATACATGTGTGATAGACTTATTTTGTAATACGTAGATAAGAATTGGAATTGCGCTCATAACACACATATCATAACATAGGTAAGTAGATGTTATCGATAGTCGTTAGAGTTTCAATTCAGTTGTAAAGGGAAAATAAATGGGGTCTCACTCATTCCAGCCAGACTGTATGTAACGTAGGCGTAGGCATTTATCTCTCTCAGCTGGCGCGATGACGCGACGGGTCGACGGCCGCCCCAGTCTCTCAGTCAGTAAATAATCGTTATTTTTTATTAGTTTTCTATTAATTTTTTAGTTCGCTTTAAAATAAATTTGATACCTAACGAATAACTTAATTAAAATGTACTAGATGCGTTATGTACCTATTTATTAAATTAAAATTGAAAAAAAAACACTTTTTTTTTTGGCCACTTTTATTTTTAAAAAGCTTGACTTGACCAACCCTTGTCGTTTTTGACATTTTTTTCAGTCACATACATGTTTAAAAATCAACTTAAACTGCATATCGCAACGAGTACTACGGAGTGACAAATTGTATACTGTAATAATTTATATATTGTTTATATCTCATTATAAGTGAAGCGTAATTTCGTATGAGAATAAAAATTTTTAAACCTAAAACCTTTAAAGAAATTACGTAATTTCTTAATTAAAGGAAATAACAATAATAATAAAGACGTCTTTATTATTATTGTTATTTCCTTTAATTATTTTTCACATATTACTTTATATTTTTAAATATTTTCTAAAAATAAAACTGACAAAACATTTAAAAATATAAAAATAGGGGTCCGCCGGCATCGGGACCAGGGTTCAAGCTACCAGTGGTTAGGGCTCCAGGGACAGGAACCTCCTCACAATGCGTGCCGTATCGAGGAGAACTGCCTTATGAAACAGGCCTTTGATCCAGCCACCTAACGAGAGCCTCACGAGATGTTGATCGAGGCTCTTGGCCATCAGGCCGTTGGCTGTAACAACAATCGGCACGATGACTGCTGAATATTATCATTATTATTATTATGAGCGTGTAGTGTCCCATTGCAGGGCAAAGGCCTACCTACACTCTTTCCATTTTGTTCTATTTGAAGCAACAAGTGACCAATCTTTTAGATGGGAGTTGTGCCGTCAGCACAATATTTATAGCACGTAGCGCAGCAAAACTCATTAGTTCCTGTTTCGTGACTTTCTACAATCAACAAATCTCCCCCGCCAATTTCTTTGTTTATAAATTATTATATATACTTTTTTATAATTGGGATAAAACTATAAAATTATTATGAAATTAATTAAACTTTCTACAGTAGTCTTGAAATTGCCTTAATCTATTGATAGATACAACTATTATAATTAAGAGAAGTTAAAAAAAAAATCGACTTATAGAGACCACTGGTGACCCTCGAGCTGGCGCGTATTTTGGCCAACGCCTAAGTTTGGTCATCCAAAGAGGAAACGCCGCTAGCATCCTGGGCACTCTCCCGCTTGGCAGCGATTTGGAGTCCCTTTTTTATTTGTAATAATTATGTGTAAATTTCTATATATATTTATATATACTTGTATTTTTACATATTAAAACTAGTCAGAAATTATACTCCGATACATTAACCAGTTGTGTTATTATTTAACTACGGAGCCCGCAACAGGAGTCAAGGTCGTCCCGCCATCTCATGTTAAGCCTGCCGCGACGTCGTTTTCGGTGTTGTGGGACCCATTCGGTAGTTACCTTGGCCCACCGTTCCTCCGACATGCGACAGATATGTCCTGCCCAGTCCCACTTTAGCATGGCAGCTTTTTGTGTGACATCAGCAATTTTTGTTTTTGAAAAAGTACAGTATAGTGTTCCTGACGTGATCCGTAAGTTTCACGCCAAGTCTTAGCGCCAAGTCTTAGCGCCAAGTATACTGCGCTCCATGGCTCGTTGACAAACCTCGAGCGCAGACCTCTGACGAGCTGTCAAAGTTCATAAGTCCTTTCATAAGTTTTTTTTACAAGGATAATGGTAGATTTCTCTTCTTAAGATCTTTCATAGACCAAAAGCGTCTTACGTCTTTATCGATTGTTAAATATTTGCAAAAGTGTTCTTTCGACTCTGTGGGTAGTAACTTCACAGTGACGTAATACCATCGTTGCCCTGTCAGCCAACCTCCCAGTCACCGAGAACATAATCTGCGCCGGCGACATCAACAATGGTAGTGTGAACGCCTGCACCGGCGACGGTGGCGGTCCCCTCTTCTTCATCGCCACTGTCACTGGTATCATCTCGTGGGGCAACGGCTGCGGCCGCGCTGAATGCCCTGGCGTCAGCACCCAAATCTCCTCCTACTCGTAAACCAACTGGACCGTGTCGCCACTGCTGTCTAAGAGTTGACACTTGAGATTAATTTATGACAAGAATATTTGTTTACAAGCCAAAGATGTATGTCCGTAATCCGTATAAATAAAATAAAGTGAGGAATTGAATTGTAGCACTTCTTTCTTTAACTGAAAGCGCTTTTATACTTATTAGCCGCTCCAAAATGTTTAAGAACACACGCCTGTACAACGGACTACCGTAATATGTCAAATTTTCCAATAGACTTTGAACTTTATTTAAAATAACAAAACAATATGATTTCGGACTTCCTCATACTTTCCCAGGTAAAAAAACCCTCAGGAAATATTATTCCTGTTAAGTTATCAATGATAACATCAGAAACAACAATATTATATGTGACTGTAGCAAAAAATTGATAATTTTTTTTTCTAATTAGTGATAATCCATTGATAAAGTATGTTTGGGTATTCAAGATGACGACATCATCCGCATTGTTTGTTTTGGCTCTGTTTGTGGGTGTGTATTATTAAATTAACTACAATTAGGATATATAAAGATATATTGTTTTCTAAGTTTACGCGAACACTACACATTGAAAAAAAAAACTTTTACGGATCTACTCACGTTTATTTTTAAAGTTAGTAGTGTTCGCGTAAACTTTAGAAAACAGCGTTGCTCGGGAGTGAAAAACCGCCTCACCTTATTGAGAATACCTAACTTACGGGAGGCAGTTAAAATAATTCTCTCGATGTAGCATTTTGGATTCAGTTCCTGGCCGATGTTCATGCCAAGAATGCTGAGGTCCATCAAAATGGGTAACGGAGAGTTCTGAAGAGAGGAAGGAGTAAGGAAGGGACGAGAATGCACAAACCTGGGTTTTGCTGACATTAAACTCGACGAAGTCAAATATAAATAAATATTCGAAACAATTCAAAGACTAAAAATAGTTAAAAATTTCATTCCTTTATTAACTCAATCACTGCTTTAAACAGCAGTTTCCACGATCCAGTCGGTGTAAGAAGACACAGATGTGCTGACGCCAGGGAAGTAGGGGGTCGCGCAGCCCAGGCCCCAAGACACGATGCCGACGAGAACGTCTACATAGTACAGAGGTCCCCCAGAGTCTCCTTGGCAGGCATCCTTACCGCCAACGTCTAAGAGACCAGCGCAGATCATGTTCTCAGTGACAGGTAGAGACAGAAGGTTCTATCTCTCACGGCAGTGATCTCGGTTGACTGTATAGATTGTGACGTCACGAAGGAGGGCTGATAAAGGGCCTCCTTGCTGAAAATCAGAATGATTTTTTAATAATGTAATTGAGAAACTCTTGATTTCCATCTCCCCTGTTGGTAAATTATATAAAAGCTAAAGAACGAAGCGTACTTCGCCTGAAATCGCAAAATATGAATGTAGCTAACGACGCAGATTTGATTTAATAACTATCTAACAGGCGGTGTACCAAGAAATCGTCTTGTAGCTGTGCGCTTGACCAATTGCTGAATCAGACCAATGGTTTAACCTGGTCTAGTTTCAGGATTCTGCCCATATTGGCTTTTAAATTAAATTTGACTGGCGTGCGACCATTCTATTGCTGTCGCCAAACTGCATTATATTACACTAGCACTAGTGTGGATTTAAGATTTAAAAATAAACTCTTTTTAAAATAAAATATAACCTCTGATACCCGCAACGGATGCAGCATTTTATCAGTAACAGATCTTTTGGAATTGGACCAATAGTACCAGAGATTAGCCCCGACATACAAACAAACAAAAAAACGTCACAAACGTTACCTCTTTATTAATAGTAAGAAATAGATTGCTTCCAGCTTGATAGTTTCGATTCAGTAAAACTACAGGACATGGAGATTGGAGACATAAGAACTGAATCTTCTATTCGGTAATGCGCGTGAATTTAATGTAGCAAGCGTGCATGGTCTGCGTTGGCCACTTTACATCAGGCGGGCCATACCTATGCTAGTTTCCCGCACAGAACATTCATAAACTGTTTTTTATATTTTACGGGTGAGCACAGTGCCTTGATCTCACCTGATGTTAAGTGATAAGGTCAACGATGGAAGCGCATTCCCCCCGGGCCATCCATTCCATCCTCAACCAGTGAGGCGAGGTGATGTTATGGCGACATATTAAACAGAAACCGCTCCCCGAACCGAAAGTCTGATGACGCTGATGTCGTCGTCCATGCCGCGGCCGTCGTACGAGGGGTGGTTGACTAACACTTACCCCAACACAGAGAACCGATCCCGTCATACCTCTCGCTCTAAGATCGGTGTATAAATTTGTCTGGCACAGAATCCGACTACCAAATCATCATCATTGAATGAGCATTTAAACAGCTTCCAGTTTGAACATCCCGAATAATTACAAAAGAGTTAAATCTTCGAGTCAACAACGCGTGACTTTGGGTTTGCATGGAAGCGTCCAAAGGCTTTGGTGGCTGTGAGCTCGTTTACTGTATCCAATCAAAAACTTACAAGAACCGCTCCCCAGCCAGCATGCACAACTGGGCTGTTGTCTTGTAGCTGTGCGCCTTGAGGGAAGATGGCCACTTGCTGGATATTATCGGAGAAGGTGAGCGCGCTGGAGAGTCTGATGACGCTGATGTCTCCGTCCATGGTGTTGGGGCTGTACGAGGGGTGGTTGATAGCGCTGTCGATGGAGATGATGATGCCCCCGGTGTTGCGGTTGCTGGTACCGGTGCGGATGCGGCGGTTTCTTACAGAGAACAGGCTGCAAGTAATAGTGGTGTGTGAGTTAAAAGTCAAAGTCAAAGTCAAAGTAATTTTTTTTAAATTCAAATAAACTTTTGTGATAAAAAGTACTTTTGAATAGTCCAAAAATTTTTTTACCTACTACCCATTTAAGACGTCTATTTTATAGCTGTGGAGAAGAAAGTGTGCAAGAAACTCCACAGCCTTAATATACATTAACAAAATTATATGCCGCTACCAAGTTAAACAAGTTCCAGACAGTTTTTTTTATTATTGGGTGGGGCAGTTATTAAACAATTGATGCTACTCCGGTCTATGTTTTATCGTATCTCCAGTACATATATGAGGAATAGCTATAAATGCTGATTTTGAACTTAAACTTGAATTTGACGACCTCAGTAGCCTAGTGGCCTGCACGTCGAACTTTAAGCGGCGCTAACTCTGAGGTCCCGGGTTCGATTCCCGGTCGGGTCAATGTCGAAAATGAACTTTTCGATATTGTGTCGGGTCTGGGTGGTTGTAGTACCGTCAACGAGTGCTTTAGCTACTTACCTTGGGATCAGAACAATGGACGTAAAAAAATGTACATTTAAAGTATTGATTCCTAACTTGGGGGTTATTACCCCCTTGGGGGTAAAACCGTCTTTTTTGAGGGGTAACGCGCAAAATGTCTTGCTACAGTTATTTAGCGCGGGGCACCACACAGTGGAATCTACTAGCTATCAACGTTTTGGGCAAAAACTGCTCGGGATTACTCCATTATTGCTGAAAGGGCTCTTAAAATATTAGTTTTTTTTCGCGACTACTTATAGGTGCGAAAGGGTTTTCGACTATGATGGCCATGAAAACTAAGTCAGAGAACAGACAGAATGTTGAACACGACTTGAGATGTGCTCTGGCGGAGACGAAGCCAGACTTTAAGAAACTTTTTCTACCTAACCATTACTTATATTGACTTTTGTTTTACTTAGGGTGATTTTTTTGTTAATAAATGTGGATACATTTAATTTGTTTCTTTTAATGAATAACTTTGTACAATTTTCAGAAGTAATGGTCTCAAAATGGTTAGGAACCACTGATTTAAAAGATTTACTGCATTTTAAAGGAGGTGACAGCTTATTTATATAAAAGTTTTGTAAGTGAATATGTAGAGATTGTTAAATTTTATAGCTAGCTGATTTTTGGTAGTTGTGCAGTGTCATATATAGCACAGATATTGCTAGAATTATTATTGACATGATTGTGGGTACTTATTTGCCTTCTTGATAAAAAGGCGAATGAAGTAGAGGTAGCACAATACCACAATAATAATATGTGTCAGTTGTCATATTACGTTTGTCATGCTACATAGCATCAATACGCATGTTGTTAATTAAGTAATAAATAATTACGAATCAAACTGCGTTTTATATATATAATATACAGTAAACAGCAACAATCGCTAAACATTTTAGCACTTTGTAAAACCTGCTAAGTAAATCATAATATATTATAATAGGCGCTTGTCAACCTCTAGTTAAGCTATTGTGAATTGTGACATGATAATTAGTCAACGACTTTTGTTCGTATTAATAATTGTAACAACGACGTACAAAGTGTTGTAGAAGACCGTTTATAAGGAGATCTCATCATCATCATCATCATCAGCCTATAAACGTTCCACTGCTGGGCACAGGCCTCCCACGACAAATAACTCAATAGCACGTGGGGATATTGGGCCATAACACACCACGCTGGCCCAATGCGGGTTGGTGGGTTTAACGACAACAACCGGGACTAACGGCTTAACGTGCCTTCCGAAGCACGGAGGAGCTCGAGATGTTTTTTTAATTGGTCACCCATCAGGCGACCCGACATTGCGAAAGTTGCTTAGCGGGCAAGATCGCAAGCCGAACGCGCTAGCCGCTGCGCCATCGAGTCCTCAGGGATCTATTTCTTATAAATTTCAAATTTAATAAAAAACAAATTTTTGACAGCATTTTTTTTGGTAATATGTGAGTTGTACATAAAAAACGAGTCAAATGTATCATTTTTCTAATACGGATGGACTCTGATGTTAGGATTATTTCAAAGAAATATAAAAAAAAATCGGAGCAGCAGAAGTTAGTTAATTTTGATTAAATGTTTTCTTAAACAATTATGATTTCGGACTTCCTCATACTTTCCCAGTTAAAAAAAACAGTCTGTATAATATTTCCTGTTAAGTTATCAATGTTATCATCTTAACTAACAATATCACATGTCACTGTAGCAAATAATTTATAAAAATTATCAAAAACATCTATTTAATACTGATTAGAACTACTTCTTGTAGCCTTGAAAGAGCAGAGACGGCAATAAATTTACTAATTTATCATCGTCATAGGTATATTGATAGGTACTTCTGTTCACACGTGGATAGTTTTATCACTGGAGAGTGATTCAAAATAACCTTGCTACGGACTCTATGGTGTAGCGATTTTATCCCGGCAGGCCTATTACTGAAATAAGCAACCAGTTTTGTGTCCGTAATACCAATTTATCAACTGCAATTGTAGGTAGATTTTTTCGGTATAAAGCCTGCCGGTGTCAGTTGTTAGTAGCGATCATGAACCTTCTTAGATTCACCTATCATACACTCCTTTGACGCCCCTTGAGCTTTTGCAATTGGGTAGAAACAACTTCGAGAATGAGGCTAACAAAAGGATACATCTGGGCTGGGCAGCATATGGGAAATTTCCTCGGGTATTCACGTCGCTTATTCCACAAAGTCTTAACGTCTGACGCCCCGCAGGTTCACATGTGAACTTATAACAATTGGTTTTCTATTGTGTCTGGTTTTACGGTGCCTGACTGATTAACACGAAAGTCTTTAAGGCGACGCATCGCTAAACTATAAATCTCATACGGAGCGTTTGCACCCTGTACCATAAGAAAAACTGTTATTTTTCCTTCAAATTAAAACTACAAATTATTTTAAAAAAATGAACTACAATATTGAAGTCTGTGTTAAGACTAATCTACTAAGAAAATTTAGATGCTTAAATCGGTCTGGTTTGCCTGTAAAATGCGAATCTATGTTTTAAAAGAGGTTACTTTGATATTTTTTTCTCTGTTATAAAAGTTGACAAATCGTGTTTCCGCAACTAACAAAATGAAGTCAATTAAATGAAAAATCATGTCATCAAATATCACTTTCATATGTTTTGTAATTGTTGGGAAAAATCAAGATCCCCGCCACGTAAATTTCCAATGCGTCGCTTTAATCAGTGCATCCTAGCCGTAGTTACATACGGAGCCGAAACGTGGACACTCACGGTAGGGCTGGTTCACCAATTTAAAGTAGCTCAGCGAGCTATGGAAAAGGCTATGCTCGAAGTTTCTCTGAAGGATCGACTTCGGAATTAGGTGATCCGACAAAGAACGAAAGTAATCGACATACCCCATCGGATCAGCAAGCTGAAGTGGCAGTGAACCGGTCATATTAGTCGCAGAACCGACAACCTTCTCGTGTGGAGACCGCGTATCAGCAAACATAGTTTAGGACGCCTTCAGACTAGATGGAACGACGATCTTCGCAAGGTGGCTGGCAAGAACTGGATGAGAGTAGCCGCGGATCGTGCTCGGCGGAGTGCACTTGGAGAGGACAATGTCCAGCATTGGACTAGCATAGGCTGATGATGATGATGATGATAATGAGCTTTAAGCCAAATAATAACTTGCCTTGATCCTATTGGAATCCTAGGCGTATATGTGAACTCCTCCCATTTCACTGTATTCAATGCAGAGCTGTTTGAGTTTTCGACCATGTAGGTAGGTGGTGGTGTGTGGGGGTGGTGGTGTGATCTAACCGCTTTGACCCACGTTCTGAAGAATTGTTCGGTTTAATCACACTGGTCTGCGCTGTGGGCTTGATCGCTGCCGCTGAATTCCTATACCGCACTACCCGTAATCGAATGTAATTCCATTCTAATCACCCTGTATTATGGAGGTCTGTAACCAGCTTACCACCTGTACCACCGCTGGTATTCCCGACTGGAAAAGTGACTTTTTTCATTTAGAAGTATTTCGCTGCGTCAATAAAGATTCGTCAAAGTAATGTTTGCTTCAGCAACATTTTACTTTATATACTTATTTCGAGTATTGATTCTATAATATTTTGATTAAAAAAGGGAAATATCTTTAAAATTTTAACACGACTCATGTAAATCGATTATATAATTTTAGGGTTATATCCCGTTAAAATAAAAAGCTGAAATTCATAAGTACTATTACCGTAATAATCAGAAATGGAGCTGATTTTCGATTGTTAACACCTTTAAATCACAACAAATTCATTAATTGTTTAATTTTTAATGTCCTTATTAATCCTGACCTGAAGAACTGAAAAGAACCGGGTGGGTACCCGGTTCTGTCCAGAATAGGCAAGAAAGACCCGGTTCTGCATGCTCTAAATAAGTATGTCCCACCTACTACGCCGCCTAAATACTATTTTCTTAGGCTCCAGGCATGAAAAAGGGGCAGAAGAATGGCACATGACTTTGGCTCCCTTCAGGGGAGTATCTCAGGTACCGGGTTCAAATCTCAGATTGGGCAAAGGGGGCAAATACCTAGCAGTGGGACAGTCATAAGCTATTTACTTACTTAATTTACTTTAGATATGGAAAATAAAAATAATATTTTTTAATGTTAAAATCCCATTCATTGTTTTGTATCGACTTCGTTCACCTCGTTTATCCCAAACATGGAGTTGTACGCTCCGATATCATTGCTATCGTTAAGTTGGACGTTAATCTAATTAATATAAAGTTGACAATCTATTACATAGATAATAATATAAATTTAGATAAAATTGCGGAAAAACATAAACCTAACTATTGAATGAAAAATAATAAAATCTTTCTACTTATTAACTACTAGCTGTGCCCTGCGGTTTCGGCCACGTTAATTTATTACCATAAAAAAGGTTATAGTGAGTCAACCTTAAAAGCTAGACATATGCTGTCACGGACATTTTTTTAGAAATTTTAAAGGGGAACAATTTCGTTATACATGATTTTTGCGTAACTTTCACCTACGCAGCGCACACAAGGAAAATTCTCAAAAAAAATATTTTCCCGTTCATGCAACATCTTTCATTGCTGCTCCACTCCTGTTAGTCAAAGCGTAATGTAATATAGTCTATAGTCTTCCTCAATAAATGGACTATTCCATACAAAAAAAATTTTTCAATTCGAACCAGTAGTACCTGAGATTAGCGCGTTCAACCAAACAAACATAGGAGCAGGGATGGGCAAACTTTTTTATTCGCGTGACAATATTTACTAACAAAATCTATGGCGTGGCCCGCCATAGGCTATTTAATTTTTTGCTGTATTTTTTCAATTTCAAAAAAAAATGTATACCATTTTTTTTATTTTATTTTTTTTTTTATTTATTATTTTGGCAACAAACAGTCAATTACAGAATGCAGTGCTTATAACTATTTAACATATAATATAGACCTATAGTGCTAGTATAGTGTATAGTGTATAGTGCTAGTGCTTAGACATATATTCTTAGTTATACGATGGTGTTCAAGGAATGTTCGTTGAGTTTTTTAAAGAAGATTATAAATATTAAGCATTTAATTTTTCGTTTAAATGAGAGAACTTTTTATTAAGTTAAAGTAAAAGCCGATATTTTGATTATTACAATTCTTGTTTAAAGTTGAACGACTGATTTATAATATTGGCCTTGTATGTAGCCCTGTTCCTTGCAAGGCCGTTTGGACGAGCTTTATAAAAGTTAAGTTTAAGAAATAGTGACTAAATCATTATTTATTTATTTATTTTTTTCCGTATTTAGTGGCTGCGTGTGGTGTTCACATTTAGCGCAGGCGCAGTGGTTAACACGTCCGGTTAGCGATTGCTGAGGTTAAGCAACTTTTGCAAATGCCAGTTATTGGATGGGTGGCCAAAAGATTATCATCTCGAGCTCCCCGTGCTTCCTGGCTGCATTACCAGTCGTTATCAACCACTTAATCCGCACTGGGCCCGCGTGGTGGTTTATGGCCCGTTCTCCCTATCCATCCATAGGGAAGGCTCGTGCCCCAGCAGTGGGGACATAAAAATGAGCTGATGATGGCGATGATGATAGAAATGTTAAAAGTGTAAAAAAATATTCCCCCAAACCACTTGAATATTAGTAAAGAAGTTGGACTTTACCGAGATCTCATTCGGTTTTAAAAGTGACGTTGCACTGTTTTGTTCCATTTGTCAACGCTCATACCTACACATTCACGTACTCTTATCGGGTAATAATCAAACATTGCTTCACATGATGTTCGCCAACATGCCAATTTTTTTAAAGTTTATCAAAACCAGCGGATATGACTACACTTACCCGCCTAAATCATTAATGCTTAACACCTGTATTTATAAACGAGTAAAATCTTTTACATAAGCAAAACAACTTTTATTCTTTAGTCAAGAAATCCGATGACGTTAGAAACGTCAAAAGTTAGAATTCTTATAGCCATTTTCACCATTGACCCTAAGTTTTAGGTGACCCCTAAGCGATTTTAAGTGACGGTTTTGCTCCAACAACTGTCACCTAACATGGCTTAGGGGTCACCTAAAACTTAGGGGTCAATGGTGAAATCAGACAGATTCTTAGCCAAGCAATATAGTCACCAATATTTTTACTCAAGCAATCTAGATTTCTCTATGAATTCATAGTGAAGAGCTAGTATTGAGAAATTTAAAGAACGTTACTTGTCTAAAAAATTAAATTTCCTTATTGACGTTTCTTTAATGACTTAACAATTGCCAAGTAGCGAGTAATGGCTTGATTATAAATACGGGTGTTATTATGTTAACTATCAATCATTATTCGACATAAACCTGGAGTTTTGTAAGCGTCATATCAGTGGCTAAGATTAAATAAAATTCTAATTAGCGATAATCCATTGATAAAGTATGTTTAAATAAGCAACAGTTTTAATTAGCCTTTAGTCTGTTTTGGTATTCAAGATGACGCCATCATCCGCATTGTTTGTTTTGGCTCTGTTTGTGGGTGTGTATTATTAAATTAACTACATATTGGATATATAAAAAGATAAAACGTTTTATTGAAATTCTTTTAAATTAGGGAGTGCATTTCTTTTTACTGAGTGACCACCTTAAACTATCACAGCTCTTGGTATGAATCACCAAACGTCCCGTATTATTGTTTTCTTTATGATTTATCAAAAAGAAATAAAATATATAACCTTGGTTGTATAAACACCCCACTGTTGGGCTCACGCTTTTGATTAATCTTTATAAAAATACTAATTATGAAGCAAAATTATGCGACATAATTTTATATTGAAAAGCTTTTTACGATCTGTGGCAGCAGTGCCAATAAAGATTAAAACAGTTATAAGCTTTTTTATTGAGTGATTAGACGATAGTTTAGGGGTCTTTAGTTTTTCCAAACTCTCTTAAATTATTTTTGCTACTGCAATTTTAGTTCAGTCTAAAAAATGTATCCCTTTTTCTGCAACTTAATAAAATAAATATTTGGCATAAAGTGCTTGACATAATAATTTATGCCTTTTATATAATGTATTAATTTATGATTTAGAGATTCAGAGTTTCAAAATAAGCTAAAAATAAAGGTTTTGTTAGTAATAAAAAAATATAGAAGAAGTTAAGTTTAAAAAAAATATATTTACTTACCTACTTGGAACTGTGTTAGTAATCAGAGATACCGATTATGTCCTGTGCCGTAAAGTCTGTGTACGGAGGCTGTTGTGGCTAATTAGAGTGGTAAAAGTGGATAATTTAACAAACTGTGTATTAGGCAATCTTGAGGTCTGGTTAGAATAGTACGGTCGTGCCAGCAGTGTTTCGTGTACGGTACCTTTCGTTCCATATGACAAAAGATGCTTGACGAATGCATCTCCTGACATATGAAATTAAGTTAAATTTTATGTTGAATTACCGTTCCTCATATACCAAATTAAAATTGAAAAAATCTATTGCTAATTCCAGCTACAGCCCACTCCGCATCGGCAGCGGACCGCATTGTGGGTGGCAATGTCACTACCATCGAACAATACCCCTCCATCGTGCAGGTGGACTTCAGGACAGGTATAATCTGGGGCCAGTCCTGCGCTGCCAACATCTTGAACTCCCGCTATTTGGTGTCCGCTGCCCACTGTTTCGATGGAATGTAAGTATTCTGTCCACTATAACCCATGCGCCTTGTGCCCTTGATGAACACATGAGTGTTCAGCAAGTTCAAGTTCAAGTTCTAAGTTCAAAATCATTTATTCAGTTTAGTAGCTCTTGTGAATGTCACTATGCCATCGGTTCGTATGTCTACTTTGGGCGGGAGATCTTGTACTGTAAAGTACTTAACGTAAGTAAACATCCTATAACTGTCCCACTGCTGGGCAAAGCCCTTCATCATTGAAATCAAGTCATCGCTACAATTGATGGGTAATGGCTTAAACACCACGCTAGCCAAGTGCGGGTTGGTGATCACAAACCTGGGCTATGCATCGAAAAATCCGAAATACATTTTGCCCGACCTGGGAATTGAACCCGGGACCTTCGGGTATCGGGCCGAGCGCTCTGCCACTAGGCCACCGAGGCGTTCGATCTTGTACTGAGATAGAGCATAGTTAACAAGTAACCTTTGTACAACCATATGTAAAGCAATAAAATTTGTTTTTTTTAAATTTGAAATTTATAAAAAATAGATCTCTAATAAACGGTTTTCTACAACACTTTTACGTCGTTGTTACAATTATTAATACGAAAAAAAGTCGCTGACTAATTATTATGTCACAATTCACAATAGCTTTACAGAGGTTGACAAGCGCCTATTATATTAAGATTTACTTAGCAGGTTCTACAAAGTGCTAAAATGTTTAGCGATTGTTGCTGTTTACTGTACAACAACCAAAAATCAGCTAACTACTCGTATGTGGACTTTATAAAATTTAACAACCTCTACGTATTCACTTACAAAACTTTTATATAAACAAGCTGTCAGCTCCTTAAAATGCACAATTTTTCACATCCATTGTTCTGATACCAAAGCACTCGTTTTATGGAAATCAGAAACAACGACGGTACCACAACTACTTACCCAGTTCGTTTTCGAGATTGACCCGACCGGGAATCGAAACCGGGACCTCAGAGTTAGCGCCGCCCAAAGTCCGGCGTGCAAGCACTCGGCTACCGAGGTCGTCAAATTCAAGTTCAAGTTCAAAATCAGCATTTATTCGTTAGCTATTCCTCGTATATGTACTGGAGATACGATAAAACATAGACCGTGTAGCATTGTTTAATAACTGCCCCCACCCAATAGAAAAAAAACTGTTAGGAACTTGTTTAACTTGGTAGCGGCATATAATTTTGTTAATGTCGTTACTTATATTAAGGCTGTGGAGTTTCTTGCACCCTTTCTTCTCCACAGCTATAAAATAGACGTCCTAAATAGTTAGTAGGTAAAAAAAAATTATGGACAATAGTTTATTTAAATAAAATAAAAATACTTTGACTTTGACTTTGACTTTTAACTCACACAACACTCTTACTTGCAGCCTGTTCTCTGAAAGAAACCGCCGCATCCGCGCCGGTACCAGCAACCGCAACACCGGGGGCATCATCATCTCCATCGACCGCGCGATCAACCACCCCTCGTACGGCCGCATCGGCATGGACGGAGACATCAGCGTCATCAGACTCTCCAGCGCGCTCTCCTTCTCCGATAATATCCAGCAAGTGGCCATCTTCCCTCAAGGCGCACAGCTACAAGACAACAGCCCAGTTGTGCATGCTGGCTGGGGAGCGGTTCTTGTAAGTTTTTGATTGGATACAGTAAACGAGCTCACAGCCACCAAAGCCTTTGGACGCTTCCATGCAAACCCAAAGTCACGCGTTGTTGACTCGAAGATTTAACTCTTTTGTAATTATTCGGGATGTTCAAACTGGAAGCTGTTTAAATGCTCATTCAATGATGATGATTTGGTAGTCGGATTCTGTGCCAGACAAATTTAAACACCGATCTTAGAGCGAGAGGTATGACGGGATCGGTTCTCTGTGTTGGGGTAAGTGTTAGTCAACCACCCCTCGTACGACGGCCGCGGCATGGACGACGACATCAGCGTCATCAGACTTTTGGTTCGGGGAGCGGTTTCTGTTTAATATGTCGCCATAACATCAATGTTTGTAGCATTGTTGTGTTCCAGCAGCTAGAGATAAGATAGCTAATGCCTCACTAGTTGAGGATCCCAGGTGGAGTGCGCTTCCATCGTTGACCTTATCATCACTTAACATCAGGTCAGATCAAGGCACTATGCTTACCCGTAAAATATAAAAAATAGTTTATGAATTTTCTGTGCGGGAAACAAGCATAGGTATGACCCGCCTGATGGAAAGAGGCCAGCGCAGACCATGCACGCTTGCAACATTAAATTCACGCGCATTACCGAATAGAAGATTCAGTTCTTATGTCTCCAATATCCATGTCCTGTAGTTTTACTGAATCGAACCTATCAAGCTGGAAGCAATCTATTTCTTACTATTAATAAAGAGGTAACGTTTGTGACGTTTTTTTGTTTGTTTGTATGTCGGGGCTAATCTCTGGTACTATTGGTCCAATTTAAAAAATTCTGTTACTGATAGAATGCTGCATCCGTTGCGGGTATCATAGGCTATATTTTATTTAAAAAAAGAGTTTATTTTTAAATCTCAAATCCACGCTAGTGTTAGTGTAATATAATGCTGTTTGACTGAATGGTCGCACGCCAGTCAAATTTAATCAACCAATATGGGCAGAATCCTGAAACTAGACCAGGTTAAACCATTGGTCTAATCCAGCAATTGGTCAAGCGCACAGCTACAAGACGATTTCCTGGTAAACCGCCTGTTAGACAGTTTTTAAATCATAGGTCTCGTACTAGGCGGTTTAGAGTTCAAATCCAAAGCACGGGGTTTCACACACATGTCACACATTCATATTTTGCGATTTCAGGCGAAGTACGCTTGGTTCTTTAGCTTTTATATAATTTACCAACAGGGGAGATAGAAATCAAGAGTTTCTCAATTACATTATTAATCATTCTGATTTTCAGCAAGGAGGCCCCTCATCAGCCCTCCTCCGTGACGTCACAATCTATACAGTCAACCGAACTCTTTGCAATGAGAGATATCAAAACCTCCTTGTGTCTCGACCTGTCACTGAGAACATGATCTGCGCTGGTCTCTTAGACGTTGGCGGTAAGGATGCCTGCCAAGGAGACTCTGGAGGACCTCTGTACTATGGAGACGTTCTCGTCGGCATCGTGTCTTGGGGCCAGGGCTGCGCGGACTCCTTCTACCCTGGCGTCAGCACATCTGTGTCTTCTTACACCAACTGGATCGTGGAAACTGCTGTTTAAAGCAATGATCGAGTTATAAAGGAATGAAATTTTTAACTATTTTTAGTCTTTGAATTGTTTCGAATATTTATTTATATTTGACTTCGTTGAGTTTAATGCCAGCAAAACCCAGGTTTGTGCATTCTCGCCCCTTCCTTACTCCTTCCTCTCTTCAGAACTCTCCGTTACCCATTGCGATGGACCTCAGCATTCTTGGCATGGACATCAGCCAAGAACTGAATCCAAAATGCAACATCGAGGGAGTTATTTTAACTGCCTCCCGTAAGTTAGGTAATCTCAATAAGGTGAGGCGGTTTTTCACTCCCGAGCAACGCTGTTTGCTGTACAAGACTCAGGTGCGATCGAGTATGGAATATTGTTCTCATCTATGGGACGGCTCCGCTAAATACCTCCTCGATGCACTTGATAGACTGCAAAGGCGAGCGGTACGCATTATTGGAGATGCTGAGGTTACAGCCTCTCTTGAGGACCTCCAGCTTCGTAGAGACATGCTTCTCTCAGTGTCATCTACCGGAATTACTACGGAGAGTGTTCTAAAGAACTTTTTGATCTAATCCCGCTCTCTCCTTTCCTCTCCCGGACTACACGTGCGGTCGTAGGAACCACCATCATACTGTACAGACAATCAGTACTCGTACCAAAAAACTTTCAACAGTTTAGGACGTTATAGCGTCCTACACCAAAAGTTTCTATAACCAAGGCATTTTATCACCAAACAGTGATATAGTAGCCTCACACATCAAGCAATCACAATATCATGTCAGGTGTTCATTAGGTGTAAACGCTCGCACACTAGCGCCGCCAATGAAAAAAAAACATATCCAGTAATTAGAGATAGAAAATCAAATTATGCTCAACAAACTATCTGAATAAAGTAATTTAGCATTTTTACGTCACCTAATGAACACCTGACATGTTATGGTTTAGTTAAATTTGGCGTTATAGTTAAAAGCGGCCGTAACGTCTTATTTAACTAACTATTTTCTATCTCTAATTACTAGATTTTTTTTTTCATTAGTGGCGCTAGTGTGCGGCGTAAACGCTCTTAAGTGTGATAAAAAAGATCACTGGAATTATTTACAGTGCAAAAAAGCACTATAAACATATTTTAGTTACTTTTATAGTGCAAATTTGTGACATAAATGCTGCAGATAGCACTATTTCAGCACCAAAAAGCGTTTCTCGGCACATTAACTTTCAACTACACAGCTAATTAATTAATCACCGTGAGAGCCTTTATCTAATGTTTATAGATTAAATCAGTGATAAAACTAGGGCCTATTCGGGGTTCTTTAAACGTTTACAACATCATTATAGTGCTAATCATTACACTAATTAGCACGTTCTTCAGGACTTTTATAGTACCAAATTTTGTTGCTTGGTAGTTAGTTCGGCGTAATACCAAGTAATACGACGTACTTACGCTAGTAAGGCTTGAGGAACTACAAATTTTTCACAGTCCATTAACACGGGAACACTGTAAAGTTCTAAAAAATTCTTGTTTTCACCGCCGGCGTTTTAATTTTAGGTTATCCTTTTTTTATGCTATGGATGGTTATGTGGGGCTCTCCCCCCAAACCCCACACAAAAAGGTCACCCTAAAGGGCTAAAGCCATGATAGATTACGGCTGCCGTCGATGTAAGACTGTCACCTAACATGGTTTAAATAGAGGTAACATGAAGCTTAGAAAACGGGCATAAGTCGGAATAATTATAACCTGTTCCTACAAAATAGCTTTAATCGCATAAAAAATACTTGAAAAGTTTATAGTGCTCACGCGGGCACTGACCACCACCGGGTTGCAGGCAGAACAGACTTGTTCTACTGTTCTCTGAATGAATTTACAAAGACAGCTATGTTTGTAATAAGTTATTTAGATTCAATTTATAAAATTGTTACTCTATTGAATTAGGTTCATAACCTGTAAAAATAGATGTAAGGATGTAAGAATCGGATATAAAAATAAAATAAAAATAAGTATAACGACATCTATGATTTATAGAGTGAGACTCTAACGAACGTAGTGAGTCTGCTTTACTGCGTTTTAGTTACACTAGCGTCAAAGAGATGGCGGAACAAGTCACAAAAGTAAGCAATTAAATTCTTTGTACATCTTTCCGTGCGAAGTGACTATAATTCTTCTTTTCTCGATGAATTAATAAAAACAGGGCAAGCTAAATAAAACCGTTTAAAAATGAGGAACACACAAGTTTAATACCACATACACATAGCCGCGGCCGAGCACACCATTCAGACAAACTTCAACACCATATGCAAGTGGGCCCACGATGTCGGCTTAGTAATTACGCGCAAAAATCTAAAATAACCTACCTATCTACTTAAAGTGCAGCATGCACTAACGTCTAGTGTAAAGTTTGTTCCTTTGCCTTAACAGTATAGGTAGGTACCATCTGCTTTGTTGGTAGCTACGTGTATATATACACATTTTTATGACAATAAAAAAACATATTAACTTATCTTATTTTATGGTAGGTATATTTGTTAATAGTTACAGTCGCAGATTATGGGTACCTACTAAGTTAACAATTGCATTCCGGAAAATTCCGTCTAAAGCTCTTTCACACGCACACTTGTTCTCTTTCAGACACCAGGGTTTTTTTTTAAATTATCTTATCTGGATACCTATAAGGAAATGATAAAATAATCATTTCACAGTCATAATTCATAATTTTACACTTACAATGCCTATCGGCATATAGCTATCGCTAATCCTCATTCGTGTTCTGATAACATCCATTGGAGTATGACTGGAATTGACATGAATTTAAGTGGGTCAGCACTAGCTTCAGAAAGGAACCGGTGGCCGTCATTTTTAGGGTTCCGAACCCAAAGGGTAAAACGGGAACCCTAGTCCGTCCGTCCGTCTGTCTGTCTGTCACCAGGCTGTATCGCATGAACCGTGATAGTAGAACAGTTGAAATTGTCACAGATGATGTATTTCTGTTGCCGTTATAACAACAAATAAGTACTAAAAAACAGAATACAATGAATATTTAAGGGGGCTCCCATACAACAGACAATTATTGTTTTTTTTGCCGTTTTCATAGATAATGGTACGAAACCCTTCGTGCGGGAGTCCGACTCGCACTTGGCCGGGTTTTATTCCTGTAATCATTGAAAATAAGGGTCAGCGACTGATTTTAGTCTATAGGTTGCTATATAAATATTGAATACTGATATTTTTTACTTTGGTCACCCATCTGCCGACCCAGCATTTTTAAAGTTGCTTAACATTCAAGATCGCTACACAAACTCGTTAGTTGCGGTATCATCGAGACCTGTAGAATGAAGTAATTAGTACGAGTTAACCTCTCAAGATTTTAGGTATTTGAAAGCTTGAAAGAAGTCCTTGAGTTTGCTGGCTGGGGTGGACTTCATATGATGATGATGTTATGAGTTCGGTTATTGCTTATGATGGTCCCGGATCAGGTTTTTTTCAATATACTTTACGGGTAAACACAGAGCCTTGATCTCACCTGATGTTAAGTGATGATAAGGTCAGTGATGGAGCCGCACTTCACCCGGGATCCTCAACTAGTGAGGACTGGCTACCGGAACGTCGTGGCGTGAGGAAGTACAGCACCTTTTAGTAGGAATGTGGGTATCTATGGGTAACGCCGGATCCCACTCACAACCATCTGCATCTCCCCGGCCGGCATTTTTATTTTGAGAGAGTTCTGATTGTCTCATACGGCATTTTCAGCTTCACCGAACGGCGAGAAACTTAAAGGGTTCCTCAAGCCGTGTGAAACGAATCACCTTCGGAGGTTTTCTAGAGGGAACGGCATCACGCACTAGTGCATTTCCCCCCCTGCTCTACTAGATTCTCCGAGGGGTTCGGATCGGATCGGGGGGCGGAACAACCCGAGAGCGCTAAAGGCTCGGAACTCGGCTCGGGTTGACCGTGCAGTGGTGGTGGGGAAAGCGCCCAGGTACATGTCTGTACCTGTTATAGAGCGCGTGAGAACCGGCTCGTCGTACCCTTTTTCTACGAGTACGGTGTCTTGGGCCTAGTGTGTATGTTTAGTGCATTCTGTAAATGTGTAGTGGCATTTGGAGGATCGGGCGGGGGGCGTAGTGGTGTGCCAAATGCACTAAACCTATTCTAACTATTTTCGAATTAACTACGGTCGGTTCACATATGTTCATAACGTATGTTGGTCGACTCCAGTATTGTTTAACTAATTTAATGTTGATTAAACTCAAATTAATTGCACTAACGAACTATCAATCTAATGGTGGTTTAAGATATTGAATGTTTCAAATATTCATGAAATAGGTACCTGATGGACGACTCGCCTACTGTTTATATTTGCCATAACGAGGATGGCGCTTACAGAAATACTAGTTGCCCTACTCCTGTAGGTCACGTGATAGGTTAGAATTTCGAGGTTATTTTTTTATTTTTTTTACGGCGCAAATATAGTTCTCTAAGCCTTGGGCACATATTTGCGCCGTTTGGGGTTGAAACTTTGGGACCATAGGGACTGGCAGCTCGAAAACTTTTCCAACAAATTTCCGCTCGTCTTATAGAGACCACTGGTGACCCTCGAGCTGGCGCGTATTTTGGCCAACGCCTAAGTTTGGTCATCCAAAGAGGCAACGCCGCTAGCGTCCTGGACACTGTCCCGCTTGGCAGCGATTTGGAGTCCCTTTTTATTTGTAAAAATTATGTGTAAATTTCTATAATATATATTTTTTAACTTCTTTTAATTATAGTATTTGTACTTACTTACTATGATTAAAATAAAAGATTTTTTTATATTGGACAACAGAAATGTTTCTAGCTCCATACAAAAATATCTTTTCTTATAGGTCTTGGGGGGGAGGGGGGGGCGGAGGGGGCTGTTCCCCCAACATATATTTTTGAATGAAGCGAGATAACCTCGTACTCAAGTTCTATCTAACCTCTCATGTGACCTACAGGAGTAGGGCAACTAGTATTTCTGTTGTCTAATAAATACATTTATGATTCTGTGGTATAAAATTACGTGATAATTTAAATCAAGATAATAATAACGGTAGTAGTAGTGGTAGTACGTACCTACGCATGTAGTAGAGTTTATAAGTTGAAAAAATCATTGTCACTTTAATTCAGGTATTTTTTTAACGTGTGATATTTTAAATCATGATTTTAAAAGAACCCAGACTTACAATAAACATCATAATAAAAATTAAAAGATTGAAAATAATAAAAATTACTTGCTTGATAAATACTTCTCACGCAAGTTAAGGCAGTGCGTATAATTAATTATTTATATAATAAATTTGAATGAGCCATTGCTCATTTTTAAAGCAATTTCTTTAAAAATACCAAAAGCATAATTAAGTGCTTAAAATTCATAATTTATGTCCGATAAAAATTGTGTGAATCATGTAAAGAAGGCATTAATTGTTTGCGACCTAACGTCGCTTAGTAAGTCTAGACCAGACCGACACCGAGCCCAGCTAGGCATTCCCGGGCGCACGATCAATAACTCCCGCCTATCCCTGTTCCCGGCACGCATGCGTCCGCCATTTTGTCGAACCACAGACACGCTAAACGTATCGTTATACAAAAACAAAAGACTGCCGAAAAATAACTTGTTAGTGAAGTTTTATATCAAGTATTTGTTGTGATCTATTGGAAAATGAGTCCGGAAAGAGAGGCTGAAAGTATGTATATTATTATTTTTAAGTAATCTTTTAAGTAACTTCTTGTATGTAAGTATGTATGATAAAAAAGAAATTGCAATCGTGTTGTAGGTAGGTATTCGTAAAAAAGCATAACTGCTATGTTTAATTTGTAAATATGTCGGCGCCTATCATGAATACCGGCGAATTCCAAAGTGTTTTATTTTTCATTTTATTGTAAAATCGTATTTGGAACATCCCAAAGTTTATTGTGAATAAGAGACCGATTCGCCTACTAGTTTTAATGTTTGAAGAAAGGTAGGTAGCACAAAACATTGCCTTTTTAAAAAATGACAATTGAAATAGTATGGTTTTTGAGTCAGACCCCTATTTTTTATAGGTAGCGTTAAATAAAATTTCCTATAATTTGTTGCATAACTATTCTATAATGATGCTATGGTACCTATTTCTACTTAACCATGCAATTGTTCAATTAAAAATTGTTTCTATTTTATTTGTTCCCTCATAAATAAAGAGGAAAGGTGATTTATAAAATACAATTTTATGAAATGTACAACGATATTTTGTTTTTTTAATGCACACTATTTAGACTTTCATAATTACTCGACGTCTCGACGTTTCGGCCAAGTTTCACCGGCCGTGTCCAAACAACTGTTAAGTTAACGTTGTAATTATGCATTTATAATTTTATATGGATAGCACCCGCTTGATGGGCTACGACCGATTCTAATCAATTTAGTTAGGTATATAATAATGACATAAGACCTAAGAGAACAGAATAGAATAACTTTATAAATGAATAGTAGTAGTTTAGTGTTACAACGGTAGATGTTAACATATTTCGGTACCTGTAGTATCGCTACATTTCCACCATAATATCACTAGTATACATTATTTTTACTATGGACACTTGGAGAGGCCTATGTCCAGCAGTAGACGTCTGTAGGCTGATGATGATGATGATAATGAAGATGGACAAATAGACAATAATACAGGGTGTCCCAAAAATGGCACGCCAGGCTGACACTGGAGATAGCTTAGCTATAAACCTATAAGATAAATATAACATGACTCTAGTAAAAGTCTCATAGTTTTGGAGAAAATGACACTTTTTTATGTTCTAAAAACTCCACTTTTAGTTTGTTTTTATTTTTATTTTTTTTTATAATTTTTTTTTTGTTTATTTTTTTATCTGATAGGTTTATAGCTAAGCTATCTCCAGTGTCAGCCTGGCGTGCCATTTTTGGGACACCCTGTATATTCACCAAAAAAGTTTTGTGTAAGTACCTATACTAGATTGCAGTTGAAATTATATGTATAATAATTTAAAGGCAGCTTGTAATTCGAGCGTCACTATATTAAACAATAACAACAAATAAAACATCTAATATTAATGCTGATTCCAAGAATAAAAAATAATAATATTCAACAACACAACTAAGAATTAATAATATTAATAATATAAAATGAAATGAAATGAAATAAAATACTCTTTATTGTACTCCATACAAAAGACTTAGAGAGGACAATACAAGAAGAAGTACAAATGGCGGCCTTATTGCTAAAAAGCAATTTCTCCCAGGCAACCATGTGTTGTTTACAAAAGTGGCTTAAAGGGAAAACCTACAATGACACCGAACATCTATTATTAGTTATTACATAAGTTGGTATACAATGGCAGCAACATGCTGCATAAGCAAAATGTTATTAAAAGTATTATAATTTACTAGCGGCCGCTCGCGGTGTCACCCGCGTGGTTCCCGTTCCCGTGGGAATATCAGGATAAAAAATATCCTATGTTTTAATCCAGGTTATAAACTATTTGTATGTCGAATTTCATCCAAATCCATCCATCCGTTGTAGCGTGAAGAAGCTACAAATATACACACATACATGCACACAAACTTTCGCATTTATAATTAGTGTCAATTCAAATTCAAATTCAAATTCAAAAATCATTTATTCAGTTTAGGCTACAAGTAGCTCTTGTTAATGTCGCTATACCATCGGTTCGTAAGTCTACTCTGGGCGGGAGATCTTGTACTGAGAAGAACCGGCAAGAAACTCAACAAATGTCCAGCTCTTTTTTCCCTTAGAGCGTCAAAAAAAAAATTATTGGATAGTCATAGCAGGACACTTTCCATTACAAATAAACACTATAAATATAGAAGGCAACCACAACATGTAAAAAAAACAAAAAAAAAAACAAATCTAAGTTATCAAATTTACATCAGGTAAAAGTTTCAATTTCCACAATGTCATACAGTACCACTACAGTACTCTAATAAAAGTCAAAAATTGTTTAAGAAAAATAAAGTCAAACTATACTAACAATAAGATAAGTATGCAAGAGCAGACCAGCCTCCACAGGTGTGATTGCTATTTAATAAAATGTTATGTAAGCAAGCGCTAACACACACACCGATTAGATTCCTGAGATACGGGGAAACTAGTTTACTTAGTTTAGGCATAATTTCGGTTATTTTGCACTACTAATCTTAAATATAAAAATAGATAAAACTTTACAAATAAGCGGCACTCTTGTAATGCATTATATTATTATTTAGACATGTTATTTTATTAGTCTTAAGTTTTACACAGCAAATTTTATTCTTATTCTTATTTAGTAAGCATGGCGGTAACTAGCCAGACCGGCACAAGGTCTATCACTAACCAAACCGAGTCCACAAATATGTACGCTGCAGAAAGAGCCTTGGACCTCTGTTTCTGAGACCTGCTTCACTGTCTCAAATATCCCATCGCGCACAAAGAAATTTGGTGACACGTTTCTTTGTCGCACCTCTAAAAGATGGAATAGTCTACCAGCACACGTTTTTCCTCCTTCCTATTATATGGAGTCCTTCAAGAGAGGCGTGAAGAAGCACCTTGTGGGCCGGCAGAGTGAGGTTAACTGATGCTACGTTTGTTTCCACGCTGCACCAGTTATCTTCGCGTCTGGACTCCATTTCCACTTAACATTAGGTGGGATAGAGTTATGGCAAATGACTAAATTAACTATAAAAAGAAAAAAAAACCCATCTTAGCCACTAGACTAGACTCAAATATATTTAAAAGACCATGTTTGGTCAATGTAAAAGAATACGAGTAACATTTGCGAGAATTAAACCTTATCCTTTCTTTCCAGCTTCGGAAGACATGTTGGAGTCGATAGACGAGCTAAAAGAACGGCTATCATCTATGAAAAGGATGATGGAGGAACGAAAAGCGGCAGGGTCAGGCACCAAAGACCTGTTCCACGGGCACGCCAGGAGTCTCCAAGGGACCACCATGATAGACGGCAACTTCCTGAGCTTCGTCTTCGGAGGGTCCTTGATCGTGATCCTCAGTGTGTCAGTGTACGCCTTCTACAACCTGTACCATGCGGTATTAAAGAAGTTTCCCTCGTCTCACACGGAGTTGTAGTTTCGTCCTTGTGGTGTACGGTGTAAGGTCCAGTTTCGGTTGGATTTAGACAATATGCTGCGGTTATGCTAAAAGTGATTCATGAATAAAGTTTTAAGTACTTGAAGTTGGGTTTTTTTTTAGCGTGGTGTGGGTATGGTCAATTATGGGGATTTTATGTCGGTAGTGTCATTGTTTTTTTTATGTGCAAACAAAATGGTAACTAACAATCAATCAATCAGTCAATTATCGTCAGCGAGGGCATTTATGTCTGTACAGGCCGGTAAATAAAAAAATATACATATGAGGAAAATTGAATCTGGAAGAGATAGGGAAAGTTCTATACACTCATGTCCTTGATTTTATTTAAAACTACAATCGTATTTATTGCTATATGCTCATGTGTAAAGTCCTGAGCCCAGCTGTGGGGCGTTTATAAGCTGATGATGACAACAATGACCTAGACTAGAGAATCAGCGATAGGGAAAGTTCTATAGATTCATGCCGTTAATTTTATTTAAAGCTACATTCGTATTTTATTGCTATATGCTCACGTGTGAAGTCCTGAGTCCAGCTGTGGGACGTTCATAAGCTGACGATGACGACAATGACCTAGAGAATCAGCAGGCTTCCTTCTTAAGTTGGGTATTTATTATGTTCGCTTTACACGCTCGTGTACGAACCGAACGTACCTATCCATTACCAGGAGCAGTTGCAGGAGCGCGAACATAACGGATAGGTACCCGCCTTAATACCTATAGCTTTTTTGAAAGGTGATTGCTGGAGGCTCACAATCTTTGCAGCGTAACCGGACTCTTGTGGGCGGCGAGAAACTAAGGGTACCTAAAACCGCAGTGTTCGAGCATCCTCACCTTCATCATCACCAGCTCATGTTATGTCCCCACTGCTGGGGCACCAGCCTTCCCTATGAATGGATAGGGAGAACGGGCCATAAACTACCACGCGGGCCTAGTACCGATGGTTGTTAACAAATGCTAATGCAGCCGGGACCAACAGCTTTACGTGTCTTCTGAAGCACGGAGGAGCTCGAGATGATAACATTTTTGGTCACCCATCCGATGACCGGCCTTTGTGAAAGTTTCTTAACCACATGTGCCATTGAGCTCCTATATTGAGGATGTTCGATCACTATTGCTTGAGTAGCCTTTGCCAACAGTGGGGATATAAAATGAGCTGATGATGATGTGATGGTGATGAACCTAAGGGGGTTTCTAGAGGGGATGGCATCACACAAGCGTGTTCTAGTATAAGGATACTCTCCAAGACGTAGACGTTCGGATCAGGATCAAGAGTGGAACAACTCGAGGGTACCTCTAAAAGCTAGGGCTCGGATTTTTTAAATATATTTTGCGGGTAAGCAACCACAGTGCCTTGATCTCACCTGATGTTAAGAGATGATAAGGCCAATGATGGAAACGCACTTCACCCGGGACCCTCAACTAGTGAGGCACTGGCTATCTTATCTCTAGCTGCCGGAACACAACAATGCTACAAACATTGATGTTATGGCAACATTGTTAAATAAGATGGTGGTAGCTAGCCAGGCGGGCAAACAAGCCCTACCACCAACCAAACCGAGTACACAAACATGTACGTCCCTCGCTGGGAATCGGACCCGGGACCTCTGGGTTTAAACCGGTAGTCTTCGCCACTAGACCACAGAGGCGGTTAAAATTATAGAGCTGCCGTAAATAACGTATTAATATTACTATGTTTCGTTATGTTACATTCAACAACAACAACACTGATTAAACAAGTAAATAAACGCGACAACTCGGTACTAATTAATGCTGAAACTACAATGTAACTAAACAATTAACATTAAAAGCTAGTATTTAAGCAACTTGACGACTGCATTCCATTTCATATTCAAATGGTTACATCGCGAAGTTGAATTTCAACATTTCAATATAAAGATGGGTTTGACACGTTCAGATTCTGTGGTTATTTCTCCCAATGACAAAAGCGATGCTATTTTAGTTAAATAATAATATGTTGCAGTAAAATATGATTACGTCTCAATCAAAATTAAATACCTGTTTAAAACTTGAGAGATTTGGATAGTACGTTAACCCTATGCATGGCAGAGTTCTTTTTGTGGAATTATATAGTATATTTTTTGTATAAAAGTGTTCTTTTTTCACTATTCGAAATTTTTGTGAAGTAAGTGTCTCAAATAATCCACTATGCCAAGAATAGGGTTAAGAAAATTTCAAAAAGTAAAATATAGTTTTAGTTTAATAAAGAGAAGTCTACAAAACGTGTTACTGCTGCTAAGGCAAAGGTCTCCATCATTGAAATCTATACATCGCTACAACTAATAAGTATTGGTTTAATCACTACGCTTGCCAAATTCATATTTTGGTATTTTTGTGATCGCAAACCCCGGGCTATCCATAAAAATCTAAAACAAAAACTTGTCCAGACCTGCCCCCCGACCGCCTAACCGATCGCTTAGACTACGTGTATAGTTTATGACGTCATCTTGCCACCTAGCACCGCCTCTGAAAGCAATATCAAAAGCTAAAGGCTATAGGCTAAGCTAAGGCTCCGATATTGCTTTCATAGGCGGCACGAAACGACAAGATGACGTCATAAACCACACAAGAAGTCAAAGCGATCGGTTAGGCAAATGCCCCTCGGCAATCAGCAGTCTCTCTCCAAAAAAAAAAATAAAAAATAAAAAAAAAAATAAAAAAAAAGGTCGGCCCCCTGGGAGTTGAACTCAGGGCCTCCGGATATCGAGTCGAGCTTCGTTATTTGGCCACCAAAGCACAAAATAAGGAGCTCTCAAGGCTCGCAAGGCTCGGAACCGGTTTGAAAAATAACGGTTAATAAAATTCAAAAATTCAAAATTCAAAATCATTTATTCAGTTTAGGCTACAAGTAGCTCTTGTGAATGTCATTATGCCATCGGTTCGTAAATCTACTCTGGGCGGGAGATCTTGTACTGAGAAGAACCGGCAAGAAACTCAGCAAGTGTCCAGCTCTTTTCTCCCTTACAGCGTCAAAAATATTGGAAAATGCCCTATCATAGCAGAACACTTTCCATTACAAATAAACACAAAAAATATATATAAGACAATTACAACATGTAAAAAAACAAAATAAAAAATGTAAGTTAACAAATTTACATCAGATAGTTATGTAAAGGTTTCAATTTCCACAATGTCATACAGCACCACTACAGTACTCTAGTAAAAGTCAAAAATTGTTTAGGTAAAACAAATTCAAACTATAATTAATAATACTAAAAATAAGATAAGTATGCAAGAGCAGACCAGCCTCCACAGGCGGCACCGGTTCACGAGCATGACATATGAATCAGCCATCGCTTCGCTCAACCATATTTTAGGGAACGTAACGACCCGACGCACATGCCACCACCGCAGAGACAGTAAAGAGAGCATGACACACTCAAGATACTCTAAATAAAAACTTAATGATGTATTTAACGCAACGCTGTTTGTTATCTGTAGGACAATGCTGTTAAAATAAAAAATGTAAGTTAACAAATTTACATCAGATAATTATGTAAAAGTTTCAATTTCCACAATGTCATACAGCACATAATGTTCTATAACGTTACCCGCAATAACGTTCCTTGTTTTTATAATTCGATAGGCTTGCATTTGACTACTATCTCACCTGATGTTAAGTGATGAAAGTGATGATGTAGCCTACGATGTAACATGCTTGCCTAGAAGGTACCGATTCACACGTGATTTGAAGACCCCAATATTATATTTGAAGTTCCGTTCAAAGCGAAACTGAAATCCATTTCGTTCTTTAATCGAAATAAACCGGTTTACACCCCGGGCGCGCGGTGTTTGTTCTTATGCACTTAGGGCGATAACGGTTTAAAAATTTAACCGGTTTCCGAGCCTTGCTCTCACGGACACGAAATCTTGCAACAGCTGTGCTCAGACTGTTTCGAGCTGTTCCGAGATCTGTGTCCGTGAGTCCGTTACCTTCTGTAGTCTCTTTATTTTGTGACCAAAGCGTCTTCTAATACTAATATTATAAAGAGGAAAGCTTTGTATTTTTGTATGTATGTTTGTAACGAATAAACTCAAAAACTACTGGACCGATTTAAAAAAAATCTTTATCCATTAGAATGCTACATTAGCGCTGAGTAACATAGGCTATATTTATTATTATAAATAAATAGAAATACGATTTCTTTGTTTTCTTTTGTTTTGTCATAGAAACTGTCAAAGCGGTACGAAGTCCGCCGGGTCAGCTAGTAGGTACTTTATATTGTTAAGTATTAGCGACCGCGACATCTGCCGCATTAACACCAAAATGGCTGATACGAGTTTTATTTGACAATCGATCACGTTAACGAATACCCGAGACTATGTGTATAGCATTAAAGCAGGCGCCGCGTTTCTTGTAGACAAAGGAGGAACGTCAATAACCTATTATGACTCTTATTTCCGATCCGGGAAAGAATTGGTTAGAAAAAGCCCAAGACCGGACAAAATGGCGTGCATATGAAAAATAACGTATCCTACGTTATTAACCATCCCCATACTTTATTCTTTTTAGTAAAGATAAAGTATGGAAAATACTTTATTTTCGACTAATGCGTGCGTATGAACGAAATATTCTTGTTGACTTAATTTCTGAACTACTGAATGATACACAGACTTAGGTGAAGTGAAACGAAACACAACGCTTAAATAAATAAATTTGGAAATTCTTCAAATCCTTTTTTTATAGTTAGTGATTAAGTACTAGATTTACTTTAATTTCCTTAAAAATAGTTGGCAACTCTAGCAGTGGGCGACTTTAGGCGGTAAAAGAAGAGAGAAGAAAACTTAAAGCTAGCCTGAGCTGATTATTTTAAATACCTACTGCTACTATCACTTTCATCTACCCTATGTTTTTATTCTTATTGCACATATCTACTTTCCCTGTGTGGTGCCGGGGATAAAGAACTGCACCACCCCATCTCTTCCCGTGGGTGTCGTAAAAGCCGACTAAGGGACCATTCCAGAGGATGGGCAGCAGCATCTCTCTGAGGTTACCCTCAACCTACTGCGATCGCCAACCCGCCTGCCAAGCGTGGCGATGACGGCAAATACCCCCCATGGTGATTTAGGGGAGGCCTTTCCAGCAGTGGACGTCTTTTGGTTGTGATGATGATGATGATGATATCTACTTAGCTAACTTTGACTTCAACATATTTAAGATAATCAGTAGCAGTATAATTTAGTTTAACTTTAATTATTTTGAAATTGTAACTAAAGATAATTTGCCAATGCCCTTGCGCGGTTTTAGTTTCAAACTAAACAAGATTTAGGACCTTTACATAGGTATTTACAACATGAAGCAATAAAGATTATTACTATAAACTTGTGGATGTTTAACCACTATAAGGTCAGCATAGTTGAGACTAACAAATCCATTGGTTAAGTAAAATCTTTTAATATTAATACGTGAATCAAAAACTTTGTACCCCTTTATAAGAAAATTGCGCGGGCGGAGGAGTATGAAATTTCTCACACTTATAGTTTATATTGAGAAGGAGTGCAGAATGCTAATTTTTTTTTAAATTATGCTTAAAAAAATTCATAAACATTGATCCCATACATTTTTCAAAAATTTCAAAGATGGAAGTGGAGCGGCCGAAATCTGTCAAAATCCAAACTCAAATTCTATCTTTTTTTAATTTTTCATTGCTTAGGATACAATCCCTGCAGCCTTAATAAAATAAGGTTTAGTAAACAGCTTTGCTAAGCACAAGTGGCAATGGGCAGGGCATTGCTTGCAGGACTGATGTCCGCTGGGGCGGAATAGTCCTTGAGTGGCGACCGCGTACCGGAAAGCGCAGTGTGGGCAGGCCTCCAACAAGGTGGACCGACGATCTGGTGAAGGTCGCGGGAAGCCGCTGGATGCGAGCAGCACAAAACCGGTCGTTGTGGAGATCCTTGGGGGAGGCCATTGTCCAGCAGTGGACGTCTTTTGGCTGAGATGATGATGATGATGACGAAACAGCTTTTTATAAAAATTACCGTCGAATTTCGAGCACTGGGCGACCACTAGTAATAGAAATAGTTTATCAGTGTCATAAAGTAACCCATATACCATACTCGGGTACACTGTGTAGTACAGACGCCTGCCGTCAACCTATTCAAAACTTTAAAATGTTTAACATAAAGCTCAAAGTCTATTGAGGAAATTTGACAGTTTGTGTTAGTCTGATGTGTAGGCGTGTGTACCATACCATTTCCACATACAATTTTTTGATGTATAACATTGGAGTGATTTCGTGAAATGGGACGGAAGTGTGTAACAGGAAGTCGGGGAAATTCGATTTAACGAATGAGCGCGCGGTGGTAGAGTTGGCCGTCGGATGGTACCAACCAATCGGGGAAGCGCGCGCCATTTGATTTGACGAATGAGCGTGCGGTATTGCATTACTCTCAGGTGTCAATAAAATACAATACAATTTTCATTAAAAAGAATTATTCTAAAATCATTTCAAATAATACCTGACCCATTTTGTTTAGAATATATGTTAAAATTTGCTTATTACTAAGGTGAAATGTCAAACATCATAATTACGCGACTACTCGCTCGCTCGTTTTTAATTTATTTAAGAAACATTTTAAAAGCCAACGATTAATACGATAACGCTGAAATTATCTTCTGGATGTTAGGCTCATTCTAAGTATCATATTGTCAGAGCCTGAAGAACAAATTGCTTGTTTATAAGTCTCGTTTTTTCTACCAAATTATGGAATGTAAACTTGGTTGACGCAACATTTTGAGAAGAAAATATTAAAAAAAAACATTTTTTTTCGAATTTGAGTGTTGTCTTATTTCCGTTAATTACATTATTAATAAATTTGCATGCAATTAAACTAAAAGAACTACAAAATAAGTTATAATGTTGTAATTTATAAAGTAAGTTAGCCATTTAATTTTAGATATTAACGATATGGTTGGCTTAAACGAGTATACATATAAAATATAAAATACCTCTCATAAAAATAAAGAAAAACGAAAAACGGTAAAATCTAACGTGGCCTACTGCTCACAACTGAACTATGGTTAAGCTCCGGATTTGTGTAGCAATACGTTATAATGAAAGGTCTTTTATAATATCTGGCTACCATAACGTGTAGGCAAAAGCTTGTATATTGTCATTGAAATTTATTTACATGCCGCGGTCAATTCTGTGGACAATGTTAATGAGTGTGAATAAATAATTATACGGATTGTGAAAGCGACTGATACCCTATCTTGCCTTGGATTTAACATAAATTCGTTTTTGTTACTTTGATTTTTGTATTTACAATCCATAAGTCGCTGGTTCAGATCCGGCTCGAAGGACTAAATTTGTCGGGTGTAAGTCCAACAAATGAATATGGTAAAAATGGTAAAAACACAAGGTTGAATTCACAAATGGCATAATTGGTATAATGGTAAAATTATGATGGTTTAATGGTACGCGCGGTGTAGTTGGTGTCCGAACTTAAACTGGCTATTAATTATTATTAAAGGCAATAATTAATGTTTATATAATTTTTAACGCAAATTTTGTTGCGAACAAATTACAAAAACACAAATGTTGAAAAAATTTCCACGAGCAGGGTTTGAACCTGCACCCTTCTGACATACCGGGTCAGGTAGGAACCACGATAGCTCAATTGGAAGAGCACCTGACCCGGTATGTCAGAAGGGTGCAGGTTCAAACCCTGCTCGTGGAAATTTTTTCAACATTTGTTTTTGGCTATAATTAAGTCAAATTGTAATTGCTGACTACGCGCGTCGCGACCGCGAGGTAAATGTACTGTACTTCGTACCATGCTAGTAGTTACAGGCTAAAATCAAGCAGTCTTTTAGGAAGCTCGAAAAAGATAAGGGGTCTCGGTAGCTCAGCGGTCAGAGCTTTGGACCGGTAATCCAAGGGTCTTAGGTTCGATTCCCACTCAAGCTTCCTGGGACTGGTTGATTTTTCTAGTAAAATTTTATGAATTCGATTTCTGCGGAAACTCCATGGTCATTAATTAGTAAGTTCATTAGTTAGTAAGTACCTCGTTAGTTGTGAATAGTATTATCCCTAGATTCATAACAAAAGCCATAATTCACCAAGACTACGACCACTATGCCAAGAGAGCCCCAATAACAAAAATACGTTTAAAAGGGTTACTTATTATACATTTGCCACAAAGTAAGTTCGTCACAGAATAAAAATATGTGCAATTTTGCCATTTGCTTCTATTGTTATGAAGTAAATTTGTCATACTTATTTGAGTTTGGACCTATGACGAACTTACACATATTTTTAACACATTCACTGCCTTGAAACGATAAACAAATGAATTTCTATTGTGTCTCCACGGCGGGCGGCACCGTGTATTGGGCAGTGAATGTGTTAATGCATATGACTTTACTTTCAATGTATGGTGTGTTCAAAAATGTGTCGAACTTACTTTGTGGCAAATCTGCAATAACCCGTTGAAAAGAAGTTATGACATTTATGGTTTTGGGCTCTGCCGGATTCCGTAACCCATTTTCTTAGCAGTACCTATCCCATTACTAATTTTCACTAATTTTTACCAAAGCTAACATTCAACATTACCATGACTCACATCACCATCACCACCATCTCATTTTACGTTCCTACTGCTGGGGCACGAGACTTCCTTAGATGGAAACACCGCAGGAAGACCACGTGGGCCCAGTGCGGTGCGGTGGTTAGTAACGACTTTTTTTGAGAGATTGCTTATTGCCTCTGACGGCATTTTCAGCTTCACCGGGCTTGTTTGGGGGCGGTGAAAAACATAAAGGGTTCCTAAAGCCGTGTGAAACGAATCACCTTCGTAGGTTTGTGAACGGCAGTACGCACTAGTGCGTGTCCCCGTGCCCTACTAGATTCTCCGAAGGGTTCAGATCGGATCGGGGTGCAGAACATCCCAAGGGTGCCTCTAAAGGCTCGGACCTCGGCTTGGGTTGACCGGGCCGTGGTGGAGGAGAGAAGCGCTCAGGTACATGTCCGTACCTGGTATATAGAGCGCGTGTGAACCGGCTCGTCGTACCCTGGTTTTACGAGTACGGTGTCTTGGGCCTAAACTAGTATGCATGTTTAGTGTATTATGTAAATGTTTAGTGGCATTTAGAGGATCGGGCGGGGGGGTAACGACTGCTAATGCAGCCGGGACCGACAGCTTAACGTGCCTTACGAAGCACGGAGGAGCTCGAGATAGTAAATGTTTGGTCACCCTTGTATCCTTTTGTCAATACACTTTATGGTTATTGTAATTTGAGAAATAGTAAGAAAGAAAAAATAAAGAAGAAGAAAAAATAAAAGGAGCTCGATGGCGCAGTGGTTAACGCGCCCGGTATGCGAGTGCTGAGGTTAAGCAACTTTCGCAAAGGCCGGTCATCGGATGGGTGGCCAAAAGCATTTTTCATCTGGAGGAGCTCCTTGCTTCGGAAGGCCGTTGGTCCCGACTGCATTAGAAGTCGTTAATAACCACCGCACCGCACTGGGCCCGCGTGGTGGTTTAAGGCCCGTTCTCCCTATCCATCCATAGGGAAGGCTCGTACCCCAGCAGTGGGGACATAAAATGAAATGATTTTAATGATAAAAAATTAAAAAGCAAAAAGAAAGAAAAACATTTTACAAAATATTAAAAAATAAATATTTATAAAATTAAAATGTTTATATAATTTTAACGCAAATTTTGTTGCGAACAATTTTTTAAAATTTATAAAATACAGTGAAAATATTAAACGCCTACCCGACCCGAATTTTTTCACTGTATTTTATAAATTTTATAAATATTTAATTTAGCTTCAGTGCAGCAATTAGCGCTTAGAAAAAAAAAGTAAAAATTAAAAAATATATATTAATAATTAAAATTATAAATAATATTTGGTCAAGTAAATCCAATCCTTAAATGATTTCTGCCAAAATGATCCTATATGATGACTTTATAAGTACCTATCTCAAAAGACGATCGATGGTTTCGAGTTCGAGTCCCATCTAAGTCACGTCGTCTTTTTCATAATAAGCTACTTTCAGTTTCGATAAAAATATAACTCGAGCTAATCGCAGAATAACAATTTAAATGAACAAACTTTTACGGATCTACTTGAGTCTCCCCGTCTACGGACCTCTTGATAAGTAAAGTGTAAAGGGTTCGAAAAATCAGGATAACAATAACCAAAAACTGTGTAAAATGTAAATAAACGCGAGTAGATCCGTGAAACTTGATTTATTTCAGCTCGCTTCACTTAAACTTTAGAAAACCACCATTTAATACAAGGTATAAATACTTCATGTGTTGGATGGAAAAAAACCAGTAGCCCTTACCATAACTTATTAAAACAAATTAACTCCACCGGCTTTCATATAAAAGCGTCGCAATAAACGAAAGTTGTAAATCCTTTGTCCAACGCAGAACGCAGATCGCACGCACCCAAATGTAGATAAAAGGGAACCTACGTTTCTACACTGCGTCACAAAATATACACAGCAGAAGGTACAATAGAAACGCGTTCGTCGAACAACGTACACTTAAATTTTGTCATGATTTGTTTTGCTCCGTACTTGATAACTTTAGTTTCAGTTGCTTGTTAACTAACCTTCTATTAATTTCGTTAATACTTGTTAAATTATTTCACTTTGTACAAGTTAATAAATATATTAGTTGGTTCACTCTGTGCCTGTTATTAGCATTTTTAATGCCTGTAAACTTATATTATGTGAATTTAGATTTATAATTGTTGAATTTGTTTCACTCTGAACTTAGTTAATTGGATTCTGGTTGCATAGTAATACATGTCGTGGCAGCTTATAAATACGACAACACTATAGCTTGTAATTTTGAAGTGTACCAATGCATTGTTTTGGTGTATGTTCTTGCTAGCTGTCCTTAAATAAATAAATAAAAATAAATAGACCCTCTCACGGGGGAACGGAGTCTCGGTCCATCTAAAACCAGTCAGGGTGCCAAGTGCTAGTTTCATTCGCCATTCGATCACGTAAACGAAAACGAGGATTTGTAGGCATGGCAAAATGTTAGAAGCTGTCTTTATATTTGTAAGAAAAACCTGTTATTTTAAGTTATTTTTTTTTAAGTTTTTTGTTTATATTGCTATGTTTAAGTAAGAGGTTAGTACTTGAATAAATAAAAAGGGTTGTTAAGTGGGAACAATCTAATAATAAGTTTCGTTTTTTATTGCTGTACAGTTGCGGTTGTAAAGTACAGTCAGGTTGACTCTGTACTTTATAAATTCATGACCACAGCAGATCATGACTAGGACAGAACATGACCAACGCAGAACATGACTAGGATAGAAAATGACTAGGGTAGAACATGACTAGGGTGGAACATGACCAAAGTGGAACGTGACCAGTGAGGAACATGACTAAAGCAGATTATGACTAAATCCGAACATGACACCCACCTAACAACCTCTCCTTTCGTATGCCGCCAGGAGGCGCTGCTTCAATGCCATACTGATTTTGGTTTTCGTAAACGTAGATAATCGACAGAATACGGATAGTAGATAAAACGCACTCTAGGCACTCTGAGCGTATAGCTGTAGGCTTAGCCAAAGTAACATTAAGAAAACGATAGCAAAGTTCGAAAATAATAAAATGTATGGGATTGACATAGCCGCGCTAAATCACGTGGTCAATCTAATGACCATCCCATACATTTTATTCTTTTCGAACTTTGCTATCGTTTTATTAATGTTACTTTGGCTACCGCCACTGTTGCCAGATTCCGTGCCAGTGATAGTTTGTCTATGGTGTGCGTTGCTCAAGCGGGTTTATAAACCGACCCGAACCGAACCCTTCGGAGAATTTAGTAGGGCACGGGGACACGCACTAGTGCGTGATGCCGTTCCCTCTAGAAAACCTCCGAAGGTGATTCGTTTTACACGGCTTGAGGAACCCTTTAAGTTTCTCGCCGCCCCCAAACAAGCCCGGTGAAGCTGTTAATGCCGTCTGAGGCAATCAGCGAACTCTCTCCAAAAAAATATTTACAGATTTCATGCCTCACACGACTATCGAGCACATTGGAAATGAATCTACGGAATTCGAAAAAATATTGTCGCTAAATGACGAGAAAGCCGGGATAAAGAAAAGGTTACAAAATAAAACTACAACGTTGAAACACCGACACCGATAACGAACTTTGCGAAACATGAAGTCATAAATGTCCTTTGAATAATGTCGTTATGACTTTTTGACTTTTTTCAAAAAGGTTAAGCTACACGACAAACGGTTAACCCTCGTCTTTGTTTTAAGCTCAAATTGTAGCTGACTAAATAAGCCAGAGGAATTTCTCAAATTTTTGATATCATTCTTCGTTTCCAAAATATCGAGCGCCAAAATCAAAAATTCGGAAAAAAAGATTTTTTTTTCACTATTTCGGCCATAAATTTTTTTGATAATTCTTTTTGCACCTTACAGCTCTCGTGAATACGCGTTTTTTGAGCCTTTTTTGAATATAATATTTTCACAACTCTCCAAGATATAAGGGGATCGCACTTTTTCGTGAAATCGGGACCTATACTGGAGCGAACGAAAAGACATTTCCAAAAGCGTTTATACAAAAGCTTACCTTCTCCAGTCTCCATATTTTGTGGTTTCTACACTGTGTTCCCGTCACAATGATTCAGTCATGCTTCGACTCATTACGCGAAAGGGTGTAGCCGTCTCTGTCACTCCTATTCATAAGTTGAATTTCCGGGGTGCGAGTGAGCGGGACAAGTATACAAATGGTGGCTTAAGCTGGGAAATGACGACGCGTAGAGAATGAAAATATGACTTAGTAATAACCAGATGGCGTGACAGAATGATGTTGTGGTGTAACGATGCTCTTTCTATTACGAACGGAACAGGTGATATTAGAATTAATGAATGAGTGACGAAAAAAATACTTGAAAAAAAATATTACACTAATTATTTTGATGGTAAATGACGATAAAGCACTTTACCCGGAATCTCCAACTGCTAAGGCCTAGTGCTTTATCTATCTAATGCCTTGCCTATATTACCTCTAATTGTCGGACCACAACAATCTTACTAAGGTTGTTGTTGTTACGGCAAACTTAGATAAGATAAGCAGCTCGGCGGACTTAGGAAAAGCCCTTCTAACCAAGCTGAGTACAATGTAGCCCCGGTGGGAATCGAACCCAGGAAGTATATTATATAGGTCTAAGGTCAGTGGTGGATAAACCACTGAAAAGTATCTTTATTGTTTAACGTTACACCTTTTACCTTTAAAGTTATTTAGTATAAATATCATTGCTTTTTCTTAGTACTTCGGGTTCGCTGCAACCAAAAATCATAATACCATGTTCCTAGAATGTCGCAATGCCAAAACAGATTATTCTCATAATGTCTAAAGCTCGAAAAGACTTACGCCTACTTCTTAAATTACCGTATTCTTAGTTAATTTACCGGTAAAAATGCCAACGAGGTAACGATACCAAGCATAACGTTACCTTTGCTTCAAAAATATCTTCGTATAACAGAGGTTATGGAACATTATTTTGAACGTTATTGAAAGCCCCTGATTTAAACGCAACTTTTTGGATCGAAAATATGCATGTACAAGTATCAAAACGGAACAGCGCCCTGTCATGTCACAGCTCTATCCTAACACCCCCGCCACAAAATAAATAGACCCCAGAAGGTAGCGTAATACATACCGCACTCAAGCAACGCAACGCACACATAGACCCACTACAGACTGGGAATCTTGGACCATCTTAGGGCGAGGGTTTCCAAAAAACGGTGCTTTTAAATGAGTTTTATCCGAAACTAGCGGCCGCTCGCGGTTTCACCCGCGTGGTTCCCGTTCCCGTGGGAATATCGGGATAAAAAGTATTCTTTGTGTTAATCCAGGTTATAAACTATCTGTATGCCGAATTTCATCTAAAACCTTTCGTTAGTTTTTACGTGAAAGAGTAACAAACATCTATTTATACTTACAAACTTTTGCGTTTATAATATTAGTAGAATATATAAGGATTTGAAATCCAAATAGTAATAGTAATAGTAGTTTAATAATAAGTAAACGTTCAATGAAATCTACATTATTGCCTAATTCGCTCGCGTCATCATTCAGTCCCGAGCGGAACGCCTTGAAAATCTCACAGTCGGAAACGCTCGCCTTAAACCAACCAGGGTCCCTAGTGCCAGTTTCATTCGCCATTCGATCACATTAAGGCCCTGTCAGAATAACAGCGCATCTGTGTCATTCTGAACATCCATGAATGACACAGCAGCTTATTACCTATATCCTGAGACAGTGAGTGCCCTTTAACTTCACACACTACCTATTTAATATTTTACTACTCATCTGTTCTTTTTTTTCTGTCTATCTGTTTTTTTTATTTTTTCCTTTGTTGTTGTATAATTGTTTTAATAAAGTGTGTATGTTAATGAAACAATTCTATTCTATTCTATTAACGAAAACGAGAATTTGTATGGCAAAACTTTAACTCTTCTCGTATGTCGCGTGGCACTGCTTCAGTGCCATAGTAATTTTCGTTTTCGTAAACGTAATCGAATGAATACGGATAGTCAACAGAACTTACACTAGGCTCCCAGAGCGCAGCTGTCGCGAGATTCAGTGCCCGTGAGAGGTTGTCTATAATAACTTTCCTACACTAACATCAATTATCTAGCCCAAGAGAAGCTTCGTTATGAAACTCGTTAAATGTTTACTAGACAACGGATAAACATACTTAAAATACTTAAATAAATACTTATTATACATAGAAAACACCCAAACCCGAGACAAGTTAGAAAAACAATAATTTCTAAATTGACCCGACCGGGGATCGAACCCGGGACCTCAGAGATGGAGACACCATGAAAACCGGTGTACAAACCACTCGACCAAGGAGGTCGTCCATGTGTGCGTTGCTCGGCCGAGTTCGTATGAAGCTTTCATTCTGCAGTTTCATTATTTTGTGCCCCCGCCCCTAGAGTAACATAGTAACAGGTAAAGGTGGCTTTCGGCACTCCACTCCAAGCCCCTTACTACGCGCAGTCTGCTCCGGACCGTCAGAGAGGACGGACGCGTTTCAAAGTCAATTGTCGAACGTTTTTTGAAATTTGTTTTTTCCCGAAAATTGTGATTCGTCCCGGTCGGTGTCCTTTAGTGAAATTGCGAGGTGAGTTTTAGTTTGTATGCTATCTGTACGTTTGATGTGTGCTTGTGTTACTTTTGTTCCAGACTACGATTAATTGTTATTATAATTTTAATTAAACTGTAAGTTTGTCCAAAATAAATAATTCACGAACTAACATTTACGCGTTTAAATACAAAAAAGCTACTACAAAAGCTACTACAGAAAGCTACAAAAGATACTATACATTCCATAAACAACAAAATATTTAGCACAAAGAGTATAAGAACTCCTATAACAGAAAAAGCTTTTCTAACAAAGGAAAACGCAACATGTTGCGCACGTAATCAACAAGTAGAGGCGTCATACGTTTTCAGGTTTATCCGTGCTCGAAGGACCATGAAAAAATCTCCTTTTGCTTTACAGAGTTACCGCCTTTTCCGGATGTGCCTATAAAAATGTATACGCTAGCTTTTATCGTGCGTCTATCGAGTTAGGTTTATCCGTGCTCGAAAAATCATGAAAAAAAAAAAACAAAAATCTTGTTTCAGTTTACAGCGTTAAAGCCTTTTCGGGATGTGCCCATAAAATATGAAACTAGCTTTTAGTGTGCGTCTATCGAGCTAGGTTTACCCGTGCTCGAAGGACCAAAAAAAATCTTCTCACTTTACAGCGTAAAAGCCTTTTGTGTCCGTAAATAGTTCCACTAGCTTTTAGTGGCCGTCTATCGAGTTACTTTCAGCACTTGACTCAACAAAGGCTGTCACTTGTCAAACTTCGAGAGACGGTCGCGGTATTTTAGATACCGGAGTATTTAGAATTTACATACGAAACAGCGTTCTACCCTATTGTTGGCATAGTGGATTATTGAGACACCTAACTTACAAAAAAAATCTAAATATTCCTAAGAACACATTTTATACAAAAAATCCTACTAATATTATAAACGCAAGAGTTTGTAAGTATGGATGGATGTTTGTTACTCTTTCACGTAAAAACTACTAAATGGATTTGGATGAAATTCGGCATACAGATAGTATTTGTATTGATTTTATTACTTTTATTGAATGTTTGAATTTTAATTAATTTTATTATTTTAATTTTTACTATTTAGATTTTAATTAATTAATTTATGATTGTTCACTTTCTTTTTTTATTTTATTTTTTAGTGTATTGGTTATTTGTATTTCCTACACAAAATTATTTGTTTGTGGAATAAATGAAATGAAATTTTGAGGTTCCTTTACTAAGTAAAACTGTAGACAACCCTAGGTCATGCTGATACGTTGTTTTTGGTCGTCAACCTCATGGTCAATCATAAACAGAAGTCGAAATATTGCAGCATTGAACAATACAACTGTAATAAATAAATTTAAGTTTTTTTTATGGAAAAGTATTTTTTATTAAGTCAGCTCGGCAAATGACTCCATCCCACCTGATGTTAAGTGGAAATGGACTCCAGACGCGAAGATAACTGGTGCAGCGTGGAAACAAACGTAGCATCAGTTAACTTCACTCTGCCGGCACATAAGGTGCTTCTTCACGCCTCTCTTGAAGGACCCCATATCATAGGAAGGAGGGAAAACGTGTGCTGGTAGACTATTCCATCTTTTGGAGGTGCGACAAAGAAACGAGTCACCAAATTTCTTTGTGCGCGATGGGATATTTGAGACAGTGAAGCGGTGACTCTGAAGAGCAGCACGTGTACTCCTATGAAGAAAGGGAGAAGGTGGGATGAGGTCAAAGAGCTCTTCAGAGCACTACCCGTGGTAGTAATACTCCAAAATATGATTTTGCATGTTATCACAGTGTTCTTTAAACTTGGTTGCATGGCTATGTTTCGGGAATATACACCTATTACTAAACATCCTTTATAGGAACGGCCGGCATGGTATAACGCCGGGTGCCGACATCAATAAACGTCCGCCGGCAGCAATACTTTATATTGCCGGGGCTTGGGCTTTATTGTGTTATTTCTCTCGGCTGGATAATCGTTCTCATTTAACGGTTACCATGTTAAAGTAGGGTTAGTAAATAAAGATTTAATTATGTAATGAGTGTGTTAACTACAATATAAAAAAAATCTCATAGGAAGTAACTACCATCTATGTCACAAGCTCAGCCTAGTTTTGATCTTGTATTATGTAACCCTTTATTGCAAATATAAAACACATATTAAAACAGACGTTATACAAGACATATGCAAAGGTGAGCTTATCTCTAGAAGAGATCTCTTCCAGCCAACCCTAGCTGTGGTGTGAAACGGAAGTTTGCGGGACTATTCTACGAATTAATTACTAATACATATGCATATATACTTAAACTAACCATAATGTATATACATACACATTCACATATATACATTTAATAATTTAAACGTATAATTATTTAAAACGTTACTGATTACTGATTACCAGTGTTGGAAAGGAAGTGATCTTTCAACTTATGTTTAAATGATTCTACCGATGGACTGTTACGAATGTCGCCAGGCAATTTATCCACAATTTGGCTGCATGGACGGTGAAAGAATTGTGGAAAAAATTGGAATTGTCCTATACATATTAAAAAAGTCCTATACAAATAGTTATCATTGTTTTAAGACTTATATATGTATTTTCTTGGTCAATAAAGTATTATTACTATTAAATATTACTCTGTTTTGTTGATCTTTGGCGCATTTACAAAAAACTGTGCAGTACAAATTATACCATAAAATACCTCATTTTATGTCCCCACTTCTGGACCACAAGCCCACCCTTTAGATAGAGACCACGCGGGTCCAGTGCGGATTGGTGGTTGTTAACGACTGCTGATGCAGCCGGGGACTTACTGCTTTACGTGTTTCCCGAAGCACGAAGGAGCTCGAGATAACACATTTTTATTCACCCATCCGATGACGGGCCTTTGCAAAGGTTGCTTAACCTTAGGAATCGCATGCCGAGCTACCGATCGCAATTATAAAACTATAAAATAATTACAAAGAAAAACAATGCATTCAATTTATTTGCAAATTGTAATTTATTTGCAATAACATTTGCGTAAAATTATATAATAACCATAAAATCATTCAAAATTAAGTCATAAATACGAATTAAAAGTAGAGATTTTAAAAGAAAATAATTTCTTATAATTTGTTTGGTTCGCATCGTCCATGCTCTAAGCATCGTCCAATTCAGAAAGAGTCCATACTTAGGCCATTCTTTCACTGTGGTCCGAACAGCTCGTGGTATGAACCGCGTAACGACCGCGACCCTATCTGTACAATTTTTGCTCTGATATTTTCTGGTAGAACATTATGTATATATTAATATATATAAAAAAAAATAACCTTTTTACATATTACATACCTAGCATCATCATCATCGTCATGATGATGAAATTTCGCACACTTATAATTTATATAGAAAAGGAGTACAGAATGTTATTTTTTTTTTAAATTATGCAAAAAAAATACATTAAACCAATAAAACAAACATTACACACACTACCATGTATTTGACACACACGCGCATATAATTATACTCTTTTCAAAAATTTCAAAAATGGAAGAGGAGCGGCTGAAATCTGTCAATGCCAATCTAAACTCACATTCTATCTTTTTTGATTTTTCATCACACACACACACAATCCGTGCAGCCTTAATAAAATTACGGTCGAACTTCGACCATTAGGCGACCACTAGGTCATCATCATCATCATGATGATAATTATGAATGATGTAATTTTATTAAGGCTGCACGGATTGTATCATAAGCAATGAAAAATCAAAAAAGATAGAATGTGAGTTTTGATTGGCATTGACAGATTTCAGCCGCTCCTCTTCCATTTTTGAAATTTTTGAAAAGAGTATAATTATATGCGCGTGTGTTAAACACATGCGTGTGTGTCAAATACATGGTAGTGTGTGTAATGTTTGTTTTATTGGTTTAATGTATTTTTTTTGCATAATTAAAAAAAAAATAACATTCTGTACTCCTTTTCTATATAAATTATAAGTGTGCGAAATTTCATACTCCTCCGTCCGCGCAATTTTCGTAAAAAGGGGTACAAAGTTTTTCCTTCACGTATTATGCCTTCGCATTGTAACAACCCTACAATAGCAAACTGTCAAGGATGGTAGTGAGAACCACCATTGAGGTACACCTTCTTGCACATCAGACTACCACAGACTGTCAGCATTTTGCGTTTCTGGCATTTTGCTTTTCTGGCTTTCTGCGTCTGGCTTTCTGCGTTTCTGTTTTTTTGTCTAACTGGCATTTTGCATTCCTGACCACATGCGTACAGACGGTCAAATTCGTGTAAATAGACTTTGAACTTTAACTATACTAATATTATAAAGAGGAAAGCTTTGTATTTTTGTATGTATGTTTGTAACGAATAAACTCAAAAACTACTGGACCGATTTAAAAAATTCTTTCACCGTTAGAATGCTACATTAGCGTTGAGTAACATAGGCTATAATAAATAAGTTAATAAAAATTCTCTACCCGTGCGAAGCTGGGATGGGCCGCTAGCATACTATATGGTTGAATATTTATTAAAGAAATTTAACAGTTTTGGAAAGGTATAAGTGCAGGCGTACCTTCATGTACTGTACCTTCATCATCATCATCATCATCGAAGCAGTATGGCTGAAACTATGGTCAGGATTCCTGATGATTTTGGTATCCAGGAAAGCTAGCTTACCATGCCTGTAATTCCCTTGAAAAAATTTCAGCATTTCAAAATAAAAGTGTTGCATTCCAGAACATCAAACGTTTTATATAACCTATTTTATTTTCCAATCCGGTCTGCTTAAATAAGCTTGTTGGATCAAAAGGTCATCGCACCTACCCTTACAGAAAGGGATACCTGCCCTCATCCTCATTGAATATCGCCTATAAACTGTTTACTAAACTGTTAACAGCCAGGGTCTAATACGAGGGTATATAGAGTGCTCCAATAATAGGAGTAAAATACTTACTTATTTGTCACTCGTGTTTACGTCCACCAGATGTTTCGCTTCTATGTTAGCCCCAACCACGTCCCTACACGATCATGTTTTATGATGTTTTATGCACTCATGTCTGGGAGTGCGACAATTGGGATTTTATTCTACTCGTTTCGGCATAGCTTCAATTTCAGTTTTATATATACATGGTGAGAACACAATTTTTTCACTTCATGAATAACCGTGTGAACCGGTTTTGAAATATGCCATGCAAATAATTTCAAGATAACCACGGCTGAAATCTTTAATGTTCATAAATGATAGTGAATCGAAGATATCGAAGGCATTTAACGGGTATAATTGTAAAAAGGTTAAAAAGATGGTGCAGAAAAAGATCCTGAGAGTTTTTCCAGCTGTCAGTCGAAGACTCTCCTACAATCCGAATTGGTGGTAAGTAGATTAACTGCCGTACTCATAGACGTCAATTAAGTTTTAATGACAATTAAATGTCTTTCCTTCTCTATTTAGCACTATACATAAGAAAGTGACAGCAAGAGACTTAATTGTCATTAAAACTTAATTGACGTCTCTGAGTACGGCAGTTAGAAGTTTGTAGAGAGAAAATTAAAACAGTGATTGCCTAAACTTTGCGTGCGGTTAAAATATAGTTTTTAAAAGGTAGCAATTATTATTTACTATCATTCTTAGGTATCTCAAAATATTTCACTTTTATAAATATGCATACTACTACGGACTAAATTAGTTATAATAAGTCAATATTATTTTATTCTAGCAATTTCATACAGTTTTGGTCCGAATAGACATAATGCTATATAAGTTTAGGTTTAAGACATTTATTCTCATTAAGAATTATACATTAATTCACTTACATGAGAACAACACAATTAACAAATAAAAAATACATATTTTAGAGATACGTACTTATGGACGGTAGTTTTAAAAACCTTGTCACAACAAATACACGAGCCTCAGGCATCAGTTGTATGCATTAGTTGCATAAGTTGCCGAAAGAAACTCAAGGGATTGATAAAATCCTACTGTATTACAATGTAATCGGTATGATTTTAGAATATTCTTTTTTCAGCACAATCATTATTTTACTAACAGTTCCCGCATACACTTAGTTCAATTACTAACCAACCGATATACATTATTTATGGGCGATAAAAACGCAACAAAGCTTAAGGGTCTGCTTCGGAACCTTTTGCGGACAGACGTGGATCTTGGGACCGTTTCCTTTATTCAAGTAAGGTCTGGTCAAAGCAATATCTTTTTTAGTATCGTGTTTCCTTTAGGGGCACTCGATATTGAATGAGAATAACAAATGCTACATTGTTCTGTATTTCTAAAAAAAATATTGAGGAGCTCGATGGAGCATTGGTTTGCGCGCCCGGTCTGCGATTGCTAAGGTTAAGCAACCTTTCGCAAAGGCCGGTCATCGGATGGGTGACCAAAAATGTATCATCTCGAGCTCCTCCGTGTTTCGGGAGACACGTTAAGACGCTGGCCCCGGTTACATTAACAGTCGTTAACCAATTCGTACTGAGCCCGCGTGGTGGATAATGGCCCGTTCTCCCTATCCATCCATAGGTAAGGTTCGTGCCCCAGCAGTGGGCACATAAAATGGGCTGGTGATAGTGAAGGTTGTATTCCTAGATTTTTCTGGTGATATCATCGTATAATACTAAAAAAAACTTTCCTGCGTTAAACAGAAGCGGAGTGCATATGCGAGGACAGCTAGTGTGGTAGTAGTGTCGTAGCAGTGTCGTAGCAGTGTCGTAGCAGTGTCGTAGCAGTGTCGTAGCAGTGTCGTAGTAATAGTAGTGTCGTAGTAGTGTAGGTCGCCTTGCCGACCCGCTAGTTGCTTCTCTTTCTTTTAAGTTTCACTATTACTAAGTACTATTTAGATATAAAAATGCGCCTTGAAAGTAGTCCTGTTTGCTCATACCTATACATTTAAATTTCGAATAATAAAATCTGAAAAAACATTAATGTGAGTGTAGGAAAGTTTATTTATTTATTTTTTCACCTTCTTCGTTCGCGAAAGAATAGTTGCCACTGTAAATCGGTGACACCGAGGACCAGCACGTGTGGTCCTATGAAGGAGGGGAGAAGTAGGGATAAGGGAAAAAGTGCACCGGCTTCGGCATAGCCCGGGTTTGGTGATCACCAACGCGCATTCAGCAAGCGTGGTGATTAAAGCCAACACCCGTCAATTGAAAGCGAATACTTGATTTGAGGAGCTCGATGGCGCAGTTGTTAACGCGTCCGGTCTTTTCGCGAAGGCCGGTCATCGGATGAGTGACCAAAAATTTATCATCTCGAGCTCCTCCGTGCTTCGGAAGGCACGTAAAGCCGTTGGTCCCGGCTGCATTAGCAGTCGTTAACAACTACCAATCCGTACTGGGCCCGCTTGGTGGTTGTTGGCCCGTTCTCCTTATCCATCCATAGGGAAGGCTCGTGCCCCAGTAGGTGGGGACATAAAATGAGCTGATGATGATGACTTGATTCCAATGATGGAGGCTTGTGGGACATACTATTACTACTGCTAGTTGAGTTGTACCTACTTTACCGTCTCTGTGGTCTAGTGGCTAAGACCACCGGTTTAGACCCAGAGGTCCCGGGTATGATTCCCAGCGGGGGGTATATTTTTGTGTGTGTCGGTTTGGTTGGTAGGGCTTGTTTGTTCGCCTGGCTAGCTACCACCATCTTATCTAAATATGTCGCCATAACATCAATGTTTATAGCATTGTTGTGCTCCGGCAGCTAAAGATAAGATAGCCAGTGTCTCATTAGTTGAGGATCCCGGGTGGAGTGCGCTCGCTTCCATCATTGGTCTTATCACCACTTAACATCAAGTGCGATCATAAGGCACTGCGCTTACGCGTAAAATATATATTTAAAAAAAGGAATGGTGAAACTAAGTTTGTTAGACTTTTTTATCCAATTTGCATAACACCTAAGTCCTACAAAATAAATCATTCATTATGGAAGGTTTCACTTAACCAAATTTGCTCAACAGAGATTATGAAGATGCCGAATTTTGTAAAAGACACATTTACGGGACTCGGGAAAGTCCTCGAACACATTTCCCTTATCTCCGAAACTCATCGTAGGCGCGGTACGAAGAGGTGCAATTTAAGTTTGTTAAGAAGACGCTGTAGTTTACTCGTTACACGGTCTTGAACGATATACTGTAGAACGGGGTAACTAATTAACCAGACTAAGAGTCAAAATTAATTTTAAAAAAAAGTATCGTTGATTTATAAATATTTAATTTATAAATATGTAAGTAAATATGTAAGTAATACATTTTTATTTAGATCTTGTGATGTTTATAATAAAAAATTCACATCAATAGATATATTTAATTGTAACGTTTCAAATTTTAAAACTAAGGTATGTGAATTTTTACTTAATGAATTAGAATAATAGTTAAATTAATTTAAATTCTTAATTAGTTAATTTATGAACTGTCTTAGAGTCCTAATAATATTTTTTTTATATGTGTTAACTAGTAGTGGAAACTTTACTGATTACTGTGTAACTTGTGTGTATTATTTTTATATTTACTATTTTGTATTGTTTGTTTCCCAAATAAAATAAAATAAATAAAAATAAATAAAATTTGTTTCTAAGAACAGTTACATAGACATGTATATAATTAAAGCTTAAGTATGTACACGCCTGCATATCAGGGTACCACGGACAGACAAATTTCCTCAATAGCCATTGAACTGTCTGTTAATTTTTGTTTTTCAGTTGTCAAGCAAAACAAAGGCGCGCACTTCACATATGCGTGTGTTTTGTTTTATTTAAGTGTTTTGATTTGTGTTGTGCTGTAATATAATCATGAAAGTAGTGTATGAGGTAGTAAATAAAGTAAACATTTTTGAAATAAAGGCTTTTATTTAAAAATATCACATTTTTTGGAAAATAAATTAGAAAAATTGCTCATCCTACTTTCACCTTTGAATTTTTAATCTAGTGAAGGTAAAACTGTACATATTTATAGACAAGTTTTAGCTTAGTTAATTACGATTCCTACGACATAAGTTTTACATCTATGCAATACATCATTCTTAAGATATAGTCATTCAATGACGCGCGGCGACACGCGGCATTTTCTCCGTAAAGCGTACGACGATGCTGGAGAGGACATGGTTGAACGTTGATTTTGTCTACTTTTCATACATATTTTTCAATTCAGTCGATTTTAGTGTTTCGTCTTAATGGCTAACAGCTGTTGATAAAAATTATCACGAAAATATGTCCTGCGGGGAATCGAACGAAGGACATTGGTTTGAGATCGGTGGTTTAACCACAAGACCAGAGAAACGGTTATGTAGTAAAAATCCTGGATTTACTTTGACTTCAAACTGGGTCAAAATGAGGTCAGAGATGGAGCGAGTTTATGATTATATTTAAAAAAAGAACCTAAAACTCCACGCGTTTGGAAACTGAAAATGTTCGAACAAAAACTTCTTCTATACTAATATTATAAAGCCTCGGCGGCCGAGTGGCGCTAGGCCCGATACCCGAAGATCCCGGGTTCGATTCCCAGATCGGGCAGTGTGTTTCAGAACCGGTGATCCTTTTCACCCTAGTGGCACGTGAGGGGATGTACAGTCGTTTATAGTGGGTAGGCCCATTCTTCTTCCGAGTCCCTGTCGAGGCCCTCAGGTCTGGGCAGAAAGGTGGGAGCTGGAGCCTCCAGGTCACGTCTCTCTGCGGCCTCTCTCCAGCGTGGAGGGGACAATTACTATTCGTGTCTCCCCGGCACGGTGGTTCAGACGCCTCACGACACTCAGACGAGTTTTCCACTGTCCAGTTGTAAGCAGTGGTATCTGCGAGTTGGTCTCTTAGTGCAACGAGAAGTGAGCGAGCTTACAACTCCGGTAACCTATCTGGATATTAGGTAGTGGAGCATACGTGTCCGCGGGGCAACTAGCTCGAGACACTAGTCTTAAAAGTACCGGATGATGGATGCGTACCGGCGTGTTCTGACCTGGCGTTATGACCTGACGTAGATGGTCCCTTGTGCTTGCGCAAGGATGTCTGACACCTAACTTTATAACTGTAAGGTTGGTGGGTGTCAGTATAAACTTTAAAGTAGTGTGTAGAAGAGCCCGGGTTTGTGATCACCAACCCGCATTTGTAGCGATGACTTGATTCCGATGATGGAGGCCTTTGCCCAGAAGCCCTACGCTATTAACTTACTTACGAATATTGTAAAGACGTAAAGTGTGTTTATAAATAATATGTATACCACTTTATTATAGAGAGGGGAGGTAGTACCAGGAACAACTTTACCGATTCCATAAAAATCACAAGTATACATTGATGTCATTTAGGCTACAATATCCTTTAAGGGAAAGGATATAATTCCTTCTTTCATACATCAGACAACTGCTTTTTTGTAAGATACATGAACTGAAACAAAATATATACATTTCTTTGTTTCCATTAAATAAATTTCATAAACATATACGTAATATAGAGAAATATAGTTATCCTAAGTAATACATTTTTAATACAAATAAATTCAATTTAACGCCTCGGTGGCCGAGTGGCACAGTGCTCGGTCCGATACCCGAAGGTCCCGGGTTCAATTCCCAGGTCGGGCAAAATGTATTTCGGATTTTTCGATGCATATCCCGGGTTTGTGATCACCAACCCGCATTTGGCAAGCGTGGTGATATTAAGCCATTACTCATCAATTGTAGCGATGACTTGATTTCAATGATGGAGGCCTTTGCCCAGCAGTGGGACAGTTATATAGGCTGTTTACTTTACTTTACAAATAAATTCTGTTAAAAATTGTTTCAGGGGGCACGAAATAAATACTTTTGTGAAAAATCTAATTACATGTACGCGTGCGTAGCCTCTGGCTCTGGCAGGAAAGCTATCTTAAATTAAATTTAAAAAAAATAAGTTATTTCGTTTCATTTTCAATAAAGTATTTTATTGCAAATCTTGGTTAGCGTTAGCAACATAGAATGGAGTGATTTTTTTTTTTTAATTCATGATGAATATACTACGAAATCTGAAGAAGGGTGTGGATTTAACTATGTAAGTAAGCTTGAGATGTTAAGTCATGTAAAAGGCCGAAAGGTGGAATCGCACTTCACCCGACATAACTTCAACAATGCTACAAACATTGATGTTCATCATCATCATCAGCTCATTTTATGTCCCCACTGTTGGGGCACGAGCCTTCCCTATGGATGAATAGAGAGAACAGGTCATAAACCACCACGCAGGCCCAGTGCGGGTTGGTGGTTGTTAACGACTGCTAATGCAGCCGGCACCAACGGCTTTACGTGCCTTCCGAAGCACGGAGGAGCTCGAGATGATACATTTTTGGTCACCCATCCGATGACCGGCCTTTGCGAAAGTTGCTTAACCTCAGCATTCGCAGACCGGGCGCGTTAACCATTGCGCCATCGAGCTCTTCCATTGATGTTATGGCGACATATTTAGATACACAGGCGGACATACAAGCCCTACTACCAACCAAACCGAGTACACAAACAATGTAAGTACCCCCACTGGGAATCGCACCCGAGCTGAGACTGATGCGTGGTCTTAAGAGGGGGTATAAAGGTAAATCGCCAATCGTCGATCTGATTTTAACACTAGAAGATAAACCACGACGTTCGATGAAACAACAAACTGGAGCGTTCTGCGCGGAATGTCGTAAGCGCCGAATAAGTTTTAGTTTAATTACTCGTAAAATATACATTATTATTTCAAATCGCTAATAGAGTCGCTTGGTAATATAATAAGATATTATGTGTTAAAATATTGGCTCAGTAATATGCATTAAATTCAAAATAAATTGATAATAGTTGAAAGTAGACGTAAGTTCGTGATTTTTTTATCGATAAAATTTAATTATATTATGCTTTCACTTAGTCCAGTCTTTTCAAGTATGCTGTAGTATCTATAATATTTGTTTCGGGTAAATCATGGTTTATCTTTATAATCAAATGTACGATTGACGATTTACCTTTATAACCCCTCTTAACCACCACCACCACCACCACCACCACCAGACCACAAAGTCAGTTTTAAGTCCCAGACCAACAAGGCACTTGCCGACTGGGTAGCTGAACTCAAATATGTCTGTAGAAATAAAACGTGAACCACAACCCCACAATACCAAGGTTTGAAACATGACTCATACAATTTAATCTCACGCTATGTTTCGAAACGTTTACACTTAATAACTTTGCGAAGTTAAAGCGGCGAGGCTTTATCTTTGTTTGTGATTTAATTAAAGCTCATTTTGTTCTATAGTATCAAAGCCGTATATTTATCATTGGGTAAAGTACTTACATTAGGTAACCGAAGAGAAAAGCTTTGCGCGTAGCTTTTCTAAGTGTAAAAGCACACTATGCCGAAGTTACGCGACTGAAGTTCGGCATGATTACGCCTGCAATGCTATTTGAATTACTGACGACACTTATTACCGAAATTACGATGCGTTATAGCGTACAGCCTTTAACCTTTGAGGCCGAAAACGCTGAACTACGGTCGCGTAATTTCGGCATAGTATGTTCCTACACTAATATTACGATACCAGAAGTATCAATCAACGTAAGGGACATTTTGGCCAAAATGAGTTTTATATATATTAGGATTCAGAATTTTCCGCTCTATCGATTGGTATACTTACAACTTCACTATCGTTCAAAAAATTTCCCTTACGTTAACCATTTTCAGGCAATCTAGAAAGATTTTCGCAAAAATATTTGATTATTCACCACTAAAATTAGGTATCCTTTACAGTAAATTAACGTATAATTTTTGAAAGCTTCTAGCCGCTTACATAATTTTTCATCATTTATTTTTTATTTACACCTTAAATTTCAGCAACGTAAGAAGCATGTTAACATTTATTTTTAATGTAAGGGACATGCTATCTTTGAAACTACTAAGTTTTATGAAACTTAACAACAATGATAAGAAAGAGAGGATAAAACTAAAAAACTTTGTCATGTACGTCAATAAAATCGGATAAACGCTAAAATGTTACAGACAGATATCGAAAAAAAAAACGTTTTTTGGCTCTCCTGTGTTAATTGATACTTCCGGTTCCGATTATTTTATATACTAACTAAAAAAACTAACTCTAGTTAGTTTTTTTAGTTAGTATAGTATAGTATAGTTTATATAAAATAACCGGAAAAATGTCCCTTACGTTAACCATTTTCAGGCAAAACGATTTTCGCGAAAATATTTGATTATTATTCACTTACATTATATTTCACCACTAAAATTATCCAAGACAAGGCCAAGACTCACTTTGGGTGACCCAAATTGAGTCTTGGCCTCCGACAATAAGATTCGTCATCTGGGTGTGTCCTCCGCCACCTGGTGTCAGTCATCCGCGTTTCATTTTATATACTTACTGTTATTTATAATTGTTTCCTACAATGGAGACAAAATAATTAAGGAAAGACAGAAAGTTAGACTTTACAGTTAGAGTTAGGTTTAAAGTTAGTCTGTTGCTGCACAACTTGGAGATTGACTTAGAAAAGCTGCCCGTAGCTAACCAGGTTTATTTAGAAAAGCAAGCCGTCAACCGTAAGATTAACTGTGTTATTGTTTATTCTTATGCCCTCAACCGACTTACTAACCGACTTCAATAAGTAACCCCTGCTGGGAACCTAACCCGGGACCTCCGAGTCTAACACCCGTATTTTATAAACAAGCCATTACTTAGCAATTACGTTGTTATTAGAAATGTCACTAAAATCTATTTCTTTTTACAAATAAGTAACGTTTAAATTAGAATAGAAGTTTTCTTATTAAATTAAATCAATGTAGGTATTATTATTATTATTATGAAATTCATAAATTTTATATTATTTTAGACATAACCTGACATAACACAAACTTTCACACGGAATATAACCTAAATACTAGCTTGTCACAAGCTTGTCACTATGAACTCTTCGTGCCTTACAAATAAACAAAGAATAAGCTCTGAATAGTTAATCCGTGTTTCGTCTCTTTTACTCTAATTTGAAATGACGTTTACATGACAGGAACAAAACACGGAATAACTATTCGGAGCTTATTCTTTGTTTATTTGTAAGGCACTTTGAGTATTTTATTATACTATAGAGAAATCTAACTAGGTTGCTTGGGTAAAGATATTGGTGAGTATTGCTATAAAAAATTAAAAAATAAAAATATATTTTTTTTAATGTTTTTTTCAAGTTTCTGTCTTTTTTATTCTTTGGTATATGTTGTGCGTACCTATAATTTAAATATGTATTATACACGTTTTTATGATTATATTAGTTTAAATAAATGTTCTGTATGCTAGATGCGAGCAGCACAAAATCGGTCGTTGTGGAGATCCTTGGGGGAGGCCTTTGTCCAGCAGTGGACGTCTTTTGGCTGATATGATGATGATGATGATGATGATGATGATGATGTATTTAGTTGGCCTCTTCTAATAAATAAATAAATGATTAACAATTCCTTGGCTAAGAATTCTAACTTTTGACGTTTCATCGGTTTACTAAAGTCTATAAATTTTTACTTTAGCAATTGCTTTTTACTTTAGCATTTAGTTGTTTATACTAACAATCTAACTCAACTTCGGGTCGTCGTGTGACAACGAGCAAGGAGTAAAAGCGTATATTGTTTGATTAACTTTTTAGATTAGTAGCTAATTAGAATCTAGATTGCACAGCTATCTAAAAAGTAATTTGGGAGCTCTATATTAGCGCGCCCGCCCACGTCCGATAGTCGGAGATCGATATTTTAGTTAGTGAAAATGAAACGTATGTGGAGTTCTATGTTGCAACGCATACGCCCTACAAAAATAGGTGATAAAACTCGGCGAATTAACGTATCCGAAAGGGGCAACTAAGTTTTTAAATTCCTTATATTATATTGTTAATATTTTGTATGGGTACTTGGTTAGCAAAAAAGATTTCATTTGATTGTAACTCTAAGCTTGGTTTGTTTTTAAATCATTTGTTTCGTTACCTAATAAAAATAAAAAATATTTTTTTTTTTTTTCAAGTGCTAATTGCTGCACCGCAGCTAAATGCGCTGTGCCGCTATTAGCACTCTAAAATTACAAAAGCAGTGACAAAATTCAGCGTCTACGTCAGCCTTCCCGGTAGCATAGCGGTCAGTGCAGCCGCCCGGATTGCGGAAGACCCAGGTTCAATTCCTGGCTGGGTCGGGTAGGCTTTTAATTTTTTCACTGTATTTTGTAAATTTTATAAATATTTAAAAAATAATGTTTATTTCCATTAACAAATTTTGGCGTTATAAACTTTGGGTTGAAGCTTTTCTTTAAGCTTTAAGGCCTGTTTTGAGAAGCCTCGTTCCTCCTTAATGATTTTACATACATACAAATTCATAAAACAGTCACACAAAAGTAGCAAAAAGAATACTAAGTTAGAAAAAAATACAATAAGCAAAATAAAACCTATTAGAACTTTCCTGTCCCCCCGATCCTCTAAATGCCACTACGCATTTTACAGAATACACTAAACATGCACACTAGTTTAGGCCCAAGACACCGTGCTCGTAGAACAAGGGTACGACGAGCCAGTTCACACGCGTTTATACCAGGTACATCAGAAATGTAAAGCAGGCCTTTAGAGCGCCCTCGTGTGATTCCACTTCCAATCCGATCCAAACCCCTCGGAGACTCTAGTAGGGCACGGGGACACGCACTCGTGCGTGATGCCGTTCTCTAGAAAACCTCTGACGGCGATTCGTTTCACACGGCTTGAGGAACCCTTTAAGTTTCTCACTGCCCCCAAACAAGCCCGGTGAAGCTGAAAATGCCTATTGGCAATCAGCAAATTCTTTTGTTTCGAATGCTGCTCCATTTTAATAACACCTTGCAAGTGTTATCCTCTATGAACCGTTCCAACACTTAAGGGTGCGCCGTCCGTAAGTGACAAGTGTCATATGTTTTATTTGAAATGTCGTCGTCCATATTTATTTGATGCCGCGCGGCCATACTAATTTTGTATGGGGAATTTAAGGTGCTTAATTATTTAAATAACCACTTGATGAATCGAAAATGTAGTCTAGCAATTTGTAGTTTATCCATTGAGGATTGTTTAGACAAAATCAGAGGTACAATAATTTAGATAAACTATAAGAAATCTACTAAACGCCGCCACTCGTTTTCATGATTTTTGCCCAACTTTAAATGATATTGTAGAAAAAACTATAGCGTGTAATGAATTTATGGTTGTGACAAATTGTAAACACGTTCCCTATGATACTAAATATATATTTTGTTCATTTAATACGATAGTATTTTCAATTATATCTACTTAACCGTAACTGCCTTTTTGGCATTTTTTTGTCGGCGCACCCTTAACAAAATACATGTGAGCTTGTGCTAACGAATAAATGAACATCGCTCCACAAAATGTCCCCTTCGATACACCGAGGTTGCTCACCCAGTCATCTTTAAGCTTGGCCGATCGATACTGGCTATTTTGGTACTGTGTCTAGACCAAGCCCTTTGCCTAGAAGCCTGATGTATCGTAACCAAGTGGAATTATCGTTACCTATTAAGAGCGTTTACGCCGCTCACTAGCGCCGCCAATGAAAAAAAAAACATATCTAGTAATTAGAGATAGAAAATCAAATTATGCTCAACAAACTATCTGAATGAAGTAATTTAGCATTTTTACGTCACCTAATGAACACCTGACATGTTATGGTTTAGTTAAATATGGCATTATAGTTAAAAATGGCCGTAACGTCTTATTTAACTAAACCATAACATGTGAGGTGTTCATTAGGTGCCGTAAAATTGCTTAATTACTTCATTCAAATAGTTTGTTGAACATAATTTGATTTTCTATCTCTAATTACTAGATATGTTTTTTTTTTCATTAGTGGCGCTAGTGTGCGGCGTAAACGCTCTTAATACGTGAAGAAAAATCTTTGTAACTAGTCCTTTTTTAAGCACATGCGCGCACAGATGTGTGTGGGATTGAGTATAGCCGCCGTTTAACCGCCTCTGTGGTCTAGTGGTTAAGACCACCGGTTTGGACCCAGAGGTCCCGGGTTC